>VBSM01002217.1:13360377-13371877 GCA_008086735.1 Cheirogaleus medius
GGGGGGCGTTTCTGAGTCTGTGGCGGTGGGCACGGGCCCTGACTTTCTTCTTCCTTCGCCGCCGCCGCCGCAAGCAGAGGTGGCGGAGCTACCCCTTTCCTCCGCTCCCCCCTCCACGAGGAGGCTCCTGGTGTGCGCGGCCGGACCCGGCTTGCTCCTCCCCTTCCCTCTCCGCTCCTCGTCAGGAGGAGGGAGGGCAACGGGACTTGCTGGTTGGACCTAACCTCCACAACCCCTCCTTCTTGCCTCGCTCTTTCGGCTTTTCCCCTCCTCGGCCCTGACGCAAGGCCGGGAGCGCGCACGCACGTCACGCTCAGAGAAAGCCGAAGGTGAGTGGAGGCGGGGGCAAGAGAGGCGGGAACAAAGTTGTCGCGCACCAGCGTGCTCGCTCCCGCGAGGGACCGGCCGTCCGCACCGGAAGTGGCGTACATAGAAACCGCTCCGCTTCCGGTGAGGGTGGGACTGTGTGTGAAGAAGGGTTAAAGAAAGGAGAGGATTTGTGTACCGCCCACTGCTGTCGCTTGAGAGTCTCCAAGTGGTGGCACGCCCGTCTTGCCTGTTGCTTGCGTCCAGCGCGCTCGTCCAGCGCGCTATGCCGGCTCTGGCGTAGACGCCTGTCTGCCTGTCGAGTGAAAGGTCACGGCAAGAACAAGAATCTATGGAGACTCTGAGAGAAATAATGCTATTAGTGGCCTAGGCCAGGCAGTCACCCCATCGTCTACTTTCAGGCAAGCCTCGGGATTGGATCTCTGCGAGAAGAGAGAGGGTAGTCCTCAAAACAGGGAGGAGTTGGCGTTTGTTAGCTTTAACTTGTCTCACGTACACCAAAGTTCCAGGCCCCATCTTATCTTAAAAACACTTAGGATCACAGCTTGAAGCTTCAGTAGCACTGTTTACTAAAAAAACAAAACAAAACCATAAATCATTCCGAAGAATAAGTAGAATGTCAAAAAGGACTACTGAAAATCCCGGAATTTACCAGGGGCCTTGAAATCAAAAGATCTTGTTTGAATGAGGGCTGCCTTTTTGGTACTTCACCTACTTTCACCTTAATATCTGAACTTCTGGGGCTGCCAAACCTAGCTATATAGTGACCTCATATCTCATTTCTTGCCATGGGAATGCCCTTCAGTTAAAGACTGGGCATTCAGGATAATTAGATTAAAATCTAAATGGCTTATTGGCTTTTAGTGTGGTTGGAAAGAAAAGCTAAGCAGTATGTTCAGTGGCTACATATAGTCACCCTTTGCAAGTGTATTCCTTCAGATTGTTGATTCGTAATTCTTAAGCACTTGATATCCATCATTCATACCTTAGTGTAAATAAAGCATTTTAATCGTCTTGACATCACCATGGCCTTGGACTAATCTAAGCTAAGATCAGACTTCGCTGACAGAATACAAGGGTGTTTGTTTGTTGAAGGATAAAGGAAGAGGCAAAGGAATAGGTAATCTTAAAAGTGAGCATTTCCTAGGAGAGCAGGCCTGGGTGGGCCACACAGTTGGACCTTTAGTGCAACCAGAAAAAAGTGGAAAAGGCATTGGGAAAGTGAATAGAAAAGTAGGGGCGGGGTCCCTAAAACAAATTTCTCCTTGGCAATGTTGCTGAATGAAGGTCCTATAGCCAGCCTCCTACTAAAAACTAGTTGGCAGGTGACTGTTGCCGAAAAATAGGATCAACCTGCTCTATCATCCTGCGTTTGAAAGCCTGGCATAACAAAGAAAGCAAAATAAGAGGTTTATCTAGCAGCACCCCACATCTATAACCAGTTCCACTTGAGAATGTTATCTTCTATCTTAAATTTGGAAAGAAAACTTGATCCATAGTAAATGAATAGTTCTTAATCCATACTGCAAACAGAAAACGTGTACTAAAATATTTTTAGTGGGGTTCTACCACCCATGTTTCCTCAAAGATTCCATGGGGATGTGAATGAAGCATTTTGAACTCTCCAAAGACACCTGCCCACGTGCCTTTAAATACTAATAATTGGGAATCAAACTCCAAAAAATGGGTATGACCTTTAAATTAGAAGCCATCTGTTACTGTAAGCCTAACTGCTTGCCTACATAAAAAGAGATTTGAAATTGCTATTTGGGACTATATTTTTTTATTTTGCTGTTTGTGTGTTTTGTGTGCATTTTGTGTTTCTGTATTTATTGCCTCCTGGCTTTAACAAAAAACCCAGGTGGCAAGTTTTTTGCTTTCCTTATTTGACAAGTCATATCATAGTATATCAGATTTTTTCTTTCTTTTGAGATAGAGTCTCCTTCTGTCACCCTGGGTAGAGAGTACAGTGACGTCATCATAGCTCACTGCAACCTCCAACTCCTGGGCTCAAGTGATCCTCCTGCCTCAGCCTCCTGAGTAGGTGGCATTACAGGCCTGCCGCCACAATGCCCAGCTAATTTTTCTATTTTTAAGAGAGACAGAGTCTCTTGCTCAGGCTGGTTTTGTACTCCTGAGCTCAAGCAATCCTCTTTCCTGGGCCTTCCAGAGTGCTAGGATTATAGGCATGAGCCACCATGCCTGGCAATATCAGCTATTCTTTTTTTTTTTTTTTCTGAGGCAGAGTCTCACTCTCTTGCCTGGGCTAGAGTGCCATGGCATCAGCCTAGCTCCCAGCAACCTCAAACTCCTGGGCTCAAGCCATCCTCCTGCGTCAGCCTCCTGAGTAGCTGGGGCTACAGACATGCGCCACCATCCCGGCTAATTTTTTCTATTTTTATTAGAGATGGGGTCTCACTCTTGCTCAGGCTGGTCTCGAAGTCCTGAGCTCAAGCAATCTTCCTGCCTTGGCCTCCCAAAGTGCTAGGATTACAGGCGTGAGCCACCACCCCTGGCCTCGTATCAGCTATTCTTAACGTGTGATCTGATACTAAGACCCTTTCAATGGACCCGTATAGTAAAAACTATTTTCATCATCATAATAAGGCATAATTTATCTTTTTCACTCTCATTCTCTCTTGAATGTAGGTGTAGTTTTCCAGAGGCAACATGACACATGCATGATGACATCATTCTGATAGCTAATGGAATGTGTGCTTGTGTGTTCATATGTTCTCTAGAATGTTCTAAGGTAACAGGTTTCTGAAATGTGTAAACATTTGGAATACTGCATAGCTCAGTAAACCAGTATTTTCCAAATGACCAATGGATGGAATAAAAGATTCACTGCAAGTACAAGACAGACTGATGGCTTTTAATGTAACAATACAAAAAGTTCATTGATATGATTTCCTATTCCACTTTGCAACTAACCTTTAAGAAATTACCATGGAGTTTTGGTATAGTATCAAAGAATAACCATAATTATCTGAAAAGGCTGTTAAAATACTCCCCTTTTTTCCTATAGTGTATCTTATATAGTCCGCCAAAGCAATGTAGTGCAACAAATTGCATAAAAAGGCAGATATAAGAATCCTATTTCAATTCTATTAAACCAGGCAATAAATTTGCAGAAAGGTAAAACAACCCTCTTCTCTAAATTGTTTTGTTTGTATAGTTACTTTCATTTAAATGTGTTATTTGTGGGGTTTTTGTTTGTTTTGAGACAGAGTCTCACTCTATCACCCCGGAGAGAGTGCAGTGTAGTCATCATAGCTCACAGCAACCTCAAACTCCTGGGCTCAAGTGATCCTCCTGCCTCAGCCTCTAAGTAGCTGGGACTACAGTTATGTGCCATGACACCTGGCTAATTTTTCAATTTTTAGTAGATATAGGGTTTCACTCTTGCTCAGGCTGGTCTCGAACTCATGAGTGCAAGCGATCTTCCCACTCCAGCCTCCCAGAGTGCTAGGATTGCAGGCATGAGCCACTGTGCCCTTCTATTTGTATTAATATATGATGGAGTTATTATTATTTTAAATAAGTGAATATTCTTTTAATTTTCTCAATTTTTATTTCTAATGTGGTAAAAATAAATATAACTCATATAAACACAAGTTCTTCGTGGTCCTTACAAATTTTTAAAAGTATAAAGGGCCTCAGGCCAAAATGTTTTCTGTTTCTGCCCATCATGCTTCTAATGGTACAAACAGTTCACAATGGTAAGAACAGATAGGATATGCACTAGAATATTTCCTCATAACTAGAGAATTTTCCTCTAGAATTCTAGAATTTCTAGAATTTTCCTCATAACTAGGAAATTCTGCAGTGTCTGCCAACATTGCTCTTCCTTTAGAGAGGTTGGGTGTTTGACTTATAATTAAGGTTTTTCTCAATCTTGAAAAAAATTTAAACTCTCATTTCAGCCTACTGCTTTCCATCATAAGGAAGAATATCAAGTGCATTATAGTTGTGAGGCACAGTGGTTCATGTCTCTAATCCCTGAGAGGCTGAGGCAGGAGGAACACTTGAGGCCAAGAGCTTGAGACAGCCTGGGCAACATAGTGAGACCCTGTGTCTATAAAAAATTTTAAAAATTAGGCAAGTATGGTGGTGTGTGCCTGTAATCCCAGCTACTTGGGAGGCTGAGGCAGGAGGATCATTTAAGCCTAGGAGTTTGAGGCTGTAGTGAGCTATGATCACATCACTGCACTCCAGCCCAGGGCAATAGAGTGAGATACTGTCTACAAAGAAAAAAAAAGCATATTACCATTAAAAGAGAGTAGAGCAAACATGAGACAATGAAGCTTTTAAATTCAGTAATGAAAACAGAGTAGTATTTACTGAATATCTAATGTATGTCAGGCTCTGTGCTAAGTGCTTTATATTTATTTTCTTATTTAATCCTCTCAACAGTACCTAGAAACTACTCCTGGGTTTGCCTAGGGTAGTCCAGGTTTATGCCACTTGTTCAAGCATAATTACCTATTTATAGAACAATAATAATGGAGTTAACTTCTAGTAGTCTTCCTATACGAATTCTCCTTTGATTATAAGTAATATTACCCTGTTTTAATTGGGCATATAAATGTGCCTAGCTAAAAACTACATCTCCCAACATTCCTTGCAGATGAGATGAGACCATTGGTTCCTACCAATGAAGTGGAAGTGGAAGCTGTTGGATGAAGCTTCTGGAAATGTTTTTTCAAATAGAAGGTCAATTTTGCTGATCTGTGCCTTTTGCCCTTCACCCTTACTTTTCTTTACATCTGGAACTCAAATGCAGTGCTGGAGTTTGAGCAGCCATCCAGTGATGACAAAAGAACAAACACAAGCTAAGGATGGCTAGGTAGAATATAGAAAGGCCTGACTCCCTGGGGACCTGATGGATCCACCAAACCAACCCTGGACTAAAAAAGAAATATAAAACTGTTAATGTAAGGCGATGGCTCACGCCTGTAATCCTAGCACTCTGGGAGGCCGAGGCCCATGGATCACTCAAGGTCAGGAGTTCAAAACCAGCCTGAGCAAGAGCGAGACCCCCGTCTCTACTAAAAATAGAAATAAATTAATTGGCCAACTAAAAATATATAGGAAAAAAATTAGCCAGGCATGCTGGCACATGCCTGTAGTCCCAGCTACTCGGGAGGCTGAGGCAGAAGGATTGCCTGAGCCCAGGAGTTTGAGGTTGCTGTGAGCTAGGCTGATGCCATGGCACTCTAGCCCAGGCAACAGAGTGAGACTCTGTCTCAAAAAAAAAAAAAAACTGTTAATGTATTTAAGCCACTGCTTTTTCCAATATTATTACAACCAAATTCCTAAATATTACAATGTGACTGCAAGTCCCCACTGCACTTCCATGGTAGATGTCATTAATTAATGTCAGCACTCCTTTGTGTTCATCCTAAATATAGCCTCAATCCTTTACACAAAATGATACAGGCATTCATTACCAATAGATCAGGGTTGACACCAGCATTTCAGGTTTTTTTCATGCCTGTTCTAGAGTAATTTTGTGATTATTTGGAGAATTAGTTGGTCCAAAAACTTAGGACTCATGTTCTATCCCAAAACCACATGTTACAGTTACATTGTACTAGTTATGCCTTAGTTATAGAGATAAATCAGTACATTGAATTGTGTCAGAATTTGAAAGAAACACTTTATTGGAATAAATATTTTGTTAATCATTAGTTTTATAAGAATGTTTATGTATTCTTAAGAGATAGATATTCAGGAATATTTGGAAGTTCAACTACAGAACAAGAATACTTCAAGTTACTAATTATATCAATAGATTTGACAGAAAACATAAACAAATATGAACAATTCATCTGTTTTGTTAAAATTTCTCATAGGTAGTCATTAACATCTTAAAATACACTGTTGATACAATTACCAAAAAAAAAAAAGTTTAAAGGATCTAAATAGACATTTCTCCAGAGAAAATATACAAATGGCGAAAAGCACATGAAAAGATGTTCAACATCATTATCCACTATGGTAATAATTTCTTTAAAACTGGCAATGTAAATTTTATTTTATTTAGATAACACTACAATAAAAGTATTACAATCAGCATTTAAGGATAGATTTACCCTTAAATTTACAATCAGTTGATTTTGAACAAGGGTGCCAAGACAATTCAATGGGGAAGAATCATCTTTTCAGCAAATGGTGCTGGGACAACTGGATATCGACATGCAAAAGAGTGAAGTTGGGCCCCAAATTATACCATATAAAAAATAAACTCAAAATGGATCAGAGACCTAAATATAAGAGCTAAAACTGTAAAACTCTGAGAAGTAAACACAGGAATAAATCTCTGCAACTTTGGGTCACACAAAACCTTCTCAGATACCAGAAGCACACATGACAAAAGGAAAAATAGACAAAATTAAAAACCTTTTTTTGTGATTGAAATGACACCATGGAGAAAGTCAAAAGACAACCCATAAATAGTTGCAAATTACATATCTAATACAAGAGACTTGTATCCAGAATATAAAAAGAACTCCTATAGCTCAGTGATTGAAAAATAAATAACCCAATTTGAAAAATGGTTAAAGGGTTATGCAGGATAAATAAGTTCTAGAGATCTAACATATAACACAGTGTCTATAATTAATAATCCTATATTGTATCCTTGAAATTTACTAAGAGGTTAGATCTTAAGCGTTACCAAAACAATTACTAAAACCAAAAAATAAATTTAGGATCTAGGTACACATTTCTCCAAAGAAGACATGCAAATGGCCAAAAGCACATGAACAGATGCTCAACATCCTTATCCTCTATGAAAATTCAAATCAAAACCATTTCAAATACCAAGATGATTATAATCAATAGACAAGTTTTGTTGAGGATATAGAGAAATTGGAACTTTCATTCATTGCTGATGGGAATGTTAAAATGGTGCAGCTACCTTAGAAAACACTTTAGCAGTTCCTCAAAATGCTAAATGTAGAATTTCCATATGACCCAGCAATCTCATTCCTAGGCATATACCCACGAGATATGAAAACATATGTTAACATAACATGTTTATAGCAGCATAGTTCATAATAGGCAAAAAGTGGAAACCACCCAAATGTCCATCAACTGATGAATGGATAAACAAAATGTGGCATAGCCATACAGTGGAATATTGTTCAGCAATTAAAAAGAATGAATTTCTGATACATGCTATAACATAGATGAACCTTGAAAACATGCTAAGTGAAAGAAGCCTTCGTTTCTTTCTTTTAATTATCACCTGAAGTACAAAGTAGATGGTATTGTTACCATTTAACAGATGAGGAGAACAAAGCTCAAAGAGATTGAGTTTCCTACAGCCACATGAGCAATAATGTGAAACTGGGATTTTAACACATCCTAAAGACTAATAAAAACACTTTAAAAAACAATGTTAAAAGTGTGGCTGGTCCGATGGTAGTGGGTTATCAGAACTTATTAACATTAGTGTCACTAAAGTTGGTATTCAACATCCCACTGCTAAATTTGACTGGCTTTTAAAAAATAATAATAATAATAAATAAAATTAAAGAAGTGTTAAAGTCTTTATCTGTATCCCTTTTCCACTGTAGTGTCCTCAGTAATCATACAAATACTTTTCATATTTCCTTTTCCCTTTCTGTCTTTGTGCCTGGCCTTCTTCCCAGTGTCCTGGACATACCTAAAAACTTCTAGTGGAAATCAGAGGATTTAAAAATTCAAACCTTATTAAAATCTTAAAAATCGGCTCACTTTATTGATGGAAACAGATTTACACAAATCAAATTTATGTCTTATCCAAGATCCTACTGTGAACTTGTGAATAAAGCCTGGTTTATTTTGTCTCCCATCCAGTACTGTTTATACCAGATCCATGATTGTCAAATTCACTAGCGATACTCAAAGATGTTCCAAGGAGTAAATAGGCTGGGAAAGTTTGAAGGAAATCAGTTTTCAGATCCTTACGTTCCATACTTCTGAAAGTGATCTGCCTAAGAATATACTGTGGTCTTGCTGGGTCTCTTTCTCCCACTTTACCAAAGAAAGACAAAACTCTCACTTGTTCTCTCATCTTAATGGTGCATCGCCCAAAGCTGTCAGAACAAAGATAAAGCAAGCTACAATTTAAAACATTGGTATGGGGAAACCTTTTTAATCAAGGCAACCTGCCTTATTGTAGCAGTAAGTAATAATCTTCTATGGTCAAACGAACTAATGAGGGGGCATTTTAATTAATGTTTAAAAATTATTTATCAAAATGTGATATATATTTGCTATTTATATCAATTTTATGTTGCTACCTTTCCACGCTACCCAGAGAAGGGCCCATACGGCGTTGTTCTGGATTCCTGTCATAACTTAAAGGGGAACTTTCACAATGTCCGGAGCCCTTGATGCCCTGCAAATGAAGGAGGAGGATGTCCTCAAATTCCATGCAGCAGGAACCCACTTAGGTGGCACTAACCTTGACTTTCAAATAGAACAGTCCATCTACACAAGGAAAAGTGATGGCATCTACATCATAAATCTGAAAAGTACCTGAGAGAAGCTTCTGTTGGCAGCTTGTGCCATTGTTGCCATTGAAACCCCTGCTGATGTCAGTGTCATATCCTCCAGGAATACCAGCCAGTGGGCTGTGCTGAAGTTTGCTGCTGACACTGGAGCCACTCCTATCGCTGGCCACTTCACTCCTGGAACCTTCACTAACCAGATCCAGGCAGCATTCCGGGAGCCACATCTTTTGGTGGTTACTGACCCCAGGGCTGACCACCAGCCTCTTACAGAGGCTCTTATGTTAACCTGCCAACCATTGCTCTGTGTAACATAGATTCTCCTCTGCATTATGTGGGCATTGCCATCCCATGCAACAAGGGAGCTCACTCAGTGGGTCTGATGTGGTGGATGCTGGCCCGGGAAGTTCTCTGCATGCGTGGCACCATCTCCTGTGAACACCCGTGGGAGGTCATGCCTTATCTCTACTTCTACAGAGATCCTGAAGAGATTGAAAAGGAAGAGCAGGCTGCCACAGAGAAAGCTGTGACCACAGAGGAATTTCAGGGTGAATGGACAGCTCCAGCTCCTGAGTCTACTGCTACTCAACCTGAGGTTGCAGACTGGTCTGAAGGACTGCAGGTGCCCTCCGTGCCTATTCAGCTGGTCCCCATGGAAGACTGGTCTGCAGCTCCCACTGCTCAGGCCACTGAATGGGTGGGAACAACCACTGAGTGGTCTTAAGTTCTTCCACAAACTCTCAAACAAGATGGAAATAAGGTTGATGAAAAATAAACATGAGTTTCTAAAAATTGAAAAAAAAAATTTTGCTACTGATAATTGAAATTATGATTCAATCTATCAATAGAAGACATTTTTATGGCAGGATATATTATAGGGTTATCAATAAAATATTTTAAAACAAAAAGGTAATTAGCCTATTATGTTACATTAAAATTATGTGAGAGAAATGGGATGGAAACAATTCAAAGAGAAAAAGGAGCATTGTAAAATTCTGCCTATTAAAGAAGGTTGATGTCATTTTTCTGAAAGAATAATAGTGGATGTCAAATTCCTATAGTTTGAGTCTCTTCCACACATACACACAAGAGTGATATAGTTATATTGCTAAAGGTTAAATTTATAATATAATAAGAAATTGTATCCTTTACAACTACTTACATTTATAATAAAAAGTCTTGAATGCCAATTTAGTATGTAAAGATAATAGACTTTCAAAATTATTTTAGGAAATACAAGCCAAAAAAAAAACCCTGAAGGCCAATCTCATAGGCAGTCCTCTGTGAAATATTGATAAATCATAGTAAATTCATTACCATTATAGAAAAAATTCTCAACAAATCTGTCTGCTAATTTTTAACTCAGTATAATCATTTCCACACAGAAAATTATCATTGTTTTTAAAAAATTTATGATTTTGAAGTCATGAAATATTAGAGATTTTTGCTCTAACCCTGAATTTTGCAATCTTTTCTTATACAATTTCCCCAGGCACCCAGTTACCTGGCTGCTGCCTACTGAGACTTCCACTTAAAACCCTTCAATTGCTCCCAATTGCTTATAGAAAAAAGTGCTAATACCTTCATGTAACTCATATTACTCCTCATGATCTGAGTCCCACTTATAGCTCCAAGCTCAACTCTCTATCTGCTTAAATTAGCTCTGCAATTCAGTCATACAGAACTTATTTCTTCTTAGTTTTTTGCTTGTTTGTTTTGTTTGTATAGTTACTTTCATTTAAATGTGTTATTTGAGGGTTTTTTGTTTGTTCATTTTGAGACAGTCTCACCCTGTCGCCCCAGCTAGGATGCAGTGGTGTGATCATAACTCACTGCAACCTCAAACTCCTGGGCTCAAGCGATCCTCCTGCCCCAGCCTCCCAAGTAGCTGGGACTACAGGCATGCACCACCATGCCCGGCTAATTTTTTCTATTTTTAGTTGGCTGGTCTTGAAATCCGGAGCTCAAGTGATCCTCCCATCTCGGCCTCCCAGAGTGCCAGGATTACAGGCATGAACCACCGCGCCTGGCCCATTTTAGTTGTTTGAAGGTGCTCTATCTCTCTCAACTCTGGGCCTTTACGTGGGCTGTTCCTTCTATTTAAAATACTCATCCCCACCTCCTACCTCCATCTAGATCTCATTTTTACATATTTTCAAATCTCAATTTATATATCACTTGAAGCTTTATCTGACACCCTCCCTCCCCCCACTACCATCGCTAAGGTTAGATTAAATGCTCCTCCTTTGTGTTTCTGGTTAATAGTGTCCTTCCCCATCGTGCATATATTTCAATTATCTCATTCCTTGTTTGTATCTTCCAAGGGAGTGTTGGTTCCTAGACAGCAGGGACAGTGTCTACTTATTCACCATCATATTCCTACTCACCATCATAGTCTACTTACTCACCATCATCTTCTTAAACCCCAACACAATGTGTGATATGTGCTTAATGAATATTGGGAGAATTAAAAAATGGATTGACTGATTTTGCCCATTCATCAATTAAAATACTTTGATGGGAAGTAACAGCCACTCTTAACAATCTTACCTGAAAAACAGATTTATTGGAAGGGTATCTAGAGCTCACAAATTGACAGAAAACTGTAATACTTGTTTTATTTATTTATTTAGAAACAGAGTCTCACTCTGTTGCCCGGGCTAGAGTGC
>VBSM01002217.1:13371977-13390945 GCA_008086735.1 Cheirogaleus medius
AAAGAGGAGAAATTACAAAATAGACATTTATAATAAAACATCGATGGAAAAAAGCTTAAAATACTTTTGGTTGCATTATGGAAAAGTTATTTAGTCCTCTGATCTCAATTACAGCCCACAATTCTACCTTTCTGTGGAAATGGCCATGAGCCTAGAAATCCAAGGGAGTTTGAAAATCACTCAATACATTTTAAAATGTTTGCATTAATTTTTAGGAAAGTTTGTTGTAATCAATATTTAATGAGAACCTAATAAGGATTCGGCTTGTAAAAACAAGCCGAAGAATTTTTTTTCAAATATGGAAGAAATAAACCATATCAGAAAAACAACAATAAAACAACCCAGTGTAAACCTGAATAACCAGGGATGACAAAAAAGTACATATCCATATAAAAACCTGCACATAAATGTTTATAGCAGCTTTATTCATAAGTGCCAAATTTGTAGCTAAAAAAGATTAGTGGTTGCAGAGGTTCAGGGGGAAGGGAGGAAAGAATGAATAGGTAGAGCAAGGGATATGTTTAAGGAAGTAAAGCTGTTCTGTGTGATACTATAAAGGTAGATACACGTTATCATACATTTGTCAAAACCCATAGAATATACAACACAAAGAATGAATAATGTAAACTGTGAACTTTAGTTAATTATGTATCAATGCTGGCTCCTCAGTTGTAAACAAATGTAGCACACTAATGCAAGATAGTAATAGGAGAAGCTGGGGTTCCGGTGGAGAAGGTATAGGGGAACTCTATGCTTCCCCTTCGTTTTCCTATAAGACTAAAATTGCTCCCAAAAAAGTCTGTTAATTTAAAAAAAGAAAAGTATATGCAAGTGTAAGTTTAAAATACTATAAACTTCTTAGTTTATTTATAATAGTACCTATCCTACCGATAAAAATTGATTAGTATCTTCTTCACATGCATCAGATGAAAGACTTGCTGAGGAGTAAAAATGAAACAGACACACAAGTAAGTATTTACTAGTTTTGTTAGTTAGCCTTCAAGATGTCCGCCAGTGATCCTCATCTCCTTTTTATTTGTTGATTTAAGCCCCTAAATTCTGTGGCATTTGTTATATAGCAATAGATATGCTACCTTTGAATAGGATTAAATCAATGGCGGCACATCAAGAAATAAAACCCTAAGAACAAATTAACAACTTTAGATTTGCAGAGTTTTAGAGAGGTTCTGGACTTGGATATCAAAAGCATTACAGAGGGAAAGGGGGAGAAGTGAGGCAGGAACGGAATGGTTTAAAGGTGTACAGGGAGCAGTCTAACTCCCACCTATACCCTGAAGCACAGACCAGTTGGCAGCCAGGTGAGTACACCTGGGTAGGTGGTGGCGGAGGTTGGGGAGGGCAGCTGTCTTAATCTGTTCAGCCTGCTGTAACAAAATGCTACAGATTGGGTGGCTTATATGCAACAGAAATTTATTTCTCACAGTTCTGGAAGCTGGGAAGTCTAAGATGAATGCACCACTAGATGCAATGTCTAGTGCCGGCCCACTTCCTGGTTCATAGATAGCATCTTCTTACTGTGTCTTCACATGGCAAAAGGGGCAAAGGAGCTCCCTTTTACATGGGCACTAATCCCATTCATGAGGGCTCTATCCTTAAGACCTAATCACCTCCCAAAGGCCCCACTTCCAAACATCATCACATTGGGGATTAGGTTTGAACATATGAATTTAGGGGGGACAAAAACAGTCTATTACAGCAGGAGAATTCCTTTCAAAAGAACTGCCTAAAGAGAACTAGGGGTACAAGGAAAGAGTTGGTACAGTGGAGCAAAGCTCTCCATTCTGGCATGTGGGAAGCTTCCAGCATAAAAGCCAGGCCTTGACCTGTATTATCAAAGGATGCCTGCTTAATGAGAATCTTATCCTTTATGCACAAATCATCCAGTCAGTCTTGACGTTGCCTCCTTTTTTAAAAAAGTCAAATTTAGGAATGCATAATATAATGACAAATGTATATGGAATGTAATCACCACACAATCAAAGAAAAGAATATTTTATTCACAAAAATTAAAAGCTCCGGCCTCTCTACAGTCAGTGCCCACCACCACTACCACCCTACCACCCCGCCAGGCACCTAACTGTAGATTACTTTTCATGTTCTAGAATTTCTTACAAATCGAATCATAAAGTATGTGGTTCTGGTTTCTTTGGCTCAGCACAATGTTTTTGAGATCCATCATGTTGTATCTTGTTTCAGTAGTTCCTTGCTTTTTCTTGCTGAGTTGTATTCATGGTACAGATACACAGTATGACAATTTGCTTATCCATTCACCTGTGATTGGACATTTGAGTTGTTTCCAGTTTGGGGCTATTATGAATAAAGCTGCTATGAATATGCATGTATCCACCGTTATAGTATCATACAGAATAGTTTCCGTTCCGTGCCCTAAAAATCCCCTGAGCTTCCCATATTTAACCCTCTTCCACTCTCCTCAAACCTCAGGCAACCACTGATCTTTTTCCTGTTGCTATCGTTTTACCATTTCCAGAATTCCACATAATTGTAATTAAATGGTATTTAGTCTTTCCAGACAGGACTCTTTCATTTAATAATGTGTATTTAAGATTTATCCATGTGGCTTGATAGCTCATTTCTTTTTATCACTGAATAATTCCATCATATGGATGTGACACAGTTTGTTTATCCATTCACCCATTGAAGGATATCTTGGTTGCTCCCAGTTCTTGGTGATTATGAATCACTGCTATAGATAGTCATTTGTGGGCAGGTTTCCATGTAGACATAATTTTTCAAATCCAATTGCTGGATTATATGGTAAGACTATGGTTTGACTATTTTTAGCTTTATAAGAAACTGCCAAACTATCTTCTAATGTGTCTGTACCATTTCCCATTCCCACCAGCAATGAAAAAGAGTTCCTATTCTCCACAACCTCACCAGTTATTGGTATTGTCAGGTTTTTGGATTTTAGCAATTCTAAGGAGTATGTGGTGGTATCTCATTGTTTTGTTCTCTCGTGACAAATGTTATTAAGCATTTCTTCATATGCTTACTTGTCATCTGTATATCTTCTTTGGTGTGGTGGGGATTTTTGTTTCTTTTTTCAGATCTTTGTCCTTTTAAGAGAAATTGGGTTGTTCTTTATTGTTGAGCTTTAAGAGTTCTTTGTATATTTAGGATAAGAGACCTTTATCATAGCAGTCTTCAACCTTTTTGGCACCAGGGACCGGTTTCATGAAAGACAAATTTTCCATGGACAGGGGTGGGAAGGTGGGTTGGTTTCGGAATGATTCCAGCACATTACATTTATTGTCCACTTTATTTCTATTATCATTACATTGTCACTTGCCACTCACTGACAGGGTTTTGATATGAGTCTGCAAGCAATTGATTATGGTCTCTGTACAGTCAAACCTCTCTGCTAATGATAATCGGTATTTGCAGCCACTCCCCAGCGCTAGCATCACCACCTCAGCTCCACCTCAGATCATCAGGCATTAGATTCTCATAAGGAACACACAATGTAGAGCCTTTGCGTGCACAGTTTACAGAATGGTTCCCACTCCTATGAGAATCTAACGCCGCTGCTGATCGACAGGAGACAGAGCTCAAGGGGAGATGCGAGGGCTTGGGAGTGGCTGTAAATACAGATGAAGCTTTGCTCACTTGTCCTCCGCTCACCTCCTGCTATGGGGCCTGGTTCCTAACAGGCCGCAGGGGTTGGGGACTGCAGCTTTATCAGATATGTGTTTTGCAAATATTTTCACCCAGTCTGAGGCTTATCTTTTGATTCTCTTTAGCAGAACAGAAGTTTTTAATTTTTATAAAGTACAACTTACCAAGTTTTTCTTTAATGGATCCTGCTTTGATATGTTTTAAAATTCATCACCAAATCCAAGGGCACTTAGGTTTTTCTCCTATGTTTTCCACTAGAAGTTTTATAGCTTTGCATTTTATATTTAGGTCTGTGATCCATTTTTAGTTAGTTTTTATGAAAAGTATATAAAAGTTATTTTTATATTTTATTTTCAGTTTATTGCTAGTATTTAGAAATATTAGCAATGTGTATGGACCTGCTATACTTTCAGCTTGCTAAATTCACATATTAATTCTATTAAGTTCTTTGTGGATTCCTTGGGATTTTCCACAAACATGATCATGCTATGTCTAATAAAGTGTTTTACTTTTTCCTTTTTAATCTCCATTCATTTTTATTGCTTTTTGTTGTCTTTTTAACAGACTTAGACTCCAATATAGAGTTGAATAGAAGTGGTGAGAGACATCCTTACCTTGTTCCTAATCTTAGAAAACATCCAGTCTTTCACTATTAAGTATGATGTTCAGTGTATATTTTTCGCAGATATTCTTTATGTGTTGGATGAAGCTCCCTTTCATTCCTTAGTTGCTGGGTGGTTTTTTTTTGTTGTTTTTTTTATAATGAATGGAAGCAAATTTTCTCAACGCTTTCTCTGCATCTATTTATAATTTATTTCACTGTTTGAGATGATCATATAGTTTTTCTCTTTCAGTCTGTTAATATGGTGAATTGCATTGACTGCTTTTCAAATGGTAAACCAACCTTGAAATCCTGGAATAAGCACTGTTTGATCAGCATATATTATCATTATTACACATTGTTAGATTTGACTTACTAATATTTTGTTAAGGATATTTGCACTTACGTAAATGAGAGATATTGATCTGTAAACTTCTTTTTTTGAGACATCCTTTCAGGTTTTGGTGTCATGAGTATGATGGCTTCTTACAAAGTGTTGGATTTATCCCTTCCTACACTATTTTTGGAAAGAATTTGTATAAAACTGGTTTTTTTTTTTTTTTGTTGAATGCTTGATAAAATTGACCAGTGAAGCCATTTGGGCCTAAAGCTTTCTGTGAAAAGGTTTTAAATTATATCTTTGAATTCTTTAATAATTATTGCATCTTAGTCGATATTATTTGTGGCCTTCAAGGAATTTGTCCATTTCATCTGAGTTGTGGAATTTATGGGCATAAAGTACTAATTGTACTACTTTATCTTTCACTGTCTGTTGTGATGTTTCCTCCTTCAACACTGATATTTTTAATTTATGTCGTCTCTCTAATTTTTTGATCCATCTAGCTAGAAGTTTATAGTTTGTACTAATCTTTCTCAAAGAGCCAGCTTGTGATTATTCATTTTCTCCTTTGTACATTTTCTATTTCATTGACTTCTACTTTTATGTTTATTACTTCTTTTCTTCTATCTACTTTGGGTTTAATTTACTCTTCTTCTAGCTTCTTAAGGAAGAAGCTTAGATTCTTGAATTTAGACCTTATTTTTTAAAGTGTAAGTGTTTAAAGCTACACATTTCTCGCTAAGCTCTACTTTAGCTGCATTTCACACATTTTAATATCTTCTGTTTATATTATTAGTTGATTGAAAACATTTTCTAATTTCTTTTGTATTTTTCTTTTCAACCCATGAGTTATTTACAAATGTGTTGATTATTAGATAATTGGAGATTTCCCTTATATCTTTTGGCTGCTCTTTTCTGATTTAATTTCATTTTGGTCAGAGATCATTCTTACTATAATTTCAATCCATCTAAATTTATTGAGACTTGTTTTATGGCTTATTTTAGTGAATATTCTACATTTAATTAAAACCAATGTATATTCTTCTGTTGTTGGATATAGTGTTCTATAATGAGGGGGAAAAGTGTACTTTATGGAACCTTTACAGGTCAATTAGGTCAATTTTGCTTATAGGTCCTATATATTCTTACAGATTTGCTACTTAATTAATTTGTCAATTACTGAGCTGAGTGTGAAATCTGTAGCAGTAATTGAAGATGTTTCTATTTCTCCTTTAAGTCTATCATTTTTTGTGTCATGTATTTTGAAACCCTGTTATTAGGTACATATACATGTAGAGATATTATAGTTTCCTGATGAATTTAAATCCTTCTCCCCTTCCCTTTTCATACTGGAATGTTCCTCTTTATATCTGGTAAAGTCTTTGTTTCAAAGTGTACTATGTTTTTAATAGTTTCCAGCTTTCTCATGGTTATTGTTTGCATGTTATATTTTTTTCTATCCTTTTAACCTATATGTGTCTTTATATTTAAAATGAATTTTCTTGGCTGGGTGTGGTGGCTCACGCCTGTAATCCTAGCACTCTGGAAGGCCGAGGCAGGTGGATCGTTTGAGCTCAGGAGTTCGAGACCAGCCTGAGCAAGAGCGAGACCCTGTCTCTACTAAAAATGGAAAGAAATTAGCTGGACAACTAAAAATATATTGATTAGCCGGGCATGGTGGCGCATGCCTGTAGTCCCAGCTACTCGGGAGGCTGAGGCAGAAGGATCACTTGAGTCCAGGAGTTTGAGGTGGCTGTGAGCTAGGCTGACACCACGGCACTCTAGCCGGGGCAATAGAGTGAGATTCTGTCTCAAAAAAATAA
Source organism: Cheirogaleus medius (assembly GCA_008086735.1). Taxonomy (NCBI): domain Eukaryota; kingdom Metazoa; phylum Chordata; class Mammalia; order Primates; family Cheirogaleidae; genus Cheirogaleus; species Cheirogaleus medius. Next base: position 13,378,399 of record VBSM01002217.1, read on the forward strand.
AAAAGTAAAAAATAAATAAAATGAATTTTCTCGTATTCAATATCTATTTGGGTCTTACTTTTTAAATCCAGTTTGAGTTTCTCTACTTTTTTTCTTTTACCAAGTCAGTGACAACCAGTTTGCCTTTTAATTGAAGTGGTTAGGTTATTTACATTTAATATGCTCTATTTTATCTCCATTATTTACTTATTATCCATACCTCTGGTGTGTATGTATGCGTTTGCTTTGGGGCTTGTAAAATGCACTGTAACTTAGCAGAATCTACCTTCAAATAACATTATACCACTTCAAGTGTAGCGTAAGAATCTTACACAATGTACTTTTATTTCACCCCTCTCGTTCTTTGTGCTGTTTTTGTCACGGGTTTCAGTTCTACATGTATTACAGAGCCCAAAATATATTGTTAGTTTTTCTTGCTTTAAACAATCATTTTTAAAAGAAATTAAAATATAATTTAAAAGTCTGCTATAATTACCTACATATTTAGCAGTTCTGTAGTTCATCATTCCTTTGTGTAAATTCAAGATTTTCTGATGTCACTTTTTTCAGCCTGAAAATATTCTTCATGTTTCTTGTAGTGCAGGTCTTCTGGTGATAGATTCACTCAGCTTTTGTTTGTCTGGGAAAGCTTTTATTTTGTCTTTAATTTAGAAAGGTATTTTTATTAGATATAGAATTCTAGATTGACAATCTTTTTCTTTCATCACTTTAAACACATTGTTCTATTGTCTTCTGGCTTTCATCATTTCTGATGAGAGTTCTGTGATATTTTTACTTTTTTTCTGCTTACTTTTAAAGTGTTCCTTTATTATCTGTCTTAGCAATGTAAGCGTGCTTTTGTATTGCAATGGTTTTATTTGTATTTTCTTGCTTGAATTTCATTTATTTTCTTGGATATGTAATTTTTAAATTTTAATTAAATTTGGAAAATTTTTTGCTATCATTTCTTCAGATATTTTTTCTGCATCTTTCTCTTTCTTCTCTCCTTCTGGTACCTCAGTTATACATGTTTAACCTTGTGAAATTCTCTCATAGACCATTGAGTCTCCATTAATTATTTTTCAGATTTTTCCTCTATTTTATTAAATGTGGATGATTTCTATTGCAGTGTCTTCAAGTTCACTGATCTTTTCATCTGCAGTATCTAAACTGCTAATAAGTTCATTCAGTGAATTTTTCATTTCAAATATTGTATTTTTTTCACCTCTAGAAGTCCCATCTACTTCTTTTTTATATCTTCCATTTCTTCATTATTTCTGTATTTTTCTTTAAGCCTTTAAACATATAATAGCTATTTTAAAGTCCTTTTTGATTCCATTATGTCTATTATTTGTCAGTTTTTTCTATTGGTTAATTTTTTTTGTGGTTAGGGGGGTCATATTTTTATCTTCTTGTTAGCTATTTTTGACTGGATGTGGAACATAGTGAATGTTATGTTGTTGAATATTTGGATTTTGTTGTCTTCTTTTAACAAATATTGAATTTGTTTGGCAGACAATTTAGTTACTTGGATATCAGCTTGATCATCTCAAGACTTACTTTTAAGCTTTGTTAGGGAAGATCTAAAGTAACTTTTATTCTAAGGCTTATTAATCTTCACTACTAAGACATAACACTTCTTGATTCTCTACTGAATGCCCAGGTTTTTCATAAGTTCTCTTCACTCTGGTAAGTAGGGGGTCAAATGTCTCCTAGCTCTTTGTGAGCTCTAGGACTTATTTAGCTTATAGCTCCCAGATATTGTTCTTTTCCCAGCCCTGTGTAGTTTCACCTCACATAGGTTCAGATTAGTATTCTGTCAAATCATCAATAGAATCTCTATGCAAACTTTTTGGATCTCTTTCTCTGCATATCTCCCTCATCTTTGGTATTCTGCCATGCAAATTGACTTCTCTCCTTCTTCCCATTCTGAGAGCTGCCATTTTTGAGTTTCTTTTTCTTTTTGGCCATTTGTTTGTGTTCTTTCTGTTTGTTTTGCACTTCAATAAGAACAGAAATAAAGCTGTTTTTCACTTCCAGCCACATCAGCTTCCCCAAGTTTTTATCTTTTATCTCATCAACTCAGTGAGATCTTCCCTGATGTTTGGGTTTCCCCTCCCTGTGCCAATGGCCCAGAAATTGCCTCCAGGAAGGAAGCTGCTGCATTTCCTTTCTTTCAATGGCTATAAAGAAATGCCTTAAAACATTGATTTCATACATTTTTCCAGTTTTCTATGGCAGTGGTAAGCCCCATACTGACACCCACTTCATGAGTGGAAGCAGATGTCTATTGACTCATTTTTTTTTTTTTTTTTTGAGACAGAGTCTCACTCTGTTGCCCAGGCTAGAGTGTAGCTGTGGCGTCAGCCTCGCTCACAGCAACCTCAAACTCCTGGGCTCAAGTGATCCTACTGCCTCAGCCTCCTGAGTTGCTGGGACTACAGCCATGCACCACCATGCCCGGCTAGTTTTTTCTATATATTTCTAGTTGTCCAGCTAATTTCTTTCTATTTTTTTAGTAGAGACAAGGTCTTGCTCTTGCTCAGGCTGGTCTCGAACTCCTGAGCTCAAACGATCTGCCCACCTCAGCCTCCCATATTGACTCGTTCCTAAATATGAATGGATAACCCAGGATCAGCAGACATTTGAGAACATAACATAAGATTTACTTAAAATTTCAGAACACAATATGGATGCTATAACATTGAATACATGTAGGTATATCAATTTGCTAGGGCTACTTTAACAAAATAACATAAAAGGGCCTTACACAACAGAAATGTATTGCCTCACAGTTCTGGAGGCTACAAGACAGATAAAGATGCCAGCAGGGTTAGTTCCTTCTCAGAACTGTTTCATGCCTCTCCCCAGGCTCAGTGCAATCTTTGGCACTCTTTGGCTTCTGCTACTTTAATCTCTGCCTTTATCTTCATATGTCTTTCTCCCTTTGTGCATGCCCATCTCTAAATTTCCTCCTCTTTAAGAACATCAGTTTTGTTGGATTAGGGGCCCATCCTACTCCAGTATGACCTCATCTTAACCAATTATATCTACAATGACCTTTTTTCAAATAAGGCCACATTTTGGGGTTACTGAGGGTTAAGACTTCAATATATGAATTCTGAGGGGACACAGTTAAACCTGTAACAATTAGTAAAGGTGTTGCTAACAAGAATTTATGAAATAGAAGGGAAATGGAAAATGTGTGAGAAGAAATAGAAGAAAAAGTGGAAAAATCTAATATCCTGGTCTTACGAAAATAGTAAGAGAGGCATGAGATATTGACAAAAGTTCATAGAATATTAAAGAGGAGCTTTTTGGTGTATTATTTAAAAGTTATATAGATAACCAATAAAATGGTGAGGAAACTGAAATGCTTATAAGAGCAAAGCAGGTACCATAAATGAGAGACAGAACTCAGGTATTGGTACATCTGTTTACCCCAGAGACGTGGTGAGGACTTTGGCATACAAGCCAGCACTTGCCGCAACGAGAGAGTACAGTTTGGGTTAGTTGTTGGGACAGGCGCTATATTTGTCATATACACAGTTAGTATCTAGAATTCATGTCCATCTGGAACCTCAGAGGTAACCTTGTTTGGAAATAGGGTCTTTGCATGTGTAATCAATTAAGATGAGGTCATATTGGATTAGGATGTGCCCTAAATCCAATGCCTGGAGTTCTTACAAGCAGGGGAGATTTGGATGCAGAGACACATATACACAGAGGGGGAGAAGCCATGTGAAGACAGAGACAGAAGTATGAGTGATACTACAAGCCAAGGAGTGCTAAGGATTGCTGGCAACCACTGAAAGCTAGGAAGAGGCAAGGTAGGATTCTTCCCTAGAACTTTCAAACAGAGCATAGCCCTGACAACAACATGATTCTGGACTTCTATCCTCCAAAACTATGAAAGAATAAATTTGTGTTGTTTTAAGCTGCCTAGTTTGTGGTACTTTGTTATGGCAATGCTAGGAAACTAATGTACACCACAACTGACTTTTTAATAATAAATCTTACAATTTTCAATCTTGGCTTTTTTTTTTTTTTTTAATTCACTGCAATCGAAACAAAACACATCTGCAGTCAGATGTAGCCTACAGGCCATCTGGTTGCAACTTCTGCAATAGAGAAACTAAATACAGAATAAGGATATCACTAACAGAATTTAAAAGTGAGCTAAACTAACTGGGATGTGGTATAAGTGTGCTAAGTCCTCAACTGTCATAGCTGGACGTAAAAAGAATATGTCTGAACTTGATTAATTAAGAAATAGCAATAAAATGATTCAAAACAGTTGCCTCTGGAAAATGGTACAGTGGGTGAGGCAGGCGACTATTGCTTTTCATTATAAGTTCTTTCATATTCTTTGATTTTAAAAGGTAAGTAGTTATCACTATTATGCTTGCCAGGAAGTTACTCTAGAAGTAAGGATAACCACATTTCTTGAAGCAATAATAGAAAAGACCAATAGCTGGAAAAAGTTTGGAAGAGTAGCCAAAGACACTGGCTCTCTCTAGCAAAAAATAGGTCTTACTATCTTTGAAAGATCAGACAAAATATATATGTTTCCACACTTTTTTGTTCCTCAGAATTTATCTTTGTAAGGGTTATAAGAGTCCTTAATCCTAAGTATGCTGTAAACTATAAAATACGAAACCACTAAATAACATAATCTGTTAAATTTTACAATATGGAGAAACTAAAAAGTTGAGAGTATATTCTGGTAATTTCATTTTTAAATCACCTATGAAAAACCTTAAAAGTGCCATCCATGTTTCATGGAGCTATTGTGTTCTTCTATAAAGGGAGTATAGATTCTTTAATTATACAACTGTTCATGACATATGGTGTGACTAATGATTTCAAATAATAAATCCAAAGGAATCAATTCATAGAGATTGCACACGGGGAAAGTCATCTCTAGAACAACAAACACCCAGATTATCTTGATATATTTACATGAAGTTTGCAAGTTGAATTGATATATTTCAGTAATGACTAAAGATCTCTGGGATGATTCTGAGAGCAATATTAAGAAATTAAAATTGAATTAAACTTGAGAAACAGATTTATTTTATGTCACTTTATTCCCTCTAAGACATTTAGGGAAACTGGGCCAATATCCAGACTGTATCTGTCCATCTGTTCTCCACATTTGTGCTAAGGGACCTTACTCAAAAGCAGATCTGCTTAAGGCCTTCCTCTGACTTAAATCCTTTTATGCATCTCCATTGCCTTCAAGACAGCATTAAGTCTTTCTGGATCTTATCTCAGCTCACCTTTCTGGTCTCATTTCTCAACTTTCCAGTCAATCTAAAGGTAGAGCTGCTGATCCTTGAACCTGATCTCCTGAGTGTGGAGTTCCTTCCTTTCCCAGTCCTCTTTCCCATGGCTAACTTCTACTTATCCACAAAAGTTCAACCAGGTCTGCCCCCTCCAGGGAGGGACAAGGTCCCTCCCTCCAAGGCCAGGTTATGTACCATCTTGATATTTCCACAGCATCTTCCTGGATAATTCATAATAGTTTGGCTTCTCCACCAATTATCTCCTGACACTAATCTTGCTGGTGGACTTGTAACTTTATGACTATAAAAGCCATCATCTTACTGAGAAAGTTTCTTTTTTTGTTTCTAAATAATGACTTTACTTGTCAGCTCATTTATAAAATGGGCACATCCCAAGCCTGATGAATAATCAAACTCTGGCCCATTCTGTCTAGTCCCACCCCCAGATTCCTTTATAATTCAATTGCCCTCCTCCCACTTCCCACAGTGGGTGTCCCAGACTCACAACAGAATTATACAACATAAAAGAGGAAAAAAAATAACACAAAAAAATTATACCAAGGAAAGAAGATTGTTTTCTCGTAGAGCAATGTACTCATAACCAACTCTTCTAAATTTCTTTTTGAATGATTTGAATATAAGTTTCCTGAAAACTTGAATTATATTTCCATTGCTTAGCATATTGTATAAAATAGAAGACACTCCCAGCCTATTTCTTGATGATGATTTTTAAAAAGACTTAATTTCTAAATTCATCTCTGCATATATCAGCAGAAACTTATTGCATGAGTTTTTTTGCACAAAATTTTAATTGAGAATGGCAGGATTCATGAAAATTTAACCATGTGCCATGTTACAAAAAAATTATAAAAGAGATAATAAGAATTTAGCAGTTGAGATTCAGATAAAACTAGAAATATTATGAAATTTTTTTTCTGATAAATTTTTGTATTTGTTCTGAAAAGTCTAGATTTATGAAGGTCTTTGATTTAAAGAAAATCTTTCAAAAACAAAAGAAAATTCAGGTGATGAGGAAAGGTAGAACTAGCATAAATCTGAGAAAACACTTTATGTCACAAGTTATTGACCTTCTTGTAAGTACTTTCCAAAATATGGACTATTTCCTGCTCCTTTCCCTTTTCGTTTTTAAAAAAATTGTAATATCATAAGTAAAACTTAATTGCCATTTTTTGCATGTTTTTTAAAATCCAATAATCCTATGAATAGCTACAGTCCACTAAGAATCCTGCTGAAAACATACACAGAAAATAACTCATTTATTTTTCAAAATACTCTATGAGGTAGGCGTTATTATTATCATTCCTATTTCACAGATTGTGGAAATAAAATTCAATGAAATTATTTAATTTTTTCAATATCACGCAACTAGCAAGGAAGAGAAACTTAAGCAATATTTGTAAATGTTAGAGAAAGGAGAGGAGATGAAATGGGAATAATAGTCTAAAGAAGATGCAGAAAATTTTTTTTAATTTGATTTCTTTTTTCTCTTTTTCTTTTTTTTTTTAATATTCAAACCTTATTGCACAGAAATTTTTAAACATTTCTTCACAGCTGTTTGAGAGAGGACAGCTGGTTAATGCATCATGAAATAATGTGAAGTCAAAGCATACATGTTTTCATCCCCTGGTCATTACTTCAGAAAGCCCAGGATGAATTTTTTTTTAATCAAGCCTTTTCATAGTCAACACTGATGACAAAGACTCGTTGAGTACTACTGTGTCTATAGAGAGCACCATTTTGGTCACAAGGACATAAAAGCGTAAAGCAGATTTGTTTCCTTCCCTACAGCACAGTTTCTATTTCTTTCGGTGGAAGGTTCATTTGAAATTTGTTTATATAGCAAACCACCATCCCAGAGTCTATCATATTTGAGATTCTTCTTTCCTAAAACAAACAAAAAAAAATGTCCTTAGAGATAGTTCATGTAAATGTTCACATTGGTCATAGCCCACTGCTCAGCTCCCCATGAAAGGAACCAATATTGATTATCATTGTACCTGTTGGCTCTGCCCCACATTCTGGGTTAGGGTGAGTGGGGTGAGTCTAGAAAGGCAGCACCCCGTTTGTCTCTGTCATGATGAGGGGTCTTGGGATGTTAGGACACCTGGCTCAGTCTTATCATACCTTACAGCATTAGCTTCTTAAGGTAATAACTCCCTTAACAGGTGCCAGTTTCTGTTTCCTAAGTCTGTAAAGTTTACAGGGAAAGTCTTCAGTTATGACTCGGCTCATCTCTACTCTGTGCTTCTGGGAACTGACGGGTTTTTTTTAATGAGTTCTGCCTACCTCCATCGCATTCGCGTCACTCCCATATCACCTTACTCAGAGAGTTTGAAGGCTAGAAAGTAATAACCCTATTTTTAAGAGTCTTGATTTCTCTCTGTATTTACATAAAGTACAAACATTTAACAGTTCACAGCTCGTTGCAATTACTGAGTTCTACTCATAGCAGTATGGAGAGTCTTTGCTAAATTAATCCCTCCATCTCATTGCCATTTCCTTGGAACGCTCAGATCTGAAAGAGGTTTGCAGTCCACAGAGCTATGTGACTTAGGCCCTAACAGTCTGAGAGCCAGCTGGATCCAAGGGATTAGAGGTTATGATAGCTGAGCCTGTTACTTGGCAGGAGGAAAACACAGAGGTAACTCTTGACAAGTCAGAGCAAGTGTGATCTCAGTGATAGCAGCTCTCCTGCTGTGTTTGACTGGCAAATGACATTGGTTCCCCTGAAAATTTTTTGGAAGAATGTGTCCTATGTTTTATTTTTCAACAGATCATGGCAATTCAACAGAAATAAATTCATTCAAAACGAAGATGTTTTTGCGTATTTCTAAAACTATACTTGTAAACTGCCTTCAGTCTGTATATTCTACTTCATAAAATCAATTAAGAAACTTTAGAATTGCATGTTGTTGGACGCACATTTTATCCTTTTTAATATCTGCAGCCATGTATAATTTTTCACTTGTTTTTATGCCTGACTCTTTCTCTCTTAAGTTTTGAAATTCAGTCCTCTGATGAAATCTCAAGGGGAATTGTGGTGTGGTGGAAGGAGTGAGGCTGAGTCAGATGAACTCTGGCTCTGCCATTTATAAGTTATATTCACTTAATCTCTCTTGGCCTCAATTTCCATATCTGTGAAATGGCAAGAATGATAGCTGCCTCACTTACTGTTACACAGTTCATATATGTCAGATACTGGATAATATATATGAATAATATGAGCCAGCATATGAGGTAGGTACTATTATTATCCATTTTATGGAAGAGGAAACTAAGGCTTGAAGTGCTTAAGTGGCTTGCCCAATACACAGACTGAGTGACTTGACCCACAATATGCCAGACTGAGTTCATGTAACTCACTGACATCCATAGAACAGAGCATCTTGCCCATCTGATCATTAAGAGCATCCTCCTCTGTTGGGCATTGACATGGAATGTGAATATTTTCCTCTTTGTGTCTATTCCAAGAATTTCAACCCCATGCCTCTGCCCCAGATCTCCTTGCCATTGATTTCCCAAAATGAATCCTTCCAAGTCTGAGTCTCTGTCCATGTGTTGCTATGGTTTTGTATCTCAGGCTACCTCTTCTTCCACTGGAAGTGGACAACCAGACGCAGCATCCGGCTTTCTGCTCATAGGGATTTCCATACACCGCTGTCTCCCTGGGCCACCCTTTACTGGAAAGATGGTGTAGCACCACCCACTTCCAGCTGGTAATGGCTTAACAGGAAGATCCATCAACAAACCTGGCCTGTGTTTCTTGCTTCTCTATTCACTGACCATATGGAAGTCCTCACTAGAGGCTGGTGTGAATTAAGAAAGAGGCAACAAAGCAGTAGGAGCAGTAGCACCTAGACTCACTGGGCTCCACCCAACCCTATCCCTGGGCCTTGGCCTCTTGCTCAGTGGAACTCATCTGGTCTCCTAACAACACAGCTGACACACACTTGTCACTTGGCCTGACCTCTTGATGCCCACTGCATACCAATGGCATTGAGGTTGGGTTATTTATTCCTCTTTAAGAAGTCACCATGGGCTGGCTTTGTCCCTCATTGGAAGGACTCAGCTCTTGAAAGGTCTTCAACTATTCTCTATTTAAAAAAAAAAAAAAATATATATATATATATATATCCTCCTGGATTACTATTGAGCCCGACAGACACCTATGATCCAAACTGGCCATTCTGAACTGAGAATTTATACTCACTAAAACATAAAAATTGGACATGCACAGCAGTTTTTTTATAAAATGGAAATTATGTGCTTGGCCTTGTAACCAGGTCCAGAAGACGCAGCAACTTGCATGAGCAGGTGGCACAGAATCCCATGCTACTGCTCCTACTGCTTTGTTGCTTCTTTCTTAATTCACACCAGCCCCTAGTGAGGAATTCCATATGGCCAGTGAATAGAGGAGCAAGAAACACAGGCCAGGTTTGTTGATGGATTTCCCTGTTAAGCTATTACCAGCTGGAAGTGAGTGGTGCTACACCATCTTTCCAATAAAGGGTGGCCCAGGGAGACAGCGGTGTATGGAAATCCCTATGAGCAGAAAGCCGGATGCTGCGTCTGGTTGTCCACTTCCAGTGGAAGAAGAGGTAGCCTGAGATACAAAACTATAGCAACACATGGACAGAGACTCAGACTTGGAAGGATTCATTTTGGGAAATCAATGGCAAGGAGATCTGGGGCAGAGGCATGGGGTTGAAATTCTTGGAATAGGCACAAGAGGAAAACATTCACATTCCATGTCAATGCCCACCAGAGGAGGATGCTCTTAATAATCAGATGGGCAAGATGCTCTGTTCTATGGATGTCAGTGAGTTTCTTTCCCCAGCACCCATGGGTTTCATGGACCAATGTACAGACTGGCCATGGTGATAGGAATGAAAGCTATGCATGGACTTAACAACCTGGACACCCCCTCATTAGGGCTGCTCTGGCTACCTGCAATGCTGAATGCCCAATCTGCGGACAAGCACAGGCTAATTCTGAGCTCTTGATATGGCATCATTCCCTGGAGAGCCAGCAAGCCAATGAGTGGTAAGTTCAGTATTGACACACAAGCTGGGTGCAGGTTTGTCTTCCCTATCCTCAGAACTTCTGCCAGTTCCACCAGTTTTGGAATTCTCAGAATACCTTATCTGCCACCATCATAACCCACACAACATTGCCTAAGACTAGGACATGAGTTTTATGGCAAAGAAAGTGGAATGATGGGCTCAACACCGGTGAATTTCACCCCTCTTAACACATACTCCATTACACAGAAGTAGTTGGTTTGTTAGATCAGGCAGAATGGCCTGATGAAGGCTTAGTCCTGACATTGGCTGGGGGTCAACTCCCTGGGGAGTGGGGGGGGGGCTGCTGATCTACAAAGGGATGTATGCTTATAACCAGTGACCAACATATGATGTTTTCTTTTCCTAGCCAGAATGCATGATCCTAGGAACCAAGGGTTGGAGATGGGAGTGATTCCTCTTACCATTACACCATAACCTTGAAGAATTTTTGCTTCTTGTCCCTGTGACCTTGTCTGTGTGTATTTATACACAGCGCCCAATGGAGAACTGCAGAAAATGGGGTTACTGTGTTGACTGGAATAATTGATCCTCATTACCAGGAAGAAATTGTGTCGCTGCAACACAAAGAAGGCAGAGAACTATGTTTGGAACCCAGGGAATTCACTGGAGTGCCTCTTAGTACTCATTTGGCCAGTTGTCCTAGTCAATGGAAAACTGTAGCAATACAAAAGAACAAGGTCACTAAGGCCTCAAATCCCATTAGGAATGAAGGTCTGAGTTGCCCCACCAGGAAAAGAACCCCATCCAGCTGAGATGCTATCAGAGGGAAAGAGAACATAAAATAAGTTGTGGAAGAAAGCGACTGTGATCACTACCTGTTTAGACTTCATGACCAGTAACAGAAGCAGGGATGGTAATAGCTATATGGTATATGTTTATATTATATTCTGTGCCCTGAGAAGCTTACATTTATGGACAACATTGAAGAGCTCCCTTGCCCTCTACTTTTAGGTTAATTTCAACCTATGAGGATCAGCTACAAGGTGATCAGAGGGAGGGAGAAGAATGAGGCTGAAATGTTCAGGCTGTTACAGGCTAACATATGAATGTTAGTCTGTTCAGTCTGCTACAACAAATATACCATATACTGGTGGCAAACAAACAAAAATTTTATTCCTTATGGTTCTGGAGGCTGGGAAGTCCAGGATCAAGGTGTCAGCATATCCAGTGTCTGGTAAGAACCACTTCCTGATTTTCAGATGGCCATTTTCTCATAGTATCCTCACATGGCAGAGAGCAGAGAGAAAAAGCAAGCTTTCTGGGTCTCCTCTTATGAGAGCAAATAATCCTATTCATGAGGGCTCCACTCTCATTACCTGATTACCTCCCAAAGGTGCTACCTCCAAATGCCATCACATTAAGGATTAAGCTTCAACATATGAGTTGGTGGGGCCGAGGGTGGTGGGGGAAGCAGACATTCAGTCCATAGCAGATGTTTATTTCCAAGCTCCCTCTTTAAGGAGCAGCTGCCTGGTGACTGTTTAATTATCTATTGCTGTATAAGTATAACAAATCATCACAGAATGTCAGATAGTTAAAATCACACAATATGTAGCCTTTCAGATTGGCTTCTTTCACTTAGTAGTATGCATTAAAAGTTTCTCAATGTCTTTTCAAGGCTTGATAGCTCATTTCTTTTTATAACTGAATAATATTGCATTATCTGGATGTATCATAGTTTATTCACTCACCTACTGAGAACATCTTGATCCCTCTAGTTTTTGGCAAGTATGAGTAAAGCTACTATAAGCATTCATGTGCAGGTTTTTGGTTTTTTTTTTTGAGACAGAATCTCAAAAAATACAATTTTGCATTCCTACCAGCAATGAATGAGAGTTCCTATTGCTCCACATCCTTGCAAGCATTTGGTGTTGTCAGTGTTCTAGATCTTGGCCAGAACAAGTAGGTGTGCAGTGGTATCTCATTTTTAATTTGCATTTCCCTATTAACATATGATGTGGAGCATCTTTTCATATGCCGATTTGTCATTTGTATATCTTCTTAGGTAAGGTGTCTGTTAAGATAATTGGATCATTTTTTAATTGATGTGTTCATTTTCTTCCTGTTATATTGTAAGAATTCTTTGTATATATATGTTGTGGCCCATTTGCAGGACGGGGAATGAACACAAAACACAAAAGAAACACACAAAGAAAGACACGGACACACATAAAG
>VBSM01002217.1:13391045-13401450 GCA_008086735.1 Cheirogaleus medius
AAAATATATAGAAAAAATTAGCCGGGCATGGTGGCGCATGCCTGTAGTCCCACTTACTCAGGAGGCTGAGGCAGGATGATCGCTTGAGTCCAGGAGTTTGAGTTTGCTGTGAGCTAGGCTGATGCCACGGCACTCTAGCCCAGGTAACAGAATGAGACTCTGTCTCCAAAAAAAAAAAGTCAATGCCAAACCCAAGGTCATCTAGAGTTTTCTCTCCTATCTTCTAGGATTTTTATAGTTTTGCATTTTATATTATATTTAGGTCAATGATTCATTTTTAGTTAATTTTTGTGTAGATGGTAAGGTCTTTGTCTTGATTCATTCTTTTGCATGTGGATGCCTAATTTTTCCAGTACATTTTTTGAAAAAACTCTCTTTTCTCCCATTGTTTTGCTTTTGTTCCTTTGTTAAAGATCAGTGGACTATATTTATGTTGGATTTATTTCTGAGTTCTTTATTCTGTTTCATTGATATATTTGTCAATACCACATTGATATATTTTGCCAATACCACATTGTCTTGATTACTGTAGCTTTATAGTAAGTCTTTTTTTTTTTTTTTTTTTTTTTTTTTTGAGACACAGTCTCACTCTGTTGCCTGGGCTAGAGTGCCATGGCTTCAGCCTAGCTCACAGCAACCTCAAACTCCTGGGCTCAAGCAATCCTTCTGCCTCAACCTCCCAAGTAGCTGGGACTACAGGCATGCACCACCATGCCCAGCTAATTTTTTCTATATATTTTTAGTTGGCCAATTAATTTGTTTCTATTTTTAATAGAGATGGGGTCTCGCTCTTGCTCAGGCTGGTTTTGAGCTCCTGAACTCGAGCGATCCGCCTGCCTCGGCCTCCTAGAGTGCTAGGATTACAGGCGCCCGCCCTATAGTGAGCCACTGTGCCCGGCCTATAGTGAATCTTAAAGTCAGGTAGTGTCAGGCCTACATCTTCATTTTTCTTCAATATTGTGTTGGCTATTCTGCATCTTTTGCTTCTATATGTAAACTTTAGAATTAGTTTGTCAATATCCACAAAAAAACTTGCTAAGATTTTTATTGGGTTTGTGTTGAACCTATAGATCAAGTTGGGAAGAATTAACATCTTGATAATATTGAGTTTTCCTACTCATGAACCATGAATATCTTTCCATGTGTTTAGTTCTTCTTTGAATTCTTTCATCAGAGTTTTGTTGTTTTCTTCGTATAAATCTTATGTATATTTTGTTAGATTTATACTAAAGTATTTAATTTTGGGGAGTGCTAATGTAAATAGCATTGCCTTTCTGATTTCTAATTCCACTTGTTCTTTGCTGGCATACAGGAAAGCAATTGACTTTTGTGTAAAAACCTTGTATTCTGCTGCCTTGCTATAATAGCTTATTAGTTTCGGGAATTTTTGTTGTTGTTGTTGATTCTTTTGGATTTTCTACCTATACAAGTATGTTATTTGCAAACAAATATAGTTCTATTCCTTCCTTTTCAATCAGTTTATGTTTTATTTCATTTCCTCATCTTAGTGCATTAGTAACAACTTAACAGTGCAATGTTGAAAAGGAGTGATGAAAATGGACACACTTGCCTTGCTCCTGATTTTAGTGGGAAAGCTTCTAGTTTTTCACCATTAAGTATGATGTTAACTATGAGTTTTTGTAGGTGTTTTTCTATCATGTTGATGAAGTTCCCCCTCTAATCCTAGTTTACTGAGAGTTTTTGTCATGAATCGGTGTTGAATTTTGTCGAATGCTTTTCCTGCATCTATTGATATGATCATGTGATTTTTTTTTTGGCCTGTTGATGAAATGGATTATATTAATTGGTGTTCATATGTTGACCTAGCCTTGTGTATCTGGGATAAATTCCATTTAGTCATTTTGTATAATTCTTTTTATACATTGTTGGATTCTAGTTGCTAATATTTTTTGAGGATTTTTCCATGTATGTTCATGAGAGATATTAGTCTGCAGTTTTCTTTTCTTTTTGGTTTTCATATTACAGTAATGCTGGCTTCATAGAATGAGTTAGGAAGTATACCTTCTGTTTATATACTCTGAAAGAGAGTGTAGAGAATTGGTATAGTTTCTTCCTCAAATATTTGATAGAATTTACCATTGTACCTATCTGGATCTTGTGCTTTCTGTTTGAGAATGTTATTAATTATTGATTTGATTTCTTTAATAGATATAGACCTTTTCAGATGGTCTGTTTCTTCTTGTGTGAGTTTTGGCAAATTGTGTCTTCCAAGGAATTATTCCATCTCATCTAGTTTATCAAGTTTGTGGGCATAGAGTTGTTCATAGTATTTCTTTATTATCTTTTTAATGTCCATAGGATCTGTAGTGATGTCCTCTCTTCAATTTCTGATATTAGTAATTTGGTTCCTCTCTATTCTTAGCCTGGTTAGAGGCGTATTGATTTTATCTTAAAAAAAAAAAAACACCAGATTTTGGTTTCATTGATTTTTTCTGTTCATTGCTTTTTTTCAATTTATTGATTTCTGCTCTAATTTTTGTTACTTTTTTTCTCTGCTTACTTTGGATTTAATTAGCTCTTCATTTTCTAATTTCCCAAAGTGGAAACTTACATTATTAATTTTAGATCTTCTTCTTTTCTAATATAAGCATTCAGTGCTATAAACTTCCCTCTAAGCATTCTTTTTCACTGAATCCCCCAAATTCTGAAACTTGTATTTTTGTTTTCATTTAGTTCAAAATATTTTTAAATTTCTCTTGACATTTCTTATTTGACCTATGTATTATTTACAAGTGTGTTGTTTATTCTTCAAATTTTTTGAAATATTTTTGCTTTCTTTTGGTTATTGAGGTCTAGTTTAATTCCATTATGGTCTGAGAGCAGAAATTGCCTGGTTTCTGTTCTTTTAAATTTGTTAAGGCCCTGAATGTGGTCTACCTTGGTGACTGTTCCATGTGAGAATGCGTATTCTGCTGTTGGATAAAGTAGGCTATAGATATCAATTATATTCAATTGATTGATGGTGTTGTTGAGTTCAACTATGTCCTTACTGATTTTCTGCCACTGGTTCTGTCCATTTCTAATAGGGGGGTATTGAAGTTTCCAACTATAATGGTGTATTCATCACTTTGCAGTTCTATCAGTTTTTGCCTCATGTATTGTAATGCTTTATTGTTAGGTGCACACACTTTAAGGATTGTTTTGTCTTCTTGTAGAATTGACCTCTTTATCATTATCTAATGACCGTTTTTATCCTTAATAACTTTTCTTGCTCTGGTCTGCTCTGTTGGAAATTAATATAGCCACTCCCACTTTCTTTTGATTAGTGTTAGCATAGTATATTATTCTCCACTCATTTACTTTTTCTTTTATTTATTTGTTTTTAATTGATGCATGATAATTGTACATATTTATGGGGTACATAGTGACATTTCCATACATACAACGTGTAGTGATCAGATTAGAGTAAATTATCATTTCCTTGTGTTGGGAACATTCAATATCCTCTCTTTTAGCTATTTGAAAATATATATTATTGTTAACTATAGTCATGCTATAAAACACTAGAATTTTTCCCCCTAATTAACTATAATTTTGTGTCCTTTAACAAGTCTTTCACTATTTTTCCCCTTCTTTCTGCTCTTTCCAGCCTCTAGTAACTTCTATTTTGCTTTTTACTTCTATGAAGTCAACTTTTTTTTTAGCTTCTGCATATTAGTAAAAGCATGGTTGTTTAAATGTCTGTTCCTGGTTTATTCCATTTATAATGTCCTCTAGTTCCATCCGTGTTGCCTCAAATGACAGGATTTCATTCTTTTTTACGGTTGACTAGTATTCCATTGTGTATATATACCACATTTTCTTTATGCATTCATCTGTTGTTGGACACTTGGGTTGATTCCATATCTTGGCTATTTTGAATAGTGTTTCAATAAACATGGGAGTGCAGACATCTCTTCCATATACTGATTTCCTTTCCTTCAGATAAATTCCCAGTAGTGGGATTGCTGGATCATATAGTAGTTCTATTTGTAGGTTTTTGAGGAACTTCCATATTGTTCTCCCTAGTGGCCATGCTAGTTTGCATTTCAATCAAACTTTCCTCATATCCTCACTCATATTTATTATTTTTTGTCTTTTTGGTAATAACCACCCTAACTGGGGTGAGAGGATATCTCATTGTGGTTTTGATTTGCACTTCCCCAAAGATTAATAATGTTGAGCATTTTTTCATATTATTTGCTGGCCATTTGTATGCCTTCTTTCAAGAAATGTCTGTTCAGATCATTTGCCCATTTTTTAATTAGATTGTTTTTTGCTGTTGAAATGTTTGGTTCCTTGTATATTCTAGATATAATCCCTTGTCAGATGAATAGTTTGTAAATACTTTCTCCCATTCTGTAGGTTGTCTATTACTCTGTTATTCCTTTGCTGTGCAGAAGCTTTTTAGTTTGATATAATCCCATTTGTCTATTTTTCCTTACTGTGTTGAAATAGAAGAAGTGACAGTGGACATCCTTGTTTTGTTCCAGTTTTTAGAGGAAAAACTTTCAGCTTTTTCCTGTTCAGTATGATATTAGCTGTGGTTCTGTTATATATAGCCTTTATTGTGTTGAGGTACTTTCTTTTTATACTTAATTTATTGAGCATTTTTATCATGAAAGGATGTTGAATTTTATTAAATGTTTTTTCTAAATTTATCTAGATGATCATATTTTTTTTCCTTCATTTTGTTGATGTGATGTGTCACATTTACTGACTTGCTTATGTTGAACTATCGTTGAATCCCTGGGATGAATCCCTCTTAATCATAGTGTATGATCTTTTTGATGTGCTGTTGGATTTGGTTTGCTAGTATTTTGTTGAGGACTTTTGCATCTATGTTCATCAGGGATATTGGTCTGTAGTTTCCTTTTTTGTCATGTCCTTATCTGGTTTAGGTATTAGTTATGCTGGCCTTGTGTTATGAGTTTGGAAGAACTTTCTCCCATTTAATTTTTTTGAAATGGTTTGAGAAGAATTGGTATTAGGTCTTTGAAAGTTCAGTAGAATTCAACTGTGAAGCCAACTGCTCCTGGACTTTTCTTTCTTGGGAGAATTTTTATTACTGATTCAATCTTGTTGCTTCTTATTGGCCTGTTCAGGCTTTCTATTTCTTCTTGGTTCAATCTTGGTAGGTGGCATGTGTCTAGGAATTTATCCATTTCCTGTAGATTTTCAAATTTATTTGTGTGTAGTTGTTCATGATGATCTCTAATGATGTTTTGTATTTCTGTGTTATCAATTGTAGCATCTCCTTTTTTGTTTCTGATTTTATTTATTTGAGTCTTCTCTCTTTTTTGATTTGTTTGTATCTGTATGGACACCCTATGACTGGGTCCTCCTAAAATTTTTGACTCTCTGACTTGACCACTCCGAGCCTCCAAAAATTCTTCAGTTACAATTTAGGTTTTCCTCCCCTGGTACCTGTTCCCAGGGAGGCCTCTGCTCATGGATTTCTGCTTTAGGAAGTTGTCATTCTCTGTATTTGCCTTTTTCTCTCTCTCCAATTTTTAGGGCAGTGGTTTGCCTTGTGGCCTCACCTCTCCTATGGATCTAAAAATAGTTGTTGATTTTTCAGTTTGTTCAGTTTTTCATTTGTTTGGATGGAGTGACAACTTCAAGCTCCTTACATGGTGGGCCAGAAACCAGAAGTCACACAGACTCTTTTTTTATCTGGCTTCTTTTACTGAGCACAATTATTATGAAATTTATCTATGTTGGTGCATGTGTCAATAGTCTCTTCCTTTTCATTGCTGAGTAGAATTACATTGTATGGATATAACATAATTTGTTTATCTATTCATCTCTTTGTTTAAAAAATTATTTTTAATTATTATGGGCTCATAATAGTTGTATATCTTTATAGGGTACATGTGATGTTTTGATACAGGCATACAATGTGAATTAATCAAATCAGGGTAATTGGGGTATCCATTACCTCAAGCATTTAACATTTCTTTGTGTTAGGAACATTCCAAGTCCACTCTTTAAGTTGTTTTAAAGTATGCCTTAACTTATTGTTGATTATAGTCACTTTGTTGTACTATCAAATGTTGTTCATTCTATCTAACTACATTTGTGCACCCATTAACCATCCCCACTTTATCTTCCAATCCCTGCTACCTTTCCCAGCCTCTGGTAACTGTCATTCTACTCTGTCTCAATGAGATCAGTTGTTTTTAATATTTAGCTCCCACATATGAGTGAGAACATATGAGATGTGTCTTTCTGTGCTTGGCTTATTTCACTTAACAAAATGCTCTCCAGTTCTATCCATGTTGTTACAAATGGCAGGATTTCATTCTTTTTGTGGCTATATAATATTCCACTGGGTATATGTCCCACAAATTTCTTTATCCATTCGTCCATTGATGGACACTTAGGTTGATTCCATATCTTGGCTATTGTTAATAGTGCTGCAATAAACATGGGAGTGCAGATATCTTTTTGATACACTGAATTCTCATTTTTTAAATATATACTCAGCAGTGAGATTGCTGGATTATATGGTAGTTCTATTTTTAGCTTTTTGAGGAACCTCCATAGTGTTCTCGATAGTGGTTGTACTAATTTACAGTCCTACCAACAGTGTATAAGGGTTCCTCTTTCTCCACATCCTCACTAGCATTCATTATTTCCTATCTGTTGGATAAAAGCCATTTTAACTGTAGTGAGATGATATCTCATTGTAGTTTTGATTTTGTATTTCTCTGATGACTAATGATGTTGAACATTTTTTCATATACCTGTTGGCCATTTACATTTCTTCTTTTGAGAAATGTCTATTCAGATTCTTTGCCAATTTTTTAATTGGATTATATGATTTTTTTCCTATCATGTTGTTGGAGCTCCTTATAATATATTCTAGTTATTAATCCCTTGTCAGACAGATAGTTTGCAAATATATTCTCCCACTCTGTGGGTTGTCTCTCCACCTTGTTGATTGTTTCCTTTGCTGTTCAGAAGCTTTTTAATTTGATGTGATCCCATTTGTCCAATTTTGCTTTTGTTGCCTGTGCTTTGCAGGTAGTACTAAAGAAGTCCTTGCCCAGATCAATGTCCTGAAGCATTTCCCCAATTTTTTCTTTTAGTAGTTTCATAGTTTCAGGTCTTAGATTTAATTCCTTAATCCACTTTGATTTTATTTTTGTATATGGTGAGAGGTAAAGGTCTAGTTTCATTCTTCTGCATATGGATATCCAGTTTTCCCAGCACCATTTATTGAAGAGACTATATTTCCCCACTGTATGTCCTTGGCACCTTTGTCAAAGATAAGTTCACTATAGATGTGTGATGTATTTCTTGGTTCTCTATTCTGTTCTATTGGTAGGTGTGTCTGTCTTTATGCCAGTACCATACTCTTTTGGTTACTACAACTCTGTAGTCTAATTTGAAGTCAGGTAATGTGATTCCTTCAGTTTTGTTCTTTTTGCTCAGGATGGCTTTGGCTATTCTGGGTCCTTTGTGATGCCATATGAATTTTAGAGTTATATTTTCTATTTCTGTGAAGAATGTCATTGCTATTTTAATGGGGATTGCATTGAATCGGTAGATTGCTTTGGGTAGTATAGATGTTTTTAACGATACTGATTCTTCCAATCCATGAGCATGGAATATCTTTCCATTTTTGTGTGTCCTCTTCAACTTCTTTCATGTTTTGTAGTTTTCGTTATAGAGATCTTTCACTTCTTTGGTTATATACATTCATCTCTTCATGAATATTTGAGTTGTTTCCAATTTTGGGTTATTAAAAATAAAGTTACTGTGAACATTCATGTACAAGTCTCTGAATAGACCTATGTTTTTATTTCTTTTGGATAAATATCTAGGATCATGTAGTAGATATATGTTTATGTTTTTAAGAAGTAGCTACACTACTATACAATTAATCCATGTAGCAAAAACCATTTGTACTCACTGCATCTATTGAAATAAATAAGTAGATAAATAATTAAAATCAAGGGGTGGGTGGGGGAGAAACAGCCAAACTATTGTTTGAAAGTGTTGTACTATTTTATATTTCTACCAACAGTATATGAGTTTCAGTCAGCTGGGAGGCCAAGGCAGGAGAATTGCTTCAGCTCAGGAGTTCGAGACCAGCCTGAGCAAGAGTGAGGCCCTGTCTCTACTATAAATAGAAAGAAATTAGCCAAACAACTAAAAATAGAAAAAAATTAGCCGAGCACTATGGCACGTGCCTATAGTCCCAGCTACCTGGGAGGCTGAGGTAGGAGGATCGCTGGAGCCCAGGAGTTTGAAGTTGCTGTGAGCTAGGCTGATGCCATGGCACTCTAGCCCAGGCAACAGAGTGAGACACTGTCTCAAAAAAAAAAAAAAAAAAAAAAAAAAAAAAGAGTTTCAGTCAGTATAGTCGGTCTTTTTTTTTTTTTCTCATCCTGAATCACATGTAAGTATTGCTCTGTGACACATTTATTTCAGATTTTTTAAAAAACTAAAAATGTATTCTAAACGGGAATTTGAGACGCCATATTTAACATGTTATTTTAAAGGATACTTTTGACATACTGTCAAATACGTGATAATTTTAAACAACTTTGTATTGAGGTATAACATGTATTCAGGAAGATGCATGAGTTTTATGTGTACAGCCTGATTAATTTTTACATATGCATACTGTCATTTGACCACCACCCACAGCAAGACATACAATATAGCTGCCACCCCAAAAGGCCCTCATGCCTTTTCCTAGTCACACCCTCCCCTTGGGGTCACCATTATTCTGCTATAATCATCGATTACTTTTGCCTGTTCTTGAACTTTATATAAATGGAGAATGCACACCTTTTGGGGTTTGGCTTCTTTAGCTCAACATTATGTCTGTGAGATACATTCATGATGTTGCATGTTGCTGTAGTTTTTCCATTTTCATCCATTTTCATTGTCTTCCACTGTATGAATACACCACAATTTAATTAACCAGTTCTCCTGTTGATAGACATTTGGATTGTTTCCCAAATTTTTAGCTACTATGAACAAAGCTCCTGTGAATATTCCTGTACATGTCTTTTTGTGGACATAGCCACTCATTTCTTTTGCCCGTACTAACAGGAGTAAGTTTTCTGGATCACAGAGTAGATGTATGATGACTTTATGAAAACTGCCAGTTTTCCAAAGTAGTTACGTTTGAGATTTATACATACACCTGCCTATGTGTTTATGATGTATTAATATATACGTATATACATGTGGTCCAGGTTGCCAGGCAAAATAATTTTATTATTGTGGGTCTTAGTAAAAACAACAAAAAAAAACCTTTGAAAGCTACTCATTAGAGGAAAAAGTCCAGACCTTTAGCTTGCTCAGCCTGACTTACAAGACGGGACGTGATCTGCTTTTTCCTGTCTCTATTGCCCATCTCCCACCCACTCGTCCAGGCCTCTTCATATAGTCAGTTTTTTTAAATTTAGCCAGACTAACAGGTGTGTAGAGGTATCATATTGTGATATTAATTTGCACTTCCCTAATTACTAAGGATGTTAACTACCTTTTCAGGTGTTTATTTGACATTGAATATCTTCTTTGGTAAAAATTTTTCTCAAATCTTTTGCCTATTTTTATTGGTTTATTTTATAATTGAGTTTTGAGGGTTTTTTACATATTTTGGATAAATGACTTTTATAAAATAATTTGATTTGCAAGTATTTTCTTCCCAGTCTGTGGCTCATCTTTTCATTCTCTTAA
Source organism: Cheirogaleus medius (assembly GCA_008086735.1). NCBI lineage: Eukaryota > Metazoa > Chordata > Mammalia > Primates > Cheirogaleidae > Cheirogaleus > Cheirogaleus medius. The sequence continues at coordinate 13,400,751 of VBSM01002217.1, forward strand.
CAGTATCATTTAAAGAGCAGAATTTTTAATTTTTAATTTTGATGAAGTCCAACTTATCAATTTTTTTAATGGATTATGCTTTTTGGTGTTATACCTAAGAAATCTTTACCTAAACAGAGAAATGTTATCCTGTTTTCTTCTACAAGATTTATGGTTTCTATATCACATTTAGGTCTATGATCCATTTGGAGGTTTTGTGTGTATGTGTGTGTGTACATAGCATCAGATGTAAGAGTTTAAATTCATCTTTTTTATATGTGGTTATTTGATTGTTCAGCACCGTTTGTTGAGAAGACTTTCTTTTCTCCACTGAATTTCCTTGGCGAAAATCAATTGATTATATATGTGTGGGTCTATTTCTGAATTCTCCATTCTGTTCTCTATTCTGTCCTTATACAGATACCACATCATTTTGATTGTCGTAGCTTTATAATAAGTATTGAAGTCAGGTACTGTAAATCCTCCGACTTTGTTATTCTTTTTTAAAGTTATTTTGACATTCTATATCCTATTCATTTCCATATGAATTTGAGAATCATCTTGGTATTTTCTACAAAACAGCCTGCGGAGGTTTTTATTGACATTATATTGAATCCATAGATCAATCTAGTAGAAATTGACATTTAACAATATTGAGTCTTGGCCCGGCGCGGTGGCTCACGCCTGTAATCCTAGCACTCTGGGAGGCAGAGGTGGGAGG
>VBSM01002217.1:13429482-13440142 GCA_008086735.1 Cheirogaleus medius
CGTTTGGAGGGGGTGTGAGCCTTTATACTGTTTGGGGTGGGCTAGAGACTTTTGTCAGGAAGAGCTGAGGTGACCTTTGATGGTCATTGAGAAATAGGAGGGGCTGTCGGTATTTGCGGAATCCAGGAGCCAAAACTTTCTTATCTCGGTGGACATCTGGGTGTGGTTCTTATCATCAGGGCCTGGCAGTTTGTCCTTGGCGGGTCTGGTCTCGTGAGCCTTTTCCTTTTGATCTAGGGAGGAGAGGAGGGCCCGCCACCAGCCTTACACTCATCTGTTGGGTTTACTACTCTCCCTTTAGCACTGGGCAGACCTGGTACATAATAATGAGTAACCCAACCTTTAGGTGTTCTTCCCTCTCAGACAGTGTAGAGACTTCCTTTAGCAGCTCCTGGCATGGGAAAGCCTTCAACACCACCATGCAATTTGGGATTTCTCCAGAATTCTATGTTACTTTTGTGCCACCATAAAACTGAAAGCCAATGAGACACCTTACTAAGCAATAATTGTCATTGTTGACAATTATTTACAAATAAAAGACATAAGTGAAATTTCCTTCTGATGCTGAAATTTCTAAACAATACTCACTGGTTTCCTTTGCAACACGTCATTTAAAGACATCCCTGGAAAAAGGTCTTATTCACAAAGTAACCAAAGGTATAAACTACACAGGAATAAACTTAAAAATAAATGTGTAGAGAGGATATGAAGAGAGCTATGAAAGTTTGCCAAGAGAAAGACATTTTAACAAATAAACACTGAATGAGAATTCTCAAAATTAAGGTGCTAAATTAATCTATGTGTTTTGCATCATCCAAATAAAAATGCTAACGTTATTTTTTCTGACATTTTTACCAAATGATATCAAAGTACATCTATATGGAAGAATAACAAGCAAAGATAATACAAAATTCTGAAAAAGAAAAATAATAAAGAGGAGACTCACTCTCCCCTAAACATTAAAAAGTATGCACAAGAATGTTCATGGTAGCATCATTGATAATAACAAAAAATTAGATAAAATCCAAATGTCCATCAACAGTAGCATAGATTCTACTGTCTCAGTTGCTTTTAATCAACATTATTAACAGTTCCTGGGCTCTTTTTTTTTCAAGAGAGAAAAAGAAATGGGATTGCTGGGTTAGGGCAGATACTCTGGCTTAATCCTATCAGCAAGTTGAGTTGCTGCACTTGTGCTCCTAGTTTGTTTTTTTTTTTTTTCCGAGACAGAGTCTCACTCTGTCTCCCAGGCTAGAGTGCCGTGGCATCAGCCTAGCTCACAGCAATCTCAAACTCCTGGGCTTAAGCAATCCTACTGCCTCAGCCTCCCGAGTAGCTGGGACTACAGGCATGCACCACCATGCCTGGCTCATTTTATATATATATTTTTTTTTAGTTGGTCAATTAATTTCTTTCTATTTTTAGTAGAGACAGGGTCTTGCTCTTGCTCAGGCTGGTTTCGAACTCCTGACCTTGAGTGGTCCTCCCGCCTCAGACTCCTGGAGTGCTAGGATTATAGGCGTGAGCCACCATGCCCAGCCCTGGCTAATTTTTTCTATGTATTTTTTAGTTGTCCAGCTGATTTCTTTCTATTCTTTTAGTAGCGATGGGGTCTTGCTCTTGCTTAGGCTGTTCTCAAACTCCTGAACTCAAACGATTCGCCCTCCTTGGCCTCTCGGAGTGCTAGGATTACAAGGGTGAGCCACCGCTTGTAATAATAATACCAATTAATAATACCCGGCCTGTGCTCCAAGTTTGATATATCAAAGGCCAACATCTGGAGAGGCCTAGGAGAAACCAGTCTGCCTGTGAAGTGTCCATCCACACTCGTCTGTGCTCTGGTCATATAACAGCATAGACCAACAGGTCTCAGGATCCCTGGAGAAAAACAGCCCGTGAGCTCTTTGGCCATATTTCTCTTTTCAAGATAGTTAACCCAGGCCGGGCGCGGTGGCTCACGCCTGTAATCCTAGCACTCTGGGAGGCCGAGGCTGGCGGATCACTCAAGGTCAGGAGTTCGAAACCAGCCTGAGCAAGAGCGAGACCCCGTCTCTACTAAAAATAGAAACAAATTAATTGGCCAACTAAAAATATATAGAAAAAATTAGCCGGGCATGGTGGCACATGCCTGTAATCCCAGCTACTCTGGAGGCTGAGGCAGAAGGATTGCTTGAGCCCAAGAGTATGAGGTTGCTGTGAGCTAGGCTAACGCCACAGCCCTCTAGCCTGGGCAAGAGTGAGACTCTGTCTCAAAAAACAAACAAACAAAAAGATAGTTAACCCAGTGACTTGAGACCCATAGGACATGTCACACTTTACTGTCACTGGCCCCAAAGTTTCTGCCTTCTAAGTGTCTTTTTTCCCCAATAAGCCAAACCAGGACTGGCCACAGGCATAAGCACAGCATTTGATGGGGGAGGGGGCAGGGTGGAGAGAGAAAGAGCATGCATGCTAGGGTCCCTTCTCAACACCACTCCATGTCTTCAACATGTTAAGAGGTACCTTCCCCAACATGACAAGTCCTAATATAAATCCAATATTCCAATGGAGGAAAATGCAATTATCAGAAGTTTGATAGAATATGAAGCACATTAGTACATAAAAACCACATAACTTATGAAACAGACGTTCATTTATATTGTGGCAGTGTAAGCATTGTAATTTTTTCATTAAAGATAGAAACTAAAAACAGGTTAACTATGAACAACTTCATATGAAGAGACCATATTGTCAGTGACTAAACATGCATGGAAAATCTCACTATTTTATCCACTAAAACAGCTACCCCATTTCCACACCTCTCCAAACAATAATAATAGGTAAGATTTACATACCACTTAGTAATGCATCGTATACATTAACTCATTTATCCTCCATAACTACATATGAGGCAGGTAGTATTTTTATTACCAGTTTACAGATGAGGAAACTGAGGTTGTCAACCAATCAGTCCCAGCAGCACAAGCCTTGCTATTTTACTTTGTCATCCATCTAGCTCTTTCAGTGGCTTTGTGGCTTTTGTGGTCTGTGGCTTTTAAAGGCCAATCTCCCCAGTCTAGGCTTATTGGTGGTGACATCAGAACTGCCAGACCTCCACTGGCCCCAGAGGTGGCTTCCTGCCACCAGTCAAGATTGGTGATGCTGGGTTATTTGTAGTTGTCTATGGCTGCCATCACTGAGATTGCTGGCATCACTGCCAGCCAGATTGGCAATCTGGTACACCTCGTACTCCAGGCTGTTAGATCACAAGTGGGGGCTTGTCTCTCACGGGTTCATCCCATCTGAGATCTACTCATACAAGTGGAGAGATCGATGATCTTGAATGGAAGAATGAGGTGCACAATAGATAACTGAGTCTATAGGTCAAGAGAGATCTGAGCTGGCAACAGAGATTTGGGAACTATCTGCAAAGATGGCACTGAGTTGAGAAGGCAGCTTAGGCCAGTGCCCAGAGGGATGCCAACATTTAAGTGCCTGGCAGAGGAATTGGTATTATTTCCTTGAGCTCCATAATTGCCCCTGGTTTTTTTCTTGCACTCAATTGTATTCTTATAGTAAAAACAGTAAAATCTTTAATTATGGCAAAGTTCTGTGGCCTTGTCTTTGGGAATAGTGAGGACAGGAGGAACCTACGCAATAGGATCGCTTTTGAAAGAAGGTTGGGACATAGACCTCACTGGAGGGGATGGCGAAGTGACCAGGATGACAGAGAATCAAATTGAGTGCCTGAGAATTACAGAAGTGGGGGGTGGGGTGGGGAGAGGAAGACCAGGGGACCCAGACTAGCCTAAGGAAGAAGGAATTAACAGAAGAATAAGCACGAGGACCCAACACAGAATATAAATTTAATAAGAATTCATTTTCTTTATTACAAACTAAATAAAGACATTATAATGACCATTTGTTAAGTGCCATGTGTTTGGCACCTTTTGTAGTGGTTTTACATAATTCTAGGGACATCCGACTGAAGAGGGGTTCATTGTCCTCTTTCTACAAATGAGGAAACCGAGGCTCTGAAAGATCTCCTGGTGTCTTGCTGGTTTGAAGCTCAGGAAATGACCTGTGATTCAGCCATTTCCCAACTATGGGAGCTGGGGCATGTCACTTCATCTTGAACTCTTGAAAGACACCTGACAGTGGAAAGACCCCAGACTGGGAATCACAGGCCTCTAGGGGCTCTATCCCCCTCCACTGCACTCCCCCTCTGCATCTGCCAACCTTACATAATGAGGTTCAGAAAATATGATTAAGTATGGAGCTTATTCGAGTGCAAAGCTTGAGGATGGCCACCCGGGAAAGCACCAGCTCCACACGAATGGTGTCAGCGTTTCCAAAGTAGAGAAGTTAAGGTTTCAATGACATAGGCAGAGATGGGGAAGTTCCAGCAGGATTACAGTTCCCATACAAGACCAGGTGCATGGGCCACAGCGATTTGATTGGTTACAGATGGCTACATTCCAAGGAAGATTACTTACTACTCCATAGGAGGGCTTAGTGATCAGAGGGTAGGTCTGATCTCTGGCTCCTTTGGTCTTTTTTATTATTTACATGAAAAAAGACAGAAGATGCAGCTCCATGCCACGTGACTCAGGTTTCATATCTCCATTACTCTCAAGGCTCAGGATAATTTAAAATCTCGACGCACTAAGTTTGAAGTATTTTAAGTTTGTATTATTTAATTTCACAGTTCCAAGTTCCCAGATCCCTATTTTGTAGGTGAGGAAACAGACCAGCGGCAAGAGCAGGTCTAGAGCCCAGGCTCTGGGTTAAGAACCTCTGATTCTGGGCTGGGCACAGTGGCTCATGCCTGTAATCCTAGCACTCTGAGAGGCCAAGGCAGGTGGATCGTTTGAGCTCAGGAGTTCAAGATCAGCCTGAGCAAGAGCGAGACTCCGTCTCTACTAAAAAAATAGAAAGAAATTAATTGGCCAACTAAAAATATATATGCAAAAAATTAGCTGGGCATGGTGGCACATGCCTGTAGTCCCAGCTACTCGGGAGGCTGAAGCAGAAGGATTGTTTGAGCCCAGAAGTTTGAGGTTGCTGTGAACTAGGCTGACACCACAGCACTCTAGCCCAGGCAACAGAGTGAGACTCTGTCTCAAATAAATAAATAAAAAATAAATAAATATAAATATATAAAACCTCTGATTCTGAAGCTGAAGCTGCTAGCAGATCATCACGGACAGTCCCTTCTCAAAATTGATGCCCAGAGCGGGAAGAGACTAAGTCCTCGCTCTTGAGGATTAAAACAAAGCCGGAGGCCACCGGCGTTCAAGTCCGGATGGAGGCTGGGCGCCCGAGTGGCCGCGCCTGCCTTCTCTGCTGGCGTCGCCGCCTGAGTCCGGAGCTGGGAGCTTAGACGTCTGCGGTTTTCCGGCTCTGTGGCTGTAGCCGCCTCTGCCCTGGGGGATCCCTTCTCCTCCAGCAGCCCGGGGAGACCCACGTGGGCCGCTGGGGCGCAGCCAGATTGCAGTTGTCAGGGAAACCTCCTCCTGGCCTCCCGGGACCGCAGCTCCCCCTCCTTCCCACACACAGGGCCTAGGAAATAGCCACCAATGAGATATCGGGAATCCGTGACGTCACAGTAGCCGGGCAGGTTTCAAAGCGTTGGCTGAGAGCTTAGCATGACCCTAGGAGCCTCTCTGGCCAGGGGCTGAGAAGAATGGTGCAGGGTGACAAGTAAGAGCTGGAGTCAGAGAAACGCAGCTTCTTCTCCTCCCGGTTGTCCCAAGACACCTCCTATTATGTTCCTCAAAAATGCACCTCTCCCCTGCCCCACCTGCTCCTCCTCCTGAATTCCCTCCGATGCTGGCACCACCCTCTACTTCAGGAGTGGCGGCCCCTGGGTGGGGGTGGCAGAGGAGCGGGCGCTGGCAGAGGCGGCTTCGCGGAGGGATCTGGCAGCTGGCTGTAGATTCTGCCCGGCAAGGCTGAGTGGGGTGAAACACTGTAAGATAATTTAAAGAGGTTTATTTTGAGCCAAATTTGAGGACCATGGCCCAGGCCCACGCCCAAGAAGCCTTGAGCAAGTGGACTCGGGGTGGTTGGGTTACAGTTTGGTTTTATCCATTTCAGGGAGTCAGGAGTCATACCTAAAGTCATAAATCAATACATGGAAGACGTGTATTGGTTTGGCCCCCAAAGGTGGGTCATATGGGTGGGGGGGCTGTGTTACAGGTTATAGGTGGGTTTAAAGACTCTTTGGTTTGTAATTTGTTAAAGAAATGAAGCTCTGTCTTAAAGGCTTGGAATATTTTAAGTTAAGATAAGGAAGTTTGTTAATCAGAGACAAGCCACTGGGACTTCCAGGTTCAGTGATTTGTTGTGTAAATTGAGGACCTGCAGGTTTGACTTGCACAGCCTTAAGCCTGTTAATGAGTGACAAAGGATATCTTCAAGAAGGGAGGGGGGCATGATGAGGAATGTCTGACCTCGGGTCCCATGGCCAGTAACTCAATTTTAGGGTATCCCCTTGGCCAAGAGGGGGTCAAGTGGTGGGGTGGGGAGGGGCTTAAGATTTTATTTTAGTTCACAGAGGTAAGGGGAGGAAGAGCTTTTCCTGACTGGGGAGGTGGGGGAGGGAAATGCCAACCCCGTCAAACAGAAGTCTACTCAACCAACTGCTGTGTACTTGGCAGGAGGGAGCAAAACTGGCTAGAACTGAGCTGTGGGGAGCCTGAATGCCAGCCTGTGAGTCTCTACTTTGTCTTGCTGGAGATGGCAAGCAGGCAGTGAGAAATGTGGGTCTGGAGCCACAGAGGCCAGGCTGGATGTTCCCACAACTAGGCTTCTACTCACTGGTATTGGGGTCGGGGATGGAGTGGTGTCTGACCATTTCCAAAACCTGCTCCTTCCCAGTGCTCAGGGCTGAGGCCTTAGGGCTGTCTTTCCAGGCTCCTGCTTGGTGTCACCCCATCCCCTCCTCTCCGTGAGTTCTCTTCCCCTTCCAATTTGGCTTCAAGGTTTCCCCCAGGAAGAACAGGGCAGAGTTTGAAAGTGGTTCATCAGCCCTAAGGCTTTTGCTTTTCAACCACTTATTGCTGCAAATTTACATTCTCCTACCTAATCCAAATCAAGAGGCCCTTAAGGTCACAAATGACTGACACCTATCTAGAGGATCAACTGACACTGTGAACCTTCATGCTGCAACCAAATATTCAAATGCTTTCCAACAAAAGGTAGACACAACAAAGTCATTAAAGGATTAATTGACTTTAAAATTAACAAATAGTTTTCATTTTTTGAAATTATTAAGTACATAGTGTAAGGCTGGTGGTGGGTACCCCCTCCCCTCCCTAGGAAAAAAAAAAAGAGAAGCCCACAAGACCCACAAAGATATAGAATAATCACACCGGGGTGCCCACCAGGATAAGAAAGTTTCGGTTCCTGGATTCCGCAAATACCGCCTGCCCCTCCTATTTCTCAATAACTGCCAAAGGTCACAGTGGAAAAATCCTCAGCTCTTCCCCACAAAAGTCCCTGGCCCACCTCAAACAATATAAAAGCCCTCACCCCTTTCAAATGGGCAACTTCTCTGGCCCCATTCCTTTGGGACCTGTGAACCTCACCAGGGAGCGCACAATAAAGCCATGTTGCTTCCCATATTTCTCTGTCTCTCACCTTCCTTCCGCCTCTGCTAACTTTACATTTGGTGCTGAAACCCGGGAGGGGAGTCTTGGCAGCACCGGCCTGCCTCAGGGCCTTTGTCTCGCTGTCTCCTCTCGTGTCTTCCTGACCTCGGACCAGGACCTCCACTGGACGGCAGTTAGCTAATTGGCCTGGGTAAGTCCCTCTGTGCTTGGGGTTCTAGCCCAATTTGTCTATTCCAGGGTCTCTGTCCATAAAACCTTGGGCCCAAGTCAGAGACCCTCCGCCTTAGGCACCTGAGTGTCTTAGGTTTGCCTGGATCGCTCAGTCAGTCCTTCCAACCAGGCACAAGATACCAGTGGAGATGTCCTCTGTACTCTTGTTGCCTTCTTCCCAAGGCTCAGAGCCTTCTCTCCAAGGCCTGATCGGTGACCTCGGATGCCGGCTCCCTGATCTCGTCCTTTCTCCTTTGGACTAGGACACCATGGGCAGTCAACCCTCCAAAGTCAAGTCTTCTTCACCTCTGGGCTATCTCTTAGCCAATCTTGCAGCCCTGGGCCTCAAGCCTGACATTCAGCCCAAGCGACTCATTTTCTATTGTAACACCGCCTGGCCAATATACAAATTAGACAAGAGCTCACAGTGGCCTGAGAATGGGACTTTCAGTTTCAACATCTTACAAGATCTCGATAATTTTTGTCACTGAAATGGCAAATGGGGGGAGATCCCTTATGTCCAGGCTTTCTTCTACCTGAGCTCCTGTCCTTCCCTCTGTCAGACCTGTGACCCGTCAAAGATCCTCCTTGCGCGGAGTCCTCTGCTGTCCTTGGCCTCTTCCACCTCTCAGCCAAAGGACCCATTAGAAACCTTTTGTGCCTTCTCTGACCCACCTGACTCCCTTACCTCACCCCCTGCTTGGCCTCCACCATATGCAGGCCCTCCTTCTTTTCCTCCTAGCACCCCACTGTCCTCTGCTACCACTCACGATGGCTCCCCGCCAACGTCCCCTGTCAGTCATCACACCCGATCCCACGCGGGACCCTCAGACCAAACCCTCCTCTGTCCCCTGTCAGAGGTAGCCGGTGCCAAAGGGGTCGTGCGTGTCCATGTTCCTTTTTCCCTTTCTGATCTCTCTCAGATTGAGAAGCATTTAGGCTCCTTTTCTAACGGCCCCACAAGCTATACCAGAGTTCCACTATCTTACACAAGCATGTGATTTGACCTGGCATGACATTTTTGTTATTCTGTCTTCTACTCTCACCACTGATGAAAAGGAACATGTCTGGGCTGCGGCTCAGGGACACGCTGACCAAGTTCGCTGTACAGACCGCACTGTGCCAGTGGGGGCCGAGGCCGTTCCCCGCCGAGAGCCAGGGTGGGAATATCAACCTGATACCCTGGCCGGGCGAGATGGAAGAAATTGCCGAGACTGCATGTTACAGTGCGTTCTCGCAGGGCTTCAGGCGGCCGCCCACCGAGCAGTAAATTATGACAAGCTCAGAGAAAGCACTCAGAAGCCAGATGAAAATCCCACGGCCTTCCTCAGCCGCCTTACGGATGCTCTCATCCAATATACCCGCTTAGATCCTACTTCTCCAGCAGGGGCCACCGTCCTTGCAACCCACTTTATTACCCAGTCATCTCCTGATATCCGAAGAAAACTAAAAAAGGCAGAAGAAGGCCCTCATACCCCTATCCAAAACCTGGTGAACATGGCATTTAAAATCTTTAATTCCTGAGATGAACAGGCAGAGGCCCAAAAGGAGGCCCATATCCGCCAAAAGGAACACCTGCAAGCCCAAGCCTTGGTTGCAGCCCTGCGGCCGGCGGGGCCCGAGAAGCCATTGACTTCGTCTAAAGCGACCAGCCGCACTCCACTGGGCACCTGCTTCAAATGTGGAAAAGAAGGCCACTGGGGCAACCAGTGCCCGCAGCCACATCTGCCCACTAAGCCTTGCCCAGCATATGGTCAAGAGGGACACTGGAAGAGTGACTTCCCCTTAGGACAAAAGTCCGGAGGGTCAGTCCTTCCACCCCTAGACCTGCCGCTGATGGTTTTAGGCTTGGCTGCCGAAGACTGAAGAGGCCCCGACTTGGTGACCCCAATCACCCTCGCTGAGCCCAGGGTAACAATCAAGGTAGCGGGTAAGACAGTGTCCTTTCTGGTTGACACGGGGGCTACCTACTCTGTCCTACTTTCTTTTTCAGGCCCTACTTATCCTTCCCAGGTGTTGGTTATGGTTAATCCTTCATGGCCCCCTACTACTGGTCCTCTGACATGTCTTATAGACGACCATCCTATCACCCACTCCTTCCTTATCATGTCCTCCTGTCCTGCTCCACTTTTAGGAAGAGACTTATTAGCCAAATTAGGCACCACACTCCACTTTTCCTCAGGGACATCCACCCTTCTCCTTCTATCTCTCTCTTCAGATTCCTCACCCCTGCCCTTCACCTCTCCCGAGATGTGCCCTCTCCTGCCTGAACTTGTAGACCCTTGGGTTTGGGACACCTCCACCCCAGTAGTGGCCACACACCACACCCCTGTCCTCATTCGACTCAAAAACCCTTCATCCTTCCCTTCCCGCCCACAGTTCCCTATTTCACCGACTCACTGCAGAGGTCTAAAACCCATTATAGAACGTCTCCTGCGTGAAAAACTCTTAATTCCGACCGACTCCCCCTACAACACACCCATTCTCCCAGTAAAGAAGCCAAATGGCTCCTACCAACTAGTCCAGGACCTCAGACTCATTAACGAGGCTGTTATCCCCATACACCCTGTGGTGCATAATCTCTACACTTTACTTTCCTATGTTCCTCCCTCCACTACCCACTTTTCTGTTCTGGACCTCAAAGATGCCTTCTTTACTATCCCCTTGGACCTAGCCAGTTACAATCTCTTTGCCTTTATGTGGGAAGATCCTGACACAAACACATCTAGGCAACTCACTTGGACCGTCCTGCCCCAGGGGTTTCAGGACAGCCCCCACCTATTTGGTCAGGCTCTGGCCCGGGACCTACTCCAATGTCCCTTACAGCCTAGCACTGTTCTCCAATACGTTGATGA
>VBSM01002217.1:13440242-13451412 GCA_008086735.1 Cheirogaleus medius
TGTAGCCCCTCTTTACGGCACTCTAAGACCCACACTGCCTCTCGACTTAACTTTCTTGTTTTCAAAGGCTATCGAGTGTCCCCCTCCAAGGTCCAGCTGTCCGAGCCCACAGTCACTTACCTTGGGCTTCGTCTCACCCCACATCCCGGGATTTCACTGTTGACCTCCAACAGGCTCTTCACGATCTCCAACCACCCACAACCGCTGAACAGATTCTGTCCTTCCTTGGATTTGTTGGTTTCTTCCGACACTGGATCCCTAACTTCTCTCTCCTTGCTAAGGCCCTCTATGAGGCGCCCATGATGCCTCTGCTGGTCCTTTACTAAACCCCCAAGCTGTTGCCCATGCTTTTCTGAAGCTTCATGACACTCTACTCCGGGCACCACCTCTAAGACTCCCTCATCCTGAAAAACCCTTTTACCTCTACACAGATGAGTGCCAGGGCCTGGCCCTCAGTGTCCTCGCCCAGCCTTTAGGCTCCTGGAACCCACCTACCTGTACTCCAGTGGCTCATTTATCTAAGCGACCAGACACCACGGTCCGTGGCTGGCCGCCTTGCCTTAGGGCACTGGTGGTGGCAGCCTATCTCACCAGGGAAGCTCTAAAACTTTCCCTGGGACAGGACCTTCATGTCTTTTCCACCCATCGCCTTCAAGATCTCCTGACTCACTGCTCGTTAGCACTCCTCACTCCTAGATTACAAGAGTTCCATCTCCTATTCATAGAAAACCCCACCATTACCTTAACACAGTCCCCCACTCTGAACCCTGCCACTTTACTTCCTATTCCATCCTTGACCCTTGCCTCTCACTCTTGCTCCGCGATGGTTGAAGCCGCCACCACCTCTAGGCCTGGCCTGGCAGACCGACCACTCCCGGCTGCAGACTTAACATTGTTTGTTGATGGCAGCTCGTCCTCAGGAGATGATGGCAAGCCCCAAGCAGCCTATGCCGCTGTTTCAGCCTCACAGGTTATGGAGGCGTCCCACCTCCCTGAGGGCACCACTTCCCAGAAGGCTGAACTGATTGCCCTTACTCGAGCCTTACATCTAGCCAGAGACAAAACTGTCAATATCTACACTGACTCCAAATACGCCTTTATGATAGCCCACTGCCACGCTGCCATATGGAGAGAGTGCGGCTTCCTCTCCACCAAGGGCTCCCCTGTCATCAACGCCACTCTTATTTCCCGTCTCCTCAAGGCCCTTCAGCTGCCTGCCCAATTGGCTATCATACACTGCAAGGGACACTGGGCGGACAGATCCCCTGTCACTTAGGGGAACAACTATGCCGATGCTGTCACCCGCAGCCTCACTTCTCCACAACATTCCAGCCCGGCTCCTCTCCTCTTTCTATTCCCTCTCTCCAACCCCGCTACACCCCAGAAGAACGTGAGGGACTCCTCACACAAGGAGGCTCAACTACCACTGACGGATGGGTCATACTGGATGGCAAGTTAGCGCTCCCCAAAGCACAAGCTTTAGAACTTGTGGGTCAGGTACATTCCTCTCTCCATATCGGCGCTAAAGGCCTTTCTCATTTCTTACAGCCTCTATTTTCACACCCTTCACTAAACTCCCTCATCAAAACTGTCTGTTCAGCCTGTGGCATCTGTGCTCCTCTCAGTCCCCAGGGAGGCCTCAAACCCTCCGTGTCCACCCACCAGATGTGTGTTCATCTCCCTGGGCAAGACTGGCAGGTCGATTTCACCCATATGCCACCCCATAGATGCTTCAAATATCTTTTAACACCGGTAGATACCTTCACAGGTTGGGTTGGAGCCTTTCCCACTGCTGATGAGACTTCTGGGGTTGTAGCCTCCACTCTCATCATGGAAATTATTCCTCGCTTTGGCCTTCCTTCCTCTATTCAGTTTACAACAGCTCAGCTTTCATTTCCAAAGTTGTTCACCACGTCTGCGAGGCACTTGATATACAATGGAAACTTCACATTCCTTACAGGCCGCAGTCGTCAGGAAAGGTTGAGCGGGCAAATAGGCTGATTAAAGACCATTTAACCAAGCTTTCTCGTGAAACCCACGAGTCCTAGCCTGACCTTCTCCCCATGGCTCTCACCCGCATTACAGCTGCTCCCCGCAGCCCTACTTTCCTTAGCCCGTTTGAGCTCATGGACAGCCGCCCTTTCCTCATTAATCACCATCTTCCCGCTCAGCCTCCACCACTTGCGTCCTACCTCCCTTACCTTTCTCTCCTCAGACAGCTCCTCCGGGCTCACGCAGACAGATATCTGCCTCAGACGCCTGAGACCGACTCTGACACCCCTCACGCCAGTGTCCAGCCTGGTGACTCGGTGCTCCTTAAAACTCTTCACCCAAAGCCTCTTGAGCCTCGGTGGACAGGGCCCCATACAGTCGTCCTAACGACACGTACAGCTGTAAAACTTCTGAACGACCCTGCAGGTTCCTGGCGTCACATCTCACGCATCAAGAGGACCCCACCTCAAGATGCTTCCCCGTCCTACTCCTGCCACCAGGTGGGTCCCACTAAACTCCGTCTTACGCGGGCTTCGTTATTTCCTGATCCTGCCAACAGCTGCTCCTGATTCAATTTATGTCTGGAGATTTAAGGTACGCGAGTCCCTCCCCTCGGGAGACACCCGTGTGGCCGGCTCTGCCGACTGCTCTCCAAAGGGCTGTCAAACGGCCCTTACCATTCCCCTATCTCTGACATCAGTTAATGGCACCCAAACGGCGGCTCTATGCTTTTTATATGACCAAACTTTTGACTATTGTCGGCGACAGCCCGAGATATATGGAGGATGCCGTAAAATGTTATGCAAATTCCATGAGGTTCAAAAAGGAAAGGGATGGCTGGGTTATGATGAAAAGACATTTGGATGGAGGCCTAATGCTTTCTATTTAGATAAAGGTAAATTTCAGTTAGATGTTCCTGACCCTTGGGACCAGTGCTGGGAAGTTGGGGTCACAGGCAAATTATACTGGACTAAGTTAAGCTCTTACCCTTCAGCGACTATTCATATCAGTCGTGAGTATGTCCTGGCCCACCAGACGCAGATTCAAATATCTACCAATATTCTTCAGGCAGAACAAACTCTAGCCGGACAGCTTCCTCCCCGCCCTCAACACTCTCCTCTTTCCTCCTGGCTAGATATTATTCAACATACCCTCGCCTTCCTAAACTCCTCTGAAATGATCCCTAATATTTCCCATTGTTTCCTTTGTGCCTCCCTCCAACGACCCCTACTGGCTGCTGTCCCTCTAAACTATTCTAACCCTCAAACAACTCCCTCATCGGCTCCCTCATGCTCCACTCCGCTCACTCGCATTCCCCTCTGGGAGCCTGAGCCTACAGGCCAACCCTATGCAGATCGCGTGTGCTTTCTCACCTCCCACACTGACCCCAACCTACAACTTCATGGACACTGCCTTACCAACCATACTGTAACCACGACCACCTCCTCTGCTCCAGGACAGTTCTTCTGGTGCAACGGAACGCTCACCCGCTGCATCAATACATCCACCCCGGGTCCTTGTTTCCCTGTCATGGTGGTTCCCTCAATTAACTCTATATGGTGAGTCTGAATTCAGATGGCTTCTCCCGGGGTCCCGGCCGAGGCGAGCCATCTTTTTGCCGGTCATGGTAGGTCTCAGCTTGGCCTCCTCCATCACAGCTTCAGGGTTCACGGGAGGCACACTAGGCTATGGTGTCATTTCTGCCCAAGATTTTGCAGATCGCCTACAAATTGCGTTAGAAACCACATCTGCCTCACTGGCCTCACTACAAAGACAGCTAACATCACTGGCTCAGGTTACTCTCCAAAATCAAAGAGCATTAGATCTGCTGATGGCTGAAAAAGGAGGGACCTGCATTTTCCTTCATGAAGAATGCTGCTACTATGTCAACGAATCGGGCCTTGTAGAACAGAACCTAGACAAACTCACCAACCTGAGTGAAGACCTACACAACCGCCGCCACCAGGATATATCCCCCTTTGGCTGGATGCAGTCCCCTTTGGCTACCTGGCTATTGCCACTAATAGGACCCATTGTCATCATCTGCCTATTCTTTCTTTTTGCTCCTTGTCTTTTACAGTTCCTCCAGCGCCGCGTACAAGAGCGGTCTCGAGTGGCAGTAAACCAACTACTTCTTCATCCGTACTCCCCTCTACCAGTCATCCCTCCACCAGCCGAGGCTGCCCTGTAACCCCTGACTACGCCCCCTCCCAGCAGGAAGTAGTCAGAATGAGCAGCGCCCATCATAACCAAAGGCCGGAATGTAAGGCTGGTGGCGGGCACCCCCTCCCCTCCCTAGGAAAAAAAAAAAGAGAAACCCACAAGACTCACAAAGATAACTGTTAGGCCCAGCTGAGTTAAAGTATAACCACACCTGAGTGCCCACCTGAATAAGAAATTTTTGGTTCCTGGATTCTGCAAATACCGCCGGCCCCTCCTATTTCTCAATAACTGCCAAAGGTCACAGTGGAAAATCCCCAGCTCTTCCCCTCAAAAGTCCCCGGCCCACCTCAAACAATATAAAAGCCTTCACCCCTTTCAAACAGGTGACTTCTCTGGCCCCATTCCTTTGGGACCCGTGAACCTCACCCGGGAGTGCTCAATAAAGCCGCATCGCTTCCCATATATCTCTGTCTCTCACCTTCTTTCTACTGCAGCCAACTTTATACATAGTAGTTAGATTTTTACAAAATAGTGTACATTTTTAAGTATATCTAATTGAAGTTTCTTAAATGCAGCCTTATTTGATTACAGCTAAATTAATGTGGCCTTCCAAGATGAAAAGATTCTCCACCCCTGGTTTAAGGTGAGGAGCCCTCACCCAGACGGGGAGGAGAGTGAGGGAACTCCTGGAGGAGCATGTCGATTAGAAAGGGGGCTCTCATGTCCCTCAGCAGTAGGGCAGGGAGTCTCCAAAGGGTTATAGCAGGTTGGGGTTTTATAGCTGCAAGGCTGTATCTTGTCTATTGCTAGCAATGGTGTGGTGAGGTTTTGTAGGGTATGCAAAGCTGGCAGGCTCCAAATGGCTAAAAATCTGCTCCTTTGGGGTATTTTAAAAATAATTGGATGTGTAAAAATTTGAATTTGGTGCTATCAGGCTTTTGAGCTAACAGGTCTCAGCCATAGTGGAGAAATAAACAACCTAGGGACCAATACACAGAGGCCATCTTGTCATAAATCAATACATGGAATTATATAAATCAATACATTTATATAACACATGGACTGAAGGAGGAGAGAAGGGTCTGCTGACGGCCTTCCTTCTAGCCATGACCTTGACTTGGGATCCTCTTTGTAAACTAAAATCTTTTTTTAACTTTTTTGTTTTTGTTTTTTTTTTTTTGAGACAGAGTCTCACTCTGTTGCCCAGGCTAGAGTGCCATGGCATCAGCCTAGCTCACAGCAAACTCAAACTCCTGGGCTCAAGCGATCCTCTTGCCTCAGCCTCCTGGGTAGCTAGGACTACAGGTACGCGCCACCACCGTTCCTGGCTTGTTTTTTCTATTTTTACTTGTTTGGCTAATTTCTTTCTATTTATAGTAGAGATAGGGTCTCGCTCTTGCTCAGGCTGGTCTGGAACTTCTGAGCTCAAGCAATCTTCCGCCTTGGCCTCTCAGAATGCTAGGATTACAGGCGTGAGCCACCGTGCCCAGCCTAAACTAAAATCTTAAGGCTTCCCCTGCCACAGGCTGATTGAATGGATCCCCCTCTTGGCCAAGAGGATATCCCAAAACTAAATTGCCTGCTAGGAGGAGGGAAGTCAGACATGCCTCATCATGCACCCTACTTGGAGACATCCTTTGTAACCCATCAACAGGCATAAGGCTATGCAAGACAAACCTGCAAGTCTTCAATTTACACAACAAATATATGTCCTGGTGGTTTGTGTCTGATAAACAGCTCCTATGTTAAAATGTTACAAGCTTTTAGACAAAGCTTCATGTGTTTAACCAATTACAAGCCAAAGAATATTTAAACCCACCTATAACCTATAAGCCCCCGCTTCGAGATGATCCACCTTTTTGGACCAAACCAGTGTATGCTTCCCACATATTGATTTATAACTTTACCTGTACCCTTGTCTCCCTGAAATGTATAAAACCAAATGTAACCCAGCCACAGTGAGTCCACTTGCTCAAGGCTTCTTGGGCGAGGCTCCAGGTCATGGTCCTCAAATTTGGCTCAGAATAAATCTCTTTAAAATTATTTTACAGAGTTTGGCTTTTTTCTGTTAACATCTTGGATAGTAAATGAGGGACATCTCATTGCAGGCAATTTCCACTCTCTAATGGCTTCTAGGCCTGCCATTCAAGGTCTTTCACGATCTGGTCCCTCCTGTGCTAAGTGTTGTGATGGCATAATGGGGCAGATAGCCTTCTTAGAACACAGCTTTCCTCTTGTCATTGTCCCTCTCTAAAATCTTAACAGCTCCCTATTGTCCTCTTTGCCCTGACCACAGGCCTATCTTGATCCACTGATTCTTAATGCCATGTCTGCTCCCCAGGCCAGTGTACTGAGTTCATGGGGACTGGGTGAGATATCCTCAAGCCGCTTGCCTCCACACCTGTGGCAGACGCTGCCCCCACTTTCTGTACTCCCCTTCCTCCATGATAACAGAATCTCACACAGCTGCCCACAATAGTAACTATATTTCCTGGTTTCTTTTGCAGCTAGGCGTGGCCAGGTGTATTAGCTTCCCAGGGCTGCTCTACCAAAGTGCCATAAACCAAGTGAGTCAAATAACAAAAATGTATTGTCTCACTGCTCTGGAGGCTAGAAGTCCCAAATCAGGGTGTCAGCTGGGTCATGCGCCTTCAGAAACATGTAGGGGAGAATCCTTCCTTGCCTGTTCCAGATCCTGGTATTTGCCGGCAGTCCGTGGCATTCCTTGGCTTGTAGATACATCACTCTAATCTCTGCCTCCAGCATCCACACGGTGGTTTTTTCCCTGTGGGTCTCTTTGCCTCTTCTTATAAGGACATCAGTCATATTGAATTAGGGGCCACCCTAATGACCTCCTCTTAACTTGATTACATCTACAAAGACCTGCTTTCCCAATAAAGTGACATTTACAGGTACCACGGGCTAGGACTTCAATATGTCATTTTGAGGAACACAATTCAAACCTTAACTTCTGGTCAAGTGAATGTGATGGAAATAGCAGGACCTTCCAACAACGTTTCTTAGAAAACAGCATGTGTGTTCTCTTTGCTCTTTCTTTGTCCCTCTCTCCAGCCTGCTGCCATCAAGGATTATGAAGTTGAAGCCACGCATGGCATAGAGGAGTCGGGGTTCTCAACAGTGCAGAGCACCTTTCCAGCCCTGAACAACATACCTGGACTTTTACTTGAAAGAGAAATAAATTTGTAAGGGTATACATCCCTTATTATAGGATTTCTATCCCTTGCAGCAGAACCCGGTTCTAACACACTTCACGTTATCCCCGACGTGGGGCTTCTCAGTGAAGTTTGGTTTTTTCTTGGAGTTATCAAGGGGAATTGAACACACGTCCTTTTGCTTTTAGATCTTCAAAATAATTTGGGGATTATGTCATGAATTCTCCCTCTCAGACACACTCACCAGTGCCTATGCTCTAGCTTCTTTTTTGACTTTTTTCTTCCTTCCCTTAATTCACAGATTCTTAATCTCTTCTAGGGCAGGAAAAAAATTGTTCTCTTGCATTCATCCAAATCTATTAATTCTGCCATAATGTGCAGAATTGGATTCTGTTTACTATGTGCATGTATTAAAATAGATAAAATAAATTTGTGAACGCTTACATGAGCCTAAAGTTGTATATCCAGTTATCCTATTTAACTGAACCTTCACAAATGATAACTACCGGCCTTACTAAGGGTCCTCTTGAGAAGTAGTCCTCATTGGCAAGGATGTGGAGAGAAGGGAACCCTCGTACACTGTTGGTGGCATTGTCAATTAGTATAGCCATTTTGGAAAACCATATGGGGGTTCCTCAAAAAACTAAAAATATTTTAAAATATTTTTAAATATTTAAACAAATTTTAATTTAAACAAATTGAAATTACCATATGATCCAGCAATTCCATTTCTGGGTATATATCCAAAGGAATTGAAATCAGTATGTTAAGGAGATGTCTGCACTCCCATGTTTATTGCAGCACTATTTAATAGCTGAGATGTGGAAATGACCAAAGTGCCCATCAATGGATGAATGGCTTTAAAAGATAGGGTATATACACTGTCAAGCGAAATTAAGGCTGTGGAGGCAGAAATAATTTGATAAAGGTTTATTGAAAGCCAAATGTGAGGGTCAACTCGAGAAGACATACAAACAAGTTGGATGTGTTCCAGGGTCTGCTACGGAAGACTTTTATAGGAATGTTTAGAAGAAGTAAGAGAGACTCCACATACCAGACTTGTTATTTTCATTGGATACAGGCTAAAATGTTTTATGTGCAAGACAATCAGTAAAACTTTATGATTCAGAAACAAATCAGCATCCTTTTCCGTATCAGTAGGTTCCAGATGAATCAGCACATCAACAGTTTGAGGAACTCACGATGAGATTTGAGGAACTCACAGTAAGACTTTTCACTTAGGGACAGGATGTAAGCTATGAGTCACAGGATATTCCCCAGGTGGTTGGTTTGGAAGCCTGCCAAATGTGGCCTGTCAGGCATCAACACAATGGAATAGTACTCAGCCTTTAAAAAGCAGAATACTTTATCATCTGCAACAATTTAGATGGACATAGAGGACATTAAGCTAAGTGAAATAAGCCAAGCACAGAGAGACAAATATTGCATGATCTTCCTTTTATGTAGAATCTAAAAGAGTTGAACCTGAAATAGAGAGTAGAAGGTAGTTGCCAGAGGCCAGGTGATGGGGGTGTGGGCAGTGCAGGGTGGATCAGAAAAGGGGAGATGTTGGTCGAAAGGTACACAATTTCAGTTCGACAGGAGGAATAGGTTATGGTGATCTATTACACAACTTTAACCCTAACCCTAACCCAATTACCTATAGCATGGTGACTAAGTGAATAATATTAATAACATATTGTATATTTCAAAGTAGCCAAAAGAACAGGTATTAAATGTTCTCACCACAAAGAAACAGTGAGTATTTGAAGTGACAGATGTGGTAATTAGCCTGATTTGATCATTCCACAATGTACACATGTACTGAAACATCACTTGTGCCCCATAAATATATACAATTATCATTTGTCAAGTAAAAATACAGTAAAACTTAAAAAGAAATATCCCTCAGAAACTCTTCACTAAACTAGATGTCAGAATGACATTGAGGACGCTCTAAAATAGGAAAGCAAGAAAAATAAAAACAAAACAAAAACTGATTTAACTGGTCTGGTGTGGAACTGAAGCTACTGGATTATTTTAAAGCTCTGTTGTGCAGCTGAAGTTGAGACTTACTGGGATTCAGAGGGATCTTTAAGGGCTCCTCATTCAATAGCCATTTCCCTAGTGTTATGCAAGGCACCAAGCACACGAAATTCTAGTGAGTAAGACTCAGTCTCTGTCTTCAGTGGCTCATGGAGTTGGAAGTTGCTCTATTTCTTATCAAAGATGTGCCCAGAAAGAGCCTTTCCTCTACCCTCACTGTGCCAGCCTCACTGAGTACGTGCTAGTGATGCCGGGGTGTCCCAGTGAAGGGAGGAAACCCCCTTGAACTCGCCAAGTGGGTTCTTGGCTTTGCACTGGGAAGAATTTGAGAGCAAGCCAATTAGCGACAAAGAGTTTTGAGAGAGAGACAGACGACAGATCATCTTCCACAGACAAGAGCAGGGGTCCTTTTGTGAGCAGGCGGGGGACCCATTATGGGGCAATGGTAACGTTTTTAAATGTTCAAAAACCCCGTTGGGAAACAGCTATACATGACCAACATTGTCTTGAGGTCAGGCCATAAAGGTTAATCATAAACTGATGTCACACACAAACAGTTGTCAAACACAAACAGTTTCTAAGGCATCTGGCTTAGTAATTTATCCACCCTTGGGTGGTCCTGGGTGGGCAACTTGCTGACGACTTCCTTGTTCAGCGTGGTTAGGGTCTGGTATCTGCCAAAAATGGCTGCTCTTAGGTTCTCTCCACCCTCCTTTTCTGCCTTATTCCTGTGTTACGAGGGCTGGGCTGAGTGAGGAAGAGAGGCCAGGCCTGGGACTGAGCTTATCAAGTCAGCCTTGGAAGATAAAGCGATCTGGGGCACCTGGAACCTGAAGGCAACCTAGTGCTTCCTGGCACTTCTGGGAGGCTCTGCATTGCAGAGGAGGTGCGTGCAGGAGCGGTTGGTCAGCATGAACAGCAGTGAGTCCTGGATTTTGCCCGAAGAAAACCTTTCCACTTGCCAGCCCTAACCTCATAGTTTTTTTTTTTTTTTTTTTTAGCATCTCAGATACAGAATCACCCAGCCTCTATTTTAAACTACAGCAAATGGAGAAACCACCATTTCAGGGGAGAACATTCCAATTTTGGATAACTCTAATCTTATTTTATCTCAGATTTTTTTATTTGGAAATAATTATAGGCTCACAGGAAATTGCAAAATTAGTACAAACAGTCCCTTCTCCCAAAAGTGACATTTATATAGCTGTCAAAGCCAGGAAATTGACATTGGCACATTACTGTTTTAGACTAAAGGTTTTATTTCACCACTTCGAAAAAACAAAGAAACAAGCAACCCTCCATTCATTTGCATGTATGTATATTCTTCTATGCAATTTTTTCCCATGTAGAAATTTGTGTGACCACCACCACAATTAAGATACAGAATAGTTTCGTCACTGCAAAAGAACTCCCTCCTGCCACCTCTTTATTTATATTCACACTCATCCCTTCATTCCCTTCCCTCCCCCAAACCACTTATCTTTTCTCCATCTCTAGATAGAGAATGCTGTATAAACGAAATCATACAGTATGGAATCTTTAAATATAACAGCTTTATTAATATATAATTCACATAACATACAACTCATCCATTAAATGTGTACAATTCAATAGTTTTTAATCTATTAAAAGAGTTGTACAACTGTTACCACAATCAATGTTAGAACTTTTCATCATCCCCAAAAGAAACCTTGCGCCCAGTAGCAGTCACTCCCCATTTCTCCCAAACCCCAAACCGTAGGCAACCAGTAATCTATTTTCTGTCTCTACAGATTTGCCTATTCTTTTTTTTTTTT
>VBSM01002217.1:13451512-13466572 GCA_008086735.1 Cheirogaleus medius
CACATGGAGTGGTGAGGGAGGAAGGGGACATCCGCCTAGCCAGCCAGATCAGCCGAATCAATCCTGGCAATCAATGGGGTGACAGATGTCGCAGCCAAATCGCCCTCACATCCTTGGTTGTACTCTTTGAAGCACAAAAGTTTTACATTTTGATAAAGTCCAATTTATCTATACTTGTTTTTTATTTTGTTGTTTGTGTTTTTGATGTTATCTCTTGGAAGACTTTTCTTAAATCGAAGTCATGAAAATTCACTCTTATATTTTCTTCTAAAAGTTTTAGAACGTTACCTTTTATATTTAGGCCAGTGATGCATTATGAGTTACTTTTCATATATGGTTTGAGGAAGGAGTTCAACTTTATTCTATTGCATGTGGATATCCAGTTGTCTCAGTACCATTTTGTTGAAAGACTTTCTTTCTTCTTCGAATTGTCTTGGAATCCTTGACAAAAATCAATTGAGCATAAACATAACATTTTTTTTTCTAGACTGTCAATTCTTCAGTCTTGAGTTCTCTAGCTTTGTAATATGTTTCAAAATCATGAAGTGTGAGTTCTCCAACTTTGTTCTTTTTCAAGAGTGTTTTGGCTATTAGAATCAGCTTGTCAATTTCTGCAAAAAAATCAGCAGGGTTTTGATAAGAATTACCTCAAATATGCAGGTCATTTTGGGGAGCATTGCCATCTTAGCAATACTGTATTAAATCTTCAAATCCATGATAATAGGATGTTTCCCCCTATATTTAGGTCTTTAATTTCTTTCAACAAATTTTATAATTTTTATAATTTTCAGACTATAAGTTTTACAATTCTTTTGTAAAATTTATTCCTATTTTATTCTTTTGACACAATTGTAAATGGAATTATTTTTGAAATTATTTTTAGAGCATTCATAGCTAGTGTAGAGAGATACTGCTGATTTTTGTATATTGATCTTATACTCTGCAATCTTACTGAACTTGTTTATTAGTTTGAATAGTTTTCAATGGATTCCTTAGGGTTTCCTACAACATGTCTTCTGCAGATACAGTTTTATTTCTCTTTCCAATATGGATGCCCTTTGTTTCATTTTCTTGCTTAATTACTCAAGCTAGAACCTCCAATACAACATTGAATAGAAGTGGCAAGAGTGATGTTCCTTAATTGTCAGTATGAAACTGTTTCAGAGTGACTTGAGGTCTTCAATAGGCGGAATAATGGCTCCCCAGAGATATTTATATCCTAATACTTGGAACCTCTAAAAAGGTTAGGGTATATGGCTGTCTTAGTCTACTTGCATTGCTGTAAAGAAATACCCGAGGCTTGGTAATTTATAAAGAAAAAAGGTTTACTTGGCTCATGATTCTGATGTCTGGAGAAGTTCAAGATTGGGCACCTCCATCTGGTAAGGGCCACAGACTGCCCGAAGGGGAGCCGGCATGTGCAGAGACCACATGGGGAGAGAGGAAGCAAGGGGGCGGGCAGGTGCCAGGCTCTTGTTAACAACCAGCTCTCAGAGGAATGAATAGAGTGAGACCTCGCTCATTAACCACAGGATGGGAGGACTGCACCAAGCCATTCATGAGGGATCCACCCCAATGACCTAAACCTCTCCCCTTAGGTCTCACCTCCAACACGGGAGATCAAATTTCAACAGAAGCTTTGAGGGGACAAACATCCAAACTATATCAATGGCAAAGGGAAGTAAGGTGCTAATCAGCTGACTGTAAGATAGGGAGATTATCCTGGTAAGCTCACTGTAATTGCAAGGGTCTTTAAAAGTAGAAAGGATACTGGGAAGAGAAGGCCAGGGAGATGACAATGTGAGAAGGACTTGGCCCAGTGTAGCTGGCCTTGAAGATGAGGGAAGATGACTGAGTTCAGGAGTGCAGGCTACCTAAAGAAACTGGAAAAGGCAAGGAAATGGATTCTCCCCTAGAGCCTCCAGAAGGAAAGAAGGCACCATTTCAGACTTCGGGCCTCCACACCTGTACAATGATAAATTTGTGTTGGTTTAGGCTATTAAAGCCACAGAAAACCAACACAAGGTCCATCCAGGTTGTTCCACTTTATTGCCAAGAAGTATCCCATTTTGTGTATGTCCCAGAGTTTGTTGGACTGTTCACCCATTGAACCCAACCCAACATTTGTGTTGTTTCTAGTATTTTGTTATAATGATTAAAGATGCCTTTAACATTTATGTGCAGACTTCTCTGTGAACATAATTTTCATTTCTCAGCAATTAATGTTTAAGAGTGTGATGCTGAATCATGCATACTCAGTTTTGTAAGAAACGTCTAAATTATTTTCTGGTGTGGCTGTACCATGTTACATTCCCACAAGCAGTGTATGAGAGACCCAGTTTCTCTGCATCCTTGCCAGCTTTTGGGATTATCACTGTCTTTTCATTTTAGCTGTTGTGATAGGTATATAGTAATGTCTAGTGGCTTTAATTTGCCTTTCCCTAATGGCCAATGATGTTGAATATCTTTTCATGTGCTTATTTGCCATCCAGTGAAATATCTGTTTATATTAAAATATCTTTTGTGGATTTCCTAATTGGATTGTTTCTTTTTACTGTTGAGTTTTGAGAGTTCTTTATATATTCTAGATATAAGGTCTCTGTTAGATATGTGGCAACTACATATTTTTAAAAAGTTTTATTACATAAGTAGTACACGAATACATTCTTCATTTAAAAATGGTAAAATAAGGTAGACAAACTTAAACCCTTTCTACCATCCTCCTAGAGGTAGCCATTGTTATGTATTTGAAGTATATCTATCTAGATCTTTCAAAAATACTTTCCCCAAGATATAGATGATCCCATAAAATGCATTTGGTATTGTTTCATATATGAGTTTTATATAAAAATTAGCATACTGTTTGTATCATTGTGCAAGATGACTTTTGACTCAAGAATATTTTAGAGATCTCTCCCTGCTCTTAAACATCTTTGGTCCATTCCTTTAAATTGCTGCGTGGTATTGCATTAGATGACTACATTGCATTTTGTTTAGCCATTCCTTTGTTCCTAGGCATTTCAGTAATTTCCAGTGTTCCTCTATGTAAACAGTGCTACAGTGAATCATCTTGCACATGACTCTGGGCATATGTGCAATTGTGTCTCTAAAAGAGATATTAAAAAGTGGAATTTTTCAAACATGAAGGTATGTGCTTTTTATATTTTAATAGCTCCTGAAAAATTACTCTCCAAGATGTGTTTCTCCACGCCCTGGCCAACAACCACAAGCCTTTGAATATAAGACTCACTATTCTGTACCCCACCAGTCTACCAACTGTAAAGAGGAGGGGGTGTGTGATTTGAACAGGAGTGTGATTTAGACCCGTGGCTGATGGGGGAAAGGAAAGGGGTGGGGGAGCTCACACTTACTGAGTGCCTTCTGTGACCCAGGGCTGGGCCATCATGCTTTCAGCTCTCCTCTGCTGGGAACAGACTGGAGGAGACCAAGAAGACAATGAAGACTAAGTTCACTGGGATCCTGCATTAGACTTTGAAACAGAAAAAGTAGAAAAACTGGTGAAATCTAATAAACTCTGTAGTGTAATCATATTGTACCAATGCCAATTTATTAGTTGTGA
This sequence comes from Cheirogaleus medius, assembly GCA_008086735.1. Taxonomy (NCBI): domain Eukaryota; kingdom Metazoa; phylum Chordata; class Mammalia; order Primates; family Cheirogaleidae; genus Cheirogaleus; species Cheirogaleus medius. Next base: position 13,455,093 of record VBSM01002217.1, read on the forward strand.
CAAGTACACCCTAGTTATGTTAACATTAGGGGAAGCTGGGAGAAAGATATGTAGGAACTCTTTGTATAATCTTTAGAACATTTTTGTCAATCTAAAATTATTTCAAAACAAAAATTTATAAAAGGAAATACTTGGCCGGGCGTGGTGGCTCACGCCTGTAATCCTAGCATTCTGGGAGGCCGAGACAGGTGGATAGGTCAAGGTCAGGAGTTCGAAACCAGCCTGAGCAAGAACAAGACCCCGTCTCTACTAAAAATAGAAAAAAATTAATTGGCCAACTAAAAATATATAGAAAAAATTATCCGGGCTTGGTGGCGCATGCGTGTAGTCCCAGCTACTCGGGAGGCTGAGGCAGGAGGATTGCTTGAGCCCAGGAGTTTGAGGTTGCCGTGAGCTAGGCTGATGCCACAGTACTCTAGCCCAGGCAACAGAGTGAGACTCTTTCTCAAAAAAATAAATAAATAAAAATAAAAAGGATATACTTGAACATGTAATTAAATGCATTGCATGGACCATATTTAGATCTAGATTCAAACACAACAACTATAAAAGGCTTTTTATCTTGAGAAAACAACATACATTTGAATATAGATTGGATTTAGATAATATTAAGGAATTATTGTTAATTTTATTAAGTGTTACAATATTACTTTCATGTACAAAAATCATCTTGCCCTGTCGAAGGCACATGCTGAAGTATGTATAGGTGAAATATAATTTGTTTTAAAATATTCAGAAAGAAATAAAAACAAACAACAAAAGTATTTATGGATAAAATAGTGTAATTTCCTAGGTTTACTTTAAAATGTTCCAGAAAAAAAGGGTAGTTGTGGGCAAAGAAAAAATTGGCAAAATGTTGATACTTATTGAAAGTGAATGAAAGGTACATAGAGGGTTTGTTGTACTATTTTCTCTACTCTTATGAATGATTCAAAATTTTCCATAATTAGAAGTGAAATAGTTAATGCCACTTCATGAAAGCGCGTGACACGGTGACTCCCCACTTCTTTCTTACAGTAAGCGGCAGTATTTTACAGTGTTTTCCTTCCCGGATTTCGGGAGGGTTAAATGCTGGGGGCCGGGTAAGAGAGAGGCCAGATCTGATGTGACCTGCAGGCTTCTGTGCCTGTTCAACCTCCACACTCTTCACCCCCGCTGTTGGCCCACTCGGGAAGGGCTGCCTATTGCAATGCGGCTGACCTCCAAAGTGGAGAGCCCAGGTGAGGCTGGCTGCTCTACTTGGATGGTTTGAGGCAGTGAACCACCTCGTAATTTCCAAATGTGGCATCGCCCACATCCTATAGGATAGGGCCTCTAGTCAAACCCCACAAGCTCTTGGAGCTGGTACTTCAGGTTGCTGTAAAAAAAATTCTTAGAGAATGAAATTCTTCAGCAATGCTTACAAGTGGGTCAAAATGATTAGAGCACCCCAGTCTCTCCAGTAAAAGTGTCCTGAAGGTCTCTTCTAGGTCAGGGCTTACATATCAGGGGCCAAAGAGAATATTCATCCCCACATTGCTTCTTCCCCACGCTCTAGGCCTCCAGTGAGGCTGAGACTAGGAGCTCTGTCAGTAACCAACAGCGCAGCTCTGACCCGTCCTTCCTTACGCTTCACACCCCCATCTCGCTGGCAGAAACTCCTGATCTTGACTGGAGATACTAGGGTGAGCTAGAAAGAACATGAGGTATCAGCCAGCAGTCCTGAGCCTGCCCTTCCACCTGTGACCTTGCACAGGCCACCTGGTCTCTGCACACTTCACTTCCCTGGACCCATAAGTTGTCATCTGACGGTCCTTTCATTGCTAAGATTCAGTGAATACAGAGGTGGGCCAACCTGAATCTCTGGTTCCTTCAACTAGAGTTTCCTAGTTCCTTCTTTCTCAACATGCCAACATAAAATACATGGACTCCAGGAACTGTTTTCAAGGTATAATCAGTGCCAAACAGAATGTCACACAGAAACTGCTTTTACTGAGAACAAGTTAAAACTCTCCTCTGCATTAAAAAAATATGTGTTCTGTAATAAAAATAGTTTATTCTTTGTACATTCCTGGCAATAACCCTAGGAGTTAGGGAATGAATGCCTGTTTTGCAGTTAAAAATCTAAGGGTTCAAGGAAATGTCTCAAGGCCGATGAGAAGGGATGGAAGCTGAATTTGAATTTCAGTTCATCAAGCCCTGGGAACCCTTAGACTCTATTGTGCTGTCTCCACTTAAAGCACCCTCAGCCCCCACCCAGAACTTGGAAGGATAAATGGGAAGAGCTGGAATTAGAAGCCAGAAGACCTGCATTCTAATTCTGGTTCTTACATTTCTTGTGTGATGCTGTTCAAGTTATCTTTCTTCTGACCCATTTGCCGAGGGAATGGCTTCTAAGGTGCCTCCTAGAAAGGCCAACTTGTAGCATTCTAGGAAAACCATCTAAATGTCTTTCCACTAAATCTGGCATCCTTTACAAAGATCAGTCCATAAACAAACAAAAGAGCTGGTGCATGATGATGCAACTCTCAGGTCTACAACCTGAAATTCCACTGCACATCCTCACAGAACAGTTACCCGTCAGCAGGGGCCCAGGAGAAGTTAGCTCTCATACCTGCTCCTTTCCCTTCCAATTCAGCAAGCCCTCTTTTGGCTGTTTCAAACACTCCCTTGAGGAGTATTTTCTAACTGCTAGATGCTTGCAAGTACCTAAATGCTTTCACTGTTTGTTTTCCTTGGGGCTTCCAATAAAAGCAATCTTGTCTCCCATAGGGTTAGCCTTGCAAGTCATCAGTCTCCGAGCCTCTCCTAAACAGATGTTAAATGCTCCTCCACCCCCTTCTCCTCCCCCTCAATGGTGTCTGGGTACTGACTGAGAATACAGATGACCGGCCCTCCCTCCCTGCCCATTTGCCATGCATGCATCTACAGGCAGTTGTCTACAACAGCTGCACGCAGAGCTGTTAAAGCAGAGAACTAGGAAATTATTTTGTGGTTAAAAAAAATATGGGATGACAGCTCTGGGCTGCCAAAGGAACACTGCTTCTCTACTGATGTTATGGAAAAAGCACAGTAAGTCCTGACTCCACAGCTGAGCTGCACACGAAGTTTTCCCTCCTGGGAAACCAGGCTGCAAGAACAAGAGGCCTCTTCTCTGCTCCCACAGCAACATCTGCAAACTTTCCGAAGACAATCCTTGAATGAGTGGCTGCAGCCGTGGGGAAATCTTGGGCCTTTTCCACCTTCGTATAAGCTAATGAATAATCAACTATAGTCGTCTGAGCTCCATGCTGCTTCCCCTTCACTGTGCAGTGATTAAGAACATGAACTCAGGGCCAGACTACTTTGCTTCCAATCCCACTTAATAGTGACCAGTTTTGTGGCCTTGGGCAAGCTGTTCTACTTCTCTTTATTTTTATTTATTTTAATAAATTTTTATCCTTTTATTAGATATTTTTTCTTCCCCTCTGTGCTAAACTGCATGTTCTACTTCTCTATGCATGTTTTGACATCTGCAAAATAGGAGTTAATATCACTTATTGGGTTAAGTATTAATTTGAAATATACTATATCTAGCATGTAGGATGTTCTAAGTGTTTGCTATCATTATATGGGTTGACAATTATTAAGAAACAAGGGTCCTAGCCCAGCCTCAGAACTAGACAACCTCTAATCTATTAAATGTTACTTCCTTTCCTCATGCATGAGGAATGTAGGTGCTTTCTTCAGTATGAACCTCTGCAATTGCCCCTAACACCTGTTTGTCCTTTACCCGCATATTCCCAGCAGTGCACAGAACAGGCAACCCATCAACATCTACTGAAAATGAAGGCATGAATGAAGACCTTTATTGACTTGCTACTCTTGATTACCAAAGTTAATTTACTAAAGGAGACTTCTAACACTGGCTTAACTAAGAAAGGATTACTCTGAAACCTCTACAGGAATTTTAGTAAAAACTTTGATAGTTTACCCTTAAGGCAGTAATATAAGGTTGCCAAATTTTGTTTTACATCCTTGCCACAAAATCTTCAGGCATTCTGATTCAGTCTGAGACCAGACTTAATCTAACCTTTGCTTGGTGCATAGTGCTTAACATCATATCCCATATTGGTGTTAAGAATGAGTGCACACAGTAAAATTTTAAATCATGCCAATTTTAACTTAAATGTGCTCCTTTTAGCACCAGTTATGAGTTAAGAAATTAAAATGGGCCGGGCGTGGTGGCTCACGCTTGTAATCCTAGCACTCTGGGAGGCCAAGGCAGGCGGATCGCTCAAGGTTAGGAGTTCGAAACCAGCCCAAGCAAGAGCAAGACCCTGTCTCTACTAAAAATAGAAGGAAATTAATTGACCAACTAAAAATATATAGAAAAAATTCGCTGGGCATGGTGGCACATGCCTGTAGTCCCAGCTACTTGGGAGGCTAAGGCAGGAGGATTGCTTGAGCCCAGGAGTTTGAGGTTGCTGTGAGCTAGGCTGATGCCACGCCACTCTAGCCTGGGCAACAGAGTGCGACTCTGTCTCAAAAAACAACAAACAAAAAAACAAATGAAAATAAGAAATTAAAATGAATTGAATTTTGAAAGGTTATGTTTAATATTGGGCTGGGTTGTTTCAAATTCACAGGCTGTTTGATAATTAAGAGGCCAAGATTTGCTACCAGACATCAAATGTGAAAGAGAATGCTTGATGAAATGGTTAACTTGGCCTGGTGCGGTGACTCACGGCTGTAATCCTAGCACTTTGGGAGGCTGAGGCGGGAGGATTGCTCAAGGTCACGAGTTCCAAACCACCCTGAGCAAGAGCGAGACCCGTCTCTTCTAAAAATAGAAAAAAATTAATTGGCCAACTAAAAATATATAGAAAAAATTAGCCGGGCATGGTGGCGCATGCCTGTTGTCCCAGCTACTCAGGAGGCTGAGGCAGGATTGCTTGAGCCCAGGAGTTTGAGGTTGCTGTGAGCGAGGCTGACGCCACAGCACTCTAGTTCGGGCAACAGAGTGAGATTCTGTGTCAAAGAAAAAAAGAAATGGTTAACAGGGTGGTCATTCCTGACCACCATAATTTGGAGATTAAATTGTCTCTGGGGTCATTCTGATTAGAAAATGAATATAAAGCTGCCACCTATTCTTCCTAGAGTTTAGCAGCATTCTGAACATATACATTTGTGATTTTCAGGACCACACAAAGAGTGTCTTTTATGTACTTGTGCACATGAGTCCTTCCACTTGTGAGCCTTGATTAAACCTGAGCAACAGTGATACTGTTATTTCGGAAATTTAATGTTACACAAAGGAAGTCCCTAAACTGAGAGCTCAAAAGATTTAGTTGTTTTTAAATTGCTGGTAAAGATGCCCCAGTTGATAAATCTGAATTTTACTTTTTATATTGTAAACATCAAGTAACATCACAAACATTTTAAAAAAGGAAGTTTATTGGTCTTTAAATGGCTCAAATTGCAAATAAACAAATCGGGTAGTGGCATCAGCCTAAGACATGTGATGCATCTTTGTCAGTTGGCTTCATAGCACCTCAGTACCCAGGAGAGGAAAGGTCTCAAAGCAAAGTCACAATGTTAGTGGTTAGGACCCCTGGTTAAATACGACTGCAATGAGTACACATGGAGATTGCTGGGCCCGCTGGCCTGCGTTACATTGGAAACTTTAATTCTGCATATGGCAAAGCCTATGAGAAATACGAAATGAAAGATGTACATCTCAAACTCTTTAAGGACAAATATTTAACATGAGAAGCTGGATGTAATATCTAAAGAGTTGAGTTCCTAAAAAGCCTATTTTTGTTAACTTTACGTACACACCACCTGTTACCTGGAATGCCTGACCACATCTCTGACCTGTTGAAATTAGTACTGACTGAGCAAAAAGAAAGAAAAATTTTGAGAATAATTAACTGTCCTAGCCCCATTCCAAAGAGGAAAAGAAAAATCTGACAGTGGCATATTTCCCACTGAAATTATATTCTCAAATAGCGTGCTATCACTCTTGCAGTGGGAACACCACACAATGGTGACACAGTCTAACGTTTGGTCTGTGTGTGCCAAACATATTTTCTGCACTATACCTGGGTTTGACTACTTGATGTTAACTTTAAAAAAATGTAGCTACAATGTTCATTATGAACATAAGCCGACAACAAATACTCCTAATAACTCCTGCAAAGCCAAACTGTAACCTCATGAGTACAAATTTAGAAATGAACAGGTAGCAAGATGAATATTTTCCCCAAGTGTTCTAGTGCAAAATGCATTAGCACTACTGACATTTTTTCCTATGCCCTGCTCCCAGGAGATTAAAAACTTAACACTTACATGATCATCACTGGCAGAAAAGGATTTCCAGGGACCAGCATCATTGAGAAAAAGACGGTTTACTCAAACATAACTGAATCCTCACAGTCTAAAATTATCTTACAAGTGTATGCTGGCCTTTCATTTTAAACGACCTTATAGTTTATTAAAAGCAATCAAGGAGCTCTGGAACCTTGTTTTCAAGAACCAGAGTATGGCACACATTTTAAATTTGGACAGACTCCTAGCAGACAGTTATTCCTCAAGAATCTTCTATACAAAAGCTATACTCCATGCTGGGCACATACTCTCTCACCAGTACACATGGGGCAGTAGACCCCTGGCACTAGTGAGAACACACCCAGAATGATGTAACTGGGTATTTTTCAGTTTCTAAATTAAGGCATATTCAAAAATTTCCATGTACAAGTTTACACCACTTTTCTAAGTTAATCACCAGGTAATTAATGCAGATTCACAGATGAATTACTCTCAGGTTAACTATATGCAACAACCATGCCAATAACTTTTTCTTCTATATTTTGCATAACAATGGTTAAAAAAAGTGGTACAGTTTAACTATCATGTTCACAATTGTCATTTTTCAAGGCAGTAGAAGACCAAGACATTTTAAAATGATTTAAAATTTAAGCTTTATAATAAACACCAGAGGAAGTAGCCTTTCTTCCCATTCCCCACCCCCATCTTATTCCTTTATTCAATAAATCAAGAAAGACTGCCCGAGAAACACAAGCTCACACGCTACATTCAGGACCGTGATAAATGTAGGCAATTATGAAATAAGTTGAACTCTGCTTCTTGGTGAAGCCACATTAATTTCTTTTTAAAGTAAATTTGACTTTCAGTGCAGTTCCAATTCATGCTTTTAGTGATACATAACAATTTCCAAAATGTTAAAGTAATTTCAGTCAATTGAGCCTTTGATGGCAATGCTTATAAATTATATTTATTAGTATGGTCAAGATAAGAAAGGAGTTTGGGCTTTGATTATAAAATGCAGCATCTTTCTCTGATTCTCTTGGCTAAACTTTTCCTCTTCTTTTTTCCATTCTTTTCTTTGCTGTCTTCCATCTTTCTGGCTCGAATTTCCCTCATTAAATCAAAAAATACCTAGAAAGAAGAAAATAGGGTAAATAAACCAAAATAGACAATATGAACTTAGTATTTCTCCAAATCACAGCAGTAAACCTTGGGGATAACAGAAGAATAAATATTTAAGGGCTCTTGTTTGGGGAGTATAGAAAGCAGAAGGCACAAAACTAAAGTTTGCTTTTCCTAGTACCTTGAGAAGATGAGAAAACTGGGAAATTTTCTGAATTACACTTTTTGGTAAACATGTTCATGTAATAAAGCCTGATCTTTATATTCTAATTTTTAAGATAAAAATTCTAAAAGTGCTACAAAGCAATGATAGATCCAAAGATAAAACTCAGTGGATTACACTTAAGTACTTTATAACTAATAAATATATTTTATTAATTTATATTTCATAGTAATTTATTTAATAAAATTTGTACTGTACTTAAATAACTTGATTACATTTTATAACTCATTTTCCTCAGCTCCACTGTTAGAAATGGAGCTGAGGAAAATGAGTGCTTTCTCTTATCATTCTGATACCAGACACTAGAAAACAACTTTCTTTGTTGCCCTCCATTTGAGAATGTGTCAATTTTTGTCTGTTGTCTAGGAATTGGCAAATAGTGAGATATTAGCACAATAACTAAAAAATTACTAGTATAACAATTCAAAAGTTAAATTTCAATAACAAATGTTGTCTGTTCTCTAATAAAGAAGGACCTGGAAGGACACAGACTCACAGTATACGTGAATAGTATGATAAATGGAGGGATAACTTTTATGGTCCACAGCTTTGCATATTGGACTTTAAAAAAAAATTTCAGTTATTACTTATAAAATTTAAAAAAACTCAATGAGACTAAAAACAAGAAATATAAAAGAGATAATCAATGTTATAAATGAATAAGTATATGTATGCCATGATTGATGTGCCTTTCTAACATGTCTTTAGCTTTCTAGTGAAAACTTTAACTGAAAAAAGCAAGGTGCAGAATAGTACAGACAGACAGCTGCCTGTGTGTGAGTAGGACAATAGTACCCATGTATTTGTTTGCATTTGCAAAAATAAATAATGAAATGATAAACCAAATCCTAGTTATCAATTTTATTTTCAAGAGGAAGGAAAGAGTACAGAAGGAATAGTGAGACATCTCTGAATATACCTTGCTGTATAATTTCAATTTTGGAGACATAAATGTTTTATATATTAAACAATGAAATTAAAAACAAAAAGGCAAATCCTAAAAACTGAAAATCAAATTAAAACAAATAAGACTGACTATATTGCTTTCTGACTTAAAGTATATATTTCTTGCGGCAGATCAGGAGTCAGCCATTCAGCTAAGGAACCCTGGTTCTGTTTGGTAGAAATGGTATTTAGCAGCCACAACCTAGGTATTAATTTGCTCATTGCTATTAGGTTGTCATTGCTTTGTGTCTTTCAGTGAATAGTGCTAGGAAATAGCTATTATTAAAAAATATATATATATTTGATCATATCATTATTTCCAGTTCAAATCTGACATGACAGGTTTTTGCCTCTTTGATTTTGGACTTACATCTTTTCCCTTTTACTGAAAGTCTTGACTCCTAAACTGCAGGAACATAATTGCTTTTTGGCATCATCCTGCAGTATGTACAAAATAGGAGGGAAGGGGCTGAGATGGCAGACTAGAAGCAGCCCACATATACCCCTCTCAAGGAGAGGATCAAAGGCTGCGGGTAAAGTTTTACCGGTGGATGGACTGTCTTGGAGAGGCCATAGTGAATCATCAGAGAAGCAACTGGAGATACCCAAAGCAGAGGAGAGAGAGGCAGGGTGATCCGCTCAGCAAGGTCAGAAGGTACGTAGGGAACGGTTAGGGAAGAGATCCTCAGGGCCGTACTCCCCTACAACAGCAGGTCTTCTGAACCGATCAGGGAGCTGCTTGGGGACTGCAGCAGCACTGCACGGGAGAGTAGGCACAGTGGGGTTCTGCCAACTTCTGGTCTCAGGTCGCTGCAACATGTGCCAATCTGTGCTCTCAGCCCCAGAGTGTCTAGTTTGCAGAGGGGTCAGTTCTATTGCAGCCACTGCCCCATTACCCCTGCCAGGTCAGCGAGGGAGCGAGGAGGGTGGGTGCTGTCATGCTCACTGTGACTGGGTGCCATACCACCCCACCCCACACTGGGTGCCTCTAAGGATCCAAGCAGAGCAGGCAGCTACTGGCCCTCAGCATCTCTAACTGCCATCTTGCCATCTTGATAGCACTACTGCTGCCACCTGAGTAACACCACAGCAGCTGCACAGTTGGACCTGGGTGGAGGGAGAGCTCGCCACAGGCGAATCACTCTGGCCTGCCAGCCATGTATGGCCTAGCTGCTGTGGCCCGAGGAGCCACCCTATGGCCAGCTGCAGTTCCACAACCTACCCAGGCACCAGCCAAGACCCCCGACCTGTCCAGGGACCCACCAAGGTCCTGTGCCTTGCACAGGTACTTGCCAAGGTCCTTCAACCTGTGCAGGTGCTCACCAAGGTCTCATGACCCACTCTGCTGCTGGCTGTGGTCCCACGATGTGCTCAAGCACCCAGGCACTGGGCAAGATCCCACAACATAACCCAGGCACTTGCCAAGGTCCTACAGCCTGCCCGCCGCTCGCTGCAGTCCCATGACACATCCAGGTGCCCACCAAGGTCCCGAAACCTGCCTAGGCGCCGGGGAAGGACATGACACTTGCCTCCATGGAGAGGGACTTGCCCAGCCCCCTTCTCAAGCTTTCAACAGTGGCCTGGGGACCAACCCACCAATCCAAACAAATATTCCCCAGTACTGGCCTGGACTGTGACAACCACATGGGAACAGAACCACGTAAGAGAACAGATGCATTACAGGCTCTCAGTGCATCCACCCCTTTCCTGCAAGGTCAAGGTCAGGGTCCTCTGGAGGACACAGAAGCGCTATCCAGGGGTTTATCCTCTCCTCCTCAATAAGTAGGAGAGTTCTAGCAAGTGAGAACAGATGTGCCACAAACTTAGCCCTAAACTAAGAGAAGAGGTTTCAGATGAGAAGAAGTCAGTAAAAGAATTCTGGCAACATAAGAAAACTAGCTAGTTGGATATGCCCAAAAGATAACAACAGATCCACAGCAATGGACCCAAACCAAAAGAAAATTGTTGAAATGTCAGAAATGGAATTCAGAATGAAAAATATGAAAAACTCACTAAAGAGACAACATAAGAAAGGATATAACAGAACTTAAAGAAATGAAAGGTTCATTTAAGGAATTACAAAATATAGCAGAAAGCTTCAACAAGAGACCAAGCAGAAGAAAGAATCTCAGAGCCTAAAGACAAGGCTTTCAAATTAACCCAAAGATGCAGGGAAAAGAATAAAGAAGAACAACCACTCAGAGAAATATAGGACTATGGGAAATGAGCCAATATACAAATTATAGGTGTCCCTGAGAGAGAAGAAAAATCAAAAAGCATGGAAAACCTATTTGAGAGAATTATTGAGGAGAACTTCCCCGGTTTTATCAGAAATTCAGATATCCAGATACAAGATTGTTACTGAACACTGGGAAGATTCATAACACATAGGACATCTCTAAGACACATAGTCATTAACCTGGCCAAAGTCAAAATGAAGGAGAAAATTCTGTAAGCTGCACGGTGAAAGAAACAACTAACATACAAAGGAACATCTGTCAGGCAAACAGTAGACTTCTCAGCGAACACTTTACAAACCAGAAGGCACTGGGGCCCTCTTTTTAAGTCTTCTTAAACAGAACAACTGCCAGCCAAGAATTCTGTATCCTACAAAACCAAGTGTCATAAATGATGGAGAAATAAAGACTTTTTCAGACAAACACTAAGGGAAATTTTCACTACTCGACCTGTCCTATAAGAAATGCTTAAAAGTACATTTGACATGGAACAGCACAATAGATACCAACCGGTATAAAAACACCTGAAAGTTAAAGCTCACAGCTCTTATAAAACAATAGCACAAGAGGGAAAACAAAACAATAAAGTACCATCTAACATGATAAACAGAATAGCACTCCACATGTCAATACTAACACTCAATGTGAATGGTCTTTTTTTTTTT
>VBSM01002217.1:13478983-13507433 GCA_008086735.1 Cheirogaleus medius
TGCTAGGGCTTATTTTATGGGTAGGTCTTATTTTCGGGGAAACACGGTAACTGTGCATGGCACACAGCAAATATACTATGTATATTTTAGCTGTTCTTTTTATTATTAATCTACTAGAGGAAGATGTTTTCTTGTAAAATCAATAGACAAAAGGAAATCTGTACTTCATAGGTTTACTATCTTGCTATCTTACAGATGCCTCTTCTTTGAAATTGTTAAGAGCTGCTGAAGCTATAAGAATATAAGTATGGTCAGCCCTCTGCATCAATGGATTCACCCAAGTGTGGATCAAGAATATTTGCAAAAAAATCAATACAACAACAAAAAATAAACCAAAAAACCCCTATTTATATAATATTTACATTGTTATTAGGTATTATAAGTAATCTAGGGATGGTTCAAAGTATATGAGAGGATGTAAAGGAAAAATACAGGTTATACGGAAATACTATGGCATTTCTTATAAGGGACTTAATCATTTATGGATTTTGGTATCCACAGAAGGTCCTCGAACCAACTGTATTTTACACTAAGATAAAAATGAGAAAATTAACGGGAAATTATTAGAATGGCAGATCAGCAAAGTACACTTGATTTTGCAGATGTTTTATAATGATTTCTGAGAGACTGGGTAAAAAATCCTCATAATGGCTTATTTTCAGATTAATTCATTTTGTGCTTTTTAGACAATGTTTCCTGAATTGTTTATCCACCTCCCCCACTACCACTAACATTTTACCGAATGCCTGAAATGTTACAAGCACTGTTTTCAGTACTTCATGTACACTAACTCAATTAATCCTCACCCAAACCTATAAAGTTAGTACCATTATTATTCTACAGATAAGGAAACTGAGGCACAGAGAAATTATGTTAACTCACTCAGTGTCACGATTAAATAGAACTAGGGTTTGAACCTGAGAAATCTAACTTCAGAACACACACTCAACTTGTATAGTAGATATTGCGGAGGTTCCCCAGAATGTGATATCTAAGGGAATAAACCCTGTTTGAGAAGGTTTAGTTCCAAAAGCTCTTCATCATGAGAGACCCCCACCTCTTGATATGGAATGAACACCAAGGTGTCTGCCATTAAGGTATAGTGCTCCAAGTTATATGATATTTCCCCTGCATGGCAAAGTTATAAACTTGTAGAGGGAAAAATTCTTTATCATATTATATAATATAGAATGGTCAAATATGCGGGGCAACATGAGGTAAAAGAAAGGTAGAAGGAAAGTGTTGATCATATAAAGATGATTCTACCTTACTGAAAAAATATTTTAAAATTATTAATAGTTGTTTCAGTGGAGGGTTAGAATTGATCTTAACAAAATAATGAATGATACAATGTAATAGAATACTTTAATTATATGATTTTTAAAAAATGCCCTATATAAAAATGCTTAATACATTTAAAAAATAAGCAGTAGGGAAAACAGCTGTATTTTAAATAGGAAACATAACATATTCCATTTCAAAAACATGTGGTGGCCATATGGTTTTATAAGAGAATCATTATTAGTTTAATGAGAGCCAGTGAAGCCTAAGAATATGGAGGCAGACCTCCTGAATTTTAATACTCTCACACTCCTGACTGCACAACCTGGGGCAAGTCATTTAACCTCCCTGTGTTTCAGTTTCTTCATTTATAAATTTGGATAATACCTTCTTAAAAAAAAAAATTTAAGAAGTCACTAAGTACTACCAAAAAAAATTGCTGCTGATTATAACTGTATGCTGCCATACTATAAGGAACAGCCCTGATTTTAAGATGTTAAAATGTACATCTTAGATCTATGAAATACAGTAGTATCTACCTCATAGGTTTTTTTGACAAATGAGTTTATATGTGTTAATGCTTAGAACAGAGTCTGGCACATGGTAAGTGCTGTATGAGTGTGAGGTATTATTATTCATCTGATTACTTCATTCACCTGATTACCAACATTCTAACACATTCAACACTTGCAGGAAGTTCTTTGGATCTGAATTCTGTTTTCCTGACACAAACAGACTATGGACCATGCAGAAAGTCACCTCTATCCTTTGCTGGTTTGTATTTACCTTAAATGTCCTTTCAGAAAATAAAAATGTTAAACAAGTACAATATCTGGGTGATATACATTAAGCTGTATAGCACATACTGTATAGCACATAGTGCTATGACGTTTCCTATCACTCACATAATTTCTTGCAAAATGCAAGTCAACACTCACCATTATTACTACTGAATTTATGATGTACTTGTAAAAATGATTTTGGCCAATCACAATCTTGTTCCAGGGCTGATGACAACAAATTTGCTGTGACTTTCTAAACCAGTTTCCTTTATGATTGACAGCCTGAATTAAGCTGTTAACGATAACTGACCTGCAACTAAGTCTCGTTAATCACCAGGAAGGTCACACTGACTCAGGTGCTTGTGATCGATCCCTGCACCTCTAGTCATATGTATATATACGGTCATTAATTTATTTCTTAATAAATACCTACTAAGCTACTCTGAGTCAGGCACTGCGGGAAGACCAATACTGAAATTACAGTGTGACTGATGCTATAGGAAACATGGCCTTGGAAAACCTGGACCTACTGGGTTCAGAGGTAAGAAGATAATATTCTTTAGAGTTACTAGGTTAGTTTTATTAGCTGCTTTCCTGGATGTCAGAGAAAGGTAATGTTATGTCTGTTACCTTCATACACATTTTGCTTAATGTTATGCTCTGTTTAAATACAGTTTTAGAGGCTATTAGAAAATTTTAGAGTAGAAAATTCAACTTCTTCATTTTTGACATAAGGAAAGTAAAAACTAAAAATGTAATAGTTTTCAAATCAAAGCAAATGTTTACAAATATGTACTTATTATATGTTATATACTAGCAACTCTGCCATATATGGGTACTAGGGATACTGAAATGGGCAAGAAACAGGTCCTGCTCTCAAGAGCTTTTACCTTATTGGGAAAAACACATACAAATCAAGCTCAGCATAAGAATGTTTTAAATGTGATACCAGAGCTATAGCAAGTACGTCGCATATACAGATGAGGAAGCAATGGCTTCTGCCTTAATGATGTCATGACCAGGAAGGCTAAAGGGAGAAGCTGACATTTACGCTATTTTTGCAGGTCAGACCATGTGGAGTGCCTACTGTAACCACTCAGACCATCTCAAAAATGCCTTTCCTATTTTTGGTGAGTCACTAGGGCCATTTTTATTTATGGGAAGGGCAACACATTGGAGGTACACCACAGGAGTAATGAATCATCCTTGTTTTCTGTAACAGGAATCACCTAAGGTTCTCTCATGGCATGAAAATACTTTATTTCTTTGAGATAGCACTTTGGCTTTGGTGACTATAGTGATAACATTTATTCCATTACCTAGAACAGGAACTGATACATTATAGGCACTCAAATACCTGCTGAATGAGTAAGCACTGGCATTAATATAACTTTCAACACATCTCCCTGGATTACAAGTTACTAGGGTCTGCTACCTTTACACTTTATTAGACATGAAATTCTTTCCTTATAGAAACCAACAAACTTAATTTTACAAATAAATCTATATTTTAAAGTCTTTAAATGACATGCTTTTTGCAAAGAATGTTCTCTTAGAATACTTCAAGTTCTTGAGACTTGCAAGGAATGTTCTGTATAAGCCTTGGTTTAGTTTTTTGCTCAACTACCTGAAATGTCCTCTTTCCTCATCTGTGGAAATCCTTTTCTTCAAGCTCATCTATTTCATGAAGGTTTCCCAGCTTCTTTCCCTTCCTGAATCCTCTGTAATGACCACTGCCTAGGTTTCCTACTTTGTCAACTAACTTGCTCTTGGTTACATGCCTTATATATTCAACTAGGCTGTGTGAATCTTGAAAATAGAGGACCCATTACATGCGTCTTATGTGTCCTCCATAATCAAAACATTTAATACAGAAATAAAAATATTATATATTTTTATTATATAATATTATATAATTAAAGAACACCTTTGATTTATGCATGTCATTTTGGCAAAACTACTCAAGAACCTTATTTATGCCAAATTTCTCTTTGATATAGAGAGGAGAGCCCCTTTCCCCTTCACCAAAACCACCTCCCCCAAAACCAAATGGATGCCAGATTTTGATTAAGCAAACAGCAAATGAGATTTTGAAAATATTGTACAGCACAACCTAGTGTGCTAGTCTACAGTGATATTATTTCTATTCAAAAAATTCAGTCTGTGCTGCCAGGGCATCTGTGTTTTGAGGAGGACAGCAATGTGCCTTCTGAGCACTACATAGGTGCTGAGAATCCAGTGACCAACACAGAAAGATTTAAAATCTGGGAGAGCTCCATTATGTGATCTAAGTATTAACTATTATGGCAGTAGTCGTAGTTTATTCTAAAGAGAAATACTTCAGTAATGCACAGAGACTTCTGGAATTTGAGGCTGTCACAAGCTCAAGCTCTAATACAGCTAGCACTGGGGTAGCTGTAAGATTATGCAAAGTATCCTGAATATCGGTGTGTACACACCCAGTGGACAAGCATATACTGATACCAAAAAAGGGATAAACACGATTAGACACAGAGTAAAAGACTAACAAGTGAGAACCTCTACTTGCCCACTTGCTTCTGGGAAAGACACTGTTGTGCAGTATGCCACATGTAATAACATTACTCTTGGACATACCTGAAGTCAGCTGTGGCTGCAAAGGATTCCATTTCCGTAATAGAGAAGACACAGAGGAACCCCTCCCCGCTTCGGAAGTAGTTGTCTCTGATTGCAGCATAGTCCTCCTGCCCAGCTGTATCTAAGATATCGATCTGAACTTCCTCTCCATCCAGGACTACCTTCTTCCGATAGCTGTCTGCTTTGGTAGGCTCATAGTCTTCCACAAACTAGAAAAGAGGAAAAATATCCATTTTCTAATTATTATTTTTACTTTTCAAAACTTCTTATTTTGAAATAATTATAGATTCATGTGAAGCTGCCAAAGTATAGTACAAAGAGTTTCCTCCAATGGTAAAAACCGTAGTAATTTTCATTTTCGACAATTTATTGATTTCTTCATTTGAAAAAAGAGTTACCTCTTGGCTGTTTACAGCTTGAAAACTGTGCTTTTCTTCCTTAAAACACTATACCTGCAAAAACTATTATACATATATTTTATCAAATTCACAAGAACCCATTTTCTATGTTGCTCTAAATATAAATTTTTATGTTAGAACTGCAGAAATAACTCAAAAGTCAATATTTAGGTAAGCAATGAAAGTACTGTTACATCTTTTCTTTTTCTGAAATAAACCATGGCAATAAAGTGATTTATAATACTCTGTAGAAAGTCAAATTTTGAATTTTGAGATTTCTCCTCAAACTTTTGATTTTTAAAATAGTACAATTAAGTAACTTTACATTCCCACTCCTATCATCAACCCCATAAATCTCACTTTGATATACCCTGATAAACCTTTTGATAGCATTGTTGCCATGTGTATGTATGTACACACATTTTGTGGGTTTTTATTAGTGCCTATAAACATTTTCATTATCTGACATTTTCTTATTTATTTACTTAATGACTATATCCCACTACCAGAGTTTAACCCCTAAGAGCAGTGATCTTGAATATGCCATTCATCATTGTTCCTCTAAATCCTAGACTAGCACCTGGTACATGGTAGGTACTCAATAAACAATAATTTTTAAAATGGACACAGTATATTTGTAACTGTAAAAGTTATACAACATTCTACCATATTTACATGCTAACACTGTGTTTAGCATTCATCAAAAGTTAGGCATGTGAATACTCTTACTTTTGGCTTCCTTACTGTCAAGAATGGGAATTACTGAAGGATTAGTTTGAGAGAAGACTAGCTATTTTTTTTTTTTTTTTTTTTGAGACAGAGTCTCACTCTGTTGCCCGGGCTAGAGTGCCATGGCATCAGCCTAGCTCACAGCAACCTCAAACTCCTGGGCTCAAGCAATCCTTCTGCCTCAGCCTCCTGAGTAGCTGAGACTACAGGCATGTGCCACCATGCCTGGCTAATTTTTTCTATATATTTTCAGTTGACCAATTAATTTCTTTCTATTTTTAGTAGACATAGGGTCTCGCTCTTGCTCAGGCTGGTTTCGAACTCCTGGCCTTGAGCGATCCTCCTGCCTCGGCCTCCCAGAGTGCTAGGATTACAGGAGTGAGCCCCCGCGCCCGGCCAAGACTAGCTATTTAATAGCTATTTATAGCATGGAAAACAGAATTGAACAAATAAATCAGTAATATAATTTAAAGTATGATTTCAATCCCCTCTCTCTCCAAACTTTTTATTAGAGTCACTAACAAGCAGGACAACTAACCGATGGCTTTAAGGGTTTTGTGTGTGTGTAAAAGAAATGCTGATGCACAGGCAAAAGAAAAGGACATAGGGTGGTAAAAATCTGCAGGAATTTTTTGTCAAAAGACCAGGTTTAACATTTTGTTACTCATCAGAAGTCACTTTTCTTGAGCAAGTTGGGTAACCTTTCTGAGGTTCTGCTTTCTCATCTGTAAAATGGGGTACTACCCACCTAGCAGGCAGGATTGTTATGGGGCTTAAGAAAGAACACTCTGTAACTATAAAACCTGGCTTCTGTTGGGAGGAAGAATTGAAGATAAATGCTTACATTGGCTCACCAACTCGTAATCACTAAGGCTTGATAACTGTCCTCTAGAGAAAGAATATATTGCTGTATATAAGCTAAGACCTTAACTCTGGAATGAAAAAGTCTGATATAAATAAATATATGTACATTTAATCTGTAACCTATCTAATAATTATGATTTTTTCATTGAGATACTTTATATATATTAACCTCAAGTCTCAATTAAGTACTGTATCTACCAGTTCTATTAATTAAAGGTAGAATCTCCATGAAAACATTAACTATAAAAAAGCTATAGTCAGATTACTCAACAAATAGGTACTATTTTCAGTTTTGTTTTGTTTTGTTTTTAAAGCATGAGGTTTTTAAGAACCTTGAGTTCTTGACTTGTAAAATCAAGTTATACAGATGTTGGCTCTGAACCTAAAAATGGAAAAAAAATTAGCAGCAGCTTTCAAGGATTCAAGGAATCCATACAAAATAGCAACAAAACTAAGCTAGAGAAATACTCTCCGAAAGCCCAAACTTTGATATCCATTATAAAATTAGCACTTACCTCATCATACATGAACTGTAGAGTCAAAGCAGACTTGCCCACACCACCACTACCCACCATGATGACTTTGTGTAAGGCCAAAGAATTCTGACCCTTGGGCTTATTTGTGGCCATCGTGTGTCACAGAGTTTTCACCAAAGGATTAAGAAGAATCTAAGGAGAATGAAAGAACAAGTAATGCTCAGTACACTCATCTTCAGAATTCCAGTGTAGGAAAGAGGTATGTTCTTAGGGTTCAAGATGCTAGTTTTTATTCTGCAGGGATTTTAAACAGATGACAAATGAAGTATGCTCACTTAGGGGAAGAACCAGAGAATACCATGACAATAAAACAAGCCTATGACTCAAGGGCATTTCTCTTCTAATAGGTGGTTTTCAGTAATACGCTATGATCAAAAGTGAAAATTTCCCAATGTAACCACATGCTGACAATAATGGAGTATCAGCAGTATTGAAATATATCCACATAGATTATGAAAATAGGCTAAAGGACCCCTTTGTTTTCACATTCATCTATACTGACAATAAGTCAAGAGATGTTCCTTCTAATTTCAAAGAAACAAGTAACCAGAAAAAGATTACTAATACCTTTACTACACCATGCCTTATGTTAAGGACCTCACTGAAAGGCTCACTTACTGCTATTTTATAAAAGAAGAAACATCATCCCAAAAACCTGGTAGTAAAATTATAAATAGAATCCAACACTATATACCCCAACTACCATACTACCAGAACTTCTGTGTTTCTTGGAGTAGATGGCCACTCTAATTTAAATACTTGGATCTAGGCTGCCTTCCTTTTCCACAGAACATGCATTTGTTTGATACGTTTTTGCGCTCAGCATGGAGAAGGCCAGGTTCCTACAGACGCTGTAATGGTGAAGTGCACTAATGGCACCCACTTACCTTTGGCCATGGTACCAGGCCTTAGAAAAAAATGCAGTGAGGACACAACAAACACTTTGAAGGTGTGGAGACCCAAGCAAAGAGACTTTTTGCTGTTAGGAAATTGAGGAGGTTGAATCCTTCCTCCTCAGTGACTCTGACTTCTCTGGTCACAGACATAGCTTTCCTAAATTGTAGCTCACAGAACTGCACCCCACCCCACCTACCTCCCTATGTTGTGCCAGTGTCTCCCAGCTCAGCTGCATCAGATCCACACTGGTCTCCTGTTCTTCAAATGCTGTTCTTTGCCTCTTGGCTTTTGCCACAGTTTCCTCTCTTTGGCATATTATTATATCTGGCTAACTTCTCTGTTTTGGGGTCTTAGCCTCAGATGCAACTCTCAATCTAAATTAGGCTCTTCCCTGCCCTGTGCTCTCTGATACTTTTCCTTCATTATTCTTATCACAATATGAAATTGCTTAAGTGTGTAGTTATTTAATATGGGTCTTCTTCTCTAGTATACTAGAAGCAACTCAAGTGCAGGGGCTATGTCTATTTGGTTTACCTTACGCTTAATGAAACTAATAT
This sequence comes from Cheirogaleus medius, assembly GCA_008086735.1. Lineage (NCBI taxonomy): Eukaryota > Metazoa > Chordata > Mammalia > Primates > Cheirogaleidae > Cheirogaleus > Cheirogaleus medius. Next base: position 13,487,644 of record VBSM01002217.1, read on the forward strand.
AGCCTGGACATTCGGTACATGTGTTAAGTGAATGAACGAATATTTGCAGTCTGACTTAACCCTGGGGTGTCCTTTAGACTGTGTTGCTGTAAAGTAGCTACTGCTACTAGAAATTCAATCATAAGTGGGGGCCAGGTCTGTGCCTCATATTGCTGGCTGTCTAGGGTACCGCTTCTACCTAGAAATCATACCCATATGCCTACTTGCCCAACACAGAAAAGTGTTAAGAAAAAAGTGCCATAATCCTATCCATTTAATAACACAAATAAGTTAACATACTTCCTTTTAGATTGCTTTCAATCTATCTTTAGCATAATTGAGGTTACACTACATATGCAATTTCTGATCCTATTCTTATCATTATATCATAAAAGCATTTTAGCAGAAGCAGTTTGAACTATGAAGAATATGGCAAAAAACTTACAATTATAGGCTAAGAGTTCAATTCAACTCAACAAACAAGGATTGAGTACCTCTTTTACCTGGGTACCAACATGATGACCATTAAATTCTGAGAGCTTATCACTGCTCAAAAATAGTGAAAATTATAGTATACTTCAGACAACTAACTAAAAGTCTAAAAGATACCAAGTCAAAGCCAGTTTATAAAGCATGCTATTGCTGGTGTTTCTAAATAAATCAGGAAATTACTTCTTTCCGTTATGATCCTCATTTGTTGGCAGCATTTCACGGCTACATAACTACTATTTTATTTTTAAAACAGTAAATATCACATGAGCTCAGGGTGTTATTACCCATTAATACTCTAAGATTATGTATATTTTTTTGAAGCAGTTTTGCAGTTTAGCGGGTACTCCAACTGGGTTAAAACACTTTTCTTTCCAGAACAATTTAAAATACAGTCTGTGACTCAGAAATAGAAAAGGCAGAGATTCCCAAAGACATTTTTCCAAAGTGCAAACACATTCCCTAATAACTATGAGCTGCATGTTCCAGACTATTAAGAGGCTATCCAGAAAAAGAAGCTCCCATCAAGGAAACACTTCCTACCCCCTATTTTAAAAACTTGGCACTCCACAACTTAGCTCCTGAACCCTGGTCTAGATGTTGTTTTGAATGGTAAACAAGCCAAAGCCCCTGCCTACTTGGAACTTAAGACAAACACACAGAATAATAAGAAAATCCCATTAGTGCTAAGTACAATGAAGAAAATAAGGGGGCAGTGGGATAAGGAATGGGGGGAGGGGCTACTTTAACCAGATAGTCAAGAGTGACTCCTCTGAAGAGGTGGCATTTTAGACAAGACCTGAATATTACAAAGGAACCAACCAGCTCTCAGGGAAGGGTCCTGCAGACACAGGGAAAACCAAGTGCAATGACCCTAAGACAGGAGAGGGTTGGCACACTCTAGGGACCAGGAGGAAGTCAGAGTGGATGAAGCCCAGTGTCTTAGTCCATTTTCTGTTGCTATAACAGAATATCTGAGAATGGGTAATTTACAAAGAAAAAAAATTTATTTCTTACAGTTCTGGAGGCTGAGAAGTCCAAGAGCATGGCGCTGGAATCTGCTCAGCTTCTGGCAGAAGGCATCACATGGTGAAAGGACAAGAGTGTGCTGGCTCAGGTCTCTCTTTCTACTCTTATAAAGCCACTAGTCCTGCCAGGGGCCACACTCTGATGATACTGTCTAATCCTAATTACCTCCCAAAGGCCCTACCTCCAATCAACATACAAATTTGGGGATTAAGTTTCCAACACATGAAATTTGGTGGACACGTTCAAATCATAGCACCTAGTGAGTGATGGGAGAGTAATACAATGTGAGAATGAGAGGTAGGTTGAGGCCAAATAACAAAAAGCCTTGAAGGCCACAGAAAGCTGTTTGGATTTTATTAGAATTGCAATGGGAAGCCTCTGGAAAGTTTTAAAGCAGGGCAGTGACATAATTTGCCTTTCTAAAAAGATAATCCTGGTTGGTGTGTGGAGAATGGACAGCATAAGTACAGGAGTTTTAAGTACAGGAGGCTATTCCAGTAGTCCATGCAAGAAAGGAGAGAGGCTTGGGCTATAGCTGCAGCAGCAGAAATGGTAATAATACCGGTTCCAGTACAGCTATTAGTACCATCTATATTTGGGACAATCACCACCACCACCACCATTTACTGACCACTCACTAAGTGGTACACACTGTTCTAAGCACTTTGTACATGCTAATTTGGTTGAGTACTACATTTCATATATTAATCTTATGAGGTATTTTAACTTTATAACTTGAACTATTTTAACTTCATTTAACAGATGAGAAATCTGGGTCGCAGATGTCAACTTGCTCAAGGCTGAGCCAGAATTAAAAATGAGGCAACCTGACTCTCCTAACCACTATGTTATGTGGGATACATTTTGGAGAAACAGTTGACAGGACATGCTGATTGGATAAGAGAAAACAAGAGTAACTTTTAAGTTTTCGGCCTAAATATCTGAATGTGTGGTAGAACTACTATCTAAGATGGAGAAAGATTAGGAAGGGATAGGTCTGGGAGAGAAATCCCAAGCTCTGCTTGCATATTAGACATCCAACTGGAGTTGTTCAATAGGAAATTGGATGGTCTAGTCTGGAGTTCAGGGGTTAGAATACAGACATAGACAAAAATTTGCATGTCAATTTACAGGTGGTATTTAAAGTCACAAAACTGAATAAGCTCTCTTAGGAAGAAGATGAGAAAGAGCCCTGAGACAACTCAACAGGCTGATTCAGTAGGAGGAAATTCAGTGATTGTACAGTCATTGAAGCTGGTTCACTCAAACCATGCTGAAAGACTGAGATGAGATACAATGAGATAAGAAAAAAAGAGCTGATTACTAGACTTGTAAAGATGGAAGTTGCTGGTAACCCTGGGAAGAGTCATTTCACCAATTGAGGTAAGAATGGGGTGGGTTGAGGAGAAACAGAAGGTACAGAAATGGATTTTTTACTCTGAAGATGAGTGGAGAAATGGGATCATAACTGGAAGGTGCTGTTAGGAACAAGGTTTTTTGTTTGGTTGCTTTAAAAATATTATTAAGGGGCTGGGTGTGGTGGCTCACACCTATAATCCTAGCACTCTGGGAGGCTGAGGCGGATGGATCGTTTGAGCTCAGGAGTTTGAGACCAGTCTGAGCAAGAGCAAGACCCCATCCCGTCTCTACTAAAAATAGAAATTGGATGGACAACTAACAATATATAGAAAAATTTAGCCAGGCATAGTGGCACATCCCTGTAGTCCCAGCTACTAGGGAGGCTGAGGCAGAACGATTGCTTGAGCCCAGGAGTTTGAAGCTGCTGTGAGCTAGGCTGATGCCACGGCACTCTAGCCCAGGCAACAGAGTGAGACTCTGTTTCAAAAAAAAAATACATATATATATAATATATGTCATTAAGGAATGTTTATATGATAATCACCCAAAAGAGCTGGAAATTAATGGTACAGAAGACATGGTGACTTTAGGAGCAAAGTCCTAGAGCAGATCAGAGGAGTTGGGACCCAGTGCATAACAGGAGCAGGAACATGTTTTCCTTTGTAATAGGGGGTGAGGCAAAGCAAAGAGTAGGGGTATAGGTGCAGGATGCAGATAGATTGGTTGTTTCTTTATTTGATTGTCCATTTTTCTTCAATAAGATATGATCACACAGATAAACTGGTAAGGGAGGTGGAATTCAAAAGCAAGTCTGTCTAGATAAATCACTAGAATAGAATATACGAAAATAGGTGCAAATACATACTGTAGTATATAAGAAAGGTAGCATTTCAAATGGGAGGTGGGGGGAAGATAGAGAATAATTCGATAAGTGGTGTTGGGACAACTGTTGAGCCATATGGAAAAAAATAAAATTGGATCTATTCTCCTGACACCAATAAAATCTAAGTGGATCAAAGATTTAAATGACAAAATCAAATCACAAAGGCACAAGAAAAAACAAGAAAGAATTACTTTATAACCTTAAGAGTAGGGAAGGCCTAAACCATTACATAAAACCCAAGTCATAAGATAACTCTGATAAATTTTACTACTAAAAAAAATTTCTGGCTCACTTTCGCAGCATATACACTAAAATTGGAATGATACAGAGAAGATTAGCACAGTCCCTGGGCAAGGATGACATGCAAGTTTGTGAAACATTCTATATTATTTACATTATTTGTATCAAAACATCACTATGTACCCTATGAATGTGCAGTTATTATTAATATTTGTCAATTAAAGAAATAAAATAATTTCTGCATGACAAAATCTTCTATAAGCAAAGTAAAAGATAAAACTGGGGAAAATATTTGCAACTCATTTCACAGATAAGAGATAATTTCCCTACAAAAAGAGTTACTATAAATATAAGACCAACAACTACAGGAAACTGGACAAAAAATATGAATAGTCACAGAAAAGGAAATACATATGATTCTAAATCCACTCAACCTCACTGATAAGAGAAGTACAAATAAAACTACATCGGGACAACAATGTTTTACCCGTCAATGTCTGCAATGGTCTGCAAACTACAGCCTCATTGGCCTGTTTTTGTATGGCCTAGGAGTTAAGAATGGTTTTTATGTTTTTGAAGCGTTGTAAATAAAACCAAGAAGAATATGTGACAGAGAATGTAGTGGACCGCAAGCCTAAAATATTTACTGCTGGCGTTTTCCAGGAAAAGTTTGTCTGTCTCTAAGAAAATGCTCACTGGAGCATTTTGGAACGCTGAACCAGTATGTATAATGCAAATCTGAAAAACATCTGAAATCCAGAAAACTTCTCATCCCAAACATTTCATGTAAGGGATACACACACAACCAGTTTTAGGCTTTAGTCTAACAAAAATATTGGCTGGTAAAAGTTGTGAGAGATTCCTTATTAATAAAGAGATTAAATGAAGAGATGAAATGATTCTCCTCCAATCTGAATAGTACATTAAAGGCTTATAATCAATAAAGTTCAGTTCCTATCAAATCATTACAAATCACAAGTAGATAGAAGCCAAATTAGTGAATCTTTCTTAAAATGGAAAGTACTTCATACAAACAAATTGCATATGATACCTCCTATCTGCATTAAGAATATTTGCTCAATCAAAAAAAAAACTACAGGAATTTAGTATAAAATGAACAATTTTAGAAGAGTTAGAATATACTTCACCAAGAAAAGGAGATACACAATTCTATTTTAAAAGGGATTTAAAACTATTTAGGTTTATTACCAGGCCCAGATCATATCAGAGGTGTATTTTTCCAATTGTTCACAGAACAAGTATCATGAGCACAGGTTAAACATATCTAACCTGAAAACTGAAATCTGAAATGCTCCAAAATCTGAAACTTTTTGAACACAGTCACGATGCCACAAGTAGAAAACTCCACACCTGACCTCATGTGATGGGCCTTCATCAAAACACAGATGTACAATACACAGTTTATTCAATGTCCCCAAGGGGAAAAAAGACCCTCCCAGTCCCCTTCTGCTGTAATATATCTTTTTGACACACACCTGGTTCCCCAACCCAAGCATGCCCACAAAGGGTAATAAAATGATTCAAGTACACAAACTTTGTTTCACAGACACAATTACTAAAAATATTGTATAAAATTACCTTCAGCTGGGCATGATGACGTGCACCTGAAATCTCAGCTACTGAGGAGGAGGCTGAGGCAGGAGGATCACTTGAGCCCAGGAGTTCAAGACCAGCCTGGGCAACATATTGAGATCTTGTCTCAATAAAAAATAAAATAAAATAAAAATTACCTTCTAGCTGCTATATGTAGAAGGTGTATATGAAACAAATGAATTTCATTTTAGACTTGGGTCCCATCCCCAAGATATCATTATATATATGCAAACATTCCAAAATCTAAACAAACCCCAAATCAGAAACAATTCTGGTCTCAAGCATTTTGGATAAGGGATACTCAACCTGTACTATTTAATGTTCTAGAGCACAGAGAAAGCTTCCAAATTCTTTTCAGAGAAGTAGCCTAACACTGGTGCAAAGTCCTGATAAAGTATAACAGATCGACTGACATATCACATGACTATGGGGCAAAAATTTCTAAATAAAAAATATTAACAGATAGAATCCAGCATATTAAAAGAATAAACCAAAGTGACCAGGTGAGATTCAACCAGACATCCAAGAATAGCTTAATATTTTAGGAAGTCAATATAATTTGTGATATCAATGGATGAAAAAAAATCATAAGATTATCTCTATAGGTTCTGGAATATTTGACAAAATTAAAAGTCCACTGCTCATAAAAAAGTACAAATAGATTGACATTCACTTAATACACACAGAAACTGGCTACCTTAAAATCAAAACCATAAAAATACCATGTTTAATGACAAGATAAAATAATCTCTAGTAACATAAGGAATAAGATAAGAGTGCTCACTATTGGCTGGGCACGGTGGCTCAAGCCTGTAATCCTAGCACTCTGGAAGGCAGAGGCGGGTGGATCGTCTGAGCTCAGGAGTTCGAGACCATCCTGAGCAAGAGCGAGACCCCGTCTCTACTAAAAAAAATAGAAAGAAATTAGCTGGACAACTAGAATACACACACACACACACAAAATTAGCCGGGCATGGTGGCACATGCCTCTAGTCCCAGCTTGGGAGGCTGAGGCAGAAGGATCACTTGAGCCCAGGAGTTTGAGGTTGCTGGGGGCTAGGCTGACGCCACGGCACTCTAGCCTGAGCAACAGAGTGAGACTCTGTCTCAAAAAAAAAGAATACATAATGAAAGAAAAGATCCAATTTATAACCTCACTCACAAAGAGTATATAACTAGGAATAAAATTACCATAGTCTGTATAAGATATACATGAAAATAATTTAATATTGATACTTAGACAACATAAAGGGTGACCTGAATAAAGGAAGAGAGATCCTGTTTTGGGGCTAGGAAGAGCCTATTCTGGTAAAGGTATAAAACTGACAATAAAAAAGACTACAAATTATAAAAATTTCTTCACTATTTAAAAAAAAAAATTAAGTCAAAAGACAAAAGGACCTGACTTAGGAGTCATTTGATCTGTCTCCTAAAGTTTTCTTTACCCTAAAATTTATGAAGATAATTTCTGATGTTGAAAACTGGCTTGAACTTTTTCATTAAGGGCGGGCTGATTTACACACAAAATTCATCCTTTTAAGTATACAGTTTAATGAGTTTAATGAACTTTTTCATTAAGGGTGGGCTGATTTACACACAATAAAATTCATCCTTTTAAGTATACAGTTTAATGAGTTTTGATAAATGCACAGTCATGTAACTCCCACCACAAAAGTTTTCTCTTGCCCCTTGCAGAGTCTCCTCCATCACTCCGGCAGTCATTGATCTGATTTCAGGCTCTATTGTTTAGTCTTTTCCAGAATGTTACATAAAAAGATCATATTGTACATAGCTTTTTGTGCCTAGCTTCTTTCCCTTAGATAAGGCTTTTGAGCTACAACCATATTGTTGCATGTATCAGTGCACGCATCTTTTTTTACTGCAGGATAGTATTCCATTGTCTGGAAGTAGCACGGTTAATTTAGGTTATTTCCATTTTTTAAATTTTATGAGTAAAGCAGCTATAAACATTCATGTACAGGTTTATATATAAACACATTTTCATTTTTCTTAGGTAAATACCTAGGAGTGAGATTGCTAGGTTGTATGGTAAGTATGCATTTAAATGTTTACCAAAGTGGCTGTACCTTTTTGCATTTTCACTGACAATGTATGAGATTTCCAGTTGTTTTATATGCTGGTACTATCCTAGTCTTTTAAGTTTAGGCAGTCTAGTGGATGTGTAGTGGTATTTCATTGTGGTTTTAATTTGCATTTTCCTAATAACTAAACATAACAGTATCTTTTCATGTGGTTATTTGCCACCCATATGACTTGGGTGTTCAAATATTTTTCTCATTAAAATTTGTTTTTTGTCTTTTTAGTGAGTTGTGGAGTTCTTAATATATTCTGAATCAAATCCTTTACCAGAGACATATTTTGAAAATATTTTCTCCTAGTCTGTGGTTTATCTTTCCATTTTCTTAACATGTTTTTGAAGAATAGCAGTTTTTAATTTTGATGATATCCAATTTATCAGTTTTTTCTTTATGGTTCATGTTTTTGGTGTCCCCTGAACATCTGACAAATTTTAAGTGACAAAGAAACTACTATGTTTTTAATATTTATAAAGCCTTATTAATCAGTAATTATTATAAAGAGAAAATGGAAGGAAGTCCAGGTAAAATGTAACATTAGTAATAACACCCTAAACTCTTAGAAGTTCTTCCTTCATTTTAAAGTATGCAACCCAAGGAAAAACATTCAAAGTAAGAAAATCCCTGAGGCATTGTTCTACTTTTGAAATGTAACGATTTAGTATTTTCAAATTACCTAAACTGTACTACATAAGAACAAAAAATTATAACAAAGACTGAAGACAAGCAATAATCTGCTTTAAAGGTACACTAGTTGAAAACTGCTTAAAGATGGCTTGACATTTTGCCTTGCTTGCAAAATAAAATTTATTTCTATGACTTGCCAGACATGATGTCAGACAGCAAAGCATAGAATCTTAAAAATCGCAAAGGCTCATATTACTTTATCTCTCTGGGTCTCAGCTAGTTTGTAACACTAAGGTTAAGATTAACAGCATATTTAAGACGTCTAACACATATAAGTATTCAATAAAGGATAACTTAACATATCAACTGCCACGTGAGTTGTATTTATTTAACTCATGCTAATTTTGAGCCCGAGGACTCATGAAGCATATGTAACTCACATGTCTCTTCACCTTGGGAGCCGCATGAACTATTTTTTAAGTTGCATTTTATTGTTTTCTCACACACAGAAAACAATAAAAAACAACAAAGTTTTCATTAAATTAGAAAGGATCATCGTGTTTTCAAAGTTTTTATTCTATTTTCATAATAAAACACCATGATCTCAAAGAAAAAAATTTTTTTCTAGTGTGGCAATGTGTTAAACATTCAGGCATCTTTTTAGAAGACCCTACCCTTATATGCAACATATAGTCAGGCCCTAGCCAGTGCAAAATTATTACCAGTAGCATAAAGGTAAAACCCTCACCACAGTTAAAACTAATAAAAATTTCTAGAATACATTAAGAAGTGATGGCTAAGCTGAGATTTGAAAGACAGCATTAACAAATCAAGTGAACCTTGGGGAGATGGTAAGAGATGAAGCTATATAAAGTAAAAGGGGGTTGGCAAGGTGGCTCATGCCTGTAATCTCAGCACATTGGGAGGCAGAGGTGGGAGGATCACCTGAGGCCAGAAGTTCAAGGCCAACCTGGGCAACATAGAGAGACCTCATTCTCTAAAAAAATAGAAAAATTACAAGCGTGTGCCTGTCGTGCTAGCTACTTGGGAGGCTCACACGGGTGGATTGCTTGAGTTCAGGAGACAGAACTTTAAAAGCCAGGCCTTGAGATTTTTATCCTTAAGCAACAGAGAACTACCAGGATTTTTTAAGGGAGAGACTAGGACTCAGAGGGCAGGGAGAACAGTTGGGAGGCTACAGGATGATGAAGACTTTTGTTTGGACAAGTGAGGAGAGATGGATATATTCAAGAGATACTGAAATATTGATAAGGAAAAAGAGTCAAGTGAACTAGGGGATAGATTAGATGTAAGGGATGAAGGAAAGTCAGGATTTTCCGAGCAACTTTCTGAGTGAATTTGGGTGAATAGGAGAGGAACAAGGAGCTTTGTGTGGCTGGGTCGGGGTGGGAGTGAAGAGTTAGTGCAAGGAAATCATGGAAATCAGTACTGATCTTTTAATAGATCAAAATATTTTAAAAGAAGAATCTGAGCCTAATTATAAGCAGTTTTCTTACTACAGCTACACTGGTTTTGCCACATTATGACCTGAATGTTTTCAGCAATGTTGAAAAATAAGTAACAGAGTGGATCCTGAAAGATGGAAGAATAAATAAAAGGCTTATAAACTGCTACTTACAGCTACTGTAACATTTGTTTTTAAACCCCTAAGTGTGCTTTCAAAATAAGATTATGTAGTTAGCAAAAGCATTAATAATTCTTAATTGTAAAGAATGTTTTGCTTTTATATTCCTAAGCTAACTCTGGAAGGATATATAACCTTTTAAATTTGGAACCATATGAATGTATTACATATTTGAAAATTAAGCACATGTTTTTATTTACTGAATTTAACAGCTACAAAGCTGAATAAAGAAATTTAATATTCAAATTTAATATTCAAATGGATGCTTAATAGATCTAATTTTTTAAGTATAATTTATTTTATACCTGCTTTAGGTTCTGTGTATGAACTATAAATTAAGTATATATATAATCTGTTAGAGTTTCTCTTGTTGGTATATTTATGAACATTGTCTATGAATGCCTTGCTAATTTGAAACATTTTTTTAAAAAGCAGAAAAAATAACTGAATTACTCATGCCTAAATGATCCAAATTAAAAATGAGTAGCGCTCTTGTTTGAGTGAATAAGACTTACACTAAACCACAAATTAGGAAAAATACTGAAAAAAAGTTTAACAGTAAATAGTCATTAGCAAATGAAATACTAAGAAAACGAGAAAAAAAAAAAAGTAAACTGCACATGTCCTGAACATTGCTGGCTTTGCCTTCCCCTAAGTGTTGCTAAAAATGTCAGACTCAAATCATGAAAGCAGCAAGAAGAATTTCTCTGAGGAAGAAATAGATGATGAGGAAAGTGCGATTTTGACATTGGTTCCAGTTAGAGACAAATCAAATACAAAACAACTGGAATCAACTGTTTCTTCAACTTCTGATGTCAAACTGAACAAGCCTGGTAAACACTATAAAGTTCATCTACCTCCAACAAATGAACAATTCAAAGCTCTCCCAAAAGCTAGACGTAAAGCACCAATTCTTCCCTTGCCAACCATTTTGCCTCCCATTAACAATGTGTGTCGAGACATTTTGCGGAACTGGTGCCAACAACTCAATTTGAGTAATGACGACAAGGAAAATAGTTTTTCTAAGGCTTCAGCAGCATACTTGTCCTGAGCAGAAACATGATATTCCTGAAACATCAAAGGAGGCCAGATGATGGCCATATTCAAGGAAACACAAGACAGGGACCGAGAAAGCAAGGATGCAGGAAAGTTGCAGATGAATGAGAAAGCAGAAGAGACTAACATGGTTAAAGTGGTATCGTCACCTCGGCAGTCTTCGTTGGCATCGTGGTGAAGGATTGCTGCAAGAGCTGCTCAGCCTAAGGCTGTGAATTCATGTTCCATTCCCGCCTCTGCTGAGGCCTTTCTGACGCAAGCCTCTGGCGTCAGGTGGTGTATGGTCCATGGCGAAGCTCTCTAAGCAGACATGAAGGGTTGGGTTTGCCTACACTTTTGTGCAGGTCAGGCCTGGGTGCCTGCCACTCCCAGGAGGATGATTTCTCTCTTCCTATTACCAGCCTGCCATTTCCCATCCCCGGGCCTACAAGATAGTATGTTATGCCCTGACTGTGCTAAGAGGAATAAGAAGATCATAAAAGCATTAACAACAGCGGGGAAGAAGAAACAACCTCGTCTGAACACAGTGTAGGAGACCAGAATATGCCACCTCAAAGTATTAGAGAAAGATGGATGTACTTTCAGAATGTGTAACCTGATATGAAGGAATGGGAAAGAGATCTGAAGGAATCTTTGTGATCTACAAAACAGAATCAAGTGATTAGGACTCAGTGGTGAAGATGGTTGACTGGGTGACAGCCCCATCAAAAGAGACTCTTTTTGGGGGCCTGAAAAGCCACTAAAATAAAGTCACTGCGATTGATTAAAAAAATAAAAAAAAGAATCATTTGGCTGGGCGTAGCAGCTCACACCTGTAATCCTAGCACTCTGGGAGGCTGAGGTGGGAGGATTGCTTGAGCTCAGGAGTTCTAGAACAGCCTGAACAAGAGCAAGACCCCGTCTCTACTGAAAATAAAAAAATTAGCTAGGTGTTGTGGCGCACGCCTGTAGTTCCAGATACTTGGGAGGCTGAGGCAGGAGGATCTCTTGAGCCTAGGCGTTTGAAGTTGTAGTGAGCTATGATGATGTCACTGCACTCTAGCTGGGGTGAAAGAGCGAGACCCTATCTCAAAAAATAAAATAAAAATAAAATACAATAAAATGAAAAATAAAAAGAAGAATCTAAGTATAGCCTCTAGTTTGCATGAAGACGTTTATTAAATTCTACTTTTTAATATATATTTCATTAGTAAATTATCTCTTTGTATAGTAGCTTCTCTGATCTTTTGGTTTGTTTTTGGATTTCCTTTTTCTTTTTTCTATGCTCATATTCTGCATATTCTTACAACATCTATTGTGAGTAAGGTACTGTGCTAGGCACTGGGAGAGGCTGGAGGGTAAGTCAGGATCCCTCAGAATCAAGGTCAGACATGGAGGGAAGGGGGCAGGAAGCGCAGGTATTAAACTATAATACACCATTTTGCCTTCTGCATTCCTTCCCACTTAAGTCACACTTGCTTTTCTATACTGTTTCATTGACTCCATAACTAATTTTTAATGGCTATGTAATATACCACCCTGTAGATGTAGAGCAGTTTACTTACCAAATCCTGTAAGACATTAGTGCTGTTTTGAAGTCTTTGAAATTATAATGGATGACCATCTATTTCTACATTTAAAGTGTTTTCCATGAGACAGTATAACAAATGAAAAATGAATGGACTGTTTAAGGCTTATTATGCATATTGTCCAACTGCTTTTCAAAAGCACTGTACTCTAGCACGTGCAATTAATTGTTCACAATATTCCTACCAGCAATGGGTATTCTTTTTAAAAATCTGCTAATTACATACTGTGAAAAAGATCTGTTATTTCTAATTACATATTTGATTACTTAAAGAGGGTGAACATTTTTTCTATGTAGTATTTTATATATTTTGTGAATTGTTCATTCATATCCTTTACTCCTCTGGCAATAGTATCATGTATATTTTGCATAATTTCATGTTACCATTGGCTAGGCTTTCTTTTTTCTTGTTCTCCCAGTCCACTGTAGGTTTCCTCTGTTGTTGGGTAGATCTGCTTCCCATAACAGATCAGGTCCATGTGGCATTTTAATGGACATGCTTTATTTTAGGGTTCATGGGCAAGGAACTGGTTGACAGGTTACTTCTCCAAATATCAAAACAAGGAGAGTTTACCCTGGGTTGCTAACACTTTCATTAGAACTCCTATTCCTCCCATGCTAAGAGTTCAAAAATAAATTTTTTGGGAAGTAGATTTCTAAAATTAGCATAGGAATCAATGTTGTTATAATCTTTGTATGGGTTGGGTGTGAGGGTAGGATATCCAGTTAGCTTTTCATATATATTCTTTTAACTAATAGCATGTCCTATCATCTCTTCTGCTCTCTGTTCCTACTGACTCATTGCTTAAAGTCTTTTCAGGACTCAATGGGGCAGAGTAGATTCCACTTCAAGCCTTCCCTCACGGGTATGCTGGGTGGGGCTTTCTCCACCTTGCTTCATCAATCAGTGCCATCTGTTTTCTGTCTTTCAGAACCTGCAAAGTCCCCTCTGCTTTGCTGATGATCACTCCATCTGTTCCCATTCTCAGTGTTATTATAGATTTACAGATTTCTGTCTGTAAATTATTGTTTCCTGTTTTTTCACAGGGAGATGGGAGTAAGAGGAGATAGACACATGAATTTAGTCTATCGGCTTTCACTATAAACTTGAGTTAAAACCCTGAGCTACTTGGTTTTGAACCCCAAAACAGTTCAAATTTAGAAACTATAAAAACCTCAAAGATATCCAATTAGAATTCCCCTGGGCTGTAAAGAATATTATTATTCAGTAGCAAATTTAAGAACAAATCAGTTCTCTCATATTGATGACCACAGAATCATAAATAAAGACAAAGTTTAAAATTAGGGGATATCTGGCATAAAAAGGAGTGGGAGTGAGGCACAAATGGGAGAGATGAGAAAGGAGAGCCAGCAAGCAGTCTTCACTGCCCTAGGAGAGGGCTGAAATGAGCTCTTTTCCCCCCAGATGTTTTCTTCATAGCATTAGGACACTCAAAATTTATAGGAGGGCATATTGATCAGTTGAGAGCTTGAAATTAAGTACTACAACTATTTTTACAAACCAGGAATTTAAAGCCAAGGACTGACTCTACAGCAACAAAGATTTTTTTTGTGTGCCAATTAACTACAGCTCTTTTACAGACCACCTGCTAAATTCCTACTTGGTGGAATTGTGGGTGAACAGCCAATACTCTTTAAGGAATAACAGGAAGCAGTTTCAAAAGAAAGTAGGGACAAACTAGTAACCTTTGAAATTCTGACTTGCTATCTTTGGCACCACACACCTACCCAGTCAGGTTAACCTCTTGGTGTGTACTGTAAGACACTTACTGTATAAAAGTAAGGCATTGAAATGTCATTTTTTAAATTAAAAAAGTCCCTCTGGCAATGAATATAACAAATAGATGACCAGAAGTTATGTTTAAGACAACTGAGTATTATCAATTAAGTTCATCATATATATTTGGAGATTAAAGAGGGAAAGTGTCACCTCTGTGGCCCTATCACCCAGTATTAATATTTTTGGATATTTATCTTCTTCTAGGATTATCTTATACAAAGCTCTCAACCAATCATACGGTTGTAGGAACTGAGAGGAAAATTCCAAGGGAAGCAGGAAAAGGAAAGGAAAAAAAGGAAATTAGAAAAATCACAATGCTTGGATAAGACAACAGCTTTGGGATAAAATAATCTATTTCATGAGTGCTTGTTCTGTGTCACTTTTTGAATTATGTACTTAATTACATCAAGAAACCCTCAAAACAACTTTATTCTATTATCTACCATTTTATTGGTGAGAAAATTGAGCTATATAAAGCTTTAAAAATGTGCCCAAGGTCACGATATGAAGCCAGGATTAAAAAAAAAATCCAGATCCTAAGTGTTTACCAACTTAACTTCACTACCACTATGAAAGAAACTGGTAAGAATGAACTTCAAGGCTTGGGGTCCAGACAGAGGCAATTTCTTTTAAAAATAAAAAGATAATCTTATAGGTAGCACAGAAAAGTTTCCCAAATCATTTAATAAAGTCAGCGTCATTAGCAATAATCACACCAAAAAATGTACATTACAATCTCATTTATGAACACAGAAATTTCAAATTTCACCTGAATTTTACCTCTCAGTAAAAAAATAATCCATTACAGTTTAGTGTGTTATACAGCGGATTCCTGAACAATATGGGGCTCTGGGGTGCCAAACTCCCCCTCCCCCATAGTCCAAAAAACCCTGTATAACTTTTGACTCCCCAAAACCTTAAACTAATAGCCTGTTGTTGACCAGGAGCCTAACCAATAACATAGTTGACTAACACATATTTCGGATATTATATATATTACATACTGTATTCTTAAAGCAAGCTACAGAAAAGAAAGTGGGTTTTTTGGTATGCTATTTTTGGAGATAGGGTCTTGCACTGTCACCCAGGCTGTCAGTATTTCCTACTGATTAGTGGAAGTAGATCCTCACTAAAGTCTTCATCCTTCTCATCTTCACATTGAGTAGGCTGAGGAGGTGGAGGAGGCGGAAGGATTGGTCTTGCTGTTTCAGGAGTGGCAAAGGCAGAAGAGATGGAGGGTGAGACAGGAGAGGCAGGTACACATGGTGTAATTTTATGGAAATACATGGTAATTTTTGTCTCAATTTATTTTATTTTTTCTATTTTATTTTACTTTATTTTATTATTTTATTTTGACTACTTTTTGACTACAAATAATCGGAACCCTTCTGCCTGATTATCTAATGTCAACTTGTTTTCTGGCACTGCTTGTTTTACAACTTCCTCATCATCTGGCAATGGTTCAAAAGTATTCAACACCATCCAGTCGTCTTCTGTTAATTTCTCTGGTATGGTGTCTATCAGCTCTTGAATTTCTCCAAGATTCATATTTTGAAACCATTCACCCTCCCCTTGTTTTGCCATATCCACAATCTCGTTCATAATTTCCTTGACTGGCTCTGTTGTAAATCCTGGGAAGTCATGTACAACAACTGGACACAGTTTTCTCCAGAAGGAATTTATTGTTTCGGGCTTGATGGTCTCCAGGGTTTTTTCTTCTGTAACAATGACGACATCTTGGTGTAATGTTTCCAGACTTTCATGATGTTCTCTCTACTGGGGTTCTCTTCCATAAAGTTGGCATAGAGTACTGTGTGTAATGATCCTTAAAGGTCTTTATGACCCCGATTTAGAGGCTGAATTAGAGACATTTTGTTTGGGGGCAAGTAGAAACCTTTGGTGTTGAACTCATGGGATTCTGAGTGGTCAAGGTTACTGTCCAATCACCTCTTGTATTTTCCTGGATACAGCTGGAACCCATTCTACTAAGTGAAGTATCTCAAGAATGGAAAAACAAGCACCACATGTACTCACCAGCAAATTGGTATTAACGGATCAACACCTAAGTGGACATATAGGAATAACATTTATCGGGTGTTGGGCGGGTGGGAGGGGGAAGGAGGGGATGGGAATATACAAACATAATGAGTGAGATGTGCAACGTTTGGGGCATGGTCATGCTTATGTAACCATAATATTTGTACCCCCATAATATGCTGAAATTAAAAAAAAAAATTGCTCCTGGAAAAAAAAAAAAAAAGAACTTTAAAAGCCAGTTCTTTATTGGCAAGGTACTTCCTGACTTCAGGGACAAAGCACTGGTGGAAGAGATCAAGAAAAAGGATTCTCACTGTCCAGGCATTCTTGTTGTACAACCAAAAAACTGGCAACTGGTGTTCATCTTTTCCCTTTAAGGATTGGGGGTTAGCAGCTTTATAAATAAGGGCAGTCCTGATCATAAACCCAACTGCATTTGCAGATAAGAGTTAGCCTAATCCTTCCTGCCTTAAATGCTGGTGCTCGCTTCTATTCCCTACTAACAAATGTCCTTTGTGGTTTTTCCCCCCAGAATAGTGCAATTTTCTCTGCATTAAAAACCTATTCATGCAAATATTCTTTCTCCTCAGTGATTTTTTTTTTTTTCTATATGCCAAGTCATCAATCAATCTCCTTAATGATTTGTTTAATGGCATCTGGGAACTTGTCTGCTGCCTCTTGGTCAGCAGAAACTGCTTCTGTTATCTTGACTTTTTAAAGCCAAACCTCTTCCTAAAATCATCAAAACTCCTTTGCTGGCATTAATTTCTCCAGCTTTAGATACACTTCATCTTCCTTTTGCTTTAAGTTGCCATATAATGATTTAGCTTTTTCTCAACTCAGATTAGCGTCTATAGGTATGCCTTTCTTATAGCAATCCTATATCCACAAAAAAGCTGTATTTTCAATATGAGATAAAAAGGTATTTCCCAAAAAGCAAAGGTTTTTGTGCCTGCTGGTAATAGCTGCAGCAATGGCTTCGTGAATTTCTCTTTTTTTAATTTTACGATGGTCCTTATGCTGGATTCATTATCTTGAAATGACAAGCAACCAGAGCTGCAGACTTCAATCTCTGATATATATCAAGCAATTCAGCTTTTTCTTGTAATGTCATGACTTTTCTCTACTTCTTAGAAGCGCTTCCAGCATCACTAGCAGTACTCAGTACAGGTCCCACGGTGTTATTCAAGGTTTATGGTATTGCACTAAACACTAAATTTACTGGAGAGATGAACTGCTCATGCAGAGATGATTATTGTTACACAGCATTTTAAGCAGGTACAACACTTGAGCCAACGACAACAGGACAGGGCTACAAAATGATTACAGTATGTATTGAAGTTAATTTTATGTAGTTTTTATTTAATACTGCATCCTTACATTTGCTTACATTTCTCTTAACCACAAATAGTGCCATGTGTGGTCTTTAAGTGCTTATGTAAGTTTTGATAAGTTTAGCTTTTTATAATAGATTTGTGTATATTTTACAGTAGCATATGATAAAACAGACTAGTATCTACATATATTTTACGCATTCATGACATACTTTTTTTTCAGTATCTCTAGGCTATGAAGTACGTTGGCAAGTTTTTTCATATTGTTGCAGATCTCAAAAAAATTTTCAAACATGTCATGGAAAAAAGTCTGCATATATGTGAACCTGGGCAGTTCAAATCTGTGCTGTTCATGGATCAAATGTATTCCAAAAATGCAATATTAGCTTAATATTAAGAATGCTATAAAATACAATCACATAAATAGGCTCAATGAGAAAACTGATATAATCAATGCAAAAGGGAAAAAAGGGCATTAGATAAAATTCAGTATTTCTTCCTGATAAAAATTTTTCTGAGCTAAACACTGGAGGCTGTCCTCTTGTAAGTGTACATGTGTATATATAAATATGTATTTCCAACGAAATGCTTCACAAATTTGATTATAATTTTTGTACAGGAGCTACACTAAACTTCTCTGTATTTAAAAAAAGTATACATGCCACTAAAGCAAGTACAACTTATTTATTAAAAATGCAAATTAGAAAGAACATAATAGTGAGCGGTTGAAAGCTCAGAACTCTCTTCTGTGGTTTTTTTTTTTTTTTTTGAGACAGAGTCTCACTCTGTTGCCCAGGCTAGAGTGCCGTGGCGTCAGTCTAGCTCACAGCAACCTCAAACTCCTGGGCTCAAGCGATCCTTCTGCCTCAGCCTCCCAAGTAGCTGGGACTACAGGCATGCACCACCATGCCCGGCTAATTTTTTCTATATATTTTTTAGTTGGTCAATTAATTTCTTTATATTTTTAGTAGAGACTGGGTCTCACTCTTGCTCAGGCTGGTTTTGAACTCCTGACCTTGAGTGATCCGCCCGCCTTGGCCTCTCAGAGTGCTGGGATTACAGGCATGAGCCACCACGTCCGACCTCTTTTGTGGGTTTTAATACTCCTTTCTGTAGTTGCCAATGAACTAAAAGAAAAATTTTGCCCATTTTTGGGCTTACTACAGCCAATTTACCCAGTGATTCTAAAACACCGACTAATAATAAGAGCATATCACACATTACCATCAGTGAAAGGAGGTAGCTGCTGTTCAAAGAAACTCCCTCCATATTCCTCTTGGCTACATTAAAATTATGAACCTTGCAGGTAAGTAAGCTGCATTCTGAGCTAAGAATTAAGTTCTTAGTTATCATTAAGTTAATAACAAACTGTAGGTTGCTTACTATTGTTAATTCTTTTTTTTCACGAAAGGCAAAACTGTATTTGAAAAGTACAAAATCTTAAGTTATATAAAACATAATATGATGTTACAAACTATGGGGAAAAAAGACTTTGAAATTCCCTGAAAATCATGAAAACATCTTGCAGCACCTAGATTTTTCTTCCTAAGATTGAATACTTAAAAATCTAAGTTTGACATTTGATCTTATCTTAAAATTTAAAGTAATAGTAATTTATATAGTCATAACCCTCAAGTTTTAGTTCATCATCAGACAACTGACTACACCAAAAACAAAGGTTTGTATAAAAGAACATTAAAAGAAAAATAGCCTGAAGGGAAGAATCTCTTAACTGGTGTTTTTAACCAAGAGTAAGACTCAGAATCAGCTTTTTAAAAAATGCATTTACCCTGGACCCATCCATGAAGATCCTGATTCACTGGTCTAAGATGTGGACAGTGTGTATATATTCTGCAAAATGCTGCCTAGATACTTCTAATTCACATCTCTAGTTAAGAACCATCACTGTGTATATCTATAAAGTTAAACCATATGAAATTGCCAACATATTTTTTTTTAACAAACAAAAACAGCAGGCCAGGTGCAGTGGCTCACACCTGTAATCCCAGCACTTTGGGAAGCCAAGGCAGGAGG
>VBSM01002217.1:13516332-13537187 GCA_008086735.1 Cheirogaleus medius
AAAAAAAAAAAAAAAAAAATCAGAGAACTAAACCCAGAGCCCCGACCTCTTTAAAATCTAAAAAATTTCAATAATTTGTAAATGACTTCAAAGGCTTACATGATAACAGCTTCCATAAAGATGTGTTGATAGGGAAATATAAGTCTGACTTCCTAAAAAGAGTTGTCATCCTGTATAGAAGTGTAATACCAACTGACAAGTTGGTGAAACAAAGTGAAACACCTATTTAAGGACTTAAAATGTCCAAGACTTTATGCTAGATACTTTAAAAAGTTATCTCTCAGTCATTAACAATAACCCAGGAAAGTAGGTAGAAATTTTCATTCTTTCTTTCTATATATATTTTTATAATTGCCCTCCACCAAATTATATAATATTGCCATAGTCCATTTGGGCTGCTATAACAAAATACTATAGAGTGGGTGGTTTACAAGCAACAGAAATATATTTCTTACAGTTCTGGAAGCTGGGAAGTCCAAGATCAAGGTGCTAGCAGATTTGGTGTCTACCGAAGGCCCACTTCCTCCTAGATGGCTATCTTCTCACTGTAACTTCACATGGTGGAAGGGGCAAGGGACCTCTCTGGGCCCTTTTTTATAACAGCACCAATCCCATTCATTAGAGTTCTACCTTCATGACCTAATTTCCTCCTAAAGGCCCCAATGCCTAATACCACTACCTTGGGCTCTAGGATTTCAACATATGAATTTTGGTGGGATATAAATAGTTAATCCATTGCAAACATGTCCAAGGTTACACAGCTAATAAATGTCTACACTGGAATTCACATACAGGGCTATGAAACTCCAAACTTACATTATTTCCAATGTACCATAATACCTGAAGCTAACAGGAATACTCAGTTATATTTCTCAACATAAACTTATGATATTCCTGCTAATTTTTAAAGGAAAGGAAGTTAAAATTCATAAATGAATGCCTGTCTTTTAATATTTTATAGTTTTTAGCAAAATGATCTGTAAGATGGACATCAGACAGATGAAAAAAATAGGACACAAGACAACACAAGTGATTATGTATTTTGCCCCAAAATTCAATATCAATGGTCAGCTGAGTGGAGATGTGAATAGATCACACCTGTTTCCAACTGCTACTGCTTGTATGTACTTGGATATTCACAGACAACTCAAACTCAAAATAATTAAAACAACCTGTTCTTTCTCCTACATTTCCTATTTCAATGAATGGTTCACTCAGGCTCAGGTACCTACACCAGAAACTTTGGCATTACTTTTTTTTTTTGAGACAGGGTCTGGCTCTGTCTCCGGGGCTGGAGTGCACTGGCCTCATCATAGCTCACTACCTCAAACTCCTGGGATCAAGCAATCCTCCTGCCTCAGCCTTCCAAGTAGCTGGGACTACAGGCGTGTACCACCACACCCAGCTAATTTTTCTATTTTTTGTAGAGATAGGGTCTCACTCTTGCTCAGGCTGGTCTCGAACTCCTGGCCTCAAGCAATCCTCCTGTCTTAGCCTCCCAAAGTGCTAGGATTACAGGTGTGAGCCACCGTACCCCACTGGAGCTACTCTTGATGCTCCCTCCCTAACTCTTCATGTGCAGTCAATCCCAAATCATATGTATTCCACATCCTTAGTTTTTCAAATCCAGCTGCTTTTCTCAATCCCCTTGACTCAATTCAGGACACCATCATATCAGCCTGCGTTATTCCAAGAGTCATATAAATTATCCTAGGAGGATCTGCTTTCACGACATTTCACTCATGTGGCTGTTGGCAGGAGACCTCAATTTCTCACCACATGGGCCTCTCCACTGGGCTGCTATTTAATAGAATGTCCTTATAACATGACAGCTGGCTTCCTTCAGACTAAGTGATCCAAGAGAACAAGGCAGAAGCCACAATGGCTTTTATGACCTAGCCTTGGAAGTCACACAACGATATTTCACAAATATCCTTTGGATTCCATAGGTCAGCCTTATTCACTGTGAGAGGAACCATACAACACTGTGAAGACAAAGAAGAAAATTATCTTTTGGAGGATGGTTACTACAAAGAACTTAACATAGAAAACCATAAGCCACTGCTAAGGAAACTTAACGAAGACCTAAATCATGTTTAGGGACTGGAACACTCATTACTGTAAAAATGTCAATTCTCTCCAAATCTATAGATTGCAATCCCAATAAAAACTCCAACAGGGTTTTTTGTGGAAATTGATAAGTTGATTTTAAAATTTGCATGTAAACACTAAAAGCAAGAACATTTAAGACAATCTTGAAGAACACATCAGAGTAAGCAGGGGTTGGCAAATTAGGCTGCCTGTTTTTATAAATAAAGTTTTTCTAGGACATAGGCACCTCTATTTGTTTTTGTATTGTCTATGGCTGCTTTCTAGTTACAGTAGCTGAACTGAGTAGTTGCAACAGAGATCCCATGGCCTGCAAAGCCTAAAACATTTATTATTTGGCCCTTTAAGAAAATGTTTGCTGACCCCTGCTCTATTGAGTAGCAAGACTTAGTATAAATCTACAGTAATTAAGACAGTGGATAGACCAGGAGTTGGCAATCTTTGTCTATTGTAAATGTAAATGTGTAAAATGTGCCCCCTTTGAAAGATAATCTTACCTGAAAACCAACCTGAAAATTGATTTTTAACTTGTTTACAATCTATAGTTTAACTGGATTTTGAATACATTTCTTAGAAATATAAAACAAACAAAAGAGGAGCACATCTGATGAGTTTTTAAGAACTGACTGACCTCAGGGAAAATGGAAATCAGCAAGTCAAATTTCATTAAAGAGCTGGATTTAATCGTTCAACGAAATTCAAAACTGAGGATTATTATTATTAAGGAAACCCAGCCAAAAAACATAATTCCCCATTTTCATCTATGGATCTTTATGCAGCATCTATTTCAACTATGATAGCCATTAATATACATAATAGACTGAACCTAAAACCAGGCCTTTGAATCACCATATCACAAAGAATTAATCTCTACTAGAATGAAGGCTCCATATAAGCAGGGATTTTTGTGTATTTTATGCTCTCCAGTATTTCCAGCACCTGGAAGAGGGCCTAATTATTTGTTGTATGAATGAACCAAGACTTTCAAAAGTTACAATAAAGCATATTCAACTACACTGCTCTCATTACACAATGTTTAGTGCCAACACATTATTTTTACACTATTAAAAATAAAATTTTCCTGTTGTCTTTCAGTAAAAAAAACCCAAAAAAACTATACAACAAAGTTCTATAAAAATGAAATACAGAAATTTCTTCTAAAAGCAAAAGAAAAAATAAAAATTTAAAATTTACAACAGCTTATCTAACCTCTCATTTTCTAATTTATATTTTACGGTTTATAATGGACACGATATAACTGCAGAGCAGTACATGGGTATGACTGAAAAGTAAATATACACATGGGAGGTTCTAGAGTTCTGTAGTGGCAGCATCCATGACCAAAAAGAAATTACTGCTCTATAGCAGAGATACTCTAAGCAGGCGTCCTCAAACTATGGCCCGCGGGCCACATGCGGCCCGCTGAGGACATTTATCTAGCCTGCCGGGTGTTTTTGCCCGTTTTGTTTTTTTACTTCAAAATAAGATATGCGCAGTGTGCATAGGAATTTGTTCATAGTTTTTTTTTTAAACTATAGTCCGGCCATCCAACAGTCTGAGGGACAGTGAACTGGCCCCCAGTTTAAAAAGTTTGAGGACCCCTGCAAGTGAACTACTTTATGACTAGGAGAGAACAAATTTGAGAGTACACAGAAACTTTTACAGAGGAACGTAGAGTAATTTTATGTCCATTCAATCTAATTAAAAAGTGGACTTGTTTTCTGTCTTTTTAATATTTCATTCTTATAGTAATTAATTTTTGTTGTATTTTACAAAAGTATCAGTCTGCCACATATTGAAAATTGAAAAGATGGTCCTTCACCAGAGATAATTTCAGGAGCACTGCAGTAGAGCAGTCAAAAAAAGTCAGTTTAAAGGCATACCTTATCTAACGCTCCTTAGATTTTTTAAATGGCTCCTCAATGACCTAAGAAAAGGTGCTTGAGGATCTGCCTATAACCCTCCCAACCCTCTACTTTCAGGCTCTTTTCCCTCCCCTTGCCCTTATAACTTAGGAAATATGCCACTCTTGCTCTGAACTCATGGCATGAATTTTACTTCCCAGTTTTGAACACTCAATGTCCAAGTCAATCTGATGCATCTCCTTTATCAAACTCCTACTCATCTTCCTGAGGTCACCTCTGGAAAACTTTCTCTATTCCTCACTCCTAGGTTAAGTGCCTGTTCCTCTTATGTGTCTAGTATAGTGCCTGGCACAGAGTAGGTGTCTATTCATTCAAGAAACCTTTTATTAAACAAGACCTATGCTCATGTTACTATACCATACTGTTTCCCCCAAAAGGTTCCATGCTTCTATTCAAAACTTTACACTCTACTGACAATAAATGGACTTCTTACAGCTTCAAATATTAAAGAATAAACTATAATTTCTAAAGAAAAAAGCCCTCAACTACTATCATTCTTCCTTTTCTCATTTTATTTACGAAGCCACAATTGCCAATGCATCCCAGTTTAAGAATGAAGAAAACACACATTAGTAACAACTTACATCTCAAAATTACTTTCATATAACTGCTATAAAAGGGAATGTTCTTTCTGAACACTCCTACACTGTGACACAGAATGTACAAAATACATGTATTGACTAATATAACAAAAATAAGCTACATTCAAGCATTTTAATGTAAGTGATATTTCATACTGACATTAAATCATTTAAAAAAATGAGTATTCAGTTCTGAACCCAAATAATGTTACAATTATAACAGCAATATTTTAAACCAAAGAGCACTTCATACTGTTAAGGTCTAGGAAAATCATCAAAAAGTCTGGTTGCATTATATCTCTTATCCACTGATGTAGAGAAATGGGAAAACGTAGTTTTTAAGCAGAATTTGAGTTTCCTACATTTTGCACAAATCTGTCAAGTGATAACATGTATTTTTAACTCCACAACAAAACTGTTTTTAGCATGAAGTTACTAAAGTTACTAAAATTTGACTAAAAGCACAGATAAGCTTCCTATTTTATAGTCTCAATGGTAGTGATGCTCTGACAATGATTATTCCTGGGTTTTAAATAAAAAACAACACCATAAATATTCTGGATTATACATTCTAACTAATTTTTTTTGTTGAACAACAAACTGTCAATATGTGTATCAAAGATTTAAAGATGTAATAAAATTAGATACAATTTAAATCCATAAGAATAAAGGGCTACTCTTTTTTGACTAATTATGGCAAAAGAGCAACCAAATGAACAGCTGGGGTTTGGAGAAAAAGGAGATGAAGGATGAAAATTAAAGTATTTCTGGAATAATACAATCTTATTCATTTATTTCTAAATCTAGTTTTGAACTGTTAACTAGATAATTTTATAAGTACTGGCATACATTTTTATATGAAAACTATGTTTCATTTTGGCTAATAATAGCAGTATTTAAATACTTAACAACTGATAGCAGGGGGAGTGGATCAGTATATGCTCTGACACAAAGGGAAGCCAAGCTGGGATAAAGCATGGGAAAACACTGGTTTTCTTTCCCATGTATAGATTACCTCTCAAAATAAGCACTGGTGAGTATGAATATCTACTATATACCAAGTGCCTTTTTATACTTACCTCTTAAAATACACATATTTAAAAAATAATCATGGGAATTTCCCAAGACCATAATCAATGAGAAACAATTTAGCCTCCAGAAGCAGTACTCAACTAGAATAGGGTTTTTTGTATTTAACAAAGATTTTGAGTTCATATTTTATCTTAGAATTCCTCAATTTAACTGAATAATTTTTTTAAAATTTCTTAATGCCCTAGAATCATTATGACTGACTACAGTCCTGTTCTCAGAGACTATTATTAAGTTAGGGCAGTTTTCCTTGGATTCAATAGGCCTAGAACGTAGAACTCTGAATTCTCTTATCAGCACTTTATAGTCTCTTTCTGCCTCTTCCTTTTACAGTTTTCCCTCACTGATCACTAGTGCCTATGTGCCCACCTTCAGCAGCATCCTCTCACCCCTAAAAATTGTTTAGAAGCAAACTACCAGGGTTATGATTAGGTATAAAGTAAGAGTAAGTAGGTTCTGCATGACGGCCTAATTATTCTCTTAAGCATCAGATGTATAAGAGCCTTTAGTGCTAGGACCTTCGCATTTTTCTTTGGATGCTCAAAAGTATTATTGTTTTGTTTTAATTTTACTTCCTAATCTTAATGGTGCAATCTTAAGTTTCCTCATCTTCTATTTCACAGGGTTGTGTTTGGATGATTAAATGGAAATAATGAATTTGAAATCACTTAGGTCAGGGGCAGGCCACAGAAAGAAATCTACAGATTTTAATAATTTTCTACTCCCTCTTCAAGGGTATTTCACATTTAAGCTGTAAAATTTGAGCTCCAAGTAAGTGAATGTTACTGAATTATTTTTAGAAGCCTGTGATCAGGATGGTTAGAAATCACGCCTGTAATCCTAGCACTCTGGGAGGCCGAGGTGGGCGGATCGTTTGAGGTCAGGAGTTCCAGACTAGCCTGAGCAAAAGCGAGACCCCGTCTCTACTAAAAAATAGAAACAAATTAGCTGGACAACTAATTATATATAATATATATATATATTATATATAAATTAGCCAGGCATGGTGGCGCATGCTTGCAGTCTCAGCTACTTGGGAGGCTAAGGCAGGAGGATTGCTTGAGCCCAGGAGTTTAAGGTTGCTGTGAGCTAGGCTGATGCCACGGCACTCTAGCCCAGGCAACAGAATGAGACTCTGTCTCAAAAACAAAAAAAGAAAAGAAAAGAAAAGAAAGAAAGGATGTGTGGTCTATACAAGCAGACCACTTGGGAAGCCAGCAGGAGACCTTTCTGACTGCCAGCTTTAATTATTTGAAGGAAAGTTTATGCAAAGTGACTACTGTCAATTCTGCCAACAGGTGCACTGTTTAACAAATGCTCAAAAATACATGTATACTAAGTGCTGCTCTAGATAGCAAAACATTGAACAAAGAAAAGTCACAAGTCAATAGACTTCAGTTCAAAACAAGAACAGATTTTTAAACTTAAAAAAATCCAAACATGAGACAGATTTCCACTATGTCACTACCAGGGTTTAAGAATAGCTAGTGGCTAGATAGTTTTTAGGGGATTTTATAAAGGATGTGAAGGAAATCAGAATGTCACCCCCAAAATATGACACTCTGACATAAAAATTATTTTGAGCTGAAGGCAACTGAGAGGTAGCAAACTAGAAAAGCTCTATCCTCCCCCTTATCTGTCTAAAGACAGGATATAAATTCTCGTTTACTGGAGACAACTCAGATGCTTATCAGCCCAGAGGAATCTGAAAACAAATCTTCTCTGGTTTCCTCTGTATATTTACCTTCCCACAGTTTAGGGCATTTGGAAGGCTAAAACCCTTCCCTTTGTCCTGTCATTTATCCACAAACTATATAAACCAGAGTTCTAAAACACTGTTCTGAGTTACTTTTCAGTGAGGTTTCTCTCACATGTTGTGCTGTGCATGTGAATAAAACGTATGGGTTTGTCTACTGTTAAACTTGTTTGTCTTTTGTTACAGAGGTCTATCCCAACCAAGAACAACAATGGGTAGAGGTGACCTTTAGCTTCCCCTACAGGTAGAAGAATATACTAAATGCCCTTTTAAGATCTGTTCCAAATCAAACAGAGGATACATTTTATACAGACAATCCAAAACCAAAAGTTTTCATTTTTGCATTTAATTTTCACATTGAAAATAAATCCTGAAGAGTACTATATGGAAGAAATGCAAGATCCACACAGTATCCACAGTTATTTGTACAACTACATGAGCAAATACCACTTATAAGGGTGTAGATAAGAAGAACTTCAAGTGATAAAAATTATTTCCTTTTATGAGCAGGAAAATACAACTACATCAACAGCACCGTCACCATACACATCATGCACCCAATATCATAAAAAGGAACTGGAAACTATCCTTACTTTTTAAAAAATCACTTCAAAAATGAATCATATAACATATGGACGCTGACAGAGCTTAAGAATCCAAATATATGAATGCGGAGGGGAAGCAAACCAATTATAAAAAATTGATTTCAGCAATCTGTAGGAATGTAGAAACTTCAAGACAGTTGGATATAACCCCCACTCGGAGAGCTAAAGTATTAATACATAAAACAACATCTATGAGAAGGGGGAAGAGTCCAGCCACTATTACCAAGTTGTTATTGTTGTTAATGTAGGTCCTCTCACCTCCTTGGGAGGTGGGAAGAGGTATGTAGAATGTTTTAGTTTAAACCAAGTATCTATCACATGTGTTTGTTCAGATGAGAAATGAGTGCTATTAGTAAGGCCTGATTTAGAGTTAAAATTAGTCAGATAACAAACATGATTTTTTCAAATACTCCAAATATTAACCAAAAATATTCATTACTTTTGGTTTAATCTCGTAAAAGTGGGCAAAAATGATACAACATTCCTAAAAAAGCAGATAGATGAACTATCTGGCCAGCACCCCTTCCTCTACAGGGAACCACCCTCTTCTCACTCCACTACAACAGGACTACATCAGGATGCTCTCCCTCCCTCAGAAGCAAGGTAAGAGACCCAAGCTGGACAGAGTATTCCATTCCTTCCTGCTGAGCTAAGAAGAACTGAATCTGGAGATGAAGGTATCCATCTTCCTGACCACATAAAGAGAGTCTACCAGTAAAATGAAAAAGGAAGCAGAAGAAGGGAGAGAAAAATCGCAAAATGCTGGTTTGCTGAACTGGATTTCTGGCTTTTACAACTGAAAGAGTCCTAATATCCATAAGTCTAACTATTTGCCTCTCAGGGATCAAAGGGGAAGAGTGTCTTAATACTTACTTGTAGAATGAAGACAAAGGTGACTATTCTAGTTTTTAATCATTGACTCTGCTTCAATACTGGACATGAGGAATAATTAAGAACAAAAGATTTAGCTTTTATTCCAACCCTCCAAAAAAGCCCTATGGCAAATTAGAAAGGATTAAGCAAGGTTCATGGTTAACATCATTACAAAAAAACCCCAGTACTCTCTGGGAGAAAATATTTGCCAATCACATATATCTGATGAAAGATTTGTATCCAGAATACACAAAGAACTCTTCAACTCTAAATTTTTTTTTGAGACAGAGTCCCACTCTGTTGCCCAGGCTAGAGGGCCGTGGCATCAGCCTAGCTCACAGCAACCTCAAACTCCTGGGCTCAAGCGATCTTACTGCCTCAGCCTCCCGAGTAGCTGGGACTACAAGCATGTGCCACCATGCCCGGCTAATTTTTTCTATATATTTTTAGTTGTCCAATTAATTTCTTTCTATTTTTAGTAGAGACGGGTTCTCGCTCTTGCTCAGGCTGGTCTCGAACTCCTGAGCTCAAACGATCCTCCCACCTCAGCCTCCCAGAGTGCTAGGATTATAGGTGTGAGCCACCACGCCCGGCCAAACTCTTCAACTCTATATTGAGAAGACAAACAACCAAATTTAAAAAGAAATGAGAAAAAGATTTGATTAGACATGTTACCAAAGATATATGAATGACTAATAAACACAAGAAAAGATGCTGATTGAACAACATCAGTCATTAGGGTAATGCAAATTAAAAGCACAATGAGATACCATTTCATACCCACTAGAATGGTATAATACAAAACAACAAAAAGACTACAGCAGGTCTTCAAATAACACTATTTTGTTATCAGTTTTGTTTTAATATTGATGAAAAAACATGAATCCTGGCATGGGGCACTGTCTGTGTGGTTTGCACGTTCCCCCATATATAAACATGGGTTTTCTCTGGGTCCTCCGGTTTCCTCCCATATCCAAAGATGTACACGTTAGGTTCACTGGCATATCTAAGTCGCTTATATCAATTAAGTTATGGTAACATTGGTTTCGCTTAAAGTCACACTTTCTAAGAACCTATCCACGATGTTAAGTGAGGACTTATTAACTGTTGGTAAAGGTGCAGAGAAACAAGAGCCCTCAAACATTGCTGGTGGAAATGCAAAATAATGTGCGGCTACTTTGGAAAACGGTTTGGCAGTTTTTTAAAAAGTTAAACACAAATATACCATACAACCCAACAATTACACTCCTAGGATTATATCCATAAGAAATTAAACCATTATATCCACACAAAGACAAGTACATGAATATACATAGCAAAATTATTCATAATAACCAATAAGTGGAAATAATCCAAAAGTCAATCAACTGATGAATGGATAAGCAAAATGTGGCATATCCATAGAATGGAATACTACTCAGCAACAAAAAGGAAAGAACTACTGACACATGCTACAACATGAATGAACCAGAAAAACATTATGCTAAGTAAAAGATGCCAGACACAAAAAAAACCCATATTGTATGATTCCATTTATATATACTGTCCAGAAAGAGAAACTCTATGGAGACAGAATGTAAGCTAATGGTTGTCTGGTGTTGGAGGTGGAGAGTAGAGATTAACTATAAATGTGCATAAGGGATCTTATCAAGGTTTTAAAACTATAGATTAAAGTGTTTAAAACTAGATTATGGTGATGGTGACTTAGTAAAGTTACTAAAAATCACTGTAAACCTCAAACAGGTGAATTTAATATGTAAATTTTATCTCAAAAAAGTTCAACAGGAAAAAGAACTAAGAGACTAAAGTAAATAATAAGTAAATAGAAATTGTGAACCTTGTGAACCTTGACTGGATCCTAGATCAGGGCAAAAAATAGCTACTAAAGACATTAGAAGACAACTAGAAAACCTGAATATGGACTAGATATTAGATGATGTTATGGAATATTTAATAATTGTCTTAGGTGTTACCATATTACAGTTATGGAAGAGAATGTCTTTATTCTCAGAAAATGTAAGCTGAAGTACACAGAGGTAAAGTTTCTCCAAATTACCTTTCAAATAGCTCAGAAAAATTAAAATGCCTATACTTTGAAAAAGCAAACCTGGCAAAACAATAACTGTTGATCAGTGAGAATAGGTGTAAAGTATGCAGGCATTCAAGGTACTGTGCTACTTTTTTTTAATCTTTTCTGTAGGTTTGAACTGTTTCAAAATACAAAGTTGGGGGAAAATAGCACTCTCATTTTAAACTGTAACTAAATGTAAAGGGAATCACCAATGCAGTTCGCTGTGCATTTTAGAAAGCAGCACATAGTTGATGTATAAATACTATTATCTCTTTGGTCTATGACTATGTTAGAAACTAGAAGAGGGAACAAATGGGAACTAAAAGTATAAAATAATTATGCAGAGACTAGTTAAAGCTTTATGAAAATGCTATTTTTAACAAATACTTTTTGAAATATCATTTAAGTCAAAGCAACATGGTTATTAGTTGGTGCTGAAATCTTTAAGTTTATAGGTGTGTCAAAAAAAACATTGTTGAATGAAGGGCAGTAAATTTTCCTATGTGGAAGAACACCCATTCCATCTATATCTCTTGGCTGATATAAAGATCAAATGAGATCATGTACACAAAAGCGCAAAATTTCCATTTAAAAAAAATGTAGTAACACTTTGTACCTTCCTGTTAATAGGGACAGAAACACAGGATTAAACCTAGCATCATTCTTGGTTACTTTCACTATAATTGGGGTGCCTCAATTTTGTAGTCAACACTGCACTAACAATTCGCTTATAGACATTGTCAGTGTTCATTATAAATAATTCATTATAAACTGCATTACTCTAACTCAGACATTTTGTCTTACTACTTGCTATGCCACACTTGTAACAGTGTGCTTTTTAACAATTTAAAGTTTTAAGAGCTTGAAACTCATCAAACACACTAATGTAAAACAGAAATCTTATTAATGAATCAAAAGGAAAGTTCACCTGGAAATTCAAACAAAAAGTCCCATCTACAGTTTTTAAAATAAAGAAAGCATTCTTGGCACTGTACCTCAAACTAAGATATCTAAGAAGAAAAAGACATGATATGTGAAGATGTAGATTACTTCGTAGACACAGAGAAGAGCTTGGACAAAGACAGAAATCATACTCACTAGAATGGCTATACTCAAAAAGATGAGCAGTAACAAGTGTTGGTGAAGACAGGAAAACCTGGGAACCCTTACAACACTGCTACTAGGAATGTAAAATAGTGCAGCTGCTTTAGAAAACAGTTTTCCAGGTCCTCAAAATGTTAAGCGTGGAGTTATCATATGACCCAGCAATTCCACTCCTAGGTATATATACCTAAGGGAAATGAAAACATGTGTCTGTGCAAAAACACATACATCAACGTTCATGACAGCACTATTCAACATAAGCTCAAAAATGACAACACCCAAAAGTCTTTCCACTGGTGAATGGATAAACAAAATGTGGCATATCCAAACAACAGAACATTATTCAGCCCTAAAAGCAAATGAAGTATTGCTACATGCTACAACATGGATGGACTTGGAAAACATGTTAAATGAAAGCTGCCAGACACAAAAGACCACATATCATTATGATTCCATTTACAGAATCCAAAAACGTCCCTAGGCAAATCTGTAGAGACAGGAAGTAGATTAGTAGTAGCCAGAGGTTGAAGAAGCAGCCATGAGCTGTGGAAAAACTCAGGAATGATGGCTACTAAGCATGGCTTTCTTTTTGGGGGTAATGAAAATATTCCAGAATTACACAGTGTTGATGGTTGCACAACTCTATATTAAAAACCACTAAATTGCACACTTTTTATAAAGGGTGAATTTTATGGTGTATGAATTATCTCAATAAACCTGTTATTATAAAGAAGATTCAGGTCCCCACTGCAATAAATAAACAAGCAAAGGACATAAAAAGACAATTCATAGAATAAGAAATATAAATGACCAATGAATATACAAAAAAAAAAATCAAACAGTTGTAATCTGATAAATATAAACTTTAACAAAACAAAACAAAGAAATGAACTGGACCAAAGCAAAAGAAGAGATAAGCAGAGCAAATGATCATGTATGTATGTATGTATGTATGTATGTATTTAGAGACAGAGTCTCACTCTGTTGCCCAGGTTAGAATGCCATTAGCTCACAGCAACCTCAAACTCCTGGGCTCAAGCGATCCTCCTGCCTTAGCCTCCTGAGTAGCTGGGACTACAGGCATATGCTACCAAGCCTGGCTAATTTTATATATATATAAATGTATATATATTTTTATTTTAGTTTTCCAGCTAATTTCTTTCAATTTTTTAGTAGAGAGGGGATCTCGCTCTTGGTCAGGCTGGTCTCGAACTCCTGAGCTCAAACAATCTGCCTGCCTCAGCATCCCAGAGTGCTAGGATTACAGGCATGAGCCACCACGCCCGGCCTAGTTTTATTTTATTCTTAGGGACCAAGAAAGCTACTGAAAACAAGTAGCAGCAAATAGGAATAAATGAAGTAACAAGCATACAGAATTAGTTGTAGTGTGTAGACATGGGAAATAGGGAGACCTTGGAGATTAATAGGGTAGAGGGAAAGTTACCAATTATCCAAGCATTAAATGACTAGGGTTGGTGTCCCAGAAACCTAAGACTTCAGGGGATGAGGATTTTCTGTCACAGACTAAATGTCTTAGGCAAAAAGATGAGGGGAGACAGATTTCCCTCAGACTAAAAAGGTGAGGGGAGAGGAAGTAGGACAAAAAAAAGAGAGAACAGAAAAGATCACCCTCCTGCCCAAGCATGCCATCAAGGTAGCGGCATGTACCACAGGGCAAGATCTGAGGATTTTAAGGCAGAGAATTCCCAAACCCTGTCCTTCCAAGTCTGAATTTCATGTCAGTGAGCCAGTAAGACCCAGAGAGAAAAAGGCTACATAGGTCACAGGAAAAGTGGGGATGAATCACGAGTACTCACCTGGTGAATGTGAGCTCCTCAACACAGGGACAAGAGATTATTAAACACCCCACCTACCAGCACTTCTGGGACAGCAAAGATGGACAACAGGACATGAATGGAGAGTTGTAGGAAGTTCTAGGGAGGAGCTACTTTGCATGTGGGACAAGAAATTAATAAATACCCTATCACCCAGCATTCTTGGGAGAGGAAACATTAGCATGACAGAGGTAGACAACAGAATATGGACTGCGAGTTCACACATGAACACAGATAATCTTGAAATTATAAGCATCTACAGAAAATATGCTACTTGAATTTCTGGATGAATTAGATGGCAGTGAAACGAAAACTCTCCAGAACTTTTGGAGACTGACCACTGATGTGTGTTCATCATGGCCATGTGGATGGAATGTGTGCAAGATGTCAGGCCAACACCTGATTTCACACCAACACATCATTCCAGCCAGAGGACTGGGTGCACATAAATAAAATCCATAGAAAGAAGTGCCTCAAAGCCAGAACTCCTAGGCCCTACAAACTTGTATAGAACCACCACACACCTATGTACTCTAGGCCACCCCCATGGATAAACTTATTTAATTACAAATTTGCCTTGCCATACATATAATCTAGAGACCCAAGGACCCAAGACACCACATTATCAATACAAAGTGAGCCTTATTTATCTGCAAAGCATAGAAACCACTTGAGACTGTGAAAACTAAGAAGGGTACCCCTAGATTTTCATAGACTTTTGACAGCATTGGCCTAGAAGGGAAAAGGAGGTCTCCCTGTGGCATCCATAACTGGCTGGGTAAAGACCACAAAAAAATTCAGAAGAACTGTGCAGAGAAGCAGGAAGAAAAGTCAGGACTGATTGTATGAACTGGGAAACCACAGAGTAGTCCTTACCCTGTTTATCAGTATATTCTGCAACCACCCACTAGGAAAGTCAATCTTTCCTGTCTCTCATCACATCTATCTCTTAGTGAGACAGTATCTCTTAAGAGTGAGTAAGTATCTCTTAAAGAGTAAGTATCTCTTAAAGAGTGAAAGGCTGCATGCAATCCTTAAAAGGTATATATTAATACACAGCTAAATTAATATTTAGGCACAAATGCATGCATTTGTATATCCACAGTGAAGATAATACAATAAAGCAATCAGTATCTCTATTAAAGACACTATTACACTGTTATTTAACATTGCTCTGGAGATATTAGTCAATGCAATTCAATAAGATAAATAGTTAAAGGCATAAACATTGGAAAAGAAGGGGGAAAAACTATAGATGACACGATAGTGTATCTGGAAAGTAAGAAATGCAATGATAAAAGTAACTTAATAAGAATTTGGCAAGGTAGCAGGAAAACATACAGAAATCAACAATATTCATATACATAAATAATAACCAGTTATAAGACATAATTGAAAAGAAAAATATTTATGATGGCAACAAAACAAGATAAAATACTTAAGCTTAGCAGGAAATGTTCAAAAGCTACATGAAGAAAACTATAATCCATTCCTCAAAGACACAAAAGCAGACTTAAGAAAATGAAAAGACATTGCTTATTCTAGGTTAAGATGTCGCAATATCATCAAAGTGTCAGTTCTCCGTAAGTTAAATCATAAGTTTAATGTGATCCCAATAAAAATAGCAATGAGATTTTTAACAAAGTTAGACAAACTGATGCTAAAGTTCATATGGAAAAATAAAATATGCAAGAAGAGCAGGGAAAATTCTGAAGAGGAGGAGGTATATTGGGGGATTAGCCCTACCAAATACTAACACATACTACAAAGCCTCTATGATTAAAATGATGTGGTACTGGTGCATGAATGGTCAGACAATCCAACTGAATAAACTATACCTAACTACATATAGAAATGTAGTATATGACAAAAGGGCAAAGATTTTTTTTTTTTAAATATATGCTACTGGGACAACTGGATAGTCACTTGGAAAGGATAAAATTAGATCCATTCCTCACACTACATACAGAAGTATACTCAAAATGGAAATAAATGTGAAAAATAAAACTATAAAGAGTAGTAGAAGAAAAGCATGTGTAAATTCCTCTATAACCTGATGATAAAGAAAGGCTTTCTAAATACAACTAAAACAGATACAATAAATTTAATATATTTGACTATGCAAAAACAAACTCTTTCATGGCAAAAAAACTCCACAAGCAATGCCAAAAAGTTGGCTGGGCAAAAATATTTGCAACGTATGTTAAATGGCTAATATTCTAAATACAAAAGATCTTTTAAAAGTTGAGGGGGAAAAAAGACCAAAAATCACATAGAAAGTGGGTAAATAATATAAACAATAAAAAGAAATGCTAAAATGGCCCTTAAACATATGAAAACACATTGAATTCACTTGTAATAAGAGAACTACAAATGAAAACTATGCTGAGATACCATTTCTTACTCATTAGATTGGCAGAAATTCAAAAACTAATAAAACACTCTGCTGGTGAGGCTGCGGGAAAACAAGCAATCTACTCTCATACACTGCTGGTGGGAATGCAAAATAGTATACAACTCCATAGGGACAGGAATTTGGCAGTATCTTAACAAATCTATACATGCATTTATCCTGAAGATATACCTCCAACAATATAAAGATACAAGTACACAAAGTTTTTCACTGCAGCATCATTTGTAATTGCAAAATACTGGAAATTACTTTAATGTCCAAGTAGGACACTAGTTGAAAAAACCATGGTACATATAATAGAGTACTATGCTGTTAGGAATGAAAGTTATTTAGGGCCAGGTGTGGTGGCTCATGCCTGTAATCCTGGCACTCTGGGAGGCTGAGGCGGGAGGATTGCTTGAGCTCAGGAGTTCGAGACCAGCCTGAGCAAGACCCCATCTCTACTAAAAATAGAAAGAAATTAGCCAAACAACTAAAAATAGAAAAAAATTAGCCAGGCACAGTGGCACATGTCTGTAGTCCCAGTTATCGGAGAGGCTGAGGCAGGAGGATCGCTTGAGCCCAGGAGTATGAGGTTGCTGTGAGCTAGGCTGACGCCACGGCACTCTCGCCCAGGCAACAGAGTGAGACTCTGTCTCAAAAAAAAAAAAAAAAAAAAAAAAGTTGTTTAGTTTAGTTTATGTATATTATCTTTTCAAATAGCTGCTGAGTTGTTAGGAGATAAATACTTATTGAGTTGTTTGGACCTATTTAATAAATTAAACTGTTGAAGTGTTTCTTTTCACCTAGGGACACTGTGGAAAAATTACTGATATAATAAGGGTGTCATGAATTGAGAAAGTTTGGGAACTTCTGATAAAGGCCTTTAAAAGCTTTTTAAAGAGAGAAAGAGAGAGACACACACACAGAGAATGAGAGAATGAATGTGTTTGTATAGTTGTTAGGTTACTGTGGACTGTGGTCAAGAAAATTTACAATAGGCTAATGAAAGCACATTCTCCATAGTGTAGTAAGTACTGGAACAGATGTTATGACAGCACATAAGAGAAGCAACTAACAGAGTCTTGAAGATTTTTTTTTTTTTTTTGAAGGATGGGGTCCAGACAAAGAACCTAATTGAGGAGAACCTAATTTTTGAGTTCTGAAGGACCAGTAAGAGTACTTTAGATTGGGGAAAGGAGGAATAGCTAGAATTCCAGGAAGAGGAAACGGAGTAAGTAAACATTAGCATTCCAGAAGGTCTGTATTGCTAGAACTGAGTATCATGGAAAAAGAGGGATGAGGCTAGAGTTAGGTAAGGAGTACATCCTGAAGGTTTTATATATGACATTAAGGATAAAAGGAGTTTGAATTTTATTAATGGGCAAAGAGGAGCCACAAGAGGATTTTAAGCAGGGGAGTATCACAACTGTTCTAAGAGTGGGAAAAAGATTAGAGGGGGTCCAACCATAGACAAGAAGGCTGCTGCAGTAATCCAGAATAGATCTACACAGGGCAGCTGAATTAAAGCATCTGCGGTCACTCGGTGTGGCACCCTCTACTTTTAATGGATTACTATGCTATCTACTCAACTGCATAAGAAAACAGAGATCCTGTGGCTTAGATGAACACAATCATAATCTTTGTGGAAACTGGGAATCTTTGTGGTAACTAAGGATCTTTGTCCTACCTTACAAGGCACCTGGGAGAAGTCATTTCACAATCTCATTGTTTTATTGTCCAAAATAACATTGTCAAACCCTGATATTTAGTTTCAAAAGTGAATTCCGCAATGAAATTGGATCCCACACTTTAAGGAGATTATGTGTATCAAGTGTTATGTCTATTGAATCTAATACGAGACTCTAGTATTAGAAGCCTTTAAAAATAGTATTATAATATTTCATGGAAGCTTGCCTTTTCTGGCTTGTAGAGACTACCCTCTTGACTTTGAGGAAAGAAGTCTTCGCCTTCATGTATAAGTAAATCAAAGATGCAAATTCTCTTCTAAAATTTACTCCCATGTCTTTTAAAACCTCAGAGCTTTAACTTCCTTTTGTCTACATGGTAACCACATACTTAAAGGTAGTAAGAAAGGTGTCTGAGAGCTAAAGAAAAGCAAAGAATCACTGTTACTTATGGGGGCCAGAGAATGAGCTTTTTTTATTTTAACTTTAAGCTATCTCATATGTATATACATACATATATATGCTACAGAATATTGGAATATATCCTTTTTTTTAAGAGATAACATATCCTTCAAATTAAGCCTATTTATGAGTTTTAAAAAAGTGCGCAGGCTTGGAAAGAACAAAGAGAATTCTACTAGCATTGAACAGCAATTAGACCCTTTCAAGAATTCTGCCACCTTTAAGCCTCCATGCTAAAGCCAAAGAGAAAATGACATACAATCTTGAATGATAAAAACAGACCCAGCATATTTCTGCTGCTTTTACCATTTTTCCTACTATCCTCCATAACCTCTTCCCCATTTCCATTAGTGAAAGAAAGAACTAAAAAACAACATGATTTCAAGGAAAGGTCGTTATGAATAGGCTGATGGTACTCCTCTCAAATAGGGATGGTTCAGGTACTTCAGAAGTAAAATGCACTAATCGAACACCAGAACTGAGTTCCTAATACTCTAACAGAACACCTGTCAAAACAATGGCCAACCATTTTTCCATCATGGCACACACAGAAAGTGGTAACACTACACTTGGGCACACTGTACATAATAATAAGAATGGTTGCTGCTTCAAGCCATCTGGCCAGGGTCACTGGAAACCCCAGGACACACTTGATGGCCAAGAGCACTGAAGGCTTTCCTGAAGCTCCAGCTCACGGCTCAATCAGAATCAGCTCAATCAGAATCGCCTTTTCCTCAGCCTTTAAGGATTAACTGCCAATACTCAATGCTCTCAAAACCCATTACTTTCAAATCCAGACTTCTACTACACACTATCTAGGTGCCTAGCCTCTGGCAAATAACTTCATTTAGTCTTAATAAAGTATGGGAAAACTACCTATCTTACAGAGGTATTGTGGAGATTAGAAATAATGTAAATAAAGCTCTTATCACAGTGCTTGGCAGGCAATCAATATATGAGAACCGTTATTACCAAGAGGGTTGCTGAATTAAAGAAGGGAAATGTAACCTCTGTATAGTGGTAATGTCACTGAGATAAGAAATTGCAGGCTTCCCTCTCCTTAGTGTCTAAGAATTAAAACGCTTTATAAAACAATGAAAATCATAAACTGTCTCACTTCTTCAAAATCATCTTTTCCCTCATTAACATTCACAGCCTCTTATTCTGGTATTTTCAAAGTGATTGTCCTTGCCACTCATCTACTAAAGTATACAAGTGCATATTACACTGATACACATATACACAGAATTGATACTGTACATTTATTTATGTTCTGCTGAAGCTGAGCTTGGAAAACCAGTGCAGGACTACCATCAGATACTTTGAGAGGAAAGAGGATATCAGCATTTTTTTCTTATTTGAACCTCCCTAAAGTGAAAATAATCCAACCATCTATAGGCAAAAATCTTCTCCCACAAATGGTAGACAAGATTCTTTTCTATAATTTGCCCCTTTGTACTACATTTATTGTGCAGTCAAACCTCTCTGCTAATGATAATCTGTATTTGCAGCCGCTCCCCAGTGCTAACATCACCGCTTCAGCTCCAGCTCAGATCATCAGGCATTAGATTCTCATAAGGAGTGTGCAACACAGATCCCTCACATGCACAGTTTACAGTAGGGTTCACACTCTTATGAGAATCTAATGTCACAGCTGATCTGACAGGAGGCAGAGCTTATTCGGTGATGGGAGAGATGGGGAGCAGCTGTAAAAACAGATGAAGCTTTGCTGGCTGGCCTGCTGCTCACCTCCTGCTGTGCAGCCTGGTTTCTAACATGCCACGGACAAGGACCATACTGGTCCTTGGCCTGAGGGTCGCGGACTGTAACACTAGAGAACAGCATCTGGATTTTAGGAAAGAAATGTGAAAATGGCTATTGGTAAATCATGCCAAGGTCATATCAGGATGTCAGAGGATTTCATGTATCCATAAGAATGAGCCACTATTAGCAATTCTGGGATGCACCATGTTTTCCAAACAGTGGTAACTCCTAATTCCCTCTTTTTGATTAAGACAGGGTATGGTTATCAACCCCCAAATAAACTTACTGCCTATCACCAGGAAATCTCTTCCTGCTAATCCTGAATTTGCTCAAGTAGTACACATTTAACACTGGAATGCAAGTTATTATAATGCCCGATCACAAACCCCCAGATATAATTTTAATCTTTCAGAGGAGGATTGTGTTTTGGAAGGCAATGAATTCTTTTTGTTCTCTGACTCTGCTAAAGAATGGAAAGACAAGCCGGGCGAGGTGGCTCACACCTGTAATCCTAGCACTCCACGAGGTTGAGGCAGGAGGACTGCTTGAGGTCAGGAGTTAGAAACCAGCCTGAGCAAGAGCGAGACCCCGTCTCTACTAA
>VBSM01002217.1:13537214-13552847 GCA_008086735.1 Cheirogaleus medius
AAAAAAAAAAAAAAAAAGAATGGAAAGGCAAAGCAAAGTCTATGTGCCAAGAACCTGAAACAAAAAACAAAAACAAACACCCTAGCCCAACAAAATAAGTGGCTCCTAGAGGATGACTGTGAGATCACCTACACATTCATTTATTCAGTGAAGAAATGTGTGTAAGTAACTTCTATGTTCTAGGCACACTGCATAGAAACAGTGATGAGTAAGACATGATTCCTGCTCTGTAGAAATTAAAGGTCTAAAAACAATATTTTAAGATGTTTTATAATAATATCGTATTACTTTAATACGAGTCATTTTATAATACTGTATTAATACAGACAAAAAATAAGCTAATAAGACAAATGCATTAATAAACAAAAGCTAAGAGGCATGCCTTTCTACTGTGAAAGTTTACTGATGAAATTTGTTATCCCAATTTTTGCAACGTGATTAAAGTAGTAATTTATTTTCAGGAAAAGAATTAACTTATGACACATGTTTTATAAAGGTTGTGCCCCCATGCACACCAAACACAATTTGCAAGTTAGGTGCTTTTCAGCTTGACACGTAGGGCGTGGCACTGAAGTTCTCATACTACCTCAATGACACTTGGATGAGCTCTCACAAGTCTGGACATTCAGGTTTCCAAGCAAACACCAACTTAACTCCCTAATAATCCCTAAACCCCGAAACAACACTGCCACCCCTGTGCGCCGTCACTCTCGCCTACATATATATACACAAGCTAAAGCATACACATCACATCTTCCACTTCTGGAAAATTTTCAGGAACGAACCACGGAGGAAACACGCCCTCACCCAAAATATCTACATTCTCTTCCTCGTTTTAATGGCTGAATTACCCGAATATAGGCTAAACCTGTGCGAGAGCCCAAGGCCAGCTATTCAGTTCAGTGA
Organism: Cheirogaleus medius; assembly: GCA_008086735.1. Lineage (NCBI taxonomy): Eukaryota > Metazoa > Chordata > Mammalia > Primates > Cheirogaleidae > Cheirogaleus > Cheirogaleus medius. The sequence goes on from VBSM01002217.1 coordinate 13,538,121, forward strand.
GGAGCCTCTAAAGACTTCAGTCTGAAAAAGCCATTCCTTTATCTGGCGCGCACATGAACACACACACACACACACACACACAACCCTGGCAGAGATGCTTAAAAAGCAACTGCTCCAGTACAGGAAAGGAGTGGAAAGAAAGGGAAGGAGGGGAAAAGGGCGGAGTGAGGCGCGGGGACTGCGGCGGCGGCGGGTTCTCCCAGGTCGCGGGAACCGCCCGGGCGGGGACTTCGGAGAGGCAGGCCAGAGGTGCTAGGTGACCTTCCGACGAGGCCAACTCGGAGGGGCTGCGGGGCGCGGGAGACCTCGCAGCAGCCGCCGCTATCGCGGGCGCACTCGCCCGCACAGCGGCGAACGCGGCACCCTGGATTCCAGTCCAGGCTCATCCCGCAGCAGCTCGTCCCGGAGAAGAATTCGGGATGTGCAATCTCGGCAACCCGACCCTGTGCCTGGGCCTCAGCCCACTTTCGCCGGGACACACCCCCGCCGCCACCGGCGGCCCCAACCCCTCGGCGGGAGGCCGGGAGGGCATGGCTCACCTGCACCGCGAGCCGGTCCGCCGCCCCAAGGGCTCCGGAAGCCGCGGCTGCGCTGGCTCCGGCCGGAGCGTGTTCAGCCCTTGTCGCCTGGGAGCTGCCGCGCCGGGAGCGGCAGAAGGAAGAGTCCGACGGGCGGCGGTGGATCCCGGGCGGCTGGAGAAGAAGGAGGAGGAGGACTCTGGCGCTCCGCTTTGGGGAGTTCCACCCTCCTCCTGGCCGCTCTGCAGCAGCAGCCACTGATCACTTCCGGGGCTCTGGGATGAGGGGCGGGGCCGGCGGGGGAGCGACTTCCTGTCCGCGGGCTGAGAGGAGGGTGATCTTGGGCCCGGCCGGAGAACAATGGCTTGATGGGCGAGGACTGGCTGGCCTCCGCCCTCGTGTGCTGAGGGCGGTCTGCGCTGCTTTTCGTGCAGCCCCACCCGCGGCTCTCCGAGCGCCGCGAGGTGAAGTCACCTCCCGAGGGCCCGGGAGTGGCCGCGGGCCTCGCGGAGGTTCCCGGATCTCAGCGTCGACGCCGCGATGTCCTTGTCTTTCTTTTGGGGACCAGGAGGGGGTTCTCAGGGGAAGGAGGGGCGAGCGGAGGCCGCCATCTTGCTTCTAGGGGGGCAGCTCCTTCTGCCTGGGCGTTTTAGGGTTGGGGCCGCTCAGTTCCATGGCCGGAGTTTTTGAGAGAGGAGCTGGCGACTTGGCTTGTCGCAGGTCGCATCCTAGCAGGTGGGTCAGTCGCCTGTCCTGGCTGGAGGGTCTCGGTGGCTGCCCTGGGCCTCATATCTAACTGCTGACTCCTGGAGAGCTGACCTCCGCGGATGGTCTTCGAGTCTTTTCTGAGGGGGCTAGGACCCCACTGCGACACTACAGGTCTGATGTCTGTGTGGTGCTGAGATCATCCTGCGGCTGCATGGCACCGTGATTTGGTGGCTTGTTAGGAGTAGTTTCACTAAATCGGTTGCTTTATTTAAATCCCGCCACAGGTTCCAGATAGGTCGTTAGCCCGTTAGCAGCCACAGATTCTTCTAACATTTATTTATTTCTCCGCCCGACCCATTTGAGTACCAACTACGTGCCTGGCATGGCCCACTCAGGAAATGCCTAGTGAGCAGACAGACATGAAAGCATATAATTGTGATGGAAAGTATGGTATATCGAGGTATACAGAGGAAAGAATGGATGATTTTACTAACTCTGGAGTTTTAAATATAAAAATAGGCGTTTTCCAGCACAAAAATAGGGGTGGGACAGTAAATCCGGATCCAAACAGAAAGGACATGCAGCACAGGGGTAAATAATGTGTGTTGAAAAGACTGAGTAGTAATTACAGGTCTTAAAGTTCAAGCCTACGTTGCTGAAAAGATGAGGCTGGAGAAGAAAACAGGAGCCAAATCATGAAATGTCTTCCATTCCCTGGTGAGGCAATGTGTAGAGGAATGGCCCTGTACAGATAGACAACTTAAACTATTTTTCTGTTAGTGGAGAACATTACTTGGAGGAGGAGCAGGGCAAGGAGAGAGCTTGTGGACAAAAGGCATTGCAGAAGTCAGAGAGAGAAAGGATAAGGATACTGTGTGAGTGGCAGTGAGCATCCAAAAGAAATGGATTCCTAACATATTCAGGAGGCCAGATCTACTGGCAATTGGTTGCTGAGGGCAGCCGCTGGGTAAGAAAATGGAAGTGGCAATGTGGATGCCTTGTTTTGCTTTGAGGGAGGCACAGGATAAGGGTTGGGATGAGTTGAGAGAGGGAGAACTCATTTTTGCAAAAAATGAATTCAGTTTTTTGGACCTGGTGAGTTTGAAGTAAGAGTGATGTCTAAAGGCAGTTACTATATGGATCTAGAGCTCTGGAGAGGAGCTGGGCTGATGTTAGAAACTCCACAGGCTTACATCACCACATCCAAGCTGACTGCAGTCTTACTTCATTGACCACAGTTTCAAAACTACTTTTCCTTTCGCTTTGGGAAAATTGCTGAAATAGTACATTTTTAAAAATCCCCATATGATGATAGGTGCCCATCCATACACCAATACTCTAATGCTTAATGCTCTTCTGAGTACCTTCTGGTTAGATTTACCAGAAAGTGAATCTGACAGAGATAACTAGTATGGCATCATGAAGTCATACAATGAAATATTACCTATGTTGATATTTTAATGAAAATATTTAATTTAATCATTGACAATCGCTTAATTAAACTGGCCACAGATCAAGGATTGAGAATGATGAGTTGCACAAATATCTGCTGAAGGGAGAACTAGGAGGATGACTTCAGAAGAGTGAGCAATAGGGACACGATCAAAGACAACCTCAAATTCATTAGTCTGCCTGACTCAGCTGCTTCTTGGTTGTTCACAGCTATGCTAACCTAGCATAAAACAGTCAGAAATAGAATAGTTCATTTTGAGCAGAGGCTTCAGAAAGCCACAAATAGCAAAATCCCTGCAAGTAATAGCTACAGCTGCAAACCAAAGACTAATTATTAGTTTTTACTCTGCATTCCTGTGTAATAGCATTTTTGAACGCACACAAAAAATGAGAAATCCATTCACTTATCTTTAGTTCTTAGATCATTTAAATACATTATTCTCAGTTTTCCTAGAATGGAAATACGTTTAGGTATATTAAACAACCATATAATGGATAACATACTGAACTGGAAATGAGAACAATTAACTTGAGTCCCTTTGTTTTGTTCAGCATATGACCCTAGCAAAGCCACTTAACTTCTCTATGCCCTAGTTTCTCTGACTGTAAAATAGAGATAATAATAACTTTCTGGCCCAGCTCGGTGGCCTGTGATCCTAGCACTCTGGGAGGCCGAGGCGGGAGGATCACTCAAGGTCAGAAGTTCAAAACCAGCCTGAACAAGAGCAAGACCCCCGTCTCTACTAAAAATAGAAATTAATTGGCCAACTAAAAATATATAAAAAACAAATTAGCCGGGCACGGTGGCGTATGCCTGTAGTCCCAGCTACTTGGGAGGCTGAGGCAGAAGGATTGCTCAAGCCCAGGAGTTTGAGGTTGCTGTGAGCTAGGCTGACGCCACGGCACTGTAGCCTGGGCAAGAGAGTGAGACTCTGTCTCAGAAAAAACAAAAAACAACTTTCTAACAGCCTGCCTCTCAGAGATATAAGAAATAACAAATTCATGCTGTAAAAGCTTCTTTGAGGTACTTGGATGAAAGGGTATAATTATAAATATTTATTATTAATAATTAGCACTAATATCCAGTAGAACTCATGAATATTCCTAAATTTGCTGCCTGGGCAACTCAAATAACATGAAGGATCCTGTTTTAAAATATGCTTAGATTTTTTTTCTTGACTTGTGAATTTGCTTTTTATTATTTATGATCAAACCTTGTATATTAACAAATATGTTAGTAAAAAGTAAAAGAAAATTTTAGTAACCACAATCATGTTCACTGCTACTCATAGCTAATATATGCTTTTGGAGAAATTACAAGGTAGGTATGGTTTTGTCAGAATCATGTTTTAGAATTAATGATTAGTTAATACAGTCACCACTGGGATTTTGTATTAAAAACATTTCTCATGTCCCTATAGAATAATGCAGTTATTAATGTCCTTGTATAATAATGCAGTCCCTATAGAATTTACATACAGTTGCATGTTTGTGTGACACATTAAGGTGAGCATTCATGTGACCATTCTGTCATTCTCTTCACTGTTTAATCAGAAATACATAGTGAAATATGTAGTCCTGTGAGGTTTGGTCCAATGTCTATCCTTAAAGCACATGACATTTTTTCCATTAGATTGGTGATTCAGTATTTCTCTTTTGAAACATATATGTGAATATAAACACTTAAATATGTTCATGGCTATATAATGTGCATATTTATTTTTATATACAAGTTTATTATATTCCAATTTATAAAACTATTATATGAATGTACATTAACTATAAATCTAGTAAGAACAAAAAAGCCTCCTAGGTGTATTTGGGGCTGTATTTGGGGCCAGATAAGAAAGTAGTTGGTTAATAGCAATTTGTCACCATTGGTGAAAAAAATAAGTACATGTTTTATTATTTATTAGAATTTTGAGCATTATTGATAAGACCCATGGCATCTTAATAATTGTACTATTTCATTTTGTTTTGACAACTTTGTGAGATAATGCACTGTTCAAAGAAATAGGCTCAGTGAGATTAAAGACTTGTTTAAGTACTTAAAGACTTGCTATAGTTGTCAAGCAGCAGAGTCAAACTCTTGAGATTCTCAAATGCATGGTTCCTTCTAGTACTTTATAACACAGTCACCAGCTTGATATGACATATGCCAGGACATATTTATAATATGGGCATTTCTGGCTTATTGATTGCCTGCAGAATGTCTAAAATTCAGCCAAACTTAAATTTTTGAAGCTTAAAACTAAGTTTTTACGTTTATGGCTGTGTCTTAGCAGCTTGAAGAGAGGCACTTTTTAAAATTCATTTTTGTATTCTTCGTGGTGTCTAGTATAAGTACTCAGAAAATATTTAGGAGATGAATAAAAAGTAATGATTAGTTGAATTAGAAAAAAAAACATAACAATCACGTCAAATTTTTAGGGAGTTGTGTTTGGGTGTGTGCACATTTTCCACACATTCAGGTAAGGATACTTTGTTTTGTTTTGTTTTGTTTTATACTTTAAGTTGCTGGGACCATTGCCGTGTTTCCTGCTTCACTTTTATTGACATCATGTATTGGATGGGTAGGCTTAAGTAGGTGCAAGAGATGACAGTCACCTGTATGACACTATTCTGAATGTGTCTGTTTGGGCTGAGATATTCTAGATGACTTCTTGTGTCGTGGCCACTCTAATGAGAATTTGTAGAGTGGGGTTATGACAATTTAGATCTTCATAATTCTCCCCTTCATGTCATCCCTTCTGGACCACATATTTCCATACTTTCCTGTTATGGGGTTAGAGGATAAGACTACTAGATCAATGGTTCCCACACGGGGCTAATTACCAGAATCACCTGTATAGTTTTAAAGAAAATTCAGATTCTCAAGTCCCACTCTAAACATGGTGGGTTAGAGAGTCCTGGGTGAAGCCCAAGGCATCTGCAAGTATATCAACGCCCTCACTTGAATTCTGATGATCAGTCAAGTTTGGGAAGTTCTGGTTTCAATAACTTGTGCAAGGTCACACAGAACCCTAGATCCAAACACCAACTCAAATCTTGTGAGTCCAAGTTAAATATCTTTTCATAGAACTTCTGTTGTCCTTTTACTGACTATATATGATGAGACAGGATGAGGAGATGGGAGAAAAATAGTAGGTTTTGTTTTTTTTTTTGAGACAGAGTCTCACTCTGTTGCCCGGGCTAGAGTGCCATGGCGTCAGCCTAGCTCACAGCAACCTCAAGCTCCTGGGCTCAAGTGATCCTCCTGCCTCAGCCTCCCAAGTAGCTGGGACTACAGGCATGCACCACCATGCCTGGCTAATTTTTTCTATATGTATTTTTAGTTTGCCAATTAATTTATTTCTTTTTTTTAGTAGAGACGGGGTCTTGCTCTTGCTCAGGCTGGTTTCAAACTCCTGACCTTGAGTGATCCTCCCACCTCGGCCTCCTAGAGTGCTAGGATTACAGGGGTGACCCACAATGCCTGGCCTATACTTATTAATTATAAATAAAATTATGCATTTTCATTACTAGTAAATGAAGAACCCAATTTAATATTTTAAAGTGCTCTTTGATACATTTTGACAAAGTCTGAAAATATGACTTTGGTCAGCATCTGTCACTAAAAATTGATACTGTTTTAGTTTTTGTTCAATTTTATAAGTTGTATTATTTTTCAAAGAAATTACCACATACCTAGCATCAATTTTTAGTAGCTCCTCTATTCATTTAATATGATGTATATGTGTGTGTGTACACAGAATACCTTATTTTCATGCAGAACACTGATTTAGTCTTTATACTTAGTTAAAATGACTTATTCTGTCATAAATGGATTGATTTATCCTGGAATAGACCAGAGTAGAAGGTATTTATAAAGTCAAGAAGGACCTAGCAGGTAGATTGCATTAGATGAGCAGGTACAGATCAGAGAAATCAGAAAAAGAATCAGATGGCATCAGTGAGGAAGTAGCTAACTATTTGAGTCCAAAGTCAGCCAAGGAAAGGGAATTAAATTACCATTTATTGAATATTTACTGTGTATTTCAGACATTGTATGAGGCACCTTACAAAAGAAGGAAAGGCTGGCTAGGTCCCATAAATCTAAGTGATTTGAGTCTTGAGAGACAGAGAAAATAGTATTAATAATCTGGATACTTGTGTAAATTCTATCACTCTCTGTATTTTTTATACTTATAGTTTATTATAAGAATTCAGTGGAAAATTAAATGAGATAATGTATGTTAGTTATTACTAATAATCAAACTTACAAGTTTTGAACCACTCCCATCCCTTCCTTCTCCATTCCTTTTGTAATAGCATGCCATCATGCAATCTGTAGTTCTAGATCTTGGCTCCTCCTGTCTACTGGGGGACCTTGCCCCATCAATTTATTCTCTTTCTTTTGGGTCTTTAACCTCTCTTAACTAGTTCCTTGCCATTAGCATTCTCATTTGTTTACAGTGTCTTTCTCATGCATATCCTCCCTCTAGTTTCTGCTCAAATTCTCATCTTTCACTAAAAATAATGAGATAATTGTCTCTGCTTGCTATCTCCACTTCCTCACCTTCAAGTTACTCCTCAACTATTTATAATGAGGCGTTCACCCCCAACATTGCTGTGAAGCTACTCTTAATAAAGTTGCCAACATCTTCTCTACTGTATAACACTTCTTAGTTCTTAATGTTTCAAAAGCATTTGAAGCTACTGACCATTCCTTCCTTTTGGAAACATTCTCTTCTTTTGGCTTTCATGGTACCATATTTCACCGTGTTTCCTCTCACTGTCCTTGAGATGCTTCTTTCTTTGCTTAAATATTGCTGCTCTAAGGAAATCTAAGGTTCTTATCACTGTTGTCTAGTCTACATATTCTTCTTGGATTATCTCGTCTATACCCATGGTTTTATATGTCCATGGCTTTACTCTCGATATGTTGATAACTTCTAGTCATGAGCTCACCCCTAAGCTTGAAACCTATATATTTAATTCCTTACCTAATTTGTCTTGAGTGTTTTGTAGGTACCCAGCTCAAACTTGGCATGTCCAAACTGAACTGATGCCCAAATTCCCAAAGCCAGAAATGTAAAAGTTTGCTTTGAATTTTCCCTCTACTTATTTTTCAACATCCACTCAAACACCAGGCTCTGTTAAACCTTCCTCCTTAGTATATCTCAAAATTGTCCATTTCACTCTGTTTCTACTACCACTTCCCTAATTTATGCCATTATTACCTCATTACTATTACTACAGTATAGACGCAGTGGGTTCAGTCTTTTCCTGCTCTAAATTGAATCTTCATAGTGCAACCATCATGATCTGGCAGGCAGATGTGATCTTATAATTCCTCTGCTTAAGCTCCTTTAATACTTCCATTAATCTCATGATAGTCTGGAATTGCTTGTTTGTCTTTCTTACTCACTAGGGTGGGCAAGAACTCTCTGTTTTGTGTACTGTTATTACCCCTATATTGGCTCAATACTGATTTTTTTAGATGAATGAATCATGGGAAAATATTATGAAAGTAAGTGCCCATTGTGTTAATCAAAATAAGCTAGGTTATACTGCAGTAGCAGAAAATTTTAAAAGCTCAGTGGCTTAACATCACAAAAGCTTAACGCATGATCATGCTACATGCACAGTTTGTTGGGATTCTCTGCTCCTCACTGTTAGGAACCCAGATGGAGGTACCAAGTGATGTGTGTTTCCACAATCACTACAGGGGCAGAGAACCTGGCAAATCTTGCACTGGCTCTTAAAGTGACATACTTGCACAAAATTCCTTGACAAAACAAGACACATGTCATGCCCAATCAAAGTGGGTAATCAAACCACATACCTGGAAGGAGAGGGAAACATGAACATTTGTATACAGCCAGATATACCCTCTGTCTTAGTCAAGATTCTTTTGGTTGCACGTAACATAAATCCAGCTCAATCTAGCTAAGGCATAAGAAAAATATCCATTCATTTAAAAAGGGAATGATGAGAAAGGCAATGGGATATATCCAAAATGAAGGAGAGGGAAGTGGGATGACCCACTCAGCAGGATCGGAAGTATATGGGGAAAGTGCCTGCACATGGGGAAGAGACAGAGGAGAGAAGCCCAGGGCTCCATGCTTCCCTGTGAACAATGCAACCAGAACTGAGGGATAGCCACTCAACTGCAGCAGGCTTCCAGGGTGATACAGAAACCCGACTGGAGGCTGTGTGGCAGCATTGCTTTGGAGAGAAGGCACAGCTGGCTTCTGAACCCTGAGTGCTGCAGCTGGCACCATATTGAGGTCCCAGCCACAGAGTGCTATGTTTACTTGGGGTCAGATCTATAGCTGCTGCCTCCCCCTTTCCCCAGCAAGGCCGGGGAAGAAATGGGTGCTGCATGCCTCCCCACCACCACCACCAGGCAACCTGGGCGGAGCAGGTGCCCATGGACCTGGCACCTGCTGCCACCTGGGAAGCCCCACCATGGAGGGATTTTAGGTGGGGTGAACACTAATAGAGCTGCCACTACAGGACCGGGGCAGACCACCCTGCCATGGGCCCACCCTGCTGAGATGCAAGAGAGCAGTAGTGTTAAAAGGCTCACAGTGCATCTGCCCCTTTCCTGCCTGGTCAGGCTTCTAGAGTAGAACTCAGGCACACCGTCCAAGGACCCTTCTCTCTCTTCACCGAGAAATAGTGGTCCCAGCAGAGGAGAACAGGTGTACCACAAAGCTATCTGTTTTGAGCTGAGAGAAGAGGTTCCAGATGAGAAGGAATGAGCATAAGAACTTTGGCAACATGAATAAATGGGCTGTTTTGACACCCTCAAAGGATCACAATAGCTCTCCAGCAGCAGATTCCAATCAAAAGGAAATTGTTGAAATGTCAGATATGGAATTCAGAATATGGATAGCAAGGAAGATCAATGGGATTGATGAGAAAGTTGAAGAAAGCTGAAAACCAACACAAACAAAAAAATTTCAAAACCTAAATGAAAAATTCACTAAAGAAATAGATAATATAAGAAAAAATAGAACACCTGGAAATGAAAGAATCATGGCTGAGTGCAGTTGGCTCATGCCTGTAACCCTAGCACTATGCGAGGTGGAGGCGGGAGGATCACTTGAGCGCACGAGTTCGAGACCAGCCTGAGCAAGAGTGAGACCCTCCCGCCTACTAAAAATAGAAAAAATTAGCTGGGCGTGGTGGTGCGCGCCTATAGTTGCAGCTACTTAGGAGGCTGAGGCAGGAGGATTGCTTGCTGTGAGCTAGGCTGACGCAATGGCACTTTAGCCTGGGCAACAGAGTGAGACTGTTTAAAAAAAAAAAAATCATTCAGGGAATTTCAAAATATAGCAAAAAGTTTTAACAACAGACTAGACCAAGCAGAAGATGAAGACAAGGCTTTACAATTAACCCAGTTAGTCAAAAATGTAGAAGAAAGAATCGATAAGAATGAACAATATCTCTGAGAAATATGGAACTATGTAAAGTAAATGATTATAAGAATAATAGTTATCCCTGAGGGAGAAAAAAAGCAGAAAGCATGGAAAACCTATTTGAGGCAAAATTGAGGAAAACATCCCTGGTGTTGCTTCAGATTTAGACAACCAGATACAAGAAGGTCATCGAACACCTGGAAGATTAATAGTAAATAGGACGTCACCAAGGCACACAGTCATCAGTCTGGCCAAAGTCAAAGTGAAGGAGAAAACCCTACAAGCTGCAAGAGGAAAGCATCAAGTAACTTACAAAGGAAAACCCATCAGACTAAAGGCAGATTTCTCAACAGAAACCTTACAAGTCAGAAAGGACTGGGTCCCAATTTTATTCTCCTTAAACAGAATGACTGCCAGCCAAGAATTTTGTATCTTGCAAAACTAAGTTTCATAAATGAAGGAGAAAGTCTTTCTCAGACAAGCAAACACTAAGGGAATTTGTCACCACTAGACCTGCTCTACAAGATAAGCTTAAAAGTACTCTATTCATGGAACAGAACAATTGAAATACACCATAGTAAAAACACCCAGAAGTTAAAACTCATAGCTCTTATAAAACAGTAACACAAGGGAGAAAACAAAGCAACTAGGTAACAATCAACATGGTGAACAGAACGGTGTCTCACATATCACTACTAACATTGAATGTTAATGGCCTTAATGCTCTACGTAAAAGATATAGATTAGATGAATGGATGAAAAAACACAACCTAAATATATACTGTCTCCATTTAACTTGCAAAGGTTCTCACAGACTCAAGGTAAAGGGATGAATGGAAAAAAATATTCCACACAAATGGAAACCAAAAACAAGCAGGAGTAGCTATTCTGATATGAAATAAGATAGACTTTAAATCAACAATGGTTAAAAAAGACAAAGAGAATCATTATATAATGGTAAAAGGAGCAATTCATCAAGAAGAAATAACAATCCTAAATACATATTCACCTAACACAGGAGCTCCCAGATTCATAAAACAAATTCTTCTAGATCTAAGCAAGGAAATAAACAGCAACATCATAATTGCTGGGTACTTCAACACTCCATTCACAGAACTGGACAGATCATTGAGACAGGAAATCAACAAAGGAACACTGGACTTAAATGAGACTCTAGAACAAATGGACCTAACAGACATTTACAGAATATTCTACCCCAAAACTGCAGAATATACATTCTTCTCGTCAACACATAGGACATTTTCCAAGACAGCTCACGTCAGGCCACAGAACAAGTCTCAGCAAATTAAAAACAAAAAAAAAATCGCCAATCATACCATGTATCTTCTCAGACCACAGGGAAATAAAACTAGAAATCAATTCCAAGGAAACAATTCTACACAAACAAAACATTGTTTGGTTGTGTTTTTCTAGTTTTCTTAGTAAATCCCAGGTCAGGGCTCTGGATGGTTTGGTGGGAATCCTGTGTCCACTACTGCATCAGATGTCTGTGAGCCAGGAGACATAGTCACAGAGCACAAACACGGTGCCTGCTACCCACCTCAAGAATTGGGGACTGTGGGTCCTGCGCGGTGGCGCACACCTGTAATCCTAGCACTCTGGGAGGCCGAGGAGGGCGGATTGCTCAAGGTCAGGAGTTCGAGACCAGCCTGAGCAAGAGCGAGACCCCGTCTCTACTAAAAATAGAAAGAAATTAGTTGGCCAACTAAAAATATATAGAAAAAAGTAGCCAGGCATGGTGACGCATGCCTGTAGTCCCAGCTACTCGGGAGGCTGAGGCAGAAGGATCGCTTGAGCCCAGGAGCTTGAGGTTGCTGTGAGCTAGGCTGACACCACAGCACTCTTCCCCCAGCAACAGAGCAAGATTCTGTCTCAAAAAAAAAAAAAAAAGAATTGGGGACTGTGATGATTATTTTATGTGTCAACTTGCCTAGACTATGGTAACCAGATATTTGATCAAACTGTAATCTAGGTGTGGCTGTGAAGGCATTTTGTAGATGTGGTTAACACCTACAATCAGTTCACTTTAAGTAAAGGAGAGTAATACAAATTTAGTGGCTTAAAACAAATAGATATATTATAATATTTTACAGTTCTGGAGGTCAGTGTCTGAAATGAGTTGGCAGGACCCTGTTCCTTCTAAAGGATCTACGGGAGAATCGTATTCTTTGCTTCTTCCAGCTTCTGGAGGCTGCTCCTATTCCTTGACTTGTGGCCCTCTTCCATCTTTCAAAGCCAGCAATCTCATCACTCTGACCTCTGCTTCTATCATTGCATCTCTTCTCTGACCCTCCTGCCTCCCTCTGATAAGGTCTCTTGTGGTCGCACTGGGTTTACCAGGTGATCCAGGAGAATTTCCCCATCTCAAGACCCTTACCCTCATCACATCTGTCAAATCCTTTTGCCTTTGAAGTAATATATTTACAGGTTCTGGGAATTAGGATGGAAACATCTTTAGGTGGAGGCATTACTCAGCCTATTACAATAAATAATTATCAAACTGATAACACATAAATTAAAAATCAAATAATATTGAAAGTCCTTCTCTCCAAGGCAAGTATTTTTGGTTTTTGTATCTGTTTCTTCTAGTATTTATCTTTATCATTCTCAATAATGGGCTTACATTGTCATTTCTTAGTTTATCAATTTTAGACATCTGTTGACTTCCTATTTTATTTAAGAAGGCAATGTGAACAAATAGTTTAAGTATTTTGTTTGCAACTATGCTTTTTAACATTATATAATTAAAATGTACAAAGAATAATGTTGCAGTTCTTGGTTAGGTTTAAGTCAAAGACATTCATTACTAAGGAATCTTCAAATGTGAATATTCCAGAAATTCCTCTAAGCCATCTGATCAGAACAACTCTCTGAATATTACCTTACTCTGGAAGATATTGGCATACATTTGAATAAAACTCAGAATTTCTCAAAATAAGCCCTAATTTAAAAAACTATTCTATATTCAAACTAAAATAATATTAGTAGACTTTTCCTTTCCAGAAACAATAATAAAGGAAATAAGGCATTATGTAAAATGTGGTCCAGAACACAGTAAAAAATAAATGTATACTTAACTTCCACCTCCTCAAAACGGAGGCTACTTTCTGTTCCTCAGCCTTGGAAACACGGTGAAGAATAGCTTCTACGCAACTTTGGACAGGGGATGGCCAAAACAAAGCTCATGCAGTTGAACATGGACACCTCAAAAGATTTTGGGGGAACCTGACCAAAAGATCCAAATTCTACTTTTAATAACTGATACGAAAGTGAAGTGGCTTCTCTCGATAGTGCCACGTGGGGCTGGCCCTGCCCTGCACTCACCTGTGTTACTCTCTGAGCAAACCCTTTAGGAGAGGGGAGACCTTTTCCCTTTAGAGGTTCTGTGTCCAGGGAGCTCTTTGATTGTATGAATAAGATGAGTGCTGACTTCATGTAAGTATATTAAGGCTTGGAGTCAAAGTATTTTTCTAACATGGCTGGATAGAGACCATGGGTCAATGGCTCATCTCCAATTTGTTATAATTTCTGGCTATATATTTGTAGATCTAGGACTGCAGACCTTTGCTGTAGCATCATCATCATCACATCTAATGTTCATCCTAACTTATGATTCCTAATCTGTGCCTTGAAATAGTCCCTGCATTTAATAATAATACGTACACTTAAAGCAATCCACTGTTACAACTTACATGGTGACAAAACATTAATGATCTTCTGTAGACCTAGACCAAGTAAATGTTTTAACCATATTTGTCTGCATCAAATTCACAGCCAGAACCCCCAAGATAAAAAAAAAAAATGTTGCACAATACAAATAACTTAAAATGCACATATACGCATATACACTCTCACACACACTTCTTACAGAACTGTTCTCGGGGAAATTCCATTTGTTGAGTGCCCCTGCCGGTGTACTTTGCTAAACTGCTGCTCCAGGTATATTTGTTTGGAAAATCTATCACAGTAAGACACAGCTGTCTATTGTATTAATATAAGAAGAAAAGAAAGACATGCTTGTGGCAACCAGAAAGTTTTAAGATCTTTCAAGTTGTATAAAAAGGATCTGTACTCAATGTGAAATGCTCTGCCTCTTGAAAAAAAGAAAAAAAAAAGGATCTGTAGAAACGTTTGTGTTCTCAGGATGCAAAGTTGGAGACGAAATATCAAACCAGTTGGAAAAAGTGTACAGCAGCTCTCTTTGCGGTCAGACCTGATACCCAGACACGCAGCAAAGCTTCAGGACGCATAGCTTGCGGGCCTTGTCCCACACCAATCTCATCTTCATACTGTCTTAAGAAACGCTCACGTACTACTCCATCTTGTCAGAGGGTCAATGAGGAACCTGTAGAACCAGGTGCTGTGAGCGCTGAGGCGTGAGATTGACTTTCTGAAGCACAGGCTTCGCTCTGATGAAGAACAGCTTCTAAATGTCTCCACCTCTGATGAGGACCATATTCTTGTCTTCTGTTCTGAAAAATCAGCTCGGGAGTGGAAGGCGCCGTTCGCTGCCGGAGTCGGCGGTGGGGTCTGCGTGGCCAGCGCGGGTGGCGGCCGGGCGCCCAGGGAGCCGTCCCCCGACCCCGCGTGGAGGGGCGGCGGGCGCCGCTTTGGGGACC
>VBSM01002217.1:13552947-13582979 GCA_008086735.1 Cheirogaleus medius
GAGATGGGGTCTCGCTCTTGCTCAGGCTGGTTTCGAACTCTTGACCTTGAGTGACCCTCCCGCCTCGGCCTCCCAGAGTGCTAGGATTACAGGCGGGAGCCACCTCTCCCGGCCAACATCACGGCAGGCCAACATCATTATTTTTGAGAAACTGATAATCAGTGTTCCTATCATTGTGATAGTCACTGCCAAATGGAGAAGTATGATTGCATTTCCTTTCCTAAAGACTTTTGTTTGTCTTTGCATATTTGTCTTGTTGTCTCACTCATATAATTTTCTATCCAGATGTTCTTAATGCTTTCCAAATATTTCATCATATTATTAATATCTATCAGGCCTCCTTTTTCCTGGAGCCCTTCCTCCTGGGGCCTCCAGCCCTCCTGATCTCCAGTCTGCAGCTCTTGTCCTGTGATTCTCTTCATTGCTTTCTTGCATAATTTGCATTAAAACGGGTGAGGGGTGGGGTGGAGTAGAAAAGGGGCCACTTTTCTGAACGTTAGATTTCTGGCATGTTGGACTGACCATTGGCTATACTGTTCTACGCTGATGGGAAGGATCTTAAAATCAGACTTAATCAGACTCATAAGTTAGGCTGTACTTTGGTATAAAGTGAATCCTCATTTAGTATTTCTGACAACCAAGCTCAGAAAGAGCATTGGTTGTTTGAAATTGATTATATAATAATTTCTTCAGTTACAAGCCAGAAGTCTTTTATATAGTGAATGAAAGAATTGTGCAAAGCTGAATGCTTTCTGAAGACTTGGTAGATTCCGTATCAGTAATTACTGAGAAATAATTAATAAAATTCTATAATATAGAATAAAATTCCAGAAAATATACAATTTTAATTAGACATTAATCATGTCTATAATGTATGTTAAATAGCATGAGCCTTTCCCCAGCTTTCCACTGAGAAGTAATCACAGTCCCGCAAGTTAGTCATTCTGTAAATATTTGTTGGGTGTTTATTATGGTAAAGATGCCAAGTCTCCTGAGAGTTCTGATCTTTGCCATGTTCTCTTCCTCTCTTTGTTTTCTATCCTTTTCTTTTTCTCCATTCTAAAAATCATCCAGACTTCCTCTACCTCCCGCTCCATCTACTTTTCACTTCCTGTCTCTCAATCCCTACCTCTTCTCTGGTCAGCACTAGCTCAACACAGGTGCCTCCTGTTTATTCCCAAGGCCTTCCCTGTATTTTAACTTCTCTAGAGTGCTGTGCTGAATATTTTATAGGCATTCAAGAAACTAGTGGTTATTCAAAGATTTTAGAACAATAGGCACATGGCATTTCACTTATATCCTTGTTTCTAAGTCAATTTTTTAAAATTGCATATCTATACCATTACAAGAATGGCACCTTTGTTGATTTCAGAGTTATTCAGTAGTCTCCTTGATTTAAATTAATTTTCTGACAAAAGTAAGGAATCAAGGGAGGGTGAATATATATAATATTATGCTTTGATCTTTGGATTTGACCTGAAGCTTATTAAGGATTTCAGTAAGAATGGAATTGATGCAGAGGAAAGGCCAAAATAAATATATTAATTTTCTTTCCTTCTTTTTTTCATAAAGTTAGTCAAGTGAAGCAGTGGGAGTGGAGAAAGAACAAAGAAATCTGTAACTGTTGTGATCCATTAGTTGTAAACACTACTACCCTTGGACCAGCCCAAATGTATAAGTTTTCTATTGCTGCTGTGATAAATTAGCATAAACTTAATGGCTTAAAACAACAAAAATTTATTACAGTTCTTTATTTGGATCAAAAGTTGAATGTGGATCTTCCTGGACTAAGAGCCAAGTGTCAGCAGGGTGTATCAGCGGCTGCTTGCCTTCCTTGGCCCAGGGCCTCCTTCCTTCACTTTAAAAGCGTCAATGCCAGGACAAGTCCTTCCTATGCTGCCATTTCTCTGGTTCTCACTTCCAATTCCCTCTTCCACTTTTAAGGATTCTTGTCATTACAGTGGGCCCATCTGGATAATACAGGAATAACTTCCCTATTTTAAAGTCAGTTGATTATCAACCTTGATTCCATCTGCAGTATTAATTCCACATTGGTAGGTAATCTAATATATTCTCAGGTTCTAGGGATTAAGACATATTTTGGGGGAGGGGGTGGCATTATTCTATCTGCCACAATGAACAAAGGAGAGGATCCAGACAATCCCAAAGATGGGAAAAATTATGAGATTAAGTAAACACCATAATTTGGAGGAGTAAGTGGTAACAAAGAAGCACTGAAGACATTATAGCCCATGATGATGGGAATACTTAATATTTTTCATAGACTTATGAGACTAGAGAGACCTTGGATATGTCATGTAATTGTTGACAGAAAGCAAAACACTAGAGTCAATTTGTACTGGTTAAGAAAAAAATCAACATTTTAGAAAAGAATAAAAATTATGCCCCTTATCTCTTGAAAGACTCAAACTTATTAATAAAATGATGACAGTCGGCAACTTTATGCAAATTGCCCTAAAACAAGAAAACATATTTTCTTAAGTTTAATGCAAATTATAAAAGGATTATATTCTGCAGTTGTACAATGTGATGAATTTTGGATTGTAAATTGCTCAACAGTTCATTATAGATGGTTTCTCATAAGTACTGTATAATGCTCTCTTCTTGGCTTTTGATTTTTAGTGCTATATTGGTATTATGTCTGGCATCTTCTAATTTGCCTCTCAACTTAGATAGATAGTGTTGGGTACACCCTCATGTATATGTACAAATATAGTGACTGGGATGATATCTGTATCCCACCATTCACCATGTTCCACCTCCATGTTCAAAGTCACTAAGGTGGAGTAGATTTATGTAGCACAGAATAACAGTTTCATTTTTTCTTTTTGTTCTTGCTATTAACCACAAACTAATCATTGTCAAAGAGAGTGCGATTAGAATTCTCTGTTCTTTTTAGATTTGCATGAAGTTTTTCCCAATGTTAAACTAAAAGCTTAACTACATGTAGGTAATACACTAGCATCTTCTCTTTGCTATACATTTATTAAATGAAATTTAATATCTAAATCCCAAATGTTTATATATTTTTGAAATGGTTATTTAAAATACAATCTGTAGCTCTCTTTCCTCTATTCTACTGACTCTGTGTGCTTCAATTTTCTGTTTGGTTTTTTTTTGAGACAGAGTCTCATTCTGTTGCCTGGGCTAGAGTGAGTGGTTTGGTGTTATCATAGCTCACTGTAACCTCAAACTCCTGAGCTCAAGCAGTCCTCTCACCTCAGCCTCCCAAAGTACTAGGATAACAGGTAAGAGCCACTGTGCCAAGCCATAAATTTTCTCTTTTTTGAGCACAAAAAAATAAAGCTAGAAGTCCCAAAGGGAAAAAAAAATATGAAAGCAGTGTTAATAAAATAATGAGATTTTAAAGTTGTAAGAGACTTTTGAAGTGGCCTGCACCAGAGCATTTCTCAAAAACAGTGAAATTTCCAATGGGTATATCAATATTTTGTGATAAAGTTCAGGGAGCAGTTTTAATTATTAGATAGGTCTGTGCTACATTGTACTGAAGGACAACTCAATGTAATTTCCAAATATTTGCCCTGCTTATAACCTGTGGAATTACTCAGAATAAATCTGCACTCTGCATATTAACTCTTCAAATAAATTAAAATTCCTGTTATATTCTTCCAAATGTTTTATTCCCCAGGTTAAACATGCACAATTTATTTTTCTAATCTTCATAGTATATGATTTCTTTGATACACTCTAGTTTTGTCAGTTTTCATAAAATGTGATGCCTTAAACTGAACACATAATTCTAAATGTATTCTGACTCCTTTCTACTAGGGAGAAAAAATCAACTTTGAGTCTCCACCTATCTTCTTCCCATATAAATAAATACAAGGAACTTTCTGTTGAGAAAACCACTGAAACCGTATTTATGACTATAATACTACTAATCAAACTAGCCTTAATATGTTGCAAGTTGTCCACTCCAAGTACTTTACATCAATGATTTTCCAACCTCCCCTAAGATTTTTATTTATATATATATATGTATTTCACATATACATATTAACACAACAATCCTGCAATGTATTGTTTTCCTCGAGACTCAATGTCAGTGGAGGTCACACTGCATACCTAGCAACCTTGATTTTGTTGGGCATCTACTCATCCCCACTGTGACTGAGGTGAAGGTGACACGCCAGAGTAAATCCTGATTGGTCTAAGCCAATTAAGGTGTTTCAGAATGGGAGCAATCCCCCTTGCCAGTAGATTGGCTTAATGACAGGCGTGTGATACAGTTCTGGCTAATTACACATGTAAGCAACTCACTGGAGTTGCTTCTTGAAAAGATTTCCTACCAGCCTGGACAACATAGTGAGACCCTATCTCCACAAAATATTTTTTAAAAAATTAGCCAGGCGTTTTGGCTCCCCTATAGCCCTAGCTACTCAGGAGGCCAAGGTGGGAGGATCAGGATTTCAAGGTTACAGTGAGCTATGATAGTGCCCCTGCACTCTAGCCTGGTAGACAGGGCAAGACCATGTCTCTAAAGAATAAAAAAAAGAAAAGAAAAAAAAAAAAGATTTCTTCATCCTTAAAAATGAGATCCTGCCTGGAGTGGTGGCTCAAACCTATAATCCCAGCACTTTGTGAGGCCAAAGCAGGAGGATTGTTTGAGGCCAGGAGTTCCAGACCAGCCTGGGCAACATAGTGAGACCTCATCTCTATGAAAAATAAAAAAATAGCTGGGTGTGGTGGCAAGTATCTGGTAGTTCTAGCTACTCAAGAGGCTGAGGTAAAAAGATCCCTTGAACCCAAAATTTCCAGGTTACAGTGAGCTATGATTGCACCACTGCACACTCCAGCCTGGGGGACAGAGCAAGTCTCTAAAACAAAAACAAAAACAAAAAATTAAAAAAAAAAAAAAGAAGATAAGAAATGCCCTCTTGCCTGCCTCTGGAATGTTATGTTATGGCCATTTTGCTATCAGTTGGAAATGTCAGAGTGAGCATATTGGAAGAACCTGAATCCTTGATGTCAACCTGCCATTCCTCCATATTTCCTGCCCTCCTTCTATACTTCCTGTTTTATGAGATAATGAACTCTCTTATTATTTAAGTCAAATTGAATCAGGGTTTTCTGTTACTTGCTGCCAAAGTCATCTTAATTGAAACATTCTGCCCTTGAACATTAAAAAAACCACATTAACCCTCAACTCTCAACTTAGTGGGAGATCCAATATCCTCCCAAAATTTCTTTAAATTCTCTCAGGATGACTTTTTCCAAATCCAACTTTTGTATACTGAACTCTTGAGCACCGTGCCAATCCAGACATGGAACGTGAATTTCTCTTTCTCTTTCTCTTTCTCCTTTCTCTTTCTCTCTCTCTCTCTCCATATACACACACACACACACACACACACACACACATACCACTCACATCAGACACACAAAGCTCTGTGTGTCTTTGTGTGTGTGTGTGAAACCTTATTGAAGGATGAGGCTGAGAGAATAGAGTTTACATTCCTACAGTAAAACATCTTAAAATGAATTATTAGATATTCTTGTTTTTAAACATTCTCACAGTCCCATCTATTGGAATTTTTCACTGGTCATCTTCCATAGTTAGCAATCTCTTGTTTCATTCTTCAGGCTGATCTCTTCAGAAAGAAGCACTTAATGGCAATTCCTACACCTTATTTTCAAATTAATTTAGTTTTCTACCTACTGAGGGACTCTGGTTTACTGTTGCCTATAAAAACTCATTACATGCTCTGCCTAATTAAAGGTCATCTGCTTCGGGTCTCACTTTTCTGGGGCATAGAAATATTGGCAGAAACTTTGAAATTTCAGTCTCCCCTCTCTGCCTCTTCTATCTGCCTATGTAAATGGAAGGAAGCAACATAGAGAGTAATTTTCCCACTGATACGAATGCAGCCACTCCACCTTAGAAGAAAAGGAGAAGCTATAGTCACATGGGGTTGTAAATAACATTTTTTTTCTGTGATGTACAAGAATGCCAATATAATGAGCAATTGTGCTACAGTATTTGCAAAGTGAATCATCTCAGAAGATTTGAATCTTTTTCTGACGCTACAGAGCTCTACAACATGGAAATCTCTCATTTCATCACCAGTTTCTATACATGGTAAAATTTTTTTTTTAAATTCTCACAAACTTATTGTCTAATTAGCTCTGCAAATCTCTTAGGTATCAAGGAGGCCAAGAAATCTATTGGCTTTATTGGGCTGAAATGTGCTGTGTTAGGCAGCTTGGTGATTTTTCAGGAACAGATTCTATAGGTGTAGTCCATGTTGAATTTAATAATGCACTTCTAACCGGATGTTCTCTTAGGTTTCTTATGTTCTTTCGGTCTCTTTTAGTCCCTCTAGGTTGCTCCTAAAAAGGATGGAAATGACAAACATGATCCCAGGACAATTACTCCTCCACAAAAATTCCTGTTAATTACTCTTGGGTAGCGCAGTTTTCAAAAGTAACCTGCTCTCCTAATACATTCATTTTCTCATTTATTCATTCATTCATTTATTACTTAACGACTGTCTTCTATATATAGCCACTTTCTGGTTACTCTTCAGCATTATGCCCCTTGATGTTAGAATATTCATGAAAATACTTTAGGCCAGGCATGGTGGCTCATACCTGTAATCCTAGCACTCTGGGAGGCTGGGGCGGGAGGATTGCTGGAGGTCAGGAGTTCAAGACCAGCCTGAGCAAGAGCAAGACTCCATCTTTACTAAAAAAACAAATAGAAAGAAATTATCTGGACAACTAAAAATATATAGAATAAATTAGCCAGGCAAGGTGGCGCATGCCTGTAGTCCCAGCTACTCAGGAGACTGAGGCAGAAGGATTGCTTGAGCCCAGGAGTTTGAGGTTGCTGTGAGCTAGGCTGAACATGCTAATAATTCAGGGCTCTGTATTGGGAAATTGAGTGGGTAGTGGTTGGCCCACTATTCTAGGACAAAGAACAGAAAGCATCCCACCTTTTAGAGGTAAACCTTTTGGAAAGTGAAGGGCTGGGGTTAAGTTCTTTCTAGGAAGGAAATAATTCTACTTCACGCCACATCTATTGACTCCACCCTACTGCTACTATCACAAACCCAGCCTCTTGGCTGCTGCCACACTGGTTTTCCATTGATATGGTAACAGTAGATAAGCGTTTGCTGGGTGATCAGAAGTATATTTTTCCCCCAGGGTTTAAAGCAGAACATAACTCAGCAATGGCATCTTTGTGAGGAAAGTGAGATGTAATAACTGAGGCCAGCTATTAATAGTTCTCAGAGCTCATAAGTCTCCAATATTAACCTCATGGTAAATTAAACAGGTTCCAGTCATGCATTCTAACCTCTCTTTTTCCTAATAAGTGACAAGATTCTGAGAGAGAAACTAATATATTTGATTACATAGTACATCATGAATAATTACAAAAAGGGTATCTGTACTAAATATTTTCTTTTTCATTTCTAAGGACTTTAATAGGATCCTTTTTTACTGTGTAGAAGATACAGTTTAAAAATGATTCTATTTTAGGGACAAGTCTTGCATTTCTAATCTGTTAAATGATGGCAAATGCCACAGTTATCATGATTTATTGCAGAAATGTCTTTTAAAAGTGTAGGTAGGAATTTTCGTTGGAAGCACAAATTAAAAGAGAAAGTCAAATTTCAGAGATGTAGAATCATAGTTGCTTCTAAAATATTTCCCTTGAAAGTTTGATAGACAAGGCCTGTTTACTTAACATGTTAGTTAATGTTCCTACATTAGCTGTGTCTTGGGCACAGTCATCCATTTATTCAACAAGCATGTATTGAGTATCTGTTTTATTCCAGGTACTGACCTAAGGGCCAAGATACAAAGCCAAGTGAGAAGCCAGTTGTGGTGGCTCACACCTGTAATCCTAGCACTCTGGGAGGCCGAGGTGGGCGGATCGCTCAAGGTCAGGAGTTCGAAACCAGCCTGAGCAAGAGCGAGACCCAGTCTCTACTAAAAATAGAAAGAAATTGATTGGCCAACTAAACATATATAGGAAAAATTAGCCGGGCCTGGTGGCGCATGCCTATAGTCCTAGCTACTTGGGAGGCTGAGGCAGTAGGATAGCTTGAGCCCAGGAGTTTGAGGTTGCTGTGAGCTAGGCTGACACCACGGCACTCTAGCCTGGGCAACAGAGCGAGACTCTGTCTCAAAAAAAAAAACAACAAAAAACAAAGCCAAGTGAGAGATAGAAAACACATCCTCCAGGAGCAGATTGCCAAATGGGAAAGAGAAGTAAATCAATAGGCAGTTTCAACGCAATGTGGTAAATAATGTAATGCAAATATGCACAGGGAATACACAAGAAGGTGCCTAAGCCAGGTTGTGAGGTAATCAGGGTCAGGAAAGTTGTCCAAGAGAAGGAAACATTTGTTATATAATGAGGAATAACTATCGTTTGAAGTGACTTACAGATTGCTAAGTCTGGTAAGATTTTGTCAGTTCTCAAATGTTCCAAGTGATAAGTACCTCTCTTTTGCAAACTCTAAAAGAAATAGTATTTTGATGATGGAGGATTCAGCCATGTGTGACTGCCTTTGTCTTTTCTAGCCCAACTATTAAGGCCAGACATCAAGAAAAAGGTGTAGCTAATGGAGGAATTTAATGATTGGGGCAGGAACTTAGCTGCTTGAGTTAGAGAAAGAAACATGGTGTATACAGACTTGGCCAGAAAAAAACCAGGTATGATTCCTTCTCATCTCAGGAGGGCTCGATGAAAGACAGTTTCCAAATAAATTCCTTTAGTGCTCAATCTCTATCCTTTTCATCTTTAAACTCAATCATTCCGGGCTTGAAAATGACCATGTAACTTTGTATTGCCACCACAGACAGCCTTGAATAGGTACAAGAGTATTTCGGACTGTACTTGGGAGGAGGAGGTGCGGGCACCATTTTCCTCTTCATCTAGAGTAGTTACTGAGAAAGTTGTTTAGAAACTCCTTATCCATTCATTCAGACATTATTCATTCTCAAAAAATATATAGATTGGTATTCAAATTATATCTCAATAAAACTGTTTTGAAAAAGCCACTTATAGTATACTTCAATGTCTTTTCCCCTAGGCCACCATAGTTTGCCACATAAAGGCTTCTTGAATTGAGTTGACTAAGTGGCCTGGTTGGTTCCCTCTGCAGTGTTGTCCACTTCCTCTGGCTCATGTCCCAGAATGATGGTCCTTTCTCTTTTCTGGTTATGCCACTGGATGTGAATTCAAATCCCCTTTATTCAGAAACTTAATGTTCAAACCTCTAGAAAAACTCTTTATAAAATCCTCATCAATAAAAAGGGAATCATTGAATGGAATGCTTGGAAATGTTCCCAGGAATGTCCTTAACCTTGGGGAAAAAATTCCTAGTCCGTTATATTTCTACTCACTCATCCACAGGAATAGAATAAGTCAGAACAAGTAAAGGTGCTATTAGTAGTACTGTGAGTGTGGAAGTTCTGGAGGAAAACGCCTGGCTACTTTTCAGCAGGGAGGTTAGATAGGACCACAGTGACGTGGGGGTGGGGGTGAGGGTGGGGGGGAGACACAGTCCTCTTTCCAAAAGGTTTATATCTATTTTCTTTTTCCTTAAAATATACTGCACCGAATCTTAAGACAAAGGACACTGGCCATTAAGAAAGAGGTCCACCCCATCTTTACAATCTAGTGCAGTTACTTTTCTTCCTGTGTGTACTAGAAAGGTTTATATCTAATTGGTTAGAAACAAGAGCAAAAACAAGTCAAAGCATGTTCGATGGGGAGAAACAGAGTTTATATAAATAAATAAATATGATACAAATGTCTAGATATGGGATAGATTTTTTTTTGATTAAAGAAAAAATGAGGTTTTACTTCCATTAATGGCAGAACAGCATGTATTAGACCAACCATTACACAACTAATACTTATAAACTCTTGACAAAATATTTTTTAAAAACTATATGAAAGCATTGAAAAATGACCAAAGCAGGCAGAAAATGGAGAGGAATCAACATTTAGAAGAAAGGAAAGACATTGGATAAGTTTTCCATTTTGTTATGACTCAATCTGAGGGCAGGCTCCAGTCAGCAAAACATGGGGTGGCTTATACTCATTAACTTGTAGTCTTACAGGTTAAGTATTAAGAGTCAGAGTTCAGAGCAACCACAACTGGAATGTCAAGGATAATATTATAGAAGGGAGAGAGCCATAGAAGTGTAAATCAGTTTATGAGTATAAATTCTACTTGAAAATCCAGCTGACTCCTGCACTATGCATGTGCAGGGCAGAATCTAAGCAGTCCATATACGTTTAAAAGAACTAAACAAAGATTTCAGTTGCTGCCCAACATAGAGGACACAGAGTCTGGAGTTTGAGTTCTGCCAAATTAACTGTCTCCTTAAACAAAAAACAATTTTTTTTCAAAACACAGTTGGAGACAGAAAAACCAATATTCTTGAGAAGAACATAAGAGTTCAGAGTTTCTACAATTTAACATTCATTTACCATGTCTAAGATACAATCCCAAATTACTAGACATATTAATAAAAAGAAACAGAAAAATGTGTCCAACACTCAAAAGGAAAAGTCAATCACTAGAGACCAACCCCAGAATGCCTCATACATTGTAATTAGCTGACGAGGATTTTAAGGCAGTTATTAAAACTATACTTAAGGATGTAAAAGAAAATATGATTTTAATAAGTGAGGAAATCTCAGCAGAGAAAGAGAAGCTATAAAGAAATAATCACTGGGAGGCCGAGGTGGGTGGATCATTTCAGCTCAGGAGTTAGAGACCAGCCTGAGCAAGAACGAGACCCCATCTCAACTAAAAAATTAGAAAGAAATTAGCTGGACAACTAAGATATATACATAAAAAATTAGCCAGGCATGGTGGCGCATGCCTGTAGTCCCAGCTACTCGGGAGGCTGAGGCAGTAGGATTGCTCGAGCCCAGGAGTTTGAGGTTGCTGTGAACTAGGCTGACACCACAGCACTCTAGCATGGGCAGAGTCTCAAAAAAATAAAAAATAAAGAAATAATCAAATGGAAATTCTAGAACTAAATATTAAAATATCTGATATAAGAAAATTCACTGGATAAGTTTAACTGCAGATTGAAGATAACAGAAGAAAGAATTAGCGCGCTTGAAGATAAATCAATAGAAATTATCCAATTTGAAAAAAAGAAATCCTGGGCAAAGATGAGCAGAGCCACAATGATTTGTTAAATAACATCACGAGGTCTAAATATGTGTAATTAGAGTGCCAGGAGGAGAGAGAGAGAAGAAGAAAGAGAGAGAGAAAATGACCAAAAATTTGAAGAAATAATGGCCAAAGTATTTCCAAATTGGATGAAATGTACAAGATTTTGGCAAACTGTAAGCAAGATAAGTACAAACAGAACCACACCTAGGCACGTCATAATCAAACTACTGAAAACCAAAATTAAAAAAAAAAAAAATCTTTAAAGCAGCCAGAGAAAAACAGCACATTGTAGACAGGGCAAAAATGATACTTATGACAGCTGATTTCTTACCAGAACCCAGAGGCAATGAATGATGTATTTAAAGTGCTGAAAAGAAAAAAACCTGGCTCCTAGAATTTTATATCTAGTAAAAGTACAGATGGTCCCCAACTTATGATGTTTCAACTTATGATGTTTGACTTTAAGATGGATTTATTAGGGTATTAAATACTTATGATATTTTTGACTTATGATATTTTTTATTTACAGTAGGTTTATCAAGGCATAACAGCATCCTAAGTTGAGGAGCTTCTGTATCTAGAATTTTATATCTAGCAAAAATATCCCCAGGGAAATGCAAATTAGAATAATTCCGTAATACTACATGCCTATTAGAATGGCTACAATCCAAAACACTGACAACACCAAATGCTAATGAAGATGTGAAGCAACAGGAACTTTCAGTCATTGCTTGTGAGAATGCAGAATGGGAGAGTGGCCTTGGAAGGCAGGTCAGCAGTTTATCACAAAACTAAACATACTCTTACCATATGATCCAGCATTTGCACCCCTTGGTATTTCACCCTAAGGAGTTGAAAACTTATGTCCACACATAAACAAGCACACAGATGTTTATAGTGGCTTTATTCGTAATTGCTGAAAAATGGAGGAAACCAGGAGTCCTTCAGTAGGTTGATGGAAAAATAACTGTGGAACTTCAACAATGAAATATTTATTCAGTGCTAACACTAAAGAAGCTATCGAGCCATGTAAAGATATGGAGAAAACTTAAATGCATATTACTAAGTGAAAGAAGCCAATCTGAAAATGCTACATACTGTATGACTCCACCTACTGTATGTGACACTCTGGAAAAGGCAAAACTATAGAGAAAACAAAAAAATCAAGGTTGCCAGAAGTTAGGTGGGGAGGGAGGGATGAATCCGCAGAGCACTGAGAATATTTTAGGGCAGTGAAAACACCCTCTATAATCGTGTAACTGTGGATACATGTCACTATGCATTTGTCCAAACCCACAGAATGTATGACACTGAGTGAACCCTAATATGAACTACAGACTCTGGGTGATAATGATGTGTCAAAGTTCATCAGTTGTAACGTATGTACCAATCTGGTGGGAGATGTTGATAATGGGGGAGTCTATGCATGTGTAGGGGCAGGTGGTCTATGGGACCTCTCTGTGCCATCTGCTCAATTTTGCTGTGAACCTAAACTGCTCTAAAAAAATATTCTATTTTTAAAAGTCCTTCAAGAATAAAAGGGAAATAAAGGCATTTTAAGATATATGAAAACTAGGAGAATTCATTGTCAGTGAACCCCCACTACAAAAAATGCTAAAGAAATATTTAGTACAATATGTCAAACAGTATCTTCCATGTTTTATCTTAATTCGTGTTTCCTAGATTCAAGCCTGAAACAAAGTTTCAAGTGAAGTGGTTTATTTGGTAGGCATTATGGGCAGAATTGTGTTCCCCTCCACCAAATTTGTATGTTGAAGTCCCAACCCCTAGTACCTCAAAATATAACCATATTTGAAGATTAGTTCTTTAAAAATGTGATTAAGTTAAAATGAAGTCTTTAGGGTGGGCCCTAATCCAGGCTGACTGGTAACCTTGTAAGAGGAAATTTGGACTCACAGACGCCAGACATATACAGGTGACTGTAGGAAGACACAGGGAGAAGGTGGCCTTCTGCAAGTCAAGGAGAGAGGACTTAGAAAGAACCAAACCTACCTGACACCTTAATCTTGGACTTCCCAGTCTGTCGTTTAAGCCACCCAGTGTGTGGTATTTTGTTATGCTAGCCCCAGAAAACTATTAATAATATAGTAGGCGATCCCAGGAAACACTGTAGAGAAGTGGGAAAGTAAGAAACAGAAAAAGGCCAGCCAGTATAAGGTGTTATTACAGGTTGAGTGTCCCTAATCCAAAAATCCAAAATCTGAAATGCTCCAAAATCAGAAAACTTTTGAGCGCCAACATGATGCCACAAGTGGAAAATTCCACACCTGACCTCATGTGATGAGTCACAGTAAAAACTTTGTTTTATGCACAAATTTATTGAAAATACTATATAAAATTACCTCCAGTCTATGTGTGTAAGGTGTATATGAAATAAGTGAATTTCATATTTAGACATGGGCCCCAGCCCCAAGATATTTCATTATGAATATGTAAATATTCTAAAATCTGGAAAAAAATCCAAAATCCAAAACACTTCTGCTCCCAAGCATTTTGGATAAGCACCTATGTTACGCTCCATGGGAAACAGCCAATGTGGGCACTCTAGTGCATAGGCCTGAGGGGATATTGCCAAAGAGCACAGTAATTAAGAGGACAGCTTTGGAGTCAGGCAGATATGGGTTCATCCTTACTAGCTCTTTATCTATCTATAAAAAGGGATAATATTACCACTTTATGAGAATAAAGTAATATTTATTAGTCTATGTAAAACCTTTAGTCTATGTAAAACCTATGTAAAACCTGACATTTTAAGTGCTCAATAAATATCATCATTTTTTTAAACATTTAATTTCATGACAACTCTGTGAGATCAGCGTAAATAGTCATTTGTTTTAAAACACCTCCAGTAATTGAAACGATTAAAATTAAGTTATATTGAGAATCTTAACTGTATTATTAATATTTTGGCTTATAGGCTGGGCACAGTGGCTCACTCCTGTAATCCTAGCACTCTGGGAGGCCGAGGCTGGAGGATTGCTTGAGGTCAGGAGTTTGAGACCAGCCTGAATAAGAGTGAGACCCCGTCTCTACTGAAAACAGAAACATTATCCTGGCGAAGTGGTGTGCCTATAGTCCCAGCTACTCCGGAGGCTGAGGCAGCATCGCTTGAGCCCAGGAGTTTGAGGTTGCTGTGAGCTAGGCTGATGCCACGGCACTCTAGCCCAGGTTACAGAGTGAGACACCGTCTCAAAAAAAATTATATATATATATATGTTTATTATGTTTAGTGCAGTGGCTTAGTAAATAATATACTAAATACTTATGTGAACTAAAATAAACTCTTAAGCCTCCCAGGCAACTGAATGATCCCCCTCTTGGCCAAGGGGACCCCAGAAATACCCTAAAGCTGAGTTGCTGGCCATGAGAAGGGTGGTTAGACACACCTGATCATGCCCCCTCCCTTCTTGAAGATATACTTTGTAATTCATTAACAGCCTGAGGCTATGCAAGACAAACCTTAAACCACACCTGCAGGCCCTCAATTTAACCAGCAGATCTGTGAGTCTGAGTATATGTCTGGTGACTTATCTCTGATTGGTGACTTCCTTATCTCAACTTAAAACATTCCAAGCCTTTAGACAAAGCTTCATTTCTTTAACCAATTACAAATCAAAGAATCTTTAAGCCCACCTACAACCTGTAATCCCCCAGGATTAGAGTCGAGATAGAGATATCCTGCCTTTTTGGGCCTAACCAATGTATACCTTCCATGTATTGATTTGTGATTTTACATGTAATTCCAGTCTCCCTAAAATGTATAAAACCAAAGTCTAACCCAACCATGGCAAGTCCACGTGCTCAAGGCTCCTTAGGCATGGCTCTGGGCCATGGTCACTCATACTTGGCTCAGAATAAACCTCTTTAAATTATTTTACATAGTTTGGGTTCTTTTCCATTGACACTTAAATGTGTAGTATATATTTAGTAATAATTCATTTATATACACATATGATTTTCATATTGATGGGACTGGACTGGACTGAAATTATATTCCTTTGTGTTCTAAATTTTCCTGCTTCTGCAAAAATATGACGCATACATATTTTGTTAGTGA
This sequence comes from Cheirogaleus medius, assembly GCA_008086735.1. Taxonomy (NCBI): domain Eukaryota; kingdom Metazoa; phylum Chordata; class Mammalia; order Primates; family Cheirogaleidae; genus Cheirogaleus; species Cheirogaleus medius. The sequence continues at coordinate 13,568,221 of VBSM01002217.1, forward strand.
TACATGTCAGGTGTTTTCTTCCTCTAAGTACCAAGGTTTGGAAGGGGACTTTTGGTGAGTCATAGTCTTGGACTCTTGTGGTAAAGTGAGACCTTATCATCTGTCTACTGCCTCCAAGCATTGCTTCCTGAAATAAGGCTGCAGTTCCCTAAATGCTGACTGGTTGCAGCTGCTTTGGTTCTGCTGCAGACACATTCCTGGAATTGCCCTAGTTAGGCCTCTGGGGGCCTCCTGGGAACTTGTGAGTATTTTGTAATAGAAATGTCAGGTACTTAAGTAAATTACCTTTAATTATGGAAAACACAAAGGCTTAGAACAGAATTTAGTGATCAAAATGGGTTATCTTTTTTATTTTATTTTATTTTATTTTTTATTTCAGCATATTATGGGGGTACAAATATTACGGTTATGTATATTGCCCATGCCCCCTCCCCCCTCGAGGCAGAGCCTCAAGCATGACCATTCCCCATACGTTGCACATCTCACTCATTATGTTTGTATATACCCATCCCCTTCTCCCCCCTCCCACCTGCCCAACACCCGATAAATGTTATTCCTATATGTCCACTTAGGTGTTGATCCGTTAATACCAATTTGCTGGTGAGTACATGTGGTGCTTGTTTTTCCATTCTTGAGATACTTCACTTAAAAATGGGTTATCTTTTTATTAGCAATAGTTAAGAGGAATATGAATTTAAATATAGAAGTCCTGTCTTCATATTTTAAAAAACAATTCTCGATCATATAACTGAGTATAAAAAAGTCAATTTATTTTTTATGAGGTTTATTCTTTAAGAAAATGTTGAAAACATTTATAATAGTTTTAATTCTATTAAAAGCATGATAAGCACTTTATTGATTTCAATAAAAGAAAAAAAATCAATTTGTGTGTGTGTGTGTTATAGCCAGTACTATAATAGGAGATGGGAGATTTAAAAAAAAAGATTTAAAATGTTCACTCATTCATTGAACAGATATTTATGAAGCACCAAATATTACCAGGCACTGGTCTAGATGTTATAGTTACAGCTGTTAATAAAAAAGACAGAAAAGAAAAAAAAATTAGTACTCTTGTAACAGAGGGAACAGCCTGAAAAGGGGGTAAAATGTTTTATGAGTTGTCTTGTCAACCCCCCTCTAGTCTTTTTGGGAATTTAAACCTGCATCCCTGCCCAAGGCCAGCAATCAGAGGGGCAGGAGAATGTTCTTTGCTCTTGTTACCATAGGAGATGGCTCAATGGAATTATCTGGGCAGAGGTCATGAGATTGTCTTCACTGGAGATGCCATAGTTAAACAGCAATAGCCCAAAGTTGAAAACTCCCTTTAAAAGCTCTGTATTTCTGCTTATAGATAGGACGATGGTACTTTAAGACAGGAGCCTGCCATCTTCTTCATTTGCTGGCAAATTAATAAACTTCTCTTTCTTTTCCTCAAACCATTTGTCCCTGTTCTTCATTCGTCATTAAGCTGCGGGGACAAGTACCAAACTTTTGGTAACACCATCACGTTTGAAAAAAAGTTTCAATAAACAAAATTTCTAGAAAAACTTATGAAAAAAAATAAAAATAGAAAAAATTATGAAAGAATGAGCAAAAAACAACTCCTTAAGTTTAAGTGTCAAAGGAACAGTCAATTAAACCCCAGATGACCAGTCAGAGATGTTAGGTACGGAGCTGAGAGAGAGACACACACAAAGCCTCGTGTGTAGGAAAATGATGTTTTCTTTTCAGCATATGGGTGCAGACCAGTGGAGGCCAAAGGGCATCCACTCTGAGGAAGGGGGTGGAAAGCCTTGGGTTTTATAGAGGCTATTTGGGAGTGGGGAGAGTAACACCCGCAGAGATAGGGGAGGAGGATCCCTTCGTCCTTATTAGGGGGGATAGGAATGCCAGTGTTGCTACAGCTGCCTGTGGTCGAAGTTAGATTTACAACTTGTACTCTCCAGACTCCTGCGGCTTTTGTTTCACAGGCTTTATGATCACTATCTAAATATTACATCCTATATGTAGTTTTCGGGTTCCCACCCAGAACAAACCTAACATTCCACCCTTTTTATTATATACATATAAGAAAAGAAAGGGTAAGGTATAAGAACAGGAAGGGTAAGGTATAGGAAAAGGTTAAAAATTAGAAAGATTGGGAAGCGGGCATTGTTGTCTTTTTGACTGCTTCCTTGTTTTTGTTTTTGTTTTTTCTGTTCCTGGAGACTTGGTCATCTTTGAAATGCAGTCAGGCCTATTGCAGGGGATGTGATCTTTGTCCCTGAGATATGGTTTTGGGCAGGAAACAAAGGCCTGGAGTTTACTCCCCTGTTGTCTGGAACACCTTGAGGCTGCAAAATAAATTCTAAAAACTGGGAGCTGGGGAAATGTAAAGAGAAAGATTTACATTTCTTTTCTGGGCTCTTTTAGGTGTTTGTGAAAATGAGAGTCCCAGCAGGTTGCCTGCTAGTTTGGTAGAGTTCAGAATTGATTTTTCGCTGTTATTAGAAAATTGGGAGATTCAAGGTCACCCTAACATTCCCCCTTTTTCGTTGTTAAAATTAAATTTTTATGTAAAATGAACTCAGAAGTTGGGGAAATCGACAGAGATCTTCCTTCTGTGGCTACTTCAAGCTGAGAAGGGGTGAAGAGATCTTCTTACAAAGTTTATTTATTAAAAGGGAAGGGGTTGAAAATGGATTGTCTTGAGGTTAGAATAGGGCAGGATGGGGTTTTACTGGAGAAAAATAGGGCCTGAATTTGGTTTTATATGAATGTTATTAGATAGTGGAGAATATAGGGTTTGAAAATGAGAGCTGAAAGTAGAGTTAAGATTATATGTGGTGAGAAGAGCTCATAGTTTTGAGAAAGTAGAGAAATTTCTTGGACTGCATGCAGATAGAGATTTTTTAGAGACTTTTTATGAAATGTGTCCATAGAGAGGGGATGGAAGGTAAAGTTATTATTATTAGGGTTCCCAGCACAGGCAAAGGACTGGCAGGCCTGGTGTGTAAGCTGGGCTGTGGCGGCATTCACAGAGTGACACAGGAAGTATAAAGAGGAGACAAAGCATGATAAGGAGCCATATGTACCACAGCATATTATTGGAGCCTGGTATCCATGATGGGCTGGACTTTCTGGGAGCTCACCGTGAGTGGAAGCAGGTTCTGGATGGCCTGTAGGTTTGAGTCTGGGGAGATGACTCTCGGATGGGATTTCCAGAAGTTCAGCTGTAGACGTGAAAGTAGCAAGAATTATTTAAAAGGTTGAAGGGGACCCAGTTTGTCCCGGGAAATTCTTGAGTAAAATCTAGTTTCTAGGTTGTGTCATGGTCCTTTTAAGAACTTGTCCAGTGAGTTTTATTGTTGGCGGGTAGATGTTAAGAAGGGGTGGTGGAGAAAGGCAAGGGAACCGAACTTATTAATTTCATTTCTTGAAATCAGTCTTTATAATTTTATATGCCTGTCTCTTTTGTAATAGCCCTTAGTCCTAGAGAGGATGAATAAGGTTAGGCCAGGTGGAATTTAATAGCTTAAATCTTGGAGATAATTTTTTTATTTACTTAATTCATTAAGCTAATTAATTAGAGCTCTTTTACATATTTTTGTAGGGAAGCATTACATATACATGACATATATGGACACTCAAACATATAGACATGTAGAAGGAGACAATCTTAGGTGCAACAAGACAGAAAGTTTTATAGTTTGAAAGTTCAGAGTATATCAAGGAAAATGTTGTACGTAAAGTTCTAGTTAAGATCTTTTCCCAGGGTGGGTAATTGGGAAGTACAAAAAGGAGTGGGCAAGCAAAGACTTCATCTCCCAGCTACAGAGAAGCTGTGGAAGACACAGGGGGGTTGTATTTTATGTTTTACTCTGAGGATGAGGGTAGGAGAGTGAAATAGAGGCCCTGAAAGTTCAGGAAGAGTAGAGAACATGGCTCTGGCACTAGTTCTTACCTGTGCCAGAGGGTTATCTATGGCCTGGCCATCCCAGTGTGTTGGAGTTTGACGTGCCCGTCAGACTGAAGCAGTTTCAGAGGGTCCCTGGGTATGGAGGATGCCTGTTCAGGGTGGGGCAGCCAGTGCCAGAAGGCAGGTGTGATGTCCTGTTTTAGGAAGAGGGCACTTGCTCTTCCAGTGTCTTTCTTTTGTCAGAGGGGACACAGTTCTGGCTGAGCTCATTTCCCGGGGCATTTTTACTCTAGGGACCCAGAGTGGTAATGGAGGCAGGAATCAGTTCCCGTAGAAGGGTGTGGCCTTGTCTACTTGCCTGGGGCCTTTTTGAGTGACTCTCTGGAAAAGTTTTTTATAGGGGCAGCCTCTATTTGAAAAGCTTTTTCTGTTTTGGGGGCTGTTGTTAGTTCCACTCTCTTTCTCCTTCACCTCTCCCCATCTTAGTTATTAAAGATCTTGAAGGCCAGGTTTAAAAGTTCCACTTGTGGAGTCAGGCCCCTTTTTAAGCTTTTGGAGTTTACACAGAATATCGGGGGCTAACTGGGAGATGAAGTGCATTGTTAAGATGGATTGTCCTCCCGGGTGTCAGGATCTAAGTAGTAAAGAGGACGGTCTTGAAAGGAAAGGACTGGATTTTTATCCTGGCTTTGAGTAATTTACAACGTCTTCTGATCCCGCAGCCTCCTAAAGAGGGAGTTGGCGTACAGGTGGGGAGAGAGCCTGGCTGGCCTTGGCCAGTGCAGCCAGGCAAGAGCGGCGGAGACTGAGAAGAAGAAGAAAGGAGGGGGAACAGGGAGAGCTGAAAAGGAAACCTTGTCTGGAAAGTGAAGACAGTGAGAGATGCAAAAGAAAAAGTAACATGTGCCAGGCGGAGTGAAGATTAGGATTTCTAGCAAGTTTTAAGAAAGGATTGAACGTAAAGAACTTTAGACCCCCTTGCTGTGCCATTTGCAACAGAAGGTTGAGTGGCAGAATAGCACTGTGATTAAGGGATTCATTCTTGGGCCTGGTTTCCTTGTCATGTAACATAATATTGTCCCTGACGACAACTATGACAGATGAGCTGCTCATACAGAGGCAGAGAAGGGACTCAGTGACTTAGTTTTTTCTCCCCGTAGGGGCCACCAAATGTTAGGGAGTGAAGTCCATATGCGAGGGGAGAAAGAATTCTCAGACAGTGATTAGGATAAACAGAAGTAAAAGTTGATTTTCCTAAGAAAGAAGAAAGAGAGATAGATAAATAGATGTATGTATAGAGAGAGACTGAGAGAGAGAAAGAAAGAGAAAGTGGCCACGGCTTGTAGAGGGAGGAAAGAAATGTCGGGCCATTTGCCATTGTGGTGACAGAAATTGTACTAAGACCCAGTGTTTTGAGACTTCAGAGGAGGCATCCCAGAGGGGTAGTTTTAAGAGGAGTAGACTGAGAGTTCCTATGTTCCTGGAAAGAGTAGGGTCACACGGGGCGATTCTACTCAGTTCCCTAGAACGAGGGAATGGCACTGGAGTGAGGAGTGAGTGACGAGCATGAGCTACGAGTCAGAACAGGCGTCCCTGTGTCCAACGAAGCCCCCAGGGGCCGAGAGTCCTCTGGCTTCCCGGTAGGACTTTTTGGGTCGAGAGGAGGAAATGAGAAATGAGACCGAGCTTGTGAGCTCCTCCCACTCACCAGGAACAGGATATCTCAGATTTTGGAAGTCAGCAAGGAAGATCTGAGTCCTGGTCTGGTGTCTCTCTCAGTTTGGTTCAGGAGGGTCGGGGTGGACAATTACCTTACCTTGACCAAGCTAGAATGTTCTGCCTACACTCCAGGATCAGAGACAAGTTAGAGAGAGCCCCCTGCACGGCTCAGCACTTTTGCCAGCCACCTCGTCAGAGACAAGGGAGGTTAGTGGCTCAAAGGGACTCTTTGATCAACCCAGGAGACTGGCTCCTCTCAATTTAGTCAAAGATCCATGGAAATCTTACTGGTGACCCAGGGACTTAGGGGAAGGCAGGATTTGAGAGTGAGCCCAGGATGAGCTGCCGATGCCTACTGCTTCCGAGATGCAAGCCTTGCCTGCTGGAGACCCAGAGGGCATGTCCACCCAGTGTGGCCTCCTGGTTTTTGGCACCAAATGTTAGGTCCAGAGCTGACAGAGAGAGACACACATGAAGCCTCATGTGTAGCAAAATGCTGTTTTATTTTGAGCATCTGGGTGTAGATGGGTGGAGGACAAAGAGCAGCCACTCTGAGAGGGAAAGCCTTGGGTTTTACAGAGGGTTTTTCCAGGGGGCGTGAGTAACACCTGCAGAGATGGGGTGGGGGAGTAGCTTTGTCCTTATCAGGAGGGATAAGAACTCTGTGTGGCTGCAGCTGCCTGTGGTCAAAATTAGATTTACAACCTCAGATTCTCCAGACTCCTGTGGCTTTTGTTTCACAGGCTTTCTGATCAGTATCTAAGTATTATGTCCTATACATACTTTTCAGGTTCCCACCTGGAACAAACCTAGCAAGGGATAGCCAAATTATTTCCAATTTGAGAAGTGATTTATCAAAAAAAAAAAATTAAAAATAGAAGCAAACACACTTTATAGATAACTAAGAAAACTACCATGAAAATGGCTAAGACAAGAACTGAACAGAATAGCAAAGAACGTCAGCCATTTAAACCATTTAAACTTAATGCATCAACAAGCAATCCCCAACTGATCTATACCTCCATCAGATCTGAATGAGAAAGAAAAAGAACTTTTATCTGAGAAACATAAGTCCTTTTAAATGATCAGGCCCAGAGGGACATTCAAATGAGGCAGCAATCCTGTTTTACTCCCCGCTTCCAGCTATGTATTCCTCTCTTGAAACTGCTTGCTATTGCCACAGGTAGCTATCAATTAACCTAATAATGCCACACTGGACACTATAACTCACACTTAACAATGTATAGCCAATCACTAATCAATGTTATTTCTGTAAACTAACAGGAATTCCTGACAAACAGCTTTGTATCAGTGCACTGCCTGTCCCGCTTTTGTTTTGCCTTTAAAAACCTGCTTTTAAGAAAGGCTGAAAGGAGCTTATATCCAAGGTTACTGGGATCTGAATCTTTCAGGCAGCTTTCCTTATTTTGGCTGAAATAAACTCTTTAATCATATTTTGTGCTTCAGACTCTTCCCTCTAGGTTGACATTTCTGCCACTGTGAGCAGGATTCGGATCTACCACCCTGACCATCTGACATTCCTCCTGGACTCAGCAGGCCTGGTTAGCTCTGAACACCTTGTGTCTTGCAATTCCAAGAGAAATTGTTGGATGTAAAGAGGTGAGACCTACTGAAAATATGGACTGATCCCACTTTTTGGTTGAAGGTCTAGACTTTGTTTGAGCTGTTCTTTCAAACCATCCCTTTCTAGAATGGAGGTTTTCCATCTTTACCCTAAGGGTAAGAGATTTGAGTTTGAGGTGGGGGCTGCCTTTTATACCTCTGCCTCAGGATCAGAGGTTTCGGTCAAGGTCAGGACTTTGCGTGGAACTTTTGCCTTTCCGCCTCTGTTTCATGGCTGTAAGGTCCCGATCAAGGTCTTCGCAGTTGTGGCACTGGTGATCTCATTTTACATAGCAGCCTTTAAAAATTGCAGCTGCTAGCCGAGCATGTTGGCTCATGCCTGTAATCCCAGTGCTTTGGGAGGTTGAGGTGAGATGATCACTTGAGACTAGTAGTTTGAGAGTAGCCTGGGCAACATAGTGAGACCCCATCTCTAAAAAATTGTTTTCTTAATTAGCCAGGTGTGGTGGCATGTGCCTATAATCCTAGCTACTCGGGAGGCTGAGGCAGCAGGATCGCTGGAGCCCCCAGGAGTCTGAGGCTGCGGTGAGCTATGATTGCACCACTGCACCCCAGCTTAGGTGATAGAGGGAGAACCTGTCTATAAAAAAAAATAATAATAATAATTAAAAGAAATTGCAGCTGCTTTTCTATTTTTGAAATTCAGGCTTGATTTTTTAATTTGTGACCAACTCCTATTAGTTAAACACCAGCGGGTTTTACTCATGGGGCACCTTCTTGTAGATATCTAGGAAAGTGAATCCACCTAACCCAGGATGATCATGAGTAGCAATGACTAAAACAGAGGTCTTTTAAAATGCCTAAAATAAATTATTTGCATGCACAACTGGAAAAAGCTTGCTTCAGAATCAAATTGAATAGGAGACTTACTTCCAACAGCACCTAAGAAGCTTCTAAAAGAAATTCTGAGAAAATTGCCTCCATTCAGGAGGTAAACAAAAGACATGCATCACCACCACCTGAGCAAACTCCCTGGGTCTTTGACAACCTCCCTGAAACTCCTACTGTGGCAATCCCAGAGTTGCTATGAACGTGCTGTTCTGGGGGTTGTCCAATTCTCAAACCGTTTTCTTTGCTCAATTAAATTTTGTTAGATTTAACTTGTCTAAAGTTTTTCTTTAAAGAGATGGCATATTTGAAGTAGAGCTCCCAGTGACCCCAGGAGCATTGAGTGACCCAGCTAGTTACACACACCCGCCCCCAGGCTCACTGTGTTCATTGCTCTCTTGCAGCAACTGGGACTGGGTAAGTTCTGTCTCCGATCCAAAAGCTCCATAGATTTATGTTTTGAATGATTTGAATTTGTTTAAACAAAATTTTGTTCTGATCTGTGTTTGGAAGTTGTAACAGAAACTAGACAGGGTCCAGGATTGGACGGGATCCAATAATTAACTATGTTGGATCCAGTTAGTGACCTCGAATGTCCGACTGGATCAAACAGAAACTGGTATTATAGCAAATGGCAATACTGCAGGGAGTACAAAAACTCCAGCTTTTGGAAATTTGCATGGATTTTTTGTGCACTAGCCCCGCCCCTTTGTATCTTTTCCCTGTGTGCATGGACAGAACAAAATCATTGGCTAAATTGATCTGAGAGGCAAAGCTAAGATTCAGGATGAAAATAGGATCTTTAATTTCTGAAGAACCGAGTACTTCACCTTCTGGCTATGCCTACATTTACATGTACAAGTATTAGGCCCAAAAGCTGCAAACAAAAATGGCAAAATCTTACTAAAGATAACTTAAAATTACAGTGAATGTTCCAAATAAACAGCATTGCATTTTAAGAAGTGCATTTAAAAGTGAAGGCTCCTGAATTAGTCTCATCCAAGGATGCCTATTGATGTGCAGAAGCTTCTAAAAAGATTTCAATATTTTATTGGCTCTTTTAAAAAGACTCTATAAAAAACAAATAAAAAGCTTAAGCAACGAAGTAAGAAGGAAAATTGAATCTGATAACTTTTCAGCTTAGTTATTATCCTGCCCTAAGAGCTAAAATAAAGCTATCCTGGATAAAGTGTTTATAAAAGGTAGGCCCTAGGGTAAAGTAGGCTTGCTTCTTTTTCAGAGATGTCCATGCTGAGTCCACACATAGAGAATGTTTTCTTTGCCCTATTGCTCGATGGGCTTCCCCCTGAACTCAGTAATTTTAGCTAAGAAACAGAAGCTAAGGTAAAAAGACCACCCGTTGAACAAGGTGGGTCTCTAAAAATACACCTTTGTTGCTAGGCTGACAATTGCTTCAGGCAACGAAACAGGTAATTGGAAGATGGATAGTCTAAAAGGTGGCAATGTATTTAAATTTAGAACAGAAAGAACAAACAGAACAACTACAGAATGAAAATATAACTTCTGTGATTATAAAAATGCAGATCTAACACATTTTCTAAACCAAGACCAATGACTGACTGATACTGATGTTGAAATGCTAACATCCAGGGAATTAGCTAAGCACCATTCCAGTTGGCATCAAATCTGAAACAGTTTAAAATCCCTTAAATGCTCAGATTGCCTGTTTTGGATCTCCTGTGGGATTCACAATAAGGGCTATTCTACCTTGTAGTCCAGTGATCAAAGTTCTGTGGTTTTACTGCCTCAGCCTGGGTTCAGATCCCAGTCAGGGAACCAATCCTTTTGGGTTTGATATTTATGTGACATCTGGGGTACCCATTCATCTCTTTGGAGATGGCTTGTGCATTCTTGGTTAAGTCATAACCTTGGCTAAGGCTTATTGGTTTCATATAGGAGGATACCTTTGGGAAAAGAATTAAAAAACCAGAAATATCAGCTGTTTGTCCTGGTCAAAATTAATAAATTTAAAAGGATTTTTTTTTTTAACAAAGAGTTCTATGGTTAAAAGTCAGCTTGATTACAAAGCTGATAGTCTATACACACACACACATTTCCAGAGGACTGAACCCCCCCTTTTTTAAAATTATGTGCTTGGTCCCTTTGTTTGCTTCCTTTCTTAAGAATCGTTCTCCCATTTATTTCTACTCCTCCCTACTCTTTCTTCTGTAACTACACCAGAACAATATGGCTTAACTTTTACGTAACAAAGTTGGGAATTGTTTTTCAGTTGTCATGGACTGCCCTAGGTTGCAGGTCATGAAACCTGAGCATGCCCAGATGAACCAACCATGCAACCACGGGTGAAACCTAAGTGCCTGGACTGAGGAGTGGGAACTGAATTAAGAAGCAGACACTGCATGGCAGGGTCCAGGATTCAATCAGATTGAGCCCTGGCATCACAGAATGGCAAGATCCTTTCAGATCATGCCTCATTACCTTCTGACTAAAACCAACCCAACCCTCTTGCTCGGGGACACACTGCTTTGGGAACTATCCCCGGTGTGCCCCTATTTGTGCCAAGTAATAAAAACCCCCTTGCTAATAACCAACTTGGCTGTCTCTATTGACTTGATATGCACCACACAAACAAACCCATCCATTTGGGAGGTAACACTTGCTGTTTGCCATATTACCTTGGCACCCGTTTTAATCCTCTTCTAACACACACAGACTTCTTGGAGAAGTTTAATTCTCTCTATGCTTGAGATGTAAATTTGCTACCCTGTTTTCTGTAAAATTTGGTAAGGGCATCAGCCAGGTGGAACCGTTAAATTTCAGCCTCTTCCATTTACAGAGATAAGAGTTTGAATCCAACTGTCCTTTTAAACTAGTGAGCTTTATCTTACTTCATGGCTATAGTTTCAAAACTAAAGCTATAAGATCATTGTGTCTGTCTGTATTTTTGTGTTTATGTGTGTATACATGTCTGTTGGTATATTGTCTATGGTACCAAATTGGCTTATGAATAAAGGAGTACTTATAAATTAAGCAAATAAGCCCAAATATTTTTCAAGTTCATGTGACTTAGTAATCTTTTGGTGGATGGGACTAGTCTAATATTTCTGGTTTGATGGGAATAGCTCTGCCTTCTGAGTTATCAGCAAAATGTGCATGTATTTAACTTTAAGGTTCTTGCCTTTATGATACTTGCCTAGCATGCAGTAATGTAAAATTGGTTGATAAAAAATTTAGCTTGGGATGTTAGCTAAATTGGTCTAGTGTCTCATGAAGTTTTCCAAATAAAATTGTTAAGAGTAAATGAATTAAATCGGTATAAATGGGATAAAAGTTTGTAAATAAACTTTTGATAATGGTTGTATTTTCTAATGTGTTTACTTGGGAAGATTTCTCACATCTCTTTAGCAACAATACCCTTAGAGTTTTGCTAAGCTAAATTAAATGATAGATGTTCACTGAACGTCTAGATCATTTCCAGATAAGATGTAATGCTGACACATTTGTTGCTGGATATTAGTTTAGGTTCATATACATTTGGCTTCTTAATTCAGAGGAACAAAAGTTATTTGGGTGTGTTAGTAAAAATGTCCTGTTCTATATTAAAGAGTTGTACTGTTAGAAAGCCCATGTTTTTGGAAATTGTAAAATTTGTAGTCATGGATTCTTGGTACGTAATTGATTAAAACTGCTTACTACCTAGGTTTTCACTTAAAAATAGGGTTGCTAAGAGTTGACATAGTAATTAATATATGTAATTAAAGTTGTTAGATACAAGATAAACAATTCTATATACAAATTGTATAAAGTAGGATGGGTCGGGCGCGGTGGCTCACGCCTGTAATCCTAGCACTCTGGGAGGCTGAGGCGGGCGGATCGCTCAGGGTCAGGAGTTCAGCCTGAGCAAGAGCGAGACCCCTCTCTACTAAAAATAGAAAGAAATTAATTGGCCAACTGAAAATATATAGAAAAAATTAGCCGGGCATGGTGGCGCATGCCTGTAGTCCCAGCTACTCGGGAGGCTGAGGCAGAAGGATTGCTTGAGCCCAGGAGTTTGAGGTTGCTGTGAGCTAGGCTGTCACCACGGCACTCTAGCCAGGGCAACAGAGTAAGACACTGTCTCAAAAATAAAAAAAAATAAAAAAAAAGGAAGGCATAAAAATGTGGTTTAGTTAAAGGGAAAATTATTTTGTCTAGTTTAGAGGTTTTTAAAATTTGTTTTAAATTAAAAGAAAAAAATGACAGATACAGTCAAATGGATATAGAAAATTGGAAAGAGAATGGGAAAAATTGTAAGAGCTTACACAAAGTTTATAAAAATTTTACTTTGTGTGGTTAAAACTGATTGAGATTGGATTTGTTTAAAAATTTTTATTAAAATTATCTTTAGCATTAATAATACACTGATGCAAAGATAAAATGTGATTTTCTCTTTTGAACAAGATTTTCATGTAGTATTAATAAGAGATAATAAAATATTTTTGTTTAACTTTTAAGTAAACTGCCAAAGGGAAAACAGAAAGAGAGCATCTGCGCATGTGAGAGGAAGAGAGAGAAGAGAAAGATTAAGTTTGCTTCATGCTGTCTTTATTGATCTTTTAACTTTTTGGGAAACTGAGTCCCCTCTCTACTAAAGAGTAAAGGTTTTTGCTTTTTGAAATCTTTGAATTATCACTTTGGCTAAATGAATGACTATTATCTTATAGTGACCTGTGATCCTATTTTGATCAAGTGTTTTAAAACTTTGATATTTGACAAACCTTCCAAAATCAAATTTCAAATTCCAATTTCAGTCTTTTTGACCTCAAACTAACTTTTTGAATATTTGGACCCCTAGAAGTCCATGAGAGACATATTAGGCTTATTTGGTATGTTAAAATCATACAGGAAACATTGTGAAACACGAAATGGTATTTAACTTTCTTTGGATTATATTGGCATAAATGTGTTATTAATATGTGTTCTAAAATTATATGAGATTCCTAAAATTCTGATATGTCTAAGTATATGCTATTAGTAAAAATTATAATTATTATGTTAAAGTTGTATGCCACAGAAATAACCAACTTTCCTTTTCAATTGTATCTTTAGTCATGGCTATTAAAATTCTTTTTTTCATCCACAGACAATTATTATTTACTTTAATTCTTCTCAAAAAGTGGTTTATAGTTTGGTATAGTCCAAAATTTTCTTCTTCAAGGAAATTCATGGAAAAGACTCTGACAAGTACTCTTGAATACAGGTTTCTGATAACTTTGGAGATCATACCATTGCACTAGATAAAAACTTCCAGGACTCTTCTAGATAAAAGGCTGATACATTCATGAGGATTGCTAACCCAACATCAAGCAGAATAAGAGTAAATTCCATGAGGCTAAATTCATAGAGAACTAAAATAATTTTTTATGATTAAAACATTGCTGATTCATTTTATGTTTTGTTTTTCAGAGTCAAAAACTTTTCTCTTTTGAGCTACTTATAGCTTATAGCAATTAGTAAAACATATCTTTGTGAACAAAATTGAAACATTCTCCTTTGTCTCTACCTGACTTCTCCAAAATTTGGAAACTATTTGACTATTCTTAATTTATGGCAAAACAGTTATTTACTTCAGTTCAATAAGAATCTGTTCTCTATTGTAACATTACACAATTAGATACACTGGTTATTTTACCATGACTTTAACTGGAATGGCATATTTTGGGACATGTCCAGACTGCTTTTAAGAATTGAGGTTGACTTTATAGAGCTGATAAAAAGCTCCTTGGGAAGATTGGCCTGGTATTTTGTCTACATGGTTCCCTTAAAAGGTTTCTGTCCTTGTGGTAAGTAAAAAAAATGTCACTTTCTTTACTTATCCCAGGACCCTCAAGATATTTGGGGACCTTGAGAAGAGAAGAATTCACCCAATTTGTATAGGTATTATGAGCACAGCCTGATGATAAATCCTTGGCTTGGCCTCCCAGCCTTGAAAAGCTTCTAAAAGTCTAATCCAAAATTTCTTATGGAAGTACCAGCAAAGCCAATTAAAAAAAATCTATATGGCCAGTCACTATTCTTGTTGCATATTATGTAAATAAGCAGGCTAAGTGTAATAGTATAACATATTTTACATGTAAATTGGTCCTACCAAGATTTATCTTTGATAGAAATGGAGTACTAGAGAGAAAAAAGTTATGTTTCAGAAGAAACATGGTACACATGTTATTAGATACTAGCCTTGTCCATTGTTTTGAGTTTTTATTATTTTCATATAATTTGGACTAAATTCTAAATTATTTCCCAGCTTTAAGAAGTCTATAAAGAAGGACTAGGTTTTAATTTTCTTCATGATATTTTTAGTTGGCTCTCTAATGGAATAAGGTTTTTTTTATTCTGTATGCAAATTTTCTTTTTAATTATATTCCTTATGTACATTGTATTTCCACTATGTATCTCTTGTTGTTTTCTGAAGACTAGAGATGATTCAACAAGCAACAGCAGCTATAGATCAATGACTTTGACAGGACTACCCGGAAGTAAGCTTTCCAGTGATGAGGGATAGCTTGACACTCAAATTTTGATCATCAATGCTGTCAAGAAGAAATTTTTTTTTTTCATTCCTTTTTATTTATTTATTTATTTTTATTTTATTTTATTTTATTTTTTACATGTTGGATACCTTGTATAGCTTTGCCTCTCCCTAAGAAGG
>VBSM01002217.1:13590779-13611652 GCA_008086735.1 Cheirogaleus medius
TATTTTTAGTTGGCCAATTAATTTCTTTCTATTTATAGTAGAGACGGGTTCTCGATCTTGCTCAGGCTGGTCTCGAACTCCTGACCTTGAGCGATCGGCCCGCCTCGGCCTCCCACAGTGCTAGGATTACAGGTGTGAGCCACCGCGTCCAGCCATGTACATAACATTTTATAGTGACTTTCACTTAAAAATATACCTTAAATATTTTCCTTGTTTCTACAGTTCTCATAATAACTTGTAATAGGTACATAACATTTCTTTGAATGGATGTTATCATAATTTTCTTAACGTTTTTATTGTTGGTCATTGTTTCTCTACATTGAATGTGACAACAAATATCTTTGTGCTACAAATTTTTAATCACCTGTCTATTTCCTTGGATCAAATTCCTAGAAGTGGGATTTCTAGGTAAATAGATATAAATATCTTTGATACATACCTTGCTATATCAAATCAAAGCTATACAGATCTTCAGCATATTTCTTTGTCCACACTTCCACTCATTCTTTTCATCAATTGAACACCATCTGTTGTCAGCAATTTACTTTGCCTGACTTTCTCAGATTGTCCCTTGGTTACTTCTTGGAGACAAAAGCAACCTGTGATGAGGTCAGAAGTATCATGTTCACACTGAAGAGGCAGAGGCCTCTGAGCAGCTCAGTGAAAATGGATCATATCTTCTGACTTCAGTGCTGCTGCTACCATCCTTTGTCTCGGCACACTGACAGAAATAAAAATGCTCTTTAAGCCGACAAATGAGGTGGGTCATAATGAACATTCCAGACATCATGTGAACCTCATATAGGCCCATAAGATTAAAATCGCAGACTAATAATGTATCATTTGGCATCTTGAAGAGCAAAACAAAGTGATTTCAAGTGAAAATACGTTTAATTGGCTTCTACTGAGATTTAAATGTCTACATGAATTAAATGGGTTTTTCTTCTATAATCAAGTCCATTGCAGTAATTTCTAGTACAGCTGATAGAGTAAAACTTTATGGTTAGTTTTTAAAAATTAAAAAAAAAGTTTAATTTTTACTTCTTAAAAATTATTTTTATGGTTAGTTTTTAATAAGCAAATGATTTGATATGGTATCATTTATAATACGAGAGTCCCTGGTTATTTCTGAATCCCACTTTGGAAGAAAGATGATTTGCAATGTCTCCAAATCAGAAAAAGGAAGATATTTTATTTTCAAATTATTTATATTATACCATTTCAGTCTGGTTTTGCTTTATTGGCAAGGGCTTTCAGTATACTATTGTCAAATCACTCTTATTATTACAAGGGATTTGATACATCATTTATGTTTAAAACTTCTATATAGAACCATGTGCTTTTATAAACACCAAAGCTATATTACATAGATAATGGTGACTATGTAATTCATAAGGAAACAGGCTTAACTCTTAACTGAAATGAGTTGCATTTGATGAGAGGAAAATCTATTTGGTTGTAGATTTGTTGACTCAAAAAAGAAAGGTTGTGATATATTTGAGTAGGTTAACAAAGTTGTTACCTCTCCCTACCTTTAAATCCTAAAAAATCATGTTTGTGTGAGGAACACAGCTAGAAAGCAAGAGATCAACAGATCAACTGAAATTGTTGGCAAAGGTTTAGCCACAGATCTACAGACCTGCCTGGCAAGTAGAGGTGCTTCATGCATGTGAAATTATAATTTTACATGACTTCTGACGGAAAGCTGCATGCTTTGGGTTCTATATGTATTTATATTTAGGCCCCAGAGCTTTGAAGAATAAAAGATGCTTCTTTCTTATGAACAGGTTTCTTTCTGTTACTGTTTTTTTTTTTTTAGAAAAATTCTTAGCCTAGAAGGGGGGGCACTGTAATTTCTTGTTTGTTGACATAACCAGAAAACCCTCCATACCCACCCAAGTTTACAAATGACTCAATCTGTTTGGCATAGCTTTAGGGATAATCATTAACTTCATGTCTTTGTGACCATGAAGTCTGAGCAAAGGGCACATTACCAAGGAATGAAACACATACTGACATATCAGGGTGCATCAGCACCACCCAGTGGCCTTGAGCTAATTCAACAGCTCTTTGGAAAGAAACAGGCTCCAAAGGCCCAGGGCCTCTCTCTCAATGGTGAATTGTATACACATGCATGAAAGCACCAGGATTCAACTTTTGCAGAACTGAATCTATAGGTATTAATAGTTCTAATTAGTACTTTGTTGACCTTCTTTCTGGGAAGATCAGATTATTTATATGGCAAGAAAATGGAGTGTGTCGTATATTACGGACTTTTGGCAGATGTGTAGCAGTTTATATATTTGTAAGTGGTGAGCTAACATCTTTTTTTTTTTTTTTGAGACATAGTCTCATTCTGTTGCCCAGGCTAGAGTGCAGTGGCGTCAGCCTAGCTCACAGCAACCTCAAACTCCTGGGCTCAAGCGATCCTCCTGCTTCAGCCTCCCGAGTAGCTAGGACTACAGGCATGCGCCACCATGTCCAGCTAATTTTTCTATATATTTTTAGTTGGCCAACTTATATCTTTCTATTTTTTTTAGTAGAGACGGGGTCTCGCTCTTGTTCAGGCTGGTTTTGAACTCCTGACCTTGAGTGATCTGCCCACCTTGGCCTCCCAGAGTGCTAGGATTACAGGCATGAGCCACAGCCTATCATCCTTTTTCTTGAGTCAAGTAGCAATACATGAATGCTAAAGATACATTATCCCAAAATGAGTGACACAAATTATGCTCCCAGGAGGAGGGTAGAAAGTCAAAGGAGTCCAAGGGGAATTTAGTTTCTGTATGTGCTAAACAAACCTTTTTTATTTTTTTTATTTTTTTGAGACAGAGTCTCACTTTGTTGTCCAGGTTAGAGTGAGTGGCATGGTGTCAGCCTAGCTCACAGCAACCTCAATCTCCTGGGCTCAAGCAATCCTTCTGCCTCAGCCTCCCGAGTAGCTGGGACTACAGGCACGCACCACCATGCCCGGCTAATTTTTTGTATATATATATTTTTAGTTGGTCAATTAATTTTTTTCTATTTTTAGTAGAGTCGGGGTCTTGCTCTTGCTCAGGCTAGTTTCGAACTCCTGACCTCGAGCGATCTGCTCGCCTCGGCCTCCCAGAGTGCTAGGATTACAGGCGTGAGCCACCACGCCTGGCCTAAACAAACCTTTTTATACCACTTTCTACATGATAAAAGACTCTCTCCTCCCAGTAGGCACTGGTACTTCTCTTTTTCTAGATGTACATCAAATTTCTGGTAAATTTTTAATTCTTTGTAACTGCTGGATATTATGCACATTTTAAAATTATTTTTATTTTTTAAATAAAAATAATACTTGCTGACGAAGACTTGAAAAGTGCAGAAAAGTAGAAATTAACAGCAAGAGAAAAAATATAGTCTCCCTATTAAACACAATCATTGCTACTGTGTTATTATTTAGTATAAGCATCTACCCTGAGCATAAACTCTGAAACCAGACTTGCCTTGGTGTAAATCTCAAGCGGGCCATTTAGTAGCTATGAATTGGACAAGTTACTCAGTTCTCTTGGTGCCTTGGTTTCCTCATCTCTAGGATGAGGATAATAGCTCTTCTGCATAGGGCTGTCATGAGGATTAAATAAATTAATATATGTAAAATTTTTAGAATAGTGCTGTTTATAGTAAACACTATCTGTGTTAGCTATTATTTCCCCCCTCCTCGTCCTCCAGCTCATTTTGTTATTAGAAATTATGCACCAGGCATCCTGCTAGAAACTAGTATCTTGTATTTCCATCCAGTTTTTTCCTTTTGTGCAGTTTCTTTCTGGCCTTTCTAAAAGTGGAAACTGTACTAAAATATGATTTTGCCTCTTTTAAAGTTTTAACATTATATTGTAATATTATTTATTCATTACTATAATTTTTAATGACTAGTAAATGCTATTATCCTAATGTTACTATTTAGCCTGGTATAAAATGATGATGCAATCTGGAATGTGGGTTTTTATTATTAACATGCAAAATGAAGAGGACCATTTTTTTTCTCTGCCCCATATAATCTGCAGGAATGGAACATTTTTTAAAAAATGGCAAACATAAAGGTTTGTTTCCCCTTCTAGAAACAAAAGAATATAACATGATGTATTTTGGAATCCTACGTTTCTGGTTATATTTTGGCTAGCGGATTCATTCATTTTTTTTCCTCTCATCAAGCACCACCTATGCATCTGTGTGCAGGACACAATGCTAAGTGCTGGGTATGGAACACTGAAAAAGGTACTTTAATACAGAAATTTGAATTTAAGAGATACTCAAAGTGATGCAGAGGGAACATTAGGAAAAGCACTTAAGTCTGCCTGATGAAGTTGAAATTTAAACTGGTATTGAAGGATAAATACGAATTTGCTAGGAAAAAAGGATATAGAATAAAGTATTCTGAGCAGTGTCAGCAATGAGTACAAACAGAAGTCGAGAGTAGGTGTATGTCCACAAAGCACTGTAGTATTGTCCATAAAGAAGTATAATGTGTATGGTGGGGCAGAAAGAGGCAGGATGGGAAAATCAGACTGACAGTGGTGCTTGGGCCCAGAACTGAAATTCAAATTTATAATTTACCCTGTTAAAAAAAAAAAGGAATAAATTCAGGTTTTTAAATCAGGGAAGTAAGCTGTTTTAGGAAGATAACAGTGGAAGAGAACAAGCAAGATAACAAGGAAGAGAACGGACAGCAAGATGGCTAGATTGGAGGTACTTACGTTAGTGATGAGGCTGGTACAAAAGTTAATTAAAATATGATGATTAGAATGAAAGGAGGCCAGATTCAAAATGTTTTTTTTTTTTTTTTTTGAGACAGAGTCTCATTCTGTTGCCTGGGCTAGAGTGCCGTGGCGTCAGCCTAGCTCACAGCAACCTTAAACTCCTGGGCTCAAGCAATCCTTCTGCCTCAGCCTCCCGAGTAGCTAGGACTACAGGCATGCGCCACCATGCCCGGCTAATTTTTTTCTATATATTTTTAGTTGTCCAATTAATTTCTTTCTATTTTTAGTAGAGACAGGGTCTCACTCTTGCTAAGGCTGGTTTTGAACTCCTGACCTTGAGCGATCCTCCCACCTCGGCCTCCCAGAGTGCTAGGATTACAGGCTCAAAATATGCTTTAAAGATGTAAAACAACTCAGTTGGAAGTAGAGTATGATGGCAAAGGAAGAGGAAAGAAAGACTTAAAGGTTTCTAGCTTTGGGTGGACAGAAATGACATTAATAGCTTGAAAATACAAAAGGCAAAGTAAAGGGATGGGAAGGAGATGGGGAGTCAGTTTTAAAAATGCTGTGTATACTAAGCCACTGAGGTAGGCATGAGAAATTGGCAGTTGGAAATTTAGATCTGGAACTTGGGAGAGGGATGGGGGTTAAAATGTTAGCTTTGGGATGGTCAGTGTAATTGAAACCATGGGAGTAGGTGAGATCATCCAGTTAGAGTATAAAAACAAGAAGAGGTCCAAGAATGAAACTCTGGGGAATCCCTACGTTTAAAGGGCAGAGGGAGGAATGGAGTTAGCAAAACGATAGGGAATAGTAATAAGCAGGACAAGAAGAAAAAGCATTGCTGCAGAAGCAAGCAGAAGGGACTGTAAAAGTAGGGAATGATTCATCATGTCCAGTGATGGACAGGAGACAAATGGTAGGACTGAAATGTCAGTAACTGGCAGCTGTGTGACTTTAGTTATCAGTGACTTCAGCAAAAAGCAGTTTGAGGCTGAAGAGTGAAGGGGGAGTAAGCAAACTGAGACAGTGACAGCGGACTCCTCTTCCAGCCTCTTCCCAGTTTGTTGGGAAAAGGCATTACGCAAGAAACGTCTATGGTGTTGAAGCTATCTTCACAATGGAGATTTGAGGATTTCTGTAGAGAGAAGTCTGATCGGTAGTTTATTAACAGCATGATATTTACTTCATCATTGGTCTGAAATTAAGAATGACTTAAAAAATAAGTTATTTATATCTATATGTATCTTTCTGTCTACCCTCCTGCCCCCACCCCAGTATCTTAGACTGGAACACAAAGCTCTAACCTTAGTTTGAAGAGGGTAAGAATCACAACTTGGACTTGTCTCAAGGGCTTTTATTTTGATTTACCACAAAGCAGTTAATAAGCAGTGCAAAGGACATAAATGATTAGGACACAGGAGGTGTATTCGGCTGCCCACTTCCTCTGTTTGTTTATCTCAAAAATTTTGGTGGCCTCAGCAGTTCTAGGAACCAAAATGTCAGAAAAACATAGCATTGTGGGCTACCTCGCCCCCTCCTCCTTTTTAAAACCCCAGATGTCAGCATCCAGAAATAACTTATTTTAGATGAAATTTCTGTTTCTAAGGAAGCCGCATCACTCAGCCTAATGTCTAGGTCCTGGATCTTAAAACTCTGGCTGTGCCAGCTCTGGGGCAGTCTTGCCCTACCATTTATGTGCATCTAGGGTCTTATGGGAAGACCTGGCAGGCCTCCAACATACGAACCAAGGCAAGAAACAAAAGGCAAGCAAGACTTCTTTCCTTCATTCTTGCTGGTTCTAGTACAGAGGAACTGGAACTGTGCTCATGGTACACAGGTATAATGAGCCTGGAATATTAATACCATGAATATTCCTCTGGAGTCCAAGAACTTCAGTATTTTTTAAAAGGCCAAGCAATTTTAAGAGATGTTTTCAACCCAATAGCCTCATTAACTTGGCTAATTCTCAGTTCATTTTCTATGAACATCTGTACAAACACACTTTATGTAACCAATGGTGCCAAGGGGTGTTATCTTTAGGGAATCTTATCAGGGTAAGCCCAGATAAAATCTCAAGATTTAATACACTCATGAAATTTTTACTGAGGGTGACCTTCTTGAGATAGGTATTTCACATCTGAGGGCAGAGCAACATCAAGACTTTAGAGATTGCTTATATTTCATGTGGATTTGGAATTTCGGCTGTATCCATAAACATGGAAAAATATAACAAGATGAATTAGTAAATCTCTGAAATAGTGTCTACATATGGAGAGATATAAACACTTTTTTAAACCAGCCGTCAAATGTCACTTTGATATCTTCAGCAGGTTTTGGTGAATCCTAAAACTCAATATGGCCTTCTAATTTCAAATCTGTTGCTTTGATTTCTTAATTTTCTGTGAACTTTGAGGAAGGCTGTATGATCACAGTAGTACATTTCTTAAATATCTTAAAAAGATCTATTTTGTCAGATTATCTCAGTATGTCTGTCTTTTAGCATAGATGGTAGATATAAATACTGGTGAAACAGCAATTAAAGCTATCAATGAAGTCCCTCTGAAGGCATCCGATAAAGCTATTTGGGTGCCTCTGAAGTCAGGTACCTTATATAAATTTGTGCTTCAGGTGAAAAAAAGTGAGGAAAGATCCTTTCCTGATCTTGACATATTTAGGTCCTGGAGGAAAAGTTTGAATCTAATTTTGTCCATGCTAGACTAAGAATATTGCTTTAAGGTAATATATAAGTCAGTGGTTTCAGTGTTTTATTCCTGTTTGAATAGGAAGCAAAACTGCAGTTTAGGAATATGGCACATTGTTAAGCAATGCTACTAACTTTTGACTACTTAGAAAAATTAAGTTGGTACTTTTCTTTAGACTTGAGCATGAAATTTATTTTCTGTATTTTCATGGAATTAAATGTCCTTACTTTCAATTAACAAAAAACTAAAATGCATCTCAGTATTTTGCTTTTAGTGATTTAATCAACAGCATAACATTGCTTCAGTTTCTCAGTCTCTCAAATTTCAATATATATCTATATATCTACATATCTATACCTAAATATATCTATGTCTATATTTATGTTAGCCGTTAGGTTATTTTTGGTAAATTTGGTTTGATGAGATCCTGCCCACCTAATGGTGAGAGGAGCAGAAAGTAGGGTTAGGTCCTTACAAAATATGTTTGATTCTTACTCACTTTTGCTAATGCATCTGAAAATGTTTGATTCTGATCATAAATTTGAAAATGACAAGTGAAATTTCTACGCATATAATTATAGAAAAAAGGCTTATGTTACATTTAATAGTGTTAATTTTGAAGACATTTCAAATTTCCATCAAGGATAACCTCACAGGTAGTGTTCAATGAAGAAACCAGCACAAATTTTGGTTACCTTGTTAGGAAACAAAATGCTCTAAGAGATGTTCTGAACATTTTCATTAGAAAAGGGAAGATAATTTTTATAGTCGTCTGAGGTGCTGTAATACATCTACTGATACTCCCAGCTGTTTAACTAAACTGGCTGTCTGTTCTAAAATCCAAGTGAGGTTTGGGTTTTCAGAATGTGCATGTTCCTGTGTTCTACAACGTTGTAAATATGAACCATCTATCCCACTAGGGTGCTTGCTACAGTTTTTGTTAAACTCAGCATTATTTTCACAGAGTCTTTCATCTTTAGCTTCAACAATCTTTTTCTCAGCTGGAACTACATGACGAAGGTCCATATCCTCAATGGAGTCCAATAAATCTCCAACATGGGGCTGTGGAGTGACTGATGTCAGATGTTTGAGCATATACTCTTCACACTGGCCAACTGCATCCAGAAGATTATTTATTTTACTGATCAAAGTTGAACTATTATCATGAAGGTGACACCAGGAGAGCAAAGCACTGAACAAAAATATAAACAAGAGTTAAACAGGAAAAAGAGTAAACAACCACAGGCTTTTTAGAATGTTTAATGCTAAGCCCTACATCTTTCTCTTCTAGATAATACCATGCAAAAATGGATTTATGATAATTATGCCAGTCAAAATCAGGAAAGTAATGATGGTAAATAAGACTTAAAATTATAAAGATATTATCTTTAAATAAAAATTAAACTGGACTTAATCATAAAACCATAATTCACAATTTCTCCTTCACAACTCTACATCCACTTGTCCTGATTTTAGATTTTTCTGTTAAGATTATATAACATCTGTTGAAGAGGGATATAGCTCCAAGTAAGAAAAATTAGTTTCTCCTTTAAGGACATCAAACAGCTTCTAAACTAG
This sequence comes from Cheirogaleus medius, assembly GCA_008086735.1. Taxonomy (NCBI): domain Eukaryota; kingdom Metazoa; phylum Chordata; class Mammalia; order Primates; family Cheirogaleidae; genus Cheirogaleus; species Cheirogaleus medius. The sequence goes on from VBSM01002217.1 coordinate 13,599,787, forward strand.
TGATTCTCAATCTTGGACACTCATTAGAATCACCTGAGGAATTCTTAAACCTATCAAGGCCCAGGTGACACCCCAGACCAATTAAATCAGAATATCTAGGGGCATCTTTTTTTTTTTTTTTTTAAGCTTCCCAGCTGATTTCAGGGTATAGCCAAAGTTGAAAACCATTTTTCTAAGCATATAGTTGCTTTCCATCAAGACTGAAGGTTACAGAATACCCACCACTGCACTCCAGCTTGGGTGACAGGGCAAGACCCTATCTCTTAAAAAAATACAAAAAGAAACTTCACTTTCCCAAGTTTATATTATAAAGTAGACATCGTTTGCTGAGCTACTAACAATTTTCTTGAAAGTGGTAAGAATTCTTCTAGTCTTAACAGATATAATATTGTTCAGATAATCATGTCATGTCATAGAATAATGGTTATAAAAAGTAATGTTTTAAAAATGGAATCAACTGATATAAAAGATTGAACAGTAAGCTTTCTAAGCTTATAAAAGATTAATTTAACTTGACGTGAAAATGAACATTAACCATTTTCCTACTATAGTACACTATAAATTCTAGTTTCTGATAGTTGGGATTTTCTAAAACCCCAAACACAATGAATTTTTTGTTTTGTTTTGGTAACTTGTATCTTTTATCATTCTTTAAAATTAGTAATTTCCTGAAGCATTTTATGTTTTTCTCTACAGAGGATAAAGTTTCAAAGAGGACAAGCCTGCTATGCTTCTAGCTCTGCGTATCATTTGACCACTTGACTCTGATATATGCCATTACTGCTATGGCATCCTGACAGGTATTCAATGTTCCAGATTAATGTAAATAGAATCATTTTTCTATTACTAACTATATTTTATCATGTACTTCTTTCTAGTCTAGAGGTCTGTCACATTGTGTGCAAGTACTAAAAGTGTTATTCAAAACCTGAAGATTTCTTAATTGGAGATTGGTGGTAGTTCAGGTAAAAAAAAGCATATACCTTCCTACCATTTATTTAAAAAAAAAAAAGACAACATCTGGTTCACACATTAAAGTGAATGAACTGTTAATAATTTTGATTTTTTGAAGGCAATTAATATTCGATGCTCTGCAGCACTCTTTCGTGACTATAACACCAGGGAAAGAACTTTAAACTTCAGTTTAAACACTTTATTTTTACATTCTACTTTCATAAAAATCCTCTAGTAAGTTAAAATGAGTCAGCATTTAAGTTTTTAAAATTACCTCAATGTTCCTCTGAGTTGTCCATAGTTTATAATGACTTCTGCACCTTCTTTATAACCTTGATTGAAGCCCTGTTGAAGAGCAACTGCTTTGCCAGCATCGATTCCCTCTCTATAACCTTCCTAAAAAAACCAATGAAGAAATGCAGCTGTAACTAACACAAAGTGAACCATATGTAGCTCCTTTAAAAAGGCATAAAATCAATTGAGAAAGTTGATGAAATAGACCTTTGCTGTGTTACGGGACATAATATGGCACAGCCATACAACCAAAGCAGGCCGTGCTTTTTATAAAAATTTATTATTGGTTTATCTTTCTTTATGCCACTTCTGAAGTCTAGACTTACTGGGCAACTTTTTTTTTTTTTTTTCTTTTTCACATTCCATGGATGGTGAGAAATGGGCAACTTTTAAAACACTGATTCTTACAGTTTTTAAAAACCCTGTGTTAGCAACGTCTTCATAGAAAGGAAACAAGGAAGATTACATGTCTGGGCCCTTAATAACTAATTGGAATGATGTGGGTGGGTGAGGAAGCAGGGCAAAGTAGGGAAAGAGGAAACTGTTTTAGGAAAAGGAAGATGAGGAGTCTGGTTTTAGAAATTTTGCTTGATACCTAAATTCAATTAAACTTCAAGTTCTCTGTGGGTAGAGATTTTGGCTTGCATCTCTCACTATGTCATAGTGCTCAAAAGATGCTCAATACTTACTAGTCTAGCCCCAGCCTCACATAAAGCATACAACATGGTTGCCGGGCTAAGCAAATGTTATTTTACTAAAACATGAAACTAGGGTAGATTACCAACTGCATCTTTAGAGGCAATTTCATGGTTGGCAAATACATTAAGTGAACACAGACCTCATCATCCAGTCCTCACCCAGAACTAAGCTCTGAGTGCTCCACACGGAAATAAAGCTTAGTTTCAGGGAACAGGGGCAAATAAGAGACGAAAAATTCACACCTACCAGATAAAAAGAAACCAACTTTAAAATTCTCTTACCTAGCCACCATTACTCCATATTTGCTTTCTCCTATTGCCCTCTGATAGCATTCTTAAGTTCACCTTTTCCATATGCCTTGATTTACCACACCTAACTTGAGGCTCTCCATCCACTCAAGCAACCCACGTAAGCTGAGGACATATCCTTTAGCAGCCATAATTAGCACAGGCGGTCTATGTTTCTCCCCCTACCCGTTTCCCTGTGATCCTCAACAAAGTGCGGGCTCTTCAAAATCTGGACAAAGTTTATTTCGGTTGGTCCCCAGCTTCTAACGCACACCGCTTTCAAGTAACCCATCGAGAAATCCTAGCAAGACGCGGGCCGGACTGGGAGGCAAGGGGTAAAGGAGGGCAGCGCCGGGCCAAGCAGGGACCACTCAGAGCCCAGCTTCTTCACAACTCCGCGCCTCTCCTCCTCAAACCCTGTGATCCTAAGAGTCCCCCGCACCCGCCACCCAGGTTTACTTTGACTCGTCTCTGCATGTGACTCTGCCATTCCCGCTGCACCAGGAGGGACTCGTTAGCTTCCTGGTCAAACACGTCTCCCTCGTCTCCCGGGCCTTGGACCGAGGCAGCAGCTTGAACCCACGACATCACCAATACAAATGCGGGGTCGCAAGCCACCGGAAGCGCCAGCAACTCCTTCCGGTTCTGAGGGGGCGGGGTGAAGACGGCTAGTCGGGGCTTGGGGGGCAACTGCGCGTGCGCGGGGGCGGTGTCCAGGTGTAGGGTGTGAACGGCGTCTGCCCTGGGGTCTTTTAGCTCGCAGTGTTTTGGGCTTTCTCAGTTGACAGAAAATCCGGTTGCACCTGTTGTGGGCGACGCAGATTCCTCCTTCGCTGGGCCCGCATTCCCTTAACCTCTGCGGAAGCCCGTCCGGACCCTGAAGTGAAACATTGCCTCCATAGTTTCTGCAATGGTCTGGGTTTCACACTCGCTAGCGTAGTTAAGCTGATGGGTGATTACTGCCCAAAGACTGTCTCTTTTGGAACCCCCTCAGTGCATTTAAGGGATTTGACAACCCGACATTTTTCAAAAGTTAGGAGTGTGGGGAAAAGGGTAATAAAATCAAAGTCAGATACTGGGGCGAATTTGAGATCAATAAATACAAAGAATAATTTGTAAAATCAATACATTTTTCACTGAAAATATATTTCCCAGTATCAGGCTTCCCATTCCTCCTCAGATGCCCTAAAAGTAGACTGTTGGTTTGGTAGGGACTTGTCTTATTTATATACACTCAGCACCAGTACTGTTCTTAACACATAGTAGATACTGAACTAGATGTTGGTGAATGAATGGACACCAGTAGTATTCCTATTTTGCTCTGTGCGTGGGTAAAATGATAATGATTTATCTAACGTATTTTCTTGAGCACTTACCTTATGACAGGCATCATTCTAGCTTCGGGATACATCAGTGGACAATACAGACAAAAGTTTACAGTCCTTGTGTACTTTATATTCATGTAAAATTCACAGGATAACCCATACACAATATATAAATAACATATAGTTTGTTAGAAGATCATAAATGATAAATGCTATAAAAAATTAAAAAACAGGAGGGGGGCATGGGCAATATACGTAACCGTAATATTTGTACCCCCATAATATGCTGAAATAAAAATAAATAAATAAATAAATAAATAAAATAAAAAACAAGCAAAGTAAGGGGAACCATGAGTGTGTATGGGAGTGGGTGGGTGGTACAGGTTACAATTTTAAATCTTCAGAGAGAATTTTGCATCCACAAATAATATAAATATATAAAGTATAAATATTATAACATGTAAATTTTATTAACATAAAATATATTAAGATATATGCATACATGTTAATTAGAAACAAAATGGTAGTAAGGTAAGCAATAAAGATAACAGTTGAATAAAATAGAAAACCCCAAAACTTGCATAAATATATTCAATTTCTTTTTGTTTTCTTTGAAAGCACCAATAAGATAGATAATCCTGCCATGACCCTGATTTTAAAAAAAGAGAACAAAATTATACAAGATAAGAATGAGAAGGGAGTAAACCTCTATGCAGAAGAAAATTAAAATATTATGAATTACTTACGGAAACTCAAGAGCAACATGGTTGAAAACCTAGGAGATATGAATGACTTCCTAAAATATTGATCCAAGAAGTAGAAAACATGAAGAAACTAATTACCATAGAAAAATTGGATGTTAAATATCTACTATTAAAAATAGCATGGAGACTTGACAGTTTCACAGTTAAATCTTTTAAATCCTTTTTAATCTTTAAGGGCCAATGGATAATTAAATTGTTTTTACTATAATATATTAGGGGAGAGAAAACGATGAAAACTTCCTAAATTATTTCATGAAGCCAGCCTTAGTGTAACCTTATAAAGATAGTATCAAAAAATAAACCAAGGCTGGGCACGATGGCTCAGGCCTGTAATACTAGCACTCTGGGAGGCCAAGTCAGGCGAATCGTTTGAGCTCAGGAGTTCGAGACCAGCCTGAGCAAGAGTAAGATGCCATCTCTACTAAAAATAGAAAAGAAATTAGCTGAACAACTAAAAATATATAGAAAAAATTAGCCGGGCATGGTGGCGCATGCCTGTAGTCCCAGCTACTCGGGAGGCTGAGGCAGAAGGATTGCTTGAGCCCAGGAGTTTGAGGTTGCTGTGAGCTAGGCTGATGCCATGGTACTCTAGCTCAGGCAACAAAGTGCGACTCTGTCTCAAAAAAAAAAAAGAAAAGAAAAGAAAAGAAATGAAAAAAATAAATGAAAATTCAAGTTAGCTTATGGATATATATTCAAAAGAGAATTCAGTACCTCATTAAAAGAATAATTCAGGAGGTTTTATTCCAGGAAGCAAACTTTTACAATATTAGGACATCTATAAGCATATTTCGTTGCATTAACAATTTAAAGGAGCAAAATATATTAATGCTGAAAAGTCATTTGAAAACACTTAAAAATCATTCTTAAGAAAATGCAATAGAAATAGAAATAGAAAGAAACTACAAATTGGTAAAGACATCAGAAATCCACCAGCAAGTAGTGTTTTAAACATTCAGATGTTAAGATAGTTCCTTTAAAGTATAGAAAAGAGAGGATATCTGGTGATCATTATTATTATTGACTGTTCTTTTGGAGACTGGTGCATGCAATTAAAAAAATAAACAAAGTAATCTCTATAAATGTTGGGTAATAAAAGATGAAGTTATTTCTTTTTGCTGACTATAAGATTGTATGCCTAGAAAACCCCAATGGACTTCAGTTAAAAACAACATAGTAAGAGAATTTGATAAGGTCTCTAGATATAAGAAAAATAAACACACGAATAGCCTCTTTCTTTTCTATTATAGTAATAACCATCTAAAATTGTAAATGAGAGGAATATTCCACTTGTAATACCACCAAATATTATTAAATATAGTATCTATTTATATATTTGTTTAGTATTTAATATTTATGGTATTGTTATTATAAATGTCAGGAACACATTCTTAAAATCATGCTGTAACATGCATAATTTAGAGTGTATAGTATGATGAATTTTGGCAAACAAACCACCACCCAGTCAAGAAAATTCCCTCATACTCCTTTGCACTCAGACTCTCACGCCCGACAACAACCACCCCTGATCTGATTTCTGTCACTTTAGATTAGTTTTGCCAGTTTTAGAATTTCTTAGTAATGGAATCTTTTTTTTTTTTATGTATTTGGCTTCTTTGACTCAGCATAATGTTTTAGAGATTCATTCATGTGGTTGCATGTACCAGTAGCATGTTCTTTTTATTACTAAGTACTGTACTATTTTCATTATATGGATATACCATATTTTGTCCATGTACTCATTGAACATTTGGATTGGTTACAGTTTTTGACATTATGAATAAAGCTGCTATGGACATTGTTGTATGTGTCATTTTGTGTACACATGTTTTCTTTTCTTTTTTCTTTTTTTTTGAGACAGAGGCTCACTCTGTTGCCTGGGCTAGAGTGCCGTGGCGTCAGCCTAGCTCACAGCAACCTCAAGCTCCTGGGCTCAAGCGATCCTCCTGCCTCAGCCTCCCGAGTAGCTGGGACTACAGGCGCAGGCCACCATCCCCGGCTAATTTTTTCTATTTTTAGTAGAGATTGGGTCTCACTCTTGCTCAGGCTGGTCTTGAACTCCTGGGTTCAACGATCCTCCTGCCTTGGCCTCCCAGAGTGCTAGGATTACAGGCATGAGCCACCACATCCAGCCCCACATGATTTCATTTTTCTTGGCCCCACATGATTTCATTTTTCTTGGGTAAATATCTAAAAGTGGAATTGCTGGGTCATATGGTAAGTATACATTGAACATTATAAGAAACTGCCAAACTCCAAAGTGATTGTACCATTTTACACTTTCACCAACAATGTATGAAAGTGTCAGTTGCTCCACACCCTCTACCTCACTTGGAATTATCAGTCTTTTTAGTATTAGCTATTCTGATGGGTGTGTAGTGGTATCTATTACTGTGGTTTGGATTTGTATTTTTCAGATGATTTATGATATCGAAGACTGGACTCTGACTTTTCTTTATCTTTCCCAGATTTCTTTCTAAGAGGCCTGGTGAGTCACACAAACGCTAAAACCTCACTAAACAGGTTTTATTAACCCTGTATGATGTAGCTTACTTTCCAATCTGATTCTGGGATAGAATCATATGACAGATAGAAGACCCCCTTATCTTACCTCAAGCATCCCTTTCTACTGACTCCAGGTTTTTAGACAAAGCTTAACTCTTTCAACCAATTGCCAACTAAAGAATTCCTAAAACCTATCTGTGACTTGTAAGCCCCCCTTGGGATGTCCCACCTTTTCGGTCTGAACCGATGTATAATTTCCATGTATTGGTTTATGGTTTTACCTGTAATTCCTGTCTCCATGAAAGTATAAAACCAAATTGTAAACCAGCTGACTTGGGTGCATTTTCTCAAGACTTCTTTTTCTTCAAATTTTTAAATATTATGGGTACATAATAGTTGTATATCTTTATAGGGTACATATGAAATTTTGATACAGGCATACAATGTGAATTAATCAAATCAGGGTAATTGGGTCATCCATCACCTCAGGCATTTAACATTTGTTTGTGTTAGGAGCATTACAATTCTACTCTTTTAGTTGTTTTATTTTTATTTTTATTATTTTTTTGTTTTTTTTTCTTACTACTCTGCATGATGTTTGAATCTTTTAGTTGTTTTAAAGTATATCCTAACGTATTGTTGGTTATAATCACTTTTTTGTGCTATCAAATATTGTTCATTCTATCTAACTATATATAGATAGCCATACTCCCTTTATCCCCCCTCCCCAATACCCTTTCCAGCCTCTGTTAACTATCATTCTACACTCTGTCTTCATGAGATCAATTGTTTTTAATATTTATCTTCCACATATAAATGAGAACATGTGGGATGTGTCTTTCTGTGCTTGGTTTATTTCACTTAACATAATGCTCTCTAGTTCCACCCATGTTGTTCCAAATGGCAGGATTTCATTCTTTTATGTGGCTATATAATATTCCATTGTGTGTATGTACCACAATTTCTATATCCATTCATCCATTGATGGGCACTTAGGTTGATTCACAATCATTCTTAAGAAAATCATTCTTAAGAAAAAGAATACTGTGAATAGTGCTGCAATAAATATGAGAGTGCAGATATCTTTTCGATATATTGAATTCCCCTCCTTTGGATATATACCCAGCAGTCTAGTAGTTCTATTTATAGTTTTTTGAGGATCCTCCATACTGTTCTCCATAGTGGTTGCACTAATTTATGTTCCCACCAACAATGTACAGGGGTTCCCCTTTCTCCACATTCTTGCTAGATTTGTTATTGCCTGTCTTTTGGGTAAAAATAATTTTAACTAGGGTGAGATGATATCTCATTATAGTTTTGATTTACATTTCTCTGATGACTCATGATGTTGAGCATTTTTTCATATACCCGTTGGCCATTTGTATGTCTTTTGAGAGATATTTATTCAGATCCTTTGCCCATTTTTTAATCAGATTATTCAATTTTTTCCTATCAAGTTGTTGGAGCTCTTTATATATTCCAGTTGTTACTCCCTTGTCAGTCAGGTAGCTTGCAAATATTTGCTCTCATTCTATGGCTTGTCTCTTCACTTTATTGATTGTTTCCTTTGCTGTGGAGAAACTTTTTAGCTTCATGTAATCACATTTGTCCAATTTTGCTTTGGTTGCCTGTGCTTTGGGAGTATTACTCAAGAAGTCCTTTCCCAGGCCAATGTCCTTAAGCATTTCCCCAATGTTTTCTTTTAGTAGTTTCATAGTTTCAGGTCTTAGATTTAAGCCTTTAATCCATTTTGATTTGATTTTTGTATATGGAAAGAGGTAAGGGTCTAGTTTCATTCTTCTGCGTATGGATATCCAGTTTCCCCAGAACCATTTATTGAAGAGACTGTCCTTTCTGCAGTGTATGTTCTTGGCAACTTTGTTAAGGATAAGTTCACTATAGATGTGTGGATGTACTTCTCGGTTCTCTATTCTGTTCCATTAGTCTATGTGTCTGTTTTTATGCCAATACCACACTGTATTGTTTGAAATCAGGTAATGTGATTCCTTCAGTTTTGTTCATTTTGCTCAGGATGCCTTTGGCTATTCTGGGTCTTTTGTGGTGCCATATAAATTTTGGAATAATTTTTTCTATTTCTGTGAAGAATTCCATTGGTATTTTGATGGGGATTCCATTGCATCTGTAGATGGCTTTGGACAGTATAAACATTTTAACAATATTGATTCTTCCAATCCATGAGTATGGGATATCTTTTCATTTTTTTATGTCCTGTTAAATTTCTTTCATCAGTGTTTTGTAGTTTTCACTGTAGAGATCCTTCACTTCTTTGGTTAAGATTATTCCTAGGTATTTACTTTTATTTGTAGCTATTATAAATGGGATTACTTTCTTGCTTTCTTTTTCAGATTGTTTGCTGTTTGCATGTAGAAATGCTACTGATTTTTGTATGTTGATTTTGTATCCTGCAACTTTACTGAATTTGTTTATCAGTTCTAATCATTTTTGGCTGAGTTCTTAGGTTTCTCTAGGTGTAAGATCATATCATCTGCAAACAAGGATAATTTGACCTTTTCCTTTCCAATTTAGATGCCCTTTATTTCTTTCTCTTGTCCACTTGCTCTAGCTAGAGCTTCCAGTACTATGTTGAATAACAGTCATGAAAGGGGGCATCCTTGTCTTCTTCCAGATCGTAGAGGAAAGGCTTTCAGTTTTTCCCCATTCAGTATGATACTAGCTTTGGGTCTGTCATATATGGCATATAATTTTGAGGTAAGTTCCTTCTATACTCAGTTTTTTTAGAGTTTTTATCATAAAGGGATGTTGAATTTTGTTGAATGCTTTTCCAGCATCAATTGAAATGATCATGTGGTTTTCGTCCTTTATTCTGTGGATATGATGTATCACACTGATTGATTTGCATATGTTGAACCATCCTTGCATCCCTGGGATGAATCGCATTTGATCATGATGAATAATCTTTTTAATGTGTTGCTAAATTTTGTTTGCTAGTATTTTGTTCAGGATATTTGCATCTATGTTTATCAGAGATGCTGGCCTATAGTTTTCTTTTTTTATTGTGTCTTTTCTCAAGACTTCTTGAGAGCTTGTTCCCCAGGGCCTGGTCACACACATTCAGCTCAGAATAAACCTCTTTAAATTGTTTTACAGAGTTTAGGTTTTTCTGTCAACAATACTGAATACATGTTCACGTGCTTATTTGCTGTTTGTATATTTTTTAAAAATAAAATCTTTGCCCATTAAAAAAATTGGGCTGTCTTCTTACTGTGTTTGAAAAGTTCTTTGTACATTCTGCACTTAAGTCCTGTGTCAGATACGTGTTTTGTGAATATGTTCTTTGCCTTAGTTATATCCATTAGGAGACAGATGTGGAGATAGAGTTAGGAGTGCATGAGGTCAATTGGTAGATGTGAAGCATAATGCCTGTGAAGGGTAAAAAGAGCAGAAAGATTGATTAGGCAGGGAAAACTTTCAGAAAGTGATGCTGGCCTGGGCATGGTGGCTTATGCTTGGTAATCCCAGCACTTTGGGAGGCCAAAGTGGGAGGATTCTTTGAGGCCAGGAGTTCTAGACCAGCCTGAGCAACATAGTGAGACCCCATCTCTACAAAAAATACAAAAATTAGCTGGGCATGGTGGTGTGTGCCTGTAGTCCTAGCTACTCAGGAGGCTGAGGCAGGAGGATCACTGAGCCTGGGAGTTTGAGGTTACTGTGAGCTGTGATTGAGCCACTGCACTCTAGTTCGGGAACAGAGTGAGACCATGTCTCCGAAACAAAATAAATAAATAAATAAATAAAAAGAAAAAAGAAAGTGATGCTGTTCTGATTTGATCTGATCCCTGTGGTAGGGAAGAGAGGAGGAAGCAGGATTGGGCAGGGAGATGCTCAGATTGCTATCTAGATCTGACAAAGCCTTGACCAACATAAAAGAGATCTCTGGAGCAAAGAGGAGTCCTGCCTTAGGCACATGTGGCCAGGCCTTGCTACTCCTGCCACACTCAATTATTGGCTGGGGGATGACCTGGAAGAGTGTGGCCTAGGTTAGAAATCTGAGGCATCTCCTGGAGGCGCTAATAGCTGGAGGCTGACAGCTAACTATGCTTTCAAAAAGCAGATGATCTTTCAAGGTCCTTTCAAGTGTGTGATTCTATTGTTTCCAAGATAGCATCCCTCCTCCTTTTGGTAAAGAATAAACTGTAAATAACATTGACATCTCCTGCATAAATTTCATTGTCACAATGTGAACTTACTCCAGAGTATTTAGTAAACTTATCTTGCAGCTTAGCATCTCTTATATAAATACTCTATGATGAGGTCAACCTTTAGGATTCATTGTATTTTCTTCCCATTCTTCTGCTTATCGTTCATCCTTGTCTATTCTTTCAAAGCCTTCAACAATTCTTTGTTTATGTCCTTCTATTTCCAATCTCCTGCTAAGTTTTATTCTTTATCTCAGTCTTCAACACTTTATTTGTGACTTTTGCAAACTGCTGTTTTGTAATAGATGTAATAAACTCTAAGGGGGCATAGAACTTTCCTAAACTCATCTTCAAAGTTTCTAGTATACTGGCTTTAATCATTCAGTCTTTGGCAACCAGCCAGCAGAACTGATTTCCATATACCAAGCGAAGTAGTTTTCCCATTTCTCCTTGTCCCTTTTAAATTTTCATAGGTTCTGCTATACTTAGTGGTACTGAGCAACTAAGTCCTTGGGTGCCATCTTTTAATTGCTTATATCAGGTTTGCTCTAAGGCTATGTAATATGTATTAGAAACATAGAATTGTTGCTAGTGGTGAAAACAGATGGGAGACAGTTCGAAATATATCTTCTAAAGATAGGGCCTTAGAATAGGGATAGCAGGTAGATTCTGGGCATAGTTGCATCTTCATTTAAAGTATTGTGTCTGTAGAAGACTCCAGGCATAATATAGCTATCAAAGCTAAGAGAAAAATTACTAGTCCAATATAGAATGTTTGTTGAATATTAGAAAGGGGATGAAGTAGAAGCCGGGCACAGTGGCTCACACCTGTAATCCTAGCACTCTGGGAGGCCGAGGCG
>VBSM01002217.1:13611752-13668957 GCA_008086735.1 Cheirogaleus medius
GGCGGCATTCAGCTCGTCCACCTTGGCCTTGGCATCATCAACGGCCAGCTTCCCACGATGCTCAGCATCCTCGATGGCGGCCTCCAGGGAAGCTCTCTGGCCTTTGAGACATTCGATCTCAGCCTGGAGCCGGCTGATGTTCCGGTTCATGTCGGAGATCTCCCTCTTCGTGCGACGCAGGTCATGCCGGTGCTTCCCAGCCTGAACCTCCAGCTCCTCATACTTGGTCTGGTACATGCTCTCAGCCTCAGCCCTGCTGCGGTTGGTGATGTCCTCGTACTGGGCGCGGACCTCAGCGATAGTGCTATCCGGGTCCAGGGAGCGGCTGTTGTCCATGGACAGGACCACAGATGTGTCCGAGATCTGGGACTGCAACTCACGGATCTCCTCTTCATGTAGCGGCCTTAGGAAGTTGATCTCATCAGTCAGCTCTTCCAGGTGAGACTCCAGCTCTACCTTGTTCATGTAAGCTTCATCCACATCCTTCTTGATGAGGACAAATTCATTCTCCATCTCTGTACGCTTGTTGATCTCATCCTCATACTTATTCTTGAAGTCCTCCACCAGCCCCTGCATGTTGCCAAGCTCTGCCTCCAGCTTCAGCTTCTCCTGGCCCAGTGTGTCCAGCTGTCACTGAAGGTTGCTGATGTAGTTTTCAAACATGCTGTCCATGTTGTTCCAAGCCGTCTTCTGCTGCTGCAGGAGGCTTCACTGGGTCTCCAGCATCTTGTTCTGCTGCTCCAGGAACCACACCTTGTCGATGAAGGAGGCAAACTTGTTGTTGAGGGTTTTGATCACCTCTTTCTCCTGGTTGCGCACGGCCTGGATGTTGGGGTCCACCTCCAGATTGAGGGGGCTCAGCAGGCTCTGGTTCACCGTGACGGCTGTGATGCCCCCCACACCACCGGCCCTGGCATAGCCCCCACCCAGACCCATGCCCAGGCCACTCCGGAAACCGCTGCTGCTGCCCACTCGGGAGAAGCTCGAGGAGCTGATGCGGGCACTGGGCCCGCTGGTGTATGAGCGGCTACTGAAGGCCCCGGGGCCAGAGGTGGACATCTTGTAGGACTTCTGGGTCACCCTAATGGACATGATGGAGGCTGGAGTGGAGGCAGGCTGGCCGAACCAGACAGAGATTCGAGAAGGAGCGAGAAGCTGCTTCTAGGTCTCCTCCTCCCTCTTGACTGATCTTTCTAAAAGCCTATTGATGGACAATTATGTCTAATAATATTTAAGCATGTTCAGGTTTGTCTCATCTTTTAAAAAAATCCTTCTTCAAGTTCTCCTCTAGCTATTGCTCTATGCTTCTCTTTCCCTTAACAACAAAACTTCTTGAAACAGTCATTTCTACACCTCCCACTTTTTCAGCTCATTGTAATCTGACCTCCAGCCCCTCTATACCATTCACAATGAAGGTGAGGGGTGGGGGCAATTTCTAGAATATTTTTGCTGACGACTTTCAAATCTCTCCCTTCCAGCTCTCCCCTAAGCGTCAGACTCACGTGTCTAACTGCCTGCAGGGTGTCCCCACTCAGATTCACTGTAGGGATTTTAATGCATCAGTCTGAATTTATCTTTTTTTTTTCAGTGTCCTTTCTCCTCTTATGTTCTCCAGCTTCTTGTTACTCAAGCTATGGTGCCCACACCTGTAACATCAGCTTCACCTGGGAGCTTGTTAGAAATGCAGATTTCTCGGTCCCACCCCAGAATTTTTGAATCGGAATCTGTATTCTCAGGTGATTCGTATGCTTAGTCAAGTTTGGGAATCATTGCAAGTCACTGAACAGCATCACCACTACATACCCATTGCCCAAGGCAAGAACCTGACTCCTCCTCTCAGTCACCATGTCTTAAATATTTCTCACATTTGTCCATTTTTTTCTTCCTTTCCCACTGCCAGCTCCCTGGTTCAGGCTACCATACTCTCCTACCTGGCTATTCTAACAGCTTTCTTTACTGATCTCCCTGTCTGGTGTCCTACCTTCCCTCCAGCCCACTTTTCCTACTTAGCCAGAGCATTAGTCCTAAAACAAAATCTGATAGGGCCCATCCTTTGCTTAACTTTCTTCAATACTTCCTGATTGTTCTTAAGATAAAGTCCAAATGCCTTTCGGTGGCCGACAATGCCATGTGTGATCTGGCTCTTTGCCCCCCTCTCTGGCCTTGCTTCTCGGCACCCCTCACTTACACACACTCGTTTTCAGTCCTTTACCACAGGATTTTTACTCTGTCTAAAAATGCACCTGCTCCCTCTGCCAAAGGCTACTTATATTTCAGTTCTTAGCTAAGATGTCACTTCCATAGGGAGGTATTCTTCAATCTGCTCAATCTGGGTTAGTTGTCCTTCCCATATGTGTTCTAGTCTTTACTACCTTGTTTATAAATGCCTAATTGTCTATATTCCCTACTAGACTATAAGCTCTTTGGGGCAGGAACTATGTGTCCTAGTATAATCATCAATAAATATTTATAACATAAATTAATGAATGTCATCAAATTCTTCAAACACCTCATTTTAAGCTATCTCATGTTCCAATTATAATTATGAGAACACAAGTATTTTTACTATCTGTGTCCACATGTTTGAAAATGTGTGTATCTGGGAGGAGGAAAGGGGATTTAGAACATGTCAACTTCAATTTGCCTCTATACTTAGGGATTTGAAGTTTTAAAATTTCTTTTTAAGTTTTCCTTGATACTGTTAAGTTTTATTTAGCTGAAGAAGGTTTCATTCTCTTGCCAAAGATAGAGATATTTTTTGATAGGGTTTTATTTGCATCATTTAACAGTTATTTATTGAACCTACAGCCTACTATGTCCCTCACAAGGTTGGCATTGGTATGTCCCCCACAGGTCAATAAGCCTAATGCACACCTAAGGGCTTTTGCAGCAGTTAGTGTTTCTTCCTAGAATGCTTTGCCCCCAGATCTTAGCATGGTTGGCTCCTTTTAATCATTTAGATCCTAGTTCAAATGCTGCATCCATAAAGAGAGCTTCCCTGTCCACTCAGTCTAAAGGAGCATCTCCATTCCCAGGCACCTTCTTTTCCATCCATCATGATATTCAGGACACTATTTGAAAGAATCTTGCATGTCTATTTGTTTATTTTTTGAAATTGTCCGTGTCTCCCCCTGGCTGTCTTGCTTACCTCTATATCCCCAGTCCCTAGAATAGTACCTGGCACATAGTGAACACTAAATAAATATTTGTTTTTTTAAAATTTTAGTTGGCATGTAATAATGATACATATTTATTGGATACAAGGTGATATTTCCATATGTGTATACAACATGTAATGATCAAATCGGGGTAATTATTGTATCCATCACCTCAAACGTTTATCATTTCTTTGTGTTGTGAACATTCAAAATCTTCTCTTCTAGCCTTTTGAAAATATACAATAAATTATAGTTAACCATATTCACCCTACAGGGCTGCAGAACATAAGAACTCACTCTCTTATCTAGCTGTAATTTTGTATCTATTAACTAACCTCTACCATCCTCCCCTCCTCCCTGCCCTTCCCACACTCTAATGCCTATAACTCTATACTCTACTTCCATGAGCTCAAAATGTATTTCTTAGCTCCCACATCTGAGTGACAACATGTGGCATTTATCTTTCTGTGCCTGACTTATTTTGCTTAACATAATGGCTCATACATGTTGCTGTGAATGACAGGATTTCATTCTTTTTTATGGCTGAATAGTATTCCATTGTGTGTATATATACCACATTTTCTTTATCTATTTGTCTGTTGATAAACATTTAGGTTGATTACATATTTTAGCCATTGTGAATCGTGCTGCAATAAATATAAGGGTGCAGATATCCCTTTGATATACTGATTTCCTTTCCTTTGGATAAATATTCAATAGTGGGATTGCTGAATCATATGGTAGTTCCATTTAATTAATTAATTAGAAACAGGGTCTCACTCTGTTGCCCAGGCTGGAGTGCAGTGGCACAATCATAGCTCACTGCAGCCTTGAACACCCAGACTCAAGTGATTCTCCCACCTCAGCCTATCAAGTAGCTGGGACTATAGGTACATGCCACCATGCCCAGCTAATTTTTAAATTTTTTGTAGAAATGAGGTCTCACTTATGTTGCCTAGGCTGGTCTTGAACTCCTGGCCTCAAGCGATCCTCCTACCTCAGCCTCCCAAAGTGCTGGGATTACAGGTGTGAGCCACCACATTGCTGGTAGTTCTATTTTTAGTGTTTTGAGAAACTACCATATTGTTTTCCCTAATGGCCCTACTAACTTATGTTCCTACCAGCAGTGTCTGAGAGTTCCCTTTTCTCGCATCTTTGCCAGCATTTGTTATTTTTGTCTGTTTGGTGATAGCCATTCTAACTGGCTGATATTTCATTGTGGTTTTGATTTACATTTCCCTGATGATTAGTGATCTTAAGCACTTTTTCATATATTTCTCAGCTCAATAAATATTTCTTGAATGAGAGATTCTGCATGCCAGATCTTCCCTTCATTATTAGGAACCTTAAGGAGGTCCCGCCCTTGTTGAAGGAGGAGGGGTTGCATGACTCTGTTCCCTTGCCTGTCTTTCTCCAGAGGTTGAGCCATTCCCCACTTCCACAGTACAGATTCCTACTTCTGTATTTACAACTGCTTACTAACATTTCCCTTAGCCCCATTTCACCTGCCAAGTAATGTACTTATTCATGGCATCCTTGTGACCAGGGACAGCATTATTTGCATTTGGTACTTATTTGGAAACATTATCTGGTCAGGAATGCCCAGTTACAGCCCAGTGGTCAGGAACTAGTGTTCTGGAGTCAGACTTCGTCAGTGTCAATGCTGTTCTGCTACTTACTGACTGCATAGTCTTGGGCAAGTTACTTGATCTCTCTGTGCCTCAGTTTCCTCATCTGTATCGTTGACTAATACTAGTATCTACTTCATATAGATGTCATAAAGATTAAATGAATAACTACACAAAAGCAGTGTTGTAAATGTTAGCAATTATACTTATTTCTTTTATCTGTCCAGAGATTAGGTGCTTCAGGGGTCTGCAGAGTCCTCTTGGAGACTTTTGACTCCTGAATAACTTAACCCCTTCCCTTAACATCCTCTGTATTTCCATTCCCTTTGCTTACCCATGTCTCCATTTCTGCCCAGCACAATTGTTTCTTAATTATTTCAGTTACCTCTCTGGGAATCAGAATGTAAATACTCCGGTCATTGTGTTTGGCTGACATGTCTTTTTATTTTTATTTCTTTATTTTTTATTTTTTTTTTTCTGTTTTAAGGTGGCCAATTAATTTTTTTTTTTTTTCCTTTTTAGTAGAGACGGGGTCTCGCTCATGCTGGTCTCATTGCTGGTCTCGATCTTCTGACCTTCGAGCCATCCACCCGCCTCGGCCTCCCAGAGTGCTAGGATTACAGGCGTGAGCCACCGCGCCCGGCCTGACATGTCTTTTTAGTTTATTGTACTCTGTTGTCTTTCTTCCTCATTTCCTTCTCTCCAGGCACATTTGCCTCCCCCCTTGCTGACTTTGAACGTAATGAGGATGTTCTTGCCCCCAGGTCTTTGCCCTTGCTGTTCCCTCCTTGTGGAACACCGCCTCCCACTTCACCCCCATAGCTTGCACCCTCATTTCCTCCAGGTTTCTGTTCAAATGTCACTTTATCAGAGAGGTGAAATAGTTATATTAACTATTTTAGTATGAAATAGAGCCCCAATCACTCTTCCTTTCCAATTCTGCCTTATTTTTCTCCATTGCGCTGATGACACATTACCTATTTGCTTATTTATTGGCTATCTTCATCATTAGAATATAAAATCTATGAGAGTAAGGATGCTATATGTTTTGTTTATGACTGTATCTTCAGTGTCTAGAACAGTGTATGGGTCATAGGCACTCAATAAATATTTGTTGAATGAGTTAACGGGTGGATGAATTAGATGACTTAGTTTTCACTCTACTCAATTCTTTTTAAAAATTTGTTCTGACAAAAAAAAGTAGGAAAAACTCTTCTAGACATCGGCCTAGGCAAAGAATTTATGACAAATACCCAAAGGCAAATACAGCAACAACAAAAATAAATAAATGGGACTTAATTAAATTTAAAGCTTCCGTACAGCAAAATAAATAATTGACAGAATAAATAGACAGACAACCTACAGAATGGAAGAAAATATTTGCAAGCTGATACATCTGATAAAAGGCTAATATCAAGAATCTATGAAGAACTCAAACAAATCAGTAAGAAAAAACAAACAAACCCATTAAAAAGTGGGCAAAAAATATGAACAGAAGTTTTTCAAAAGTGAATAGACAAATGGTCAACAAACATGAAAAAATGCTCAATATCACTAATCATCAGGGACATGCAAATTAAAACCACAATGAGATACCACCTTACACCTGTCACAATGGCCATTATTAAAAAGTCAAAAAACAATAGATGCTGGTGTAGATGCAGAGAGAAAGGAATACTTATACACTGTGGGTGGGACTGCAAATTAGTACAACCTCTATGGAAAACAGTATGGAGATTCCTCAAAGAAATAAATGTAGACTTACCATTAGATCCAGCAATTCCGCTACTGGATATCTACTCAAAGGAAAAGAAGTCATTTTATCAAAAAGACATCTGCACCTGAGTATTTATCACAGCAAAATTCACAATTGTAAAGATGTAAAATCAACCTAAGTGCCCATCAATTCATGAATAGATAAAGACAGTGTGGTGTATATATACCATGGAATACTACTCAGCCATAAAAAGGAATGAAATAATGTCATTTGCAGCAACTTGCATGGAACTAGATTCCATTATCCTAAGTAAAGTATCTCAGGACTAGGAAGCCACACACCACATGTTCTCACTAATAATTAGGAGCTAAACGATGGTACACACAGGCGCAAAGAGATGTAAAGGACATTGGAAACCCAGAAGCGGGGAGGTTGAAAGGGGGATGAAGGGTACCTATTGGGTACAATGGACACTATTATGGTGATGGGCCCACTAACAGCCCCAACTTAAGCATCATACAGGGTATCCATGTAACAAAAACATTTGCACCTCCTTAATATTTTAAAATAAAATGCAAAAGTATTGTTCTGACCATGCTTGTTATTAGTGAGTCTTTTTTGCTAATAGAAATTATATTAGGACATATAGTCTATATGTAGAAAATGAGTGACATACAATTATTCAATATGTATGGACATTAACACTTACCAGTTGACAAACTGACTTACTTATTAAGAGTATATTCAATTTTGGCTTGAAAATCCAGGGCAAGACTATCTAGACCAACTTTGCCCAGACTGGGAGTTAGCATACAGTATTTGAATGAGCTTAGGTTTTAGTAAGACCTACATTTTCAAATCTTATTTCTACCACTTCTTAGCATTGTGTGGCTGGGCAAGTGGCCTAGCCTCTTTGAATGTTCTAACTCTAATGTGGGAGTACTTATTCTTTTCTTGCAGGGTTGATATTAAGAATTAGCGAAATCACATAGCAAGTGACTATTCAGTTCAATGTCTGGTGCTTTGCTCAATAAATGCTGGTTTCCTTCCTTTTCCACCATCTTCTGAAGCATATGGTTAAGTCATGTTTCCTATTCTGGGACAGTCATTTTCTACAATTGAGCATCTTTTATCTGGGAGATCAGTACAGACAATTCCATTTCATGAAAGAGCTGGTGATTTAATAATTGACTTAGAAATACACTATGGCTTCCATTATAAAACTCATCTGGCATATGTGCAAAGAACCACTATTATTTTTTCCTGGCAAGAAAGCTGATGGAATATAAATACTTTACAAATGCACACAGAGCAGGTTACCCTGGTGCAATGTCTGCACCTGAAGAAATATCATACAGTGCCCTGCAGTAGATGTGGCTCAACATAAAATTTGTCACTTCCTGAGCACTTGAAATATTGCCCCATTTCTTATACCCCTGCACTGCACGTGCTTATTTGATAATGTCGGTCTGCCTCCTTATTTCAGTTGCTGAAGTGACATAGCCCTGTCTTACAATTTGCCAAGTGATTGAAGGCGCCAGGCGTGTCGCTCTTACCCCAGTAATGTCACTGATTCCTAGTTCTTAAAGAAGGGAGGACAGTGAGCATTTAGCTTGATGGTGATGTGTTCAGCGGGAATGTCCGTCCCTAGCAAGTTGTTCGTGTTTTTCATCGGTACAGGCAGAGGAGCAGAGGGACATATTTCAAATTCCTATTGGCAAAGACGGGCTCCTGGTTCTTTTATAAGTATTTGTAAAATTCTATCCCTTTGAATCTTGTCAGCGATCTCTGGATATCCTCCAGGCTGCTTTCATAAAGCTTTCAACACACAGAGCTGAGTGGGCCGGGCAGGGAAAGGATCTGTGCGTGTGTGCTCGCTGGCGCTTGTGCTTGTGTGCCTATCTGAAGCTGCCTTGATTGAAATGCCAATGTTCTGTCGCTTTCCGGTCTGAATTTACGATAGCAATAAAATGGAGGCGTCCCCCTGCATAGTGAAGTGAAGTGCAGCGGTTGAGCCTTGCCGTTTATTTAGTTGAGTCAGCTTAATGGAGATCAGTGCTCAGTTCTTCTTTTTTGGTTCTTTTCTTGTTTTCTTGTCTAGAGTTTCTCATCAGCTGTTGAGTTTAGGGGAAAGCGTTTCCCTGGAGCTGTGACAGCTCTCCATGGGGGGACAAGCAGGGAACACGTTCAATCTTCAGGGATGATAAGTGTGAGCAGAACTTGCCAAGAGTTTTATTATTTGAAAGTGTCTGCATCTTTCTATTTTCCACTTCTTTTGGAAAAAATTAATCACAAAATATTGACAAGGCAAAGTTTTTACTTCTTACCAAATCATCAGATAATGAATAATGGAGGTTGTCAAGCTACACAAGTTGGCTGTGGTCTGCAGGTTCAAAACAGCACTTTGCAATTACTCTCAGAATTCTGCGTGGCCTGAAGCTTTTGAGGTTTGGGGACACATGACAGGAAGCAGTATTAAACAATAATCATCTTTCTAGGAGGAAAGACCCCAGCTGTTTCTTTTATTCTTTGCATGTTGATTCAGATTCAAAAGTTGCTGTGGTCCTGTAAACCAGGATTCCGGGCAAAATAATAAATTGGGTGGTAAGCACAGCCAAACATGTTTGATTTTGCCCATGACCTCATGTGTAGAAAAGGACAGAGCTGCTCTACTCCATGTAGGAGATTCTGCACACGTTCACTTCAGGGATTAATTTTGCTCTTGAGGCTGGTAGGTTTCATACAGTGCTACAGCAGATTGATTGACTCATTCCCATATTCATTCAGGTTGTGAATACAAAGATAATTCAAACACGGATCATAACGTATTTCTCTAACTTGACTGCGAGCTCCTTGCCAGCAAACAGCTTACAGTCTAGTAGGGAAAATATGTTATGAACAGCAGAAAACTATAATATAGATAGAAAGTGGAATGCCATTAAAGCATACAGATAAAAAGAGGTAGAGATGATGGATTGTTCCTAGTAGGGACAAATGATGTTTTGTGGAGGGATGAGGGAAGACTTCAAGAAGGCATTTGAGCGTAACTTCACATATGTAGGAAAAGAAGACAAACACATTCCAGGTGGTCAAAGACATAGAAATGGGAAAGCACAGGACAAGGAATGTACATTCCTTGTGGCTGAGAGAAGGAGAAAGGGACAGTTCTGTAGCCTAGGGCCTGCTTTGGAGTTAGGATTTATGGAGTTTATGGACCACCTCTGGGGATCAAAGGAACACGATGAGGGTAGGTGACACTTGGGGGGCAGGGAGTCTGGGGCTGTGTGGCATTTTCTGATACCTCTTCTGACACCAAATGTGTGTTTTTTCCTAACACCAAATATGTGTTGTTTTTCTACAGCAATTCTCTGACATCAATTGGGTATCCAACGATTCAGTTCAATTCCGACACTATCAACCTGGACTTAGCATCAGATCTTGTAAGTTAAAGGTCTCGGTCTCACAAGATTGCCCCTATCTCAGCTGCCAGCCACCAGTGGCATCCCCAGTGACCCACACTTCCGCCCAGCCGGCAATAAATTTGGGAATTCCTGTGACCCTGCACCTGCTTTGGCTTTGATATTCTAAAGAATTTGATAATTACTTAGAATGACTCACAGAACTCAGGAAAGTACGCTACTTACTATTACAGTTTCTTATAAAGGATACAACTCAGGAACAGCCAGATGGAAGAGATGCATAGGGCAAGGTTTGGGGGCACAGAGCTTCCATGTCCTCTCCAGGTACCACCCTCCCCACGTATCCACATGGTCACCAACCTGGAAGCTCCACAAACCCCATTGTCTGTGGTATTTATGGAAGTTTCATTGCATAGGTACAATTGATTAAATCATTGGCCATTGGTGATTGACTTCGGTCGAGGCTGTCCTGGAACAGGGGGAGGGCTTGGGCTAAGGTTGGGTGAGGCGGGGCAGGGTTGATGTGATCTTGTTGAAGACTCTTTCACAATGTTGGCTCAGCTTAGAGGCTTCTGGGCTCTAACTTAGAGCAAGTTGGAAGAAAAAATGACTTTACCATACGTTTCTATCTTGTTCTTTTTAACAGATAATAACAGCTCCTCTTCTCTCTCCCAGAATGGGGTGGGGGCCAAAAATTCTAACCCTCCAATCATGTGGTGGTTTTTCTGGTGACCAGCCTCCACCACGAGGCACTTTATGAGCGTACACAAGACAGTAAATTCCAAGGGTTTAGGAGCTCTGTGCCAGCAACTCAGGACCAAGACCGAATACAGTTGATCCTTAAACATAGAGGGTGTTGGGGCCACAACCCTTTCCACAGTTGAAAATCCAAGTATAACTTTTGACTCCCCCCAAACTTAACTACTAGTAACCTACTATTGACCTGAAGCCTTACCAATAACATAGTCAATTAACATATTTTGTATGCTATATGTATTATTAATATATACCTGCAGTCCCCAACCCCTGGGCCTGTTAGGAACCTGGCTGCATGTCACCACCTAAACTCTGCCCTCCTCACTTCCCCCACCCCTGTCCGTGGGAAAATTGTCTTCCATGAAACTGGTCCCTGATGCCAAAAAAGTTGGGGACTGCTGTTATATACCATATTTTTACAATAAAGTAAGCTAGAGAAAAGAAAATGTTATTAAGAAAATCATAAGGAAGAGAAAATATATTTAGTATGTATTAAGTGGAAGTGGATCATCAGAAGCTCTTACCCTCATCATCTTCATGTTGATCAGGCTGAGGAGGAGGAAAAGGAGGGGTTGTTTTATTGTCTCAGAGGTGGCAGAGGCGGAAGAAAAACCCACATATAAGTGAACCCATGCAGCTTAAACCCATGTTGTTCAGGGGTCAACAGTATTTATTTTTAATTATACCAGAGAGGCAGAAACCATTTACTTCACGATTTTGCCAAGGAGGAAGGCAGCGATGAGGGTGATGCAAGGCAACATGGAACTCTGTGGGAACAGCAGATAACACACTTCGGTCGAGGCTGAATGTGTTGTCGGCTGTCCTGGAACAGGGGGAGGGCTTGGGCTAAGGTTGGGTGAGGCGGGGCAGGGTTGATGTGATCTTGTTGAAGACTCTTTCACAATGTTGGCTCAGCTTAGAGGCTTCTGGGCTCTAACTTAGAGCAAGTTGGAAGAAAAAATGACTTTACCATACGTTTCTATCTTGTTCTTTTTAACAGATAATTTCTATTGTTGGAGTGATGCTCTTAGGAGAAAGAAAACTAGGTCCAAGCTAGTGTCAGTTCGGGGACAATCATCACCTAGAGTAATCACTTTCTCTGCCCGGCCAAGGATGATCCGTCTTGTTAACAGTCAGAGTGTAAATATATGTGGAGAAGAAGTTGAAGAACAAGCTGACAAGCTGGCTCGAATCATTTAAAATGTTCACACTTTTCTCTTTGCTGTTGGCAGAGGAATCTCTGAAGGCAAGAACTTAGTGTATAGTCCCAGCAGCCCAGTAAAGAGGCGGACTCAGGACTCCACAAAACTGAAGGTTGACTTTTTCCTTTCCTCTCACAGAGAGCGAAGAGGTCACCCAGTGTGACATCCCTTTGAAGCCCTGAGTCATCAGCCTGAGCATCTATTTTGCAGAGATACTCTAATGCCTTCAAAGGCAAGATTCAGGACTAAAAGCTGCCTGAAAGAGGGGAAAGGCAGGTGTCTAGAGGTAGCATAGCAAGAGAGTGAAGAATGGAGGAGAGCTCTTCCAGGGCCCCATAATGGGTGCTTTACCTTCATCATCTCTTTTAATTTTTCCAATAGCCCTGTAAGGTTGGATCTGCCCTCTTGATTTTACAGATAAGGAAGCTGAGGTTCACAGAGGCAACATAACTTCCCTAAGGTCATTTGACTACGTGGTCAGTGGTAGTCCAACTGACCACAAGTCTGTGCTCTTTCTAGTACATAGCAAAACAGTTGGGGGGTAATAATGTTTCAGAGACTCTGATGGTAGAATTAGAAGGAAGCTTGGAGTACACAGACAACTAGCATTGAAAGAGACTGTAGAATTATTATTATTATTATTTTTCTTTTGAAACAGAGTATCTCTCTGTCACCCGGGCTAGAGTGCCATGGTGTCAGCCTAGTTCACAGCAACCTCAAACTCCTGGGCTTAAGCAATCCTCCTGTCTCCACCTCCTGAGTAGCTGAGACTACAGGCACATACCATCATGCCTAGCTAATTTTTCTATTTTTAGTAGAGATGAGGTTTCACTCTTGTTCAGGCTGGTCTCGAACTCCTGACCTCAAGTGATCCTCCCGCCTCAGCATCCCAGAGTGCTAGGATTACAGGTGTGAGCCAGAGGCCAGAGACTGTGGAATTATTTTTGGTGATTACCAGCCCTGCCTTTCCACCAGACAGCCACTTGGTTTTGGCTTTACTTCCAGTCAAGGGGAGCCCAATTACTGCTAAGGCAGAGCCCAGAGGGGCAGCAAATTGAGAACCAATTATATGATTCTGAAGTTCACCTGCAAATACAGAAAGATGGAAAGGAGGTGATGAGGTATGAAATAGAAAGTAATGGAAGGAAAGTGACTAATCCTATGTTATAAATCTATAATAATTAGCTAATGTGGCTCAAGAATAGATCCACAGGTCAATATTTTTTCTAGAAACAAACTTTATGAGATCATATTATATGCTAAAATAAATTTCAGGTATACTAATGAGTTATGTTTAAAAAGTAAAAATACTAGAAGAAAATTAAGATGAATGTTTATCTGATCTCTGAGTAGGAAAGGGCATTCTAAGCATGAAATCAGTAGGAGAATTCACAAAAGAAAAGATGGACAGATTTGACTAAATACATATTAAAAATGTATGTATGTTAAAACATCATAAACAAAATTTTAACAATTTTGATAATTTGGGGAAATGTTTGTAAGAAATATGACTAAGGGTTAATATCTTTAATATGTAATGTGTTCACACAAATCAATAAGAAAAAAATTTAAGGCCCTAGATTAAAAATGGGTCAAGTGTTATGAAGCAACAAATTACAAAAGAGAAATTACAAATGACTAGTGTGTATTAAAAAATGTTCACCTTAACTAGTAACCAAAGCAATGCGAATGAAAAATTTCACTTAATCATTGAGAATAATTATAAGGAATATTTCAACTTGATGTGGGAAAATATATGCTCATACACACATCAGAGAGCTATTAATCAATGCCTGACATCCGGGGGCCTAGGATATAAGTGTAAATGGAAGTTCCTATGTCATTTGTCTAAATATCTAAAATATGTAATCATATTGAAAGAATATATATTTGAATATATCCCCATTAAACATGTAAATTAAACTAGATGTGAGAAATGGAAGATTAAAATTATGTTTCATCTATACTTAAAATGTTATTTTTCTTCTAAAATATTCAAATTATCTATTAAAATTAAATGTTAAAATAAAAATTATTATTAATATCAGAATTTAAAAAATTGATTTATTAAAATTTTTATGAAAATAAAACTATCCAAAATTGTTTAACATCAATGTCCATGTAGTTGCTAATGTAAAGAATTGTTTTGGCCAGGCGCGGTGGCTCACGCCTGTAATCCTAGCACTCTGGGAGGCCGAGGCAGGAGGATTGCTTAAGGTCAGGAGTTCGAAACCAGCCTGAGCAAGAGCAAGACCCCATCTCTACTAAAAATAGAAAGAAATTAATTGTCCAACTAAAAATATATAGAAAAAATTAGTCTGGCATGGTGGCTCATGCCTGTAGTCCCAGCTACTTGGGAGGCCAAGGCAGAAGGATCGCTTGAGCCCAGGAGTTTGAGGTTACTGTGAGCTAGGCTGACACCACGGCATTCTAGCCAGGGCAAGAGAATGAGACTCTGTCTCAAAAAAAAAAAAAAAAAAGAAAAGAATTGTTTTATGCTTCATGTGTGTTACATCTATACCTACATGGAAATAAATTGAAGAGTAATATAAATTGGTTTATATTGCAGAGTGTTCCTCAACTGTTGCATATACAGTGCCAATTCATGAGTAGCTCGGGAACCATGAATTGGAGCAGGAAGGGAAGTTGGAAAACTCACTCTCAGTACTCCCAGAAAATGATCCCTCATTTTCTAAGAATCTACTTCCTTTATGTTGAGAGGAAGGGCTTGTCAGGTTAATTTGTTATTTTCTTACCTAGGTGCTTCCTAGCTTTACAGAGAAGTGTCCATCTTTGATGGACATAATTCTGAAACTTTACAGTTACTCAGTAACTTTGTGTTTTAAGGACATTGGGCAAGAGAGGTGAAGCTATGTTTTCCTGTGCCTGAGTGGTCTTATTCATGAAAGCAGATATTTAGAATTATAGATGATGCTGAACCTTGGATCCTGATTGATCCAGGCACACATGTGTTCTTTAATAAATGCATTTGCATGTGCATGTATGCATGTGTGACTGTGTGTGTGTGTGTGTTTGTGATACAGGCAGACCTCTAATATGTGGAGCTTAAGGCAGGCGTCCCTGTTATGTGGGTTCAGAGGCAGTATCAATATACATCAAAAACCTTAAAATATTAATAACTGTTTGACTCAGTGATTCCATTTAAAAATATCTACCCTAAGTAAATAATGATTGAGTACTAGAAAATGTAGACAAAGTTTTACACACCACCTTGCTTATTATAGCATTATTTAAAATGCACAAGAAGAAGGAAATGGCTAGACCAGGGGTGGGAAAACTTTTCATGTTGGAAGGCTGCATTAATTTAGCTGTAATCACATAAGCCTGCATTCAAGAAACTTCAATTAGTCTTTCGGCCGGAGCCGCCATCTTCCAGTAATTCGCCAAAATGACAAACACAAAGGGAAAGAGGAGAGGCACTCGATACATATTCTCTAGGCCTTTTAGAAAACATGGAGTTGTTCCTTTGGCCACATACATGCGAATCTACAAGAAAGGTGATATTGTAGACATCAAGGGAATGGGTCTATTCAAAAAGGCCTGCCCCATAAATGTTACCATGGCAAAACTGGAAGAGTCTACAATGTTACCTAGCATGCTGTTGCCCAAACAAGTTAAGGGCAAGATTCTTGCCAAGAGGATTAATGTGCGTATTCAGCATATTAAGCACTCTAACAGCCAAGATAGCTTCCTGAAACATGTGAAGGAAAATGATCAGAAAAAGAAGGAAGCCAAAGAAAAAGGTACCTGGGTTCAGCTGAAGCGCCAGCCTGCTCCACCCAGAGAAGCACACTTTGTGAGAACCAATGGAAAGGAGACCAAGCTGCTGGAACCTATTCCCTATGAGTTCATGGCATAATAGGTGTCTCACACTTTGTGAGAAGCAATGGAAAGGAGCCTGAGGTGCTGGGACCCGATCCCTATGTATTCCTGGTGTAATAGGCATGTGTGGTACATTCTGTGAAGCAAACAAAGGACCTTGTGAGCTGTAATCTATTCCCTATTAATACGCATCATGGGAGACAAACCTGATAAAACCCGCCAGATTCTAAAAATGTTTCTCTTCATTGTGTATTAGTGCGGTGGCTTTTTCCCCAAAGAAACAATTAAAGCAAATTTTAATTGTGTTCTAATTAAAAAAAAAAGAAACTTCAATTAGTATACTTAAAAAATGTACATTAGTTTGTAAAAATCTAACTACTATGTACTTAATAATTTCAAAAAATGAAAACTATTTGTTAATTTTAAATTTGACTAACCTTTTAATGACTTTGTTGTGTCGGCTTTTTGTTGGAAAGCATTTGAATATTTGGTTGCAGCATGGAGATCCGCAGTTTCAGTTGATCCTCTAGATGGGTATCAGTCAATTTGACCTTAAAAATGTCTTGATTTGGGTTAGGTAGGAGAATGGAGAATGTAGATTCATAGCAATAAGTGGTTGAAAAGCAAAAAAGCACTTTTTGGACATGTTGCTGAAGGCATGAGTATTCAGTATTTTTTCATATTTCAATTGGATCTTTCTTAGCATCAAACAATGACTTTAAAATGTCATTTACTGAGAGCTCAATCAATTCCATGTGTAGTTCTTTAGGTGCCTTGATGATTGATATCAGCTAGGTGAGAATGAAATGCTAATTTGAGTGTGATGTCCTGATTCTCAAAGTCAGTGAACCTTTCACTGTATTCTCCAATTAATAGGTCTATAAGAGCTGTGTATTCTTAAAATGATTTGCATACATCATCCTGCTCATCAATGACTTTTGCTAATTGGGGGAAATGTTCATCTGAAATTTCCTTTTGAAAAAGTGTTTTTAAAAAAGATAGCTTTTTTCAAAATGCTTGCATTTTTTTTGCCACATATCATATCTAGACCTAGTTTTACCTTGTAAAGAAATATTTGAGTCGTTTTGATTTGACATGCTATCACATGTCAAATCAAATAATCCTATAGAATATAGCATTTCTTCTTTCAATAATTCACATTGCTGATTCTGTTCTTCATAAAATTTAACTACCTGTACTCAGAGAGATAAAATGTTGGCTAACACCTGTCCCAACATACTTGATATGGCAAATCCACACTGAATACCTCATCTTTCAACTTTAGCATGTTACCAAACTGAGAATGCCATGTTGCATATGTATGAATATAGTTAACAATACTTATAACTTGTTACAAAATGTCACTTAAAATAGTAGCGTTAGCCCAGAGATTTTGCTGATACAATGAAAAGAAATGAGAGCATCTGGATCTGTTAATACTTCATCTGTGCAATAAACCCTTCATGTTTTCCTGTCATGGAAGATGCACTGTCTTACATACGTTCGCTAAATTAACCAAATTCAGTCCAACTTCATGACATTTATCTTGAAATTTGTTGAAGTTATCTAATCCCTGTGTTCTGTTTGCATGAGTGCTCAAAATGAATAACTTCATAGCAGAGAAAAATCTTCTATTATGACCTGAATGAAGTATAAAACCTGTACCAATTCAGTAGTATCAGTTGATTCATCCAAAGCGATTGAAAAATATATATTTTCCTTTTGAAGTATTGCATGAAGTTGTTGGAAAGCATTTGAATATTTGGTTGCAGCATGGAGATCCACTAGTTTCAGTTGATCCTCTAGATGGGTATCAGTCAATACCCATAATACCAATAAGTTGAAAGCTAATTCATGCTGCTGATCAGTTATGGTTCTCCTTGAAAAGGCAATTGTTTGCACTTTGAAAGGTTATTGGGGTCTAAGCATCCTACAGCGTTGACAATGCATTCTTTCACAAATTTCTACATCACTGAACGTCTTCCCTTTTTTCCCCAAGTATATAAACTACTCTGTAAGTTGCTTCAGTGGCATTATTTCCAGGTCTTACTGCTGCTTGAAAGAGTTATCTTTGCTTTTGTTTTTCATGTTTTAATTTCTGCAATACAACCTTTCATGCCTCTGCCTCTAGTTTAAAATATTTGTGATCCTTATGCGTGTAATAATGGTGATAAGCATTGAATTTCTTTAATGTTGATATTGCAGTGTCACAAAGCAAGCAGATCATCTTATTAGCGTAAACAAGATAATGTTGCAAATCCCAATTCTCACTAAAAAAATCTGTTTTCTTCCTTCAGTGTTCTCTTGGTCTTCTTTGACACAATGCGCTGTTAAACAGACAAAATTAAAAATACTGTCGAGCTATGCAACTATTCACAAATTCCACTTCAAACAGAAACACAGTGTACCATTGTCAAAAGCTGATAACAGACTGGTGTACCCGACCTCCCTAAACTCTTGCCAATCAGCCTCCTGCAAGTAGTGGCACCAGCCAGGCGGAGCAAGTTAGAACTAAATCACGAGTGTAGCAGCCGTCAATTTAGCCCTTACGGCTTCTAATGTTCTAATTGTGCCAGTCAATCTGGGAGGATTATTTTGTTGAAACTTATTTTATTCTTTGGTATTTTACATACATTCATTTTAAATATAAAATGAAAATATAAAAGATGAACAAAATTCTATTAATAAAAATAATTTGTTCTGCAAAATTTGGATTCAGTCAAAAGGCCGCACTTAAGGACCTAGAAGTTGCATGTGGCCTTGAGGCCTCAGGTTCCCCACCCTGGGCTGGACACCTTGTGCTAAGTGGTAGATTACAATGCCAGAATTAAATATGCTGAGGACCTTTTAAGTACATGGGAAATACTATGATTATAGTGTTAAATGAGAAAAGCAGTATATGAAACAATATTATATAAAGTACGATCCTAGTTCAGAAAACTATATGCATAGAAACAAAGGAAGAGAACAGATCGACATTTGAGTTATGGTTATCTCTAAGTTATGAGACTCTGGTTAATTTATGGTTCCTTTATTTTTTCTTTTTTAATATTTATACTGATTTTCCTAGTTTACTATCATGAGCACATTACTTTCATAATAAAAGAAAAAAGCCATTTAAAAGAGAGAGATTTAATGTTAATATTTGTCTTCACAAATGCCGAATGGTAGCTGTGGAAGCAATGTCTAATTATTAATAATAGTGAAAGGTGAAGACTAGAATTTTTGTTCTTAGTAAAAAGGAGAATTTGGGATTATTATAAGGCTTTCTTATTTATCTCTAATATAGAGTAATTTTGTATTGCTAAGCATTGGTTTTAATTAGGGCACAATGCTCGCATAGTTGTTTTTCTAGGCTGCTTTCTGGAGATTCCTTTAGGTCTCCTGAAGAGAAAACCAAAAGACAAAGGTGAAGTAGGGGATGCACAGGGATGGTAGAAAAGAGCTCTTTATCTTGGCTTGAAAATCCTAAGGGCCAAAAATCGTTTTAAATTTAGTGTTTCATACGCAACTTTAGTGCCACAAAAGCCCTTTGCCCCTATCTGCTGGATTAGTTTTTAAGTCACAATATGCAGAGTGAATTTGAGACCTCACAACTCCTTTATCCAACCTTAACTTAACAAAGTTGTCATGGAATTGTCTTCATGGTTCGTAGATTGGTCATATTTTGTTTCCTTATTGGGCCTCATATTTTGTTTCCTTATTGGGCCAAACCTTAACATGCAGAGGCGGCATAACTTAGTGGTTGAGAACATAGGCTTTAAGAGATGTTAAGTGAAGATAGGAAGTTGCAGAGAAAAATTTATAGTCTGAACCAATTGTTGAAAAATAAAAAAAACAATTGCCCCCTTTGTATATTGTACGAAGCAGCTTAGGTTAAGATATATTGTAGTAACAACCCACAAATCTCAGTGTCTTAAAAGAGTAAAGCTGGTGGCTGGCCCATGTCAGGTGCTGGCCGTGGAATGACTGTTGCTCTGTTTTGCGTCTTCACTGTAGGATCCTGGCTGAAGGAATAATCTCTCTTGGGAACATCCTTATTCTCATGGCAAAGGGAAAAGACGATGGTGGAAACACATGATGTCTATTAAAGCTCTTGCTTGGAAGTGGCACATATTACCAGCCAAAGAAAGGCACATGACCAAGCCTGAGGTCAGTGGGATGGGAAGTGGAATCCTCCCATAGGACAGGAAGCCACAAATAGGGAGGGGGGCCACAAATATTTTGAATAATAATTCAGGCTACTTCATATATGTAGATATACCTGTATGTTTTATATACATAGAAACAAGTTTGGAAGGACCCATGTTTTAAACTGTTATCGATGTTTAACACTAGGGATTGGGTTTGGAAAGGAGAGTAACATTTACTGCTTATATACTTCGGCAATTTTTTTTTTTTGAGGTAGGGTCTCACTCTGTTCCCCAGGCTGGAGTGCAGTAGCATCGTCAGAGCTCACTGCAGCCTCAAACTCCTGGACTCAAATGGTCCTCCTGTCTCAGTCTCCCCAAGTAGCTGGAATCCAAGTGTGCACCACCGTGCCTGGCTAATTTTTAAATTTTTGGTAGAGACAGGGTCTTGCTATGTTGTCCAGTCTTGAACTCCTGGGTTCAAGCAATCCTCCTACCTTGGCCTCCCAAGGTGCTGCCATTATAGTCATGAGCCACTGTGCCTGGCCCTGGGGTAGTTTCAAATTTGTTTCAATGCAATATGTATTATGTATGAAATTTCTTTAAAAATCTATAAATTTTTGTTTCTAAGAGAAGACATCTGGCTACTAACTTAACTGTCTTTATATCCCAAATATATAGAAGTAATAGATAAACTATTTAAACACTAAGCTCAAAAGCAATAAGGGGAGTCTTAAGGTTTCAAAGCAGGTAAGGAGGCCACGGCAGTAAATGGCAGAAGAACCCACGAGGTGTGTGGAGGACCTGGACTGAATGCAGGCCACGGGGGCTGGAGTCTCACCACACGGGCAGGGCTCAGAACCCCGAGTCCTCACAGGTGCAGTGTGGAAATCCCAAGCTGAGGGACAGATTAAAAACCAAACCCTCCAGGTCCCAGATAGAAGCAATTCAGAATCCCTCCGCCTGTCTCATGGCTTCTACAGTGTAAAGCGCTTAAGAGAAAAGCTTCCACAGATCAACATTTCCATGGAAGATGAATTCGTAGGCAAAACTTACAGAATAAGAAGCTCCAACAAATGTCTAATAGGAGCGAGATGAGAGAATGGCAAAAGAAATATTCAAAGATATAATGGCTGAAAATTTTCCATAAAGGAAGAAAAATGGGACTTATTTAAAATGCCCATGGTGTAGTGAGTAGGATTAAAAAGTACACAAGGCATATACTACAGCGACACTGCAGGGTGAGATGGCAGAAAATCCAGGATGGAGAGAAAACCCTGAAAGTCACCAGAGAGAAAAATCAGATGACCTGCAAAGAACAACGAAGGGGGATTTTTATCAGCAATAGTGGCTTCCAGAGACAGTAAAAACATTTTCAATGTTGGGGAAAATAATGTTGAAATCAGCTTTGATACGCAGAGTGAGTTAAAACACACACACAGACACACACAAGTTGGAGTCAGACAGACCTGGCTCATGTATAATTTTGATTTTGTCATGCAGTAAAAATAATTACTGAATAAAAAGCAATAACTTTTAATTGAAAAGATTAAATAAAATCTTTTCCTGCCTTAGTTTGCTGATTTGCACAGTGTGGCAAAAACTCTCTCTCGCCTGTTGTGTATGGAGTACATTAGATGATATATGTCAAACGTTAGACAATCACACTGGGAACTCTTGCCAATGTACTTTTAAAAAGTCTATTTATATACTAGTTTGGTGAAGAATACCTTAAAACAGGGACAGTGTTAGGCTCAGGGTCAAAGCAGAAAGAAAGGAGGCCCATGGCATGAATTTATTGATGTCTCTCTCGAAGAAAACATCATAGGCAAGCTTACTTTTAATTTAGGAATAACAAAAATAGATCTTATTTTAAATTATTTAAGATGTTTTGGCAAGTAATTTCAAAATTAAATAGTTGTGTTTTGCTTTCAAAAAGAATTTGAAAATTATGCCTAGCTATTTTTGATGAATAATTAAATGTCCCTTCTGGTTTTGCATTTGCTTCCTCACATATTCCATATTGTACCTAGGAACCAGGGCTGTCCCTCAACCTGCTATAACCAGCTCGGATCAGGGCTGGGTACCCACTTTGCTAGATGTGGAGCTTGTGTAGGTGTGGAACTCTAACCTTAACCTCTAACTCTTTCTTCCAGATCATGCATTTTAGATCTAAAGACACTTTCTTTTCATCATCCGGAATGAATTTGTTCGTTTATCCTGATGAAGAGGTTAGAGAGGATGTTGCTAAGTGTGAGCAATAACTTTCAATAGAAATGAAGCCACCAATTTAAGAAAGTACAGAACAATCTATTTTTAGCAAGGGTTGTGTTCCACTGGGCTCCTGATTTTGAGGGTACTATTATTTAATTATTTTCAGCTCTAATTTAGTTTGATGGGTTATTTTTTAAAATTATTCAGCTCACACTTCAATTTTCTGCTTCCTATGAAATAATATTTATTTTTCCTCACTTTTATTAGGTAAGGCACACCGCAGCTAGGGATAGAACGCCATAAAATACTTTCGACGGCTTCCCAAACATAAGTTTCATCAAAAATAACCTTTAGATAATTTAAACAAAAAAAAAGTTGAGGAGTTGAGGAGGGTATTGTACCAGTGAGTTGGTTTAAAAGAACACAGGGGCTCATTTGGAAAGGTCTTGTCGCAAGCTGAGAGAAGTGAGGACCCCACACATCATCAGGGAGGGAGGGTTACTATGGAGAGAGAAGGTGGAGTTCAGGTCCTGGTACTGATCCAGTCCGCACTGGCTTCGGGCAGTCCCTTCACCACATGGGGGGGAAGCAAACTTCAAACAGAGAAAACAGTTAGTGCAATGGCCTTGTGGCACGAGTGGGCTGGGCGTGTCGGGGAACTGTCGTGGGTGGCAGCAGCTCCCTGTCACCGCTAGGCCTGTGGTGCTTCACTGTCCTTGTGAATTTCCCTGAGCTCTGTGCACACCTTTGGAAATAGTCCTGCCAATAAACTCTTCTCAATTACCCCCGCTGAGGGAGCCATCTGTTTCCTGCTGGGACCCGACAGAGATGAGCGAGCTCCACCCTGTTGGGCAGTGTTGTGCGGCCTGCAGAGAGAAACACTGAAGTTCAGAGCAGGAGAAAATCATTATAGGGTGAAACATGTGACTCTTTGCTTTGATCTTGAAGGAAAGGTAACAGAACCAAGTTCTTTCTAGGCCCGTACTTCTGATTAATGGTAACTCTTCAACACATGGCCTCAGCAGGAATCCCTCTAGGTGTTATCTGGGATGCTTCTTTCTTTCTCACCCACTCTCCACAACATGTAATTGATCGCTAAATCCTGTCTGGTTTTCTACATCTCTCTTGAATCATCCTTTCCAGATCCTTGTTACCCACCAATTGGGTGCCTACAGTAGCCTCTATATTTCTAGTCTCACTCTTTCTCCAAAGTGACCTTCCTAAAATACAAATTGGACTATATTGCTGCTCCCCTTGAAACCATTCACTAGCTCCCTCTGGCTTTCAAGAGAATGTCCACACTCCTTGGCAGGCGTTTCCAGCCTCATCGCCCACCATTCTTCCTTTGCATGTTATGTCAAGTGACGCTGTATAACACAGGCCTCGTGTGTGATCACACTTCTAGACTTTTGCATGAGCTTCACCGGGTGCCAACAGTGCTACTCCTCTGCTTTTGTTAGCCAACTCCTGCCTATCCCTCCGGACTTAGCTCAAGTGTCACCTCCTCAGGGAACCATTCTTTCAGCAAGTATTTGTGAGCTAGGTGTTTTGTGTATAAAACATACAAAGTCCTTGTCCCCACAGAGCTTATGTCTAATAGTAATTGCTAGCATCAACTGTTTGGAAAGCTAAACACAAAACATGAAAGCACCCAGATAAATTTATAGCAAAAGTTGTGGGAGGTGCTTTGAGGGAAAAAATCCAGAGAACAATGAAAGTGACTAAGGGGGGTGGGGACAGGGCATGGGGGTGGGATGGAGGATCTACTGTACGTAGGAGGCTGAGGAAGTGACAATTAAACAGACACCTGAAGAATGACAACGAGCTAGCCAGGTAAACTAGGAGGCGTGGTGGGGAGTTGTGGAGAGGGTGGTGGGTGGGGAAGAGTTTCAGACAGAGGGAACAAAGGGAAGGACCGTGTAGGAAGAGCCTGAGCAGGAAAAAGAATAACTTGGTGCCTTCTGGAGCCTGAAAGCAGGTGAGTGGAGCTGGTACCTGATGGGCCATGCAGGGAGTGACAGGAGGCAGACCTGCCCCGGTCAGCGGGGCCAGATCTAGTGTGACGGTGTGTGTCCCTATATAGGAAGTCCCTGAAGTCTCTTTCTGAATGGAGGAGTGATTTAATCTCCATCATGTTTTAAAAAGACACTCGGGCTATAATCTGGAGAATGTCTTGGAGGGAGGTCAGGAATGAAAACAAACGATGTCCCTCACTCTGGATTAAAAGTCCCTCTGACACATTTCTAAAGCACCTGGTGCTTATTTGAGCAAGGCACTTATTTATCATGATCCCAATTTTTGACTTACTTATCTATTGCTTCTCCCAGTCCGAGAGCTTCTTGAGGGTAGGGAGTGTGTCTTTTATCTCCAAGCCATATAATAGGTGTTCAATAAATGTATTTTTTGAGAAATAAAAAAGAAGTGCCCTGAACTGAGTATCAGATCCAACTTTTTTCCCTCTAGGTTTCTAGTTCTCTAACCTGGGGCAGGGGACTCTCCCTTAAGGAACTGTCCAGGTATAAAGCTCTGGAAACTGCATGTGGTGGCAAGGAAAGGACATTTAGAGCGGGCATTGCAGCAAGAGGTCTGAAGAAGAGTGAGGTGGGCAGGCTGTGTCTATGCTGGAGTGGGGCGTGGATAGGAGAAGAAGAGAGAATCGCTTGACTGCGGCTAGTTGGTTCAACAGCAATTTTTAATTACTGGAGTTTTTCTGGACCATGGAGAAAGATTTTTTTATTTTTGTTTTTTTTTTAGACAGAGTCTCACTCTCTTGCCCAGGCTAGAGTGTCATGGCATCAGCCTAGCTCACAGCAACCTCAAACTCCTGGGCTCAAGCAATCCTACTGCCTCAGCCTCCCGAGTAGCTGGGATTACAGGCATGCGCCACCATGCCCGGCTAATTTTTTCTATATGTATTTTTTAGTTAGCCAATTAATTTCTTTCTGTTTTTAGTAGAGGCGGGGTCTCACTCTTGCTCAGGCTGGTTTCAAACTCCTGACCTTGAGCGATCTGCCTGCCTCGGCCTCCTATAGTGTTAGGATTAGCTGCCGCATCTGGCCAAGAAAGGTTCTTTAAACGTAGGGAAAAAGAAAGCCAAATCTCCCACCATCGCCAGTGCAGAAACAAAGCAAATGTCCTCTGGGCAGCACGGCTCTGACAGCCCCCTTTGCTCCTCTGCCTAAAGCAAGGAGCTGGCAAACGGTCAACTCTCAAAAGGTTGCATGATGAGAATATACACACCAGGCCCCGTTTCTGCACATACCACAGTGAGATACAGAACTTAACAAGTGGGGTGAATAAAATTAAAGACACATATGATAAAATCAATTCGGTGTTTCACAAAATCATTTTTTGGGGAAGAGAGAACATGTTAGATTGTGAGAATGAATCCCAGTGAGAACAGGGGCCGGTTGGCAGAGCATCAGTCACTGCAGCGGAGTCCTGCAGTTGTCGTGGGGCTCGGCGTGGAGCGTGGATTGATAGCAATTCCTTCTTTATTGAGATTTTGGGCCCACATCTCATTTATGTTTCTGCCCGCTGGATGGCAGGGCCTTTATTTGTCACTGTATTTCTTAGGTGTTCCCTGCTCTCTGAGGCTCAAGGGCCCAAAGGCTGGAGCGGTGTAGTGAGCATGTGTGGGAAATGCATCTGTAAACACTGAGAGACAAAGACAGTGCTGAGGGCAGGAGTTTATTCTGCAGGATCACAGGGATGAAGCTAAGAAAAGGCAAGATGAATGTTCAATATCAGGAAAAATGCCCTGGCCATTCAACTTTAAGAATGACTTCCCAGGGGAAGCTGTGAAAATCCCACTACTTGAGGCATTCGAGAGCAGATGGGATGATGTGCCAGAGGTTATCCTGCAGGGGGTTGAATGCACTCTGGGTCTGGGGAGTGAACTAAAAAAACCCACAAAAACCACAAAATGGTCTTTTGTGGTTATGATGCTGGGACTCCAGGCAGGTAGTGCATTATTGAATCCTTTGCTACAAGCAATGTGAATTTCCCCAGGTTGAACTGAAGAACTGCACCTTAGAATACATGCCTTGGTGGCCCACAGCCCATGGCCTGGCCTGCTAAGAGGCTACTGTGGCATCTGTCTTATCAAACCGCACAGGATGATGATGTGATCTCCTCCCCTCCTTTCTTCTCCACTCTCCTGTCCTCAGGATGAGAACGAGAACCCTGGGGTGCCTGATGGGGTGCTTGCTCTCTGCTGCTCACTGCATTGTGGTTTGCTGTTTGAGGGAGAATATGGGTTTAGCCCATCAGAGTTAACATGAGACGTCCATTGCACAAGTGGACCAGCCCTGCAGAGCCTGTAGATTTGCTGTAAAAATCCCCTCCCTGCTCCTGCCCCAGGGTGCCCAGCAATGTACTGGAGGTCCTGAATCTTCTCTGTTTTATAGCTATTGTTAATGATTTCATGTGTGTAT
Source organism: Cheirogaleus medius (assembly GCA_008086735.1). NCBI lineage: Eukaryota > Metazoa > Chordata > Mammalia > Primates > Cheirogaleidae > Cheirogaleus > Cheirogaleus medius. Next base: position 13,638,256 of record VBSM01002217.1, read on the forward strand.
GGGGGAAGGTTTTAATTCCCTAAGGACAGACCACACCTGTCGTTTAAGTTCAGCTCTAAGAGACTTCAGCGTGAACATGTTGAAGGCCTGATTCTCATTCTTCTTTTTTTCTCCTAATTAATTGCAATGGATCTAAAAATATATTTGGGGGAAACTCTCTGAAGCTGGAGCTGGGACAAGTTGCTGATATGGTCACAGAACTTGGTCTGAGGCAGGCACAGAGGCCCAGGCAAGTCAAAAGGCTGAAAAGGACTCTTTCTCATTTCGTTCACTTTAACACAATAACTGCCCTGTGAGTTGTATTTAACTCACACCAGTTTTGAGCCCGGGGCCTCGTGTAGCATATGGAACTCACACGTCTCTTCATCTTGGGAGCCGCGTGAATTATTTGTCAAGTTGCATATAACCCACACACAGAAAACAATACAAAATAACAAATTTTTCATTGAATTAGAAAAGATCATTTTGTTTTTGAAGTTTTTATTCTATTTTTGTAGTAAAACACTGTGGCCCCAAGGAAAAAATTTTTTTTCTAGTGTGGCAATCAACGTGTTAAAAAAGAAAAAAAAAGAGGCTGAGACAGACTAGTAAGTCAGTTCTTGGGGAGTTTTCTCCTCATTAATTCAGTTTATTCTACACTTTCCCATTTGATTGAGATATGCAATGATTTTCTCACATAATAGACTCTGACCATTTATGGTTATAAGATTTAAAGTTTCAGCCACTTGAGCATAAACTGGAAGTATATTCTATAAGGCAAAATATGTACTTTTGCTGAGACATGAACTTGAATTACCAACACTGCAGAGTGGTTGGGCCTGTGAGTCAGTGGCCTAGTGACCAGGCCAGCTGTGCCCAGCATCCGTGTCTTCCTTCCTCGTGCTGCGTGGGAAGGTTGGAGACATACCCCTGGTGAGTGGCACGATTCCTACTTGCCTGGTACCTACAAGCCCAGCCCAGCCCAGCCTTCCTAAACATGCACAATCATACAGAAGACCCAAGGACAAATTTGAACCTGTTCAGCAATATTTATTCATCTTTTATTATGGGCTGGGCCCTGTGCTAGGTGTCATAAGAGGTACAAAGATGAGTATGACCCAGTTCTTGTCCTCAAAGAAAATACAACCAATAGAAGGGAAAAAACAAGGACACAAATGACCATAATATAGGGCAATGTCGGATAACCATTTTGGGGTGTTTTCCAACACCAATAACTAATTCTCTGGACACCAACTTGGTATTCAACAATTCAATTCTGTCCTGTGGGTTAGGGTGCAAACACGCTTCTGGCGCATGGATACTTTTGCCAACCCAGAAATTCTCGGAGCCTGATAGTTTCAGGGTTTTACTACCTAGGCATAAATGATTAAATCAACGGCTATTGGTGACTAACCTATTTCCAGGCCCTCTCTCTTCTCTTGAGGTTGGGAGGTGGGGCTGAAAGTTCTTTCTGGCAACCAGCTCCCATCCTAAAGCTATCTAAGGGCCCCCAGCCACCAATAATCTTATTAGCATACAAAAGACACTCTTATCATTCTGGGGACTCCAAGAGTTTTAGGAGCTGTATACCAGGAACCAGGGATAAAGACCAAATATTTATTTTTTATTATACCACAACTACTATAAAGAAATTACAAGGAAAGTGTTATGTGGCTTCAAAGAGAAGAAAGATCACATCCATATTTTAGGAGCTCATATTGCAATATCATATAATATTAAAGAACTTGGACTTTGCCAGCCCTGGGTTTGGCTTCTGGGGCAAATCTCAGAGCCACTCTTCTGTCTCTTCATTGGTATCCTCAATCCATGAAATGGAACAACATTGATTCCCCTGAGAAGAGTATAACGCCCCTCAGGTTGCTTACAGGACGGGGCTTCTTGCTGTAGAGTGTTATTTTGTTTACTTGTCTGTTCAGTCCTCTATAAAGCTTAGCTGTGTTGCCACCTTTTTTGTTTGTTATTTCCAGAAACCACAGTAAGATGAGGAGATTACTGCTTGAAACTTGCAATCCCATTATCTGTCAGCCTATGAAAGATAAAAAGTGCCACCAGTGTATCCAGAAAGTCATTTTTCAGTAGCCATAGGTGACAAGAATTACATTTCTTTACCAGGACATCTTGATGTGGCACATCATAAATATTCAGGTTCTGTAGACTTTTAAAAAAGATATAATACCTCCTTTCTTGTATAACACTAGCTTCAAGGTCAGATTCAGGATGACTCAGAAATAGGAACTAGGAATTCTTATACGTGAGAGAAAAGGAGCAGTTGGTGAGTGGGCTGAAGGAGAGGGAGGAAGTAGAAACTGAAAAGTGAAGTAGGGCTTGGATTCGGAAATCATATGGTGAGGTGTAGCACCTTCAGACCCGGGCAGCTGGGGCCTCTTCTCTGGTCCTAGCTTTCAAGAGCTGGGCTCCGGCCCTCCTCGGGCTGTGCCTTCCTTACGGGATGAGAAGGTTAGGAGACCCGGTGTGTGCCCACCTGGAGCCCATGCCTGCCTGCTTCTAGACTATGCTTCAGGTAACTGGGGACATTGGGATTCCCTGCCAGAACACGAGGTCTTTGTGAGTTTCCTTCCCAGGTCTGATTTTTGAGGGCTAATAGTGCCATTTATGTGCCCACAGAGTGGCTGTTTGGCAGGGACTGTGGCAGGGGGGAGTAGATGGAGATTACCTGGGATGCCATATGCATATGGAAAAGGTCTTCTATGATCTGGGCAGAACCAGGGGAGGCAGGAGAGACAGGGGTGGGTAGTGGCCAGGGCCCTCCATTTGTGTTATTGTCCTAGACCTGTAGATGTTAGTGGTAGGCCTGTATGGGAGTCCAGGCTTACAACTTTTTTGAGCAAAAATATTTAATTTGCAAATAGTTCCTGATAGGATTAAACTGGTTCACCTGTGCTAGATTCAATCCTATTGTTTTTACCTCTATCTGCCAGGTCACTAATAGGCAAATGGTTCACGGTAATGACACTTGACCTCCTAGTTCATAGCTACGGTCCTTGAGATGCTCGAATACAAAAAAAGAGGAAGACCGTTTGACCTAGCATTTTAGGAGACTCCTACAATGTCCACAGACTGTGGGGGGGAAGGAGATGGTGTTCCTTCTGAGCCTGACTCAGAGAGGGAAACTTTCATGGAGGCTTTGGAATCAGAGTCCTGTCCTGAGATTTGAGCAAACTGGGCCCTTGGCATGGCCCTGCACCCCAGGGGGCTCTGCCCTTTGAAGCACCTTCCTTGAACCTTTCTAATTTCTCTCTGATGCCTGGGATGGGCAGGAGTCAGCAGAACCAACCAGGTGGGACTCCTTGGCCCTGTCCCAGGACCCCTGTGGGTCCTGGTGCCCATTTTTGCTCTTTAGGGAGACTCTCCCATTCTCTGCTCCTCATGGGGGTCAACCAGATGGCTCAGGAGCTTGGCCTTGTGCCCGTCATATTGTCTTGGGACCAGAGCTTGGGCCCTAGTTCCGGGAGGGCAGACTGGGGAGCAGATAGCTCCCACTGACCAGCTAGTATTTCTTTGGTGGAACCACATGAAATTGTGCTGCCAGATGGTGCAGATATGCTGCTTTTGGTGGTTCAAATTGTTTATATGGCCAGAGGTCCTGCAAAAAACTCTTTTCCTGGTCCCCACACACCCTAGGAGTGACCCTGGTCAAGCGCTGCATGACTCTGTTCCCCTAGTGCTCCTTTTAAATGTGCTGTCTCCCACATCCCACAACAAGGACTCAAATTCTGTAATGAGCAGAAACCAGGAGACAGCGGGGGAAGTGCTGGGGGTTTAATTCCTCTGTCTTTGGCGTAGATGGCATAGGGTCCTGAATTCCCAGCTGCATGGCGGCTTGCCTTCCACTTTTACGTGCAACAGTGGCTGATTGAGCCCCGCAGACAGAAAGATGGAGGATGCTCCAGCAGCACTGGGGATAATTGGTAACAGCTTTAAGGAAAATACTGTCCAATCCCTGGCAGAGGCTAGGGGAAGGGGTGACTCGAAAAAAGCTCTGTCAATAAAACCGAGTTACTGGCACATTCAAATTTAATCCAAAATTAACCCCTCACTAACAAAGTCCTCTGTTGTGTCTGTCCTAAGATAGGGCCCAGAAAATGAACACACAACTGAGAGGCCACGCTGCAGCCACTGCTAATAATGTGGAGAGTGGCGACTCATACCCGCGGGGCACACTTGCACTTGTATCCATTATCTGCTTTAATACAATGACAAAACTTGAGGTGGGTACCGTTATTATTTCCATTTCATAGACAAAGGAATAGAGGTCAGCATGGTGAAATAATTTACTCAAAACTATGCAGTGAGTGGTGGTGAAGCCAGGATTTGAACCCAGGTCTATCTGACTGTTCGGTCTATCTGACCTATCCAGGTCTATCCAAGGCTTGTTTGTGAACTGAGGGTCATACTTCTGTTGCGGGGTGAGGATAATCTATCCTACAAGGGAAAATCTGGGGCCTTAAGGGCCTCACTGGGGCTCAGGAGAGAGCTCTTTGACGGGCTCCTTTAGCTATTTTTGAAAAGCCTTGAAGTACTTTCAGTGACCGATTTCTCATTCCGAGTCAGCGGCTTTGGAGCACAGCACACTTCAGCTGCTCTTAAAAGGATACTGAAAAGTGGGTGTGAGGTATTGACATTCAAAAACACCAAAAAGATTGTATTGTGGTTCTTTTCACCCAAGCACTTCAAAACCTTTCTAAACCACCTCCTGGGAAATCCTGTTATCACACTTTACAGAGTAACAACTGACCATACTCACGCAGGAGACCAGTGGCAGATCAAGTTTGATTTGAAGAAATGAAGACGGGCTAGAGACCCCTTCTCAGGGGTCAGACCCAAACCAGCCCATAGCCAACTGTCCTTACAATTGGGTCACCCCGGTCCTAGGTGACTTGGAATCTCTATTGTGTTGGCACATTTCTTTTTAAAATTGATTTCTTTATATGTGGGTTTTTTTTAAAAGGAGATTTTTAAAATGGAGATTTATGGAGGCTTAGAAGAATACTTGAAATATTGCTGGATAGCATAGGAGCATGAGAAAGAAGCGAACCCAGAGTAGGCATGGAAATGGACTCAGAAATGAGGCAGACCCAGATGTGAATGAACACAGAAGCTTGTCACCCTTCGGTGAGGCCTCAGACTCGTCCAGTTTCTTTCAGGGAGAGCCATGTTTATTGGAAATCATTACATTTAGAAACAATTAGCTTAGTTGGCCCTGGGGATTCCCTCTCCTGTCACCCATATTTATCAATTCCGCATGCAGAGGCAGGAGGGTCTGGTTTAAATCTGGATTCTGATGTAGCAGTGAACTTTCATTGGACGAGTTATTTAACCTTCCTGAGCCTCAGTTTCCTTATTTTCAAAAGAGGATAATAAGATCCACCTCCTCATATTGTTTTGAGGGAAATTGAGAGGGCATATGTAAGACACTTAGCGTAGTATTTGCACCTTGCTGGCTCTTAGCGGGAGCGGCATGGTTTTCTCCCCGGTCCCTTCTTCTGTCTCTCCTCCCTGCTTTCTTTCCTCAAGTTTCTTTTCGAAGTGATTTATCGATTTGATTTTTCTCAGAATTGGTAGGAATCTTAAACTGCTCTTCTAGGGGAGCACACAGGATAAAAATATTTCCCTTGGCGGGGGGAGCATGAGGGATGCTGTTGGAATTCCAAGGCACTGGGAGCAGTTCCTGAGGAAGGCGAGGCCTCCGGGGACCACTGTGGGGTAAAGCAGGGGCCGTGGGTGCTCGACAGGGTGGGTTCCTGGGGTGCCCAAAGGAGAGAGCGAGTGTGTGTACGTGAGCGTGCTTGCGTGGGTGTGCGTGTGTTCGTGTGCAGGCGAGGGTGTACATACGTGTGTCCACGTGAGCGTTTGAGGGTGTGCGTGTCGGTGTGTAGGCTCAGAGGGACAGGGCTGCCTGGATCGTGACACTCACTGCTCACTTTGGAGGGTAAGAAACTAATTAAGAGAGTCCTTCTCAAACTGTTGGTGTTCACTGAAGACTGGAAGCTTTTATTTCCCCCTCTCAGAAATCCCTTGAGGGGAAACAGATACAAGAGAGAAAGCGTACAGGCATCTGAGAGAGAGGCCCTCCTTCTTCCAGTGTGAGGGGCTCTAATTTTCCTCCCCACCTCTTCCCTTCCTTTCTCCCTGATCTTTGTTCTCTCTTTCTCCAGCGCCAGCCCCCGCCCCATCCCTCCTCAGTCCTCCCTGCGCTCCCTGCCTTGCACTGTTCTTTGCTTTTCATCTGGAATGGAGGGGGCGCTTGCTAGAACATGTCTCTGTTTCTCTTTTACGTGTATTCCAGCACAACATCCCTGCGAGCACCGAGAAACATCTGTTTCTTGCTCTCCTTTTTCTGGAAACCATCATTTATTTAATATTTTTTCCTGTGGTTTAATGAGGCTCCTATTCTTCTGAGGAATATTCCCACGGAAGGAACTTCAGCGCCCGCTGTTTAGAGGGGCTGCAGTTTCCTTTTCTTCTATCACCAAACAGCGGCCAGCCTCCTTCGCATTAGCCAAAGTGGGGAAAAGGTACCCCACAAACCCACAGCCAGCCCCTGCCGCTGGGCTTGTCCCTCGCTGGCCACAGTGCAAGTTTGGTTTTAAAACTTAAAAAAAACAAAAATACAAAACATTTATCTGCGGTATTATTTTTATTCTTGTGTCATAGCCTTTATATAAACAAATGTCTCCATTTTAATAAGTATAAGAGGATTTAGAGTCCAACTGGTTTCCAGTAATAAGGATGGACGGGGATTATACTTTTAAAATTATTTACAACCAGTCAGGGCTATGGCTTTGAATTATTGATGTCATGATGGCTACTGCTGGGCAGACAAAGCCCTTCCCAGAGGGGAGAGGCTCTAGTGGCAGCTGGCTCTAGTAGTACCAAACTTTCTCAGGTACGCGAGCAGGTGTCCTTGCTGCCTTTTACAACACTGGTACTTCCTGGGAGAGGCGCTGGTACAGCCGGCTGCTAGAGGGCTATTCTGTTTCTTTCGACACAAGCAGGTTCAGGGCCAAGCTTTGCTGTTAAGTGGCTGTGACACTCTGGGCAGTAACTTAGCTTCTCTAAACACCAGTTTTCTCTTCTTTGAAATATGGAAGGAATACTTACACACAAAGTTGTGAGGAATAACTGAGACAACCTACTTAAGTAAGACGCTCAGTGCTGGTGCCTAGAAATGTTTAATAAATAGTGGCTATGCAGCAGATGGAATGTATCTGAAGTCACAGCCTACATCTGGCCCTGGGCTATGGTAATATGAGTTAAGGCAAATGTTCCTAAGGTTGTGCTCTGTCATCTTGCTTGAGAAATAAGATAATTTCTTTCTTTCTTTTTTTTTTTTTTTTTGAGGTTTGGCTTAGTGGCTGAAGAGGCTCTTAGAGGCCCTGAAAGTGGTTGGATAAACATCTCAGTGATGGAGAGCGGGCACTTCTGCCAGAGATATAGGTAGCACGCATCTGGACTTTTAAACCACAAAACGGACATTTAGGTTGTTTTCACTTTTTGGCTAATAGGAATAATTCTTCTCTGAACATTCTTGTACAAGTTTTTGTGTGGACATTTGTTTTCATTTCTCTTGGGTATATACCTAGGGGTAAAATTTCTGGGCCTTATGGTGACTTTATGTTTAACATTTTAGGGAACTGCCTGACTGGTTAACAAAGGAGATGCATTATTTTACATTACTATCTGCAGTGTATAAGGGTTCCAATTTTTCTACATCTTCACCAACACTTGTTAACTGTCTTTTTGATTCTAGCCATCCTACCTAGTAGCTATGAAGTAGTATCTCAATGTGGTTTTGATTTACATTTCCCTAATGACTAGTGATGTTGAGTATCTTTTCATGTGCTTATTGGACATCCGTATAACTTCTTTTGAGAAATGGTTATTCAATTCTTTTCCCATTTAAAAAATTGGGCTGTCTTTTTTATTTTTGAGTTGTATGAGTTCTTTATGTATTCTGGATACAAGTTCCTTATCAGATATATGATTTGCAAATATTTTGTTATATTCTATGTGTTGGCTTTTTACTTTTCTTGTTAGTATTGTTTGCAGCAAGAAAGTTTCTAATTTTGATGTCGCCCAAGCCACGCTGTACTTTATGTAGCATACAATAACACTCCTCCAAAATCTACTTGTTAGAATGAGTTATTAGGTTCTGCCCACATTCAAGGGGCAGGGGTGGGGATCAAGCTCTATTTTAAAAAAAATTGTAGTAAAAACACAAAATGAAATCTACCCTGTTAACAAATTTTTAAGTGTACAGTACAGTATTGTTAACTATATGTGCATTGTTGTACAGCAGATCACTAGACTTTTTCATCTTGCATGACTGAAACTCCATACCCAATTCACAGAAACTCCACATTTCCCCCTTGCCCAGCTCCGGGCAACCACCATTCTAATTTCTGCTTCTGTAAGTTTGACTGCTTTGGATACATCGTTCAAGTGGAATCATGCAATATTTGTTCTTCTGTGCTTGGCTTATTTCACTTATCACAATGTCCTCCAGGTTCATCCATGTGGTAGCATATGACAGTATTTTCTTCTTTTTTAAGACTGAATAATATTCCATTGTATGTATATATGACATCTTGCTTATCCATTCATCTGTCAACGAACACTTGGGTGCTCTGTACCTCTTGGTTGTTGTGAATAATGCTGTGATGAACATGGGAATGCAAATACCACTTTGAGATCCTGTTTTCAATTCTTTTGGATGACTACCCAGAAGTGGGATTGCTGGATTGTATGGTAGTTCTATTTTCAATTTTTTGTGGAACTTCCATACCATTTTCCGTAGCAGCTGCACCATTTTATATTCCCACCGACAGTATACAGGGTTCTAATTTCTCCACATCTTTGCCAACACTTACTATTTTCTGTTTTTTTCTTTTTTCTTTTTTTTTGATATTGGCTATCTTAATAAGGTGTGAGGTGATACCTCACTGTTGTTTTGATTTGTTTTTTTTCTGATGATTACTGATGTTGAGCATATTTTCATATTCCTATTGGCCATTTGTACGTCTTTTTTAGAGAAATGTCTATTAAATATCTTTGCCCATTTTTTTTTTTTTTTTTTTTTTTTTTTTTTTTTTTTTTTTTTTAGAGACGGGGTCTCGCTCTTGGTCAGGCTGGTTTCGAACTCCTGACCTTGAGCTATCCACCCGCCTCGGCCTCCCAGAGTCCTTTGCCCATTTTTATAATGGGTTATTTGGCTGGGTGTTGTGGCTCATGCCTGTAACCCTAGTAGTTTGGGAGGACAGGGAGGGAGGATCACTTGAGGCCAGGAGTTTGATAACAGCTTGAGCAAGAGTGAGGTCTCTATAAAAAATAGAAAAAATAACCAGGTGTGGTGGCATGTGCCTATAGTCCCAGCTACTCGGGAGGCTGAGGCAGGAGGATCACTTGAGCCCAGGAGTTTGAGTTTACAGTGACCTATGATGACACCACTGCACTCTAGCTTGGATGATAGAGCAAGACTCTGCTCTTAAAGAAAAAAAAGTTTATTTGCTTTTTATTATTGATTTGTAGAAGTTACTTATATATTTCAGATATTAACATCTTATTATATACATGGTTTACAAATATTTCCTCCCATTCTGTGGGTTGCCTTTTCACTCTGCTGAATGTTTCCTTTGCTGCACAGAAGCTTTTTAATTTGATGTAATCCCACTTGTTTTATTTTTCCTTTTCTTGGCTGTGCTTTTGGGGTCATATCCAGGAAATCATTGCCAAGACTAATGTTATGAAACAGATCTACTTTTTGAAGGGAAGAGAGTCAGAGAATTTGTGAACGTATTTAAAAACTACCACATATGCATTTAAAATATCATATTTAATGGCTACAGGTAGTCCGCCACAAGGCAGAATCTGCAGCCAAAGTGGATTGAAATTGTGGCTTCACCATTTACTCATTGTGTGAACTTGGAAAGATTATTTAACTCTTGGTGCCTCAGTTTTCTTAGCTGTAAAGTGGGGATGATGATATGAGGGCGGTCTGGAAAGTATCCAGCCATCATTAATATAACGGCTTTACGTGGCTGGACACTTTCCGAACAGCTCTCATATATGTTTCTGTTATAACATCACTTACCATGTATACATTCCAGAAAAAATATGTGTTCTGCAACATCATGCACTAAAAATAACAGGGCCTATGAAAAAATAGGGTTGGGCAAATGACACAAAACCTTTGTCAGTAATCAGAGCACTGACAAAACAGTAAGAATTCTAGTGAAAGTACTTACATGGTTCTGTACAGGGTTTGCCACCTGGAATCACAGGTAATCAATCCTTTGCAGCTTTCTACACTGGGGCTGGTGTTCCCTCCTTCAAGTTGTGGGTGTTGGAAGGCATTGCCTCTAATCCTCACTAATCTACCACTTTAATAAGAAAGATATATTTTCACAACTTTTTTCATAAGCACTTGTAGCTTTGCCAAATGGATTAACATAGCAGAAAACCCAGTGGTTCTTGAAGTCTCTAAATCAGCCTTCGCTTACACTAAAGAAAGGACTTTGATATGCTTTTTTCCTCTTTTCTTGAAGTCTTTATTTATTACTAAGACTCCTCTATCATTGTGAGAAAAGCTTGTCCCTGATCACTTTAAAACATTAATGTGCTGGGGAGATTCAAGTTATGAATCAGCAAGATGTGTTACAAACATTTACCAATTGTGTATAAGCTAATTTGCAACAAAGATTCAGGCACTGTAACAGCCTCATGAGGTTGCTGTGAAGATTAAATGAGATGATGCATGTAAAACATTAAGAAAAATGCTTTCGATTTGTAAAGTTTTGATTATTGAAGATTGGATTATAATCATACTTGTTTAACCAATTCCCCCTTAGTTTTCCTGCTTCATTTGAACTATGCACCACTGAAGAACTTATTTTCAGATGGCATAATTTTAACCACTAGATAGCTCAGTGCCTTTCGTAATTTCTTTTAGGCCTTGAGTTTTTGGGACTCATTATGTTTGTGAATTTACAAATATGCATTTATGTATGAAGTGCATTCATGTGTAACATAGCTCAGCTTTAATTAATAGAAATGTTTCGCTGCACTCAACAATAGGAAAAAAACATGAGAAAACACATACCTCAGCTTTTATGGCACATCCTGGGTTCTGAATAGGTGTTTACCTTCTGTCTATACACTTTTATTTTCAGAATAATAACTTCAAGGCCCCTCAATAACTCTGAAACAATCAAAAGTTGTATTATTTCCTGTGTTTTCTCAGGTAGGGATAGGCACTAACATCCCTGTTTTCTAGGAATATTCTAAAATATGAAAAGAAATGACCTGACATTTTGGTTAACTCTGGGTGATGGATAAATTTCAAGTAGAGAGAGCTTGCCTCTCTTCAAACATTATATATATATATGTATATATATATATATATTTTTTTTTTGAGACAGAGTCTTACTCTGCCCAGGCTAGAGTGCCGTGGCATCAGCCTAGCTCACAGCAACCTCAAACTCCTGGGCTCAAGTGATCCTCCTGCCTCAACCTCCCAAGTAGCTGGGACTATAGGCATGCACCACCATGCCCGGCTATTATTTTCTATATATTTTTAGTTAGCCAATTAATTTCTTTCTTTTTTTTTTTTTTAGTAGAGATGGGTTCTGGCTCATGCTCAGGCTGGTTTTGAACTCCTGATCTTGAGTGATCCTCCCACCTCGGCCTCCCAGAGCGCTAGGATTACAGGTGTGAGCCACTGTGCCTGGCCCAAACATTTTAATTAGTTGAGGTATTGTCTCTTTAAGAACAAATACTATATTTATTAGATTTTCCAGTAATTATTATTTGTGTCTCATAAAAGGTAATTTATGGATATTTTGAAAAATCTACTATGTCTTAGAGACTATAAATTTTCCTAGATTCCTCTCTTTTGAATTCTTCCTTCAATAGCAACAACTATGACAATAAACACCAGCAACTAAGATTGCTCTAGTGTTTACTGTGTACCAAGACCCTGTGAATGACAATGCTAAAATTGTCCTTTACCTAAATATGTGGATTTGGTACTGTTTTAATCAGACTTTTGTGTAGTTAGGACTTTTAAAAAGAAATTTGTATTTATTGAATAAAAGAGTGATCAAAGCAGTTAGCACCAGGTGGCGCTAAAGGACTGAACTTGGAAACACTACGGGCTTTGGTCCTCTTACCTGTGGCCAGGGAAACGGCGATGCTCTTCATTTAATGGCTGTGTTAAAGGAAAGAAGGACAAGCATTACCAGCAGACACTAAGGATTGCCCCTGTCAAATTGTCTAAGTCCCTTCTCTGGAAAGTTGGCACTCCCTAAAGGTATAAAGGTACAAAGTAAAGGTAACTTTACTGAGGTCTCAAGTGGCAAAAAAAACAACAAAACAAAACATGCTTTTTCTAAAGAAAAATTAAAAAACAAAAAAACCCAAAACTCACATGAAATTGCTTTTTGGAATGGACAGTCTTGCTCTCATCTCTGTAGGTACCTAGGAATGTAGATTAGATGAAGGCAGCAAAATAAGAAAACATTCCCTGAAATGCCTTCCCGCAGGAGTAGACAGTGCAAAATCATTCCTGCCAGCTTAGGCTTTATTATTTAATGCAATTCCCCTTTCCTAGAAGTCTCCAATGTGCTCATAAGTGTTTTTCTCTAGGGCTGGTATCAGGAAAATAAAATCGCAAAATGGAGACCATAGATTTAACAATGAAAATAAAATCCTTCCATCGGGCTTCTAAGGGGACAGGGGAAAGAGCAGGAAGCGAAGTAAAAAGGCCTGCTATAAGAAAATGTGAACCCCAGGAGCCTGAGAAACAGGGGCGACCAAATTAAAGAATGACCAAGATTCCTGCAAGGAGTCAGGCACAGGGAAGCTGCTTTGTTGGGCAGAGTTTGTGCAACACTGAGAGGGAGAGTCTATGGAAAGTGACTTTTGGGGTGGGTTGGGAAAGAAAGGATGTTTTAAAAAGTATCTGAAATTTCCACCATCAGCTCTTCCTTTTCTGAAAGTCAAATGTATTAAGAACATAGACCAATAGTTAAGCATCTTGCTGATTGCTTAAATTACATGAATCTCTTGCAAAGTGGTTATGGGCACTGCCTTAGTGGAATGGTATACATTAGCAAGGGACATTTTGGATACAATGTTTGAGCCAAATAATTCATCCTGTGTCAGCAATCCATCCAGTCTAACCCAGTCTGACCCAGACATCCACTGCCTGGGTCAGACTCAGAGAGTTGTCGCTGTCATTCCCTGTTTACGATATTCTCCTTTCTGTCAGAGGAGGCTGAGCGTGGAGCCTGCTGAGTGGGGTGAACCCCAAATATAGTCACACCCAGAATTAGGCTGCGGGCTTAGAATGAAATGATTTATTCCTTCTGTCCCCGCTCCAACCCCTCTTTTCAAGGTCCTCTAGGAGACAAGGGAGAGGTGATGGGGAGGACCGACTGTCCCAGTGTCTTTGGAATAGTTCTAACCATGTTGCTTGACATGGCCTGGAGATAAGATCGTTCCTTGGCCAACAGGCAGCAACTTTGCCCCTGGGTCTTCTGTATTTGTCCCATTTATTTCAATATTCTCTCTTAAAACTGTTATTTAAGCCATTTTGCTATTAATTAAAATTCATTCAGCTTATAAGAGCAGGAAGACCAAAAAAGGGGTATTATTAGCTTTTCCAAGAGTTGATTCTAAGGTTAGAAATGTGATTAAGATAATCTTCTCTTCCCACAGACAGCCAATGATTCTATGGGAAAATATATACTACTCCACATTCCTAGGTTACCTTTCATTCAAGGCCTCAAAAGGAGTCTGTAAACATGTGCCCATCTAGACTGAAGTATAAGAGAGGTTTAAGATGGGAAAAGCATATAGAACAATGAACATGGTATCAGGAGACCAAAATGTGAGTCTTGGCATCGCCCTGATTTGCTGTGGTTCAAACTCTTAGGATGTCAGTTTCTCATCAGCACAATAAGTGTAATGCGAGGGAGGTATCCCCCTTACTCTAGTCAGCACTGGGAGAGGGGGCAACTTCCCCCTTACTGACAGCTCCTTACTTCCCGTCCTCAGATCCAATCTTTCCAATAGGACAGGGGACTTCCCATTCACCCCATTGTGTGTGCTACCCCAACTCACTGGAGCTGGTATTGTCTAATCATTCTGCCCCCCACAATAGAGTCCCTGATTCTTCAACAAAGAGTTCTAGGGGCTCTCCGGGCCCTACAGAGAGGAGCTTGCCAGTCTCCTCTCAGGGTGAATTTTCAAGGACAAACAGTAATTCTCAGTGCTAGAGGGATCCAAGCCTACAGGGGAATCCTTTTCTAACTGCTCTGAGGTTAGGCAAAGCCATGTCTCTCATGGTGGCCTTGGTCTCTCAGGTTATTATTTGTAGCAGCTAGTCCTGCAAAAGCTGTCACACTTTTGCACAGTGGTTCCCTTCGATACAACTTACTCTTTGGTAGTTACGAAGAGACACCATCACACTGGGCAGCAGGGCAGGAAAAGCACTCTTTGTATATTATCCCAAGGCGGTTAGGATCAGCCACCTTCTCTAAGTCTCCAGAGCTAAATAACCAAGGTGTGGTAGCATAGGCACTCCAGAAAAGGGGCTGTGATCCATATTTTGTGTGGTGTCTGGGAATAGCCGCTACAGACAGTGTTGAAAGGAATGTCTTTTCTTCTCCTTTCAAAGTCAACTTCCTTCTGTGTTAGTACACTCTCTGATGGAGAACTCGATTTCAGTAGAGGTGGCAGCAACCCCTATGCATTAATATTGTACTACAAAACCCACTCTATCTGGGCGGAGATCTGGGGCTGGAAGTCGGGCAGGGTCATACGAAGGATCCCAGAAACTCGTGCCTGCCTTCTGTCCGCTCAGAGTCTAATCGGTGTGCGGCCCAGGCAGCACTGCGCATTTGGGACGAAATGGTGCTTAGAAAAAGGGATCATTACAGTTTATAGTGGCGTTTTGATAGCTTGTATATATTCTCTTGTTCTGTTAATAACTGTAAAGTCTTAAACATAATGTGCTGTTTAAAAATGGTCACACTCAAGCTAGTTTGTGTGTGCGTGCATGTGCTTAATGCTCACTCAGCATTGTCAGGCTGTTTGTATTTTAATGAATGTATTTGTAATGGCAGGGGGCATATTACAGATGCATTTTTCCTTCAGTCACCAGAAGCTTTTAAGGAGTCAGAAAATTTGAACTAATAGAGATAATGTTTTATGTAGTCCCTCGGTGCATCTGTTGAACATGTAGTCAAAGGAGTTCATTGAAATAAATGCTGTGGTTGAATTTTTAACAGCAGCTGCATAAATATGCAGCCCCTTAGAACCTTTATGCCCATGGGAGCCAGGAAAATGATCTGTATAATTATCCCCTTGATTGATCTGGCCTTTCGGCTGTCATGGTAGAAAGTCTATTTCCCACATAGAGCAGGATGTACCTGTAAAGTTCAAGGTGGCTGAATATTTTTGGGGGGATAAGTTTCTTTTGAAGCACTAAGTACACACTCATTTGCCAGAAACCTTAGATTACTCCGTCTCCTTCAATTTTTCTATGCCAAAGAATTGGGAGGCATGGGGAAGTCATGCAGGGTCTCGGATCAGTTGCTCTGATTCAATACATGTGGCAGGTAGAATTCTGCGATGGCCCCAGGATTCCCGTCCCCCAGTGTACACACCCTGTGTAATCCTCTCCCCTTGAGTGTGGGCAGGGCCTGGGATAGGATGAGATGCCACTTTATGGACTAGGTTATGTTACATGACGAACGTGATGAGATCATCATCGTTACATCAAGTTACGTTACATTACTTTATGGCTTCTTCTTAGCAGATTTGAAGCATGAGAGATCTTCTGCTGGCCTTAAAGAAACAAATTACTGTATTATAGAGAAGGTCACATGGCAGGGAATATCAGGCAGCCTCTAGAATCTGAGAATAGTTCCAGCTGGCAGCCAGCAAGACAGTGTGGACCTCAGTCCTACAGCCACAAGGAACTGAATTTTTCCCATAATTGGTGAAACTGAAAGAGGACTCCAGGTGTCAAGTGAGATCATATCCCCAGGTAACACCTTGATTTCAGCCTGAGGAGACCCTGAATGGAGGACCCAATAACCTGTGTTCTGACTCCTGGTCTACGGAAACTGGGACAACACCTGTGTGTTGTTTTGTGGTAATCCGTCACGCAGAGATAGAAAACTAAAGTAGTAGGTCTGGGTTGGGACCTGAGAATTCGCATTTGTCGTAAGTCTTCAGGTGATGCTGAGGTTGCTGGTCCAGGCCACACTTTGAGAACCACTGTTATAGTTGAACGTCCCCCGACTATTGGTTTTGTCTGTGATGTCATGAATGAACACTCCCCGTACACTTCTGGAATATAACAAAGGTTAACCAGAAGGGATTTAGCTGTATATTTTTACTCACAAATATTAGTAAATATAAACTATCTGGTTTAAGCCTTTAAAAATTAATTTAAATGTGGCCAAAAATATAAATACAAAATACAATGTTAGAAAAAGCAATTAGGATACAAGGCTTAGAAAATGAGGGTAGGAAAAGCAGTATAAAGTGAGCGGTGAGGCTGGCATGCAAAATGCATGCGTCACTATCAGTTCACACCTATGTGGCAAGAGAGACTTAACTACTAATTCCTATTTTCTTTTTCAGACTGAAACCCCATCTATACTGCTCATGAAAAAACTTCATGTTATGAATATACTTTGATTAAAAATTAAGTGAAGATTTTATAACATTATTACATAAACTTTCCAATTTCCACCGTGATAGAGAGGGCTGGGGGCAGTGGCACAGGCCTGCCATCCCAGCACTTTGGGCTGAGGCAGGAGGATCACTTGAGCCCAGGAGTTTGAGGCTACAGCGAGCTATGATCAGGCTGCTGCACTCTAGCCTGGGTGACAGAGCAAGACCCTGTCTCAAAAAAAAAAAAAAAGAAAAAAAGAAAAAAAAAGAGTATGAAAGATAGAGTAACCTTTCCTAATTCTTCAGACTATTGGCTAATGTCCTGGCATTGCCGAATATATAAAGGTAATGATAGTACTTCATTCACAGGTAGAAAATGGACTTCGTGCCTCTAACTCTGTGCAACTGTTTTCAACTATCTTTCCAACCCCTTTTGTGATCAAATTCTGTCTCTCTCTACTCTCTCTTCCTTCATCCTCACTTGTTTTTGTTGAGTAATTTTTGAAGTTTAGCTCCTTTGAGGTTTTCCTAGTAGAACAGAACAGCTAGAGCCTTGCTTAATCCTGAGGCATTTTATAATACTTTTAGTAATCTCAGTCCCCTTTGTTTAATATAGGCTCTATTAGCCGAGCCACCTGGGTGGTTGTTTTGATTTATTCAATACTGCACCTATCACCACCCAAATATGAAGGCTCTTCTTTCTGCAGGCATTTCTGTATCAATTGAAGATATTTTATGTAGCCATGCCAGGGGGCTCCAAGGGGAAAAAAACCTTGATTTCGAAGATATTTTGAATGTTTTCGGTCTAATGGCTGCATGCTCAGGTCTGTTGGAAGGGGAAGTGTGAGTGTGAGTGTGGGTGTGAGCATGGTGGGCAGAGTGGAGGGTAGCAATAATCATTTGTGATGGGAGAGAGGGCCTGAGCACTATGGAGTTATTTATATTTCCTGGATATACATTGCATCCTTCTATTCAGAGCCAAAGGCCGGTACCTGGGTAGGATATTTGTTCAGCCCTCTTGTAATGGTGACTTTATTTTTATAACTGTTTTATTTTTTTCTTTTTGGAGATATAGAGATTCTTTTCTACAGCTCAGACACCAGCCAGAAGGTAAGAGTCTCTGGGCCTTTAACCGCCTGTGAAATGGTAAAGAAATGAAACTTTACATGCAGCTTTTCAGAGCCACATGTCTTAGTCTCTGTGTTAGATTAGTAATTAAATATTTTATTTTTCTGGGTAAGATAGCAGGTAGGGAAAAACAATCCCATTAGTTATGTAACTTCTTTCCATTTTAACTTTCACTGTCTTCCCTCCGTAGCAAAGCTTTCAAAGAAATAAAAATTTTGTGTTGGGGACAACTTCTGGGGCCTGGGGAATTGTATACAAACGTGTATACAGACATGTGTATGATTCTTCTTTGTAGAACTTGTGAGGTGATTGGAGTGCTTGAGATACTCTTGGTTTTTGTTTTTTTTTTTCATATTTTAACAGTTTTGTTTTCTGTTTTTAATGCTTTTTAGTTGGCACAATGGATTTCCCTTTCTCTGGTTTTCAGAAAATTTTAATTTGATTACCAAAGAAAAACACGCACATTACAAATTAACAAACGTATGGTCAAGAAAGTAAAAGTATCTTTAATCCAACTGTAGAGATAACCATTGTTACACATTTTTCTAGAACTTCCCCTTGAAAATACTAACACAAAAGATGTATATAATTATATTTCACATATAATTTCGTACACATTCTTTTAGCTTTCCCCCCTAATATTATACATTTATTTTATAGTAATGGGCAATTACTTTATATATTAAAACATTCTTTTGCAACTTGATGCTCTCTGTTTTGTAGATTAGAAAATGGAGGTACAGAAGGTTGTTAGTTTAGTGATGGGGACACTGGTCCACGTTGCCAGTCTTCAGATGTGTAGCCACTTTAGACAAGATTATGACCCAAATATTGTATTTCTGCTTTTCATTGTGAATGATGGTATGAGCATACAGGATGAAAGACTTAGCCTGATATTTGTGGCTTAAGAAATCTGAATTCCATTTCCACTCGGGAGCAATTATGGAGACCCTTAATCATCATGCTCTTTGATAGCAAAATTTGTCTAGAAAGTTTATGCTCAAATTTGAAAATGTCATATCCTAACAAATTCACTTATTTAACAGTGGTGATTTAAAGGCAAGTAGTGTTATGTCTATAGGTGGTGGTTAGTAGAGATTGTAAACGACCGAGAAGTTTCGAGTTCTGATAAATCCAACTCATCTGATGGATGGGGACGTATTCTCTGTGGGAGTAACTCCTCTGATAATGTCTCTTGTCAGTACCATTCTAGGCTTGTCAGCCTGTCGACACTGGAAATACACAATCAGCTGGCTAAGCAGCTTGATAGGATATCTGAGTTGTGAGTTGGCTTTGGAGTATAGATCTGAGGTTTGGGGTGTATTTGTTAATAAGTCTCATAAATGGTCCATTTATCCATGGGCGTGCTGTATTTTTAACCTTCAGCTTGGTGTTAAACATTTATCCAGGAATCGCTTTAAAAGCGTCCCTGTGAGGGGTCTTGGCTGGGCTGTGGCTCAGCCCAGAGAGAAGCACTCTCTCCAATACTTCTGAGCTACTTCTGAGCAAGTATTTGACGACAACTCAGCAATTCCTAGGTAGAGACGGATATGATCCAGCCTGGCTATCAGCTGGGAACTGAGGGGAGAGGAATGGTTGGTTGGGATTCAGGAAAAAGACTGCAGCAGGGTGGGAACTGTGACTTCATGAAACCAGCTGGGGGCTTCAGCTCTTAGCCCACAATGGTGTTTCAGTAGGTGTGAGGGAGAGATTGTGTAGGAGAACTAACATCTCATTTTAGCTTATCCAGGGCAAGGTTTCCTGAACTGTGTTGTGCCCAACATTAGGGTGTCTCAAGATGTCAAGACTTTTCCAAGATCAAGCAAGCTTGACAAACTATATAATGTTTTCATTTTGAAATTCATAATGCATATTGGCTACCTAATGGTTTTAGACAAAATTCTTCAGAATAGAAGCCTAATTACCTTAATTGTCTATTTACTTCACTAATCTGACCATGAAAACGCCTTTAGCTCTTAGTTGATTTTTATACCAGAAAGACCTATAGCTGTTCAATGGGTGACTCTATCTGTAACCTTGTGTTTTACTTCTCATTGCCTGTAGTGAGTCTGGTGATGATTGGAGTGCGGGCTAATTTACATTTTTATAAGAGCCAAATACATTAACAGTGACAGTCATTCTTCTCTCTTTTCCTTTTGAAACTTAACATGACTTAAATTTTTTACCAATTATCTTCAGGCCCTGTCAATTAAGAAGATGAGTAGGATATTCCAAACCCTGGAAACGTGGATCTTTGCTGGCAAATGCTACTTTAAGATGATGAATAAGAGTGTCAGAAAAAAGTTATAAAGACCATTGTATATATCTGTAAGAACATTTTAGTTGGGGAAGAAAGCAATTTCTGTCAATTTTTCTAAACTGTGACATAAAAAACACCTTAAATATTACCTGTTGGGGTAATGTCTGATGTTCATCATTTTCAGGTCTTTTTTTTCAGAGCACACAGACAAATGATATTTGCCTCCTTGCAGTTAAGTGGATCCATGTGATTAATCCCGGCCAGTGCATGGTGGGGGGAAGTGACATGTGTAATTTCCCAGCCAAAGCATTGAATTGCTAGTGTGAAAACCTCCAGCTCTCTTTCCTACTTGCCATGTCTTTTGAGGCTTCATGTTCCAGATGGTGCCTGGATCTCTCATTCCCTATGTGGAGGATGGTGGCCATGAAGAGTCACTTAAATCCACTGCTGACTCTGTTTGAATGGGAAACAAACTTTTTGTTTGTCTGTTTGTTTTTTGTGACGTCAGTGAGTTTTGTGGGTTTCAGCTATTGCAAAGCCTAGCCTATCCTGAGTTATTGTGAAGGACTAAATGAAATAATCCATGCCAACTTTTCTAAGACTTAATTTTCCCCTTTGTAATGCATGGCTAGTATTTCCTAACTCACAGGGTTGTGAGGATTAAATACCAAGAACATGTAAAACATTTAGTACAATGTCTGTCCCTAAAATAATCTCAATACCTATTAGGAGTTAAAGTATTATAATTATCTGTTGGCATACTTTTTGGATGTAAGTCTTTTATCAGATATATGATTTATATATATTTTATGTCGGTTTGTGACTCGTTTTTTCATTGTCTCAACAATGTATTTCAAAGAGTAGAGTTTTAAATTTTGATGAAATTTAATTTAGCACTTTGTTCTTTTATAAATTGTGCTTTTGTGTTGGAACTAAAAAATTTTTGCCTAACCCAAAGTTAACAAAGGTTTTCTCCTATGTTTCTTTCTAGAAGTTTTATAGTCTTATGTTTTATTTTTAAGTCTATGATCCATTTTGAGTTAATTTTTTATATAATGTGAGATAAGTTCATTTTTTTGCATATGCATATCAGATTGTTTCAGAACTATTTGTTGAAAGGCTATTGTTTCTCCACCAAATTATCTTTGCATTTTTGTAAAGAAAGCAATTGTTTATATATGTGAAGGTCTATTTCTAGATTCTCTCTTCTGTCCCATTGATCTATTTATTGGTCTTAATGCCAATGCTACATTGTCTCATCGTCATGATTACAATAGCTTTATAATAAATCTTAAAATCAGCTGGTATTAGTCCTCCAAATTGGTCATCTCTTTCAAAGTTGTTTTGGCTATTCTAGATTCTTTGCACTTTCACATGAATGTCAGAATCAGTTTATCAATTTCTAAAAAAGGTTCTGGTGAGATTTTGATTGGAATTGCATAGAATATATATATCTAGCTGGGAGAATTAACATGTTAACAGTATTTAGTCTTCAAATAATGAACATATTCTATCTCTCCACCGATTTAGGTCTTCTTTAATTTCTCTCAGTAATGTTTTATAGTTTTCAGTGTATTTCTCTTTCACAGCTTTTGTCAGCATTACACCTAAGTGTTTCATATCTTTTGATGTTATTGTAAAGGTTATTATTTTTTGAATTTCAATTTCTGACCGTTCATGGCTAGTATATAGCAATATAATTGATTTGTATATGATTTGTGTATTGATCTGGCATCCTGCCACTTTGCTAGACTCATTTATTAATTATTTTAGGGTTTTTTTGGTATATTTTATAGGATATTCTTCATATATGAATGTGTTATCAGTAAGTAAAAGAAGTTTTACTTATTCTTTTCCAAACTGTATGCCATACTTTTTTCCTTGTCTTATTACACTGGCTAAAACCTCCGGTACAATATTGATTAGAAATAGTGAGAGTAGATATTCTTCAATTTATGTAAACAAAGTGTGCCCCTGTAATATTCTGAAATAAAAGAGAGAGAGAGAGTAGGTATTCTTGTCTTATTTCTAACTTTAGTGGGGAAGGCATTCAGTCTTTTATCAGTAAGTATGGTGTTAGCTGTAGGTTTTTCATAGATGTTTTTTATTTGAGAGAGGAAGTTTCTTTCTTTTCCTGGTTTGTTGAGTTTTATTTTTTTACAAATCAGAAATGGAGGTTAGAGTTTGTCAAATACAATTTCTGTACCTATTGGTCTTCCTTAAGCCAATAGCCAGAAAGATAAAGATAGTTCCCCTTTTTGGTCTGTAGAAATTATTTTCAATTCTTTATATAAATGCCTGTTTTCAGTTGCAAAGGACATTGTTTGGAGTCAATCAGCACTACCTCATTACTTTTACTTATGTCTAGACCATTGTGACACATAAAAACCAAAATTACCATTATATCACCTCCTGGCATTCATGACCTTTTCTTACCCATCTCAACCTACTTCTTTTCCTGATTCTCTTATTTCTGTTAACAGCACTTCTATTCTTCCAGTTGGTTAGAATGAAATATTAGTTATTCTTGACTAAAACAGGAATTCTGGCAAGTAAGGGTTTTAATTTTGTGTAGTCAACAATTAGTCCTGTGACCTTAGATAAGTGATTTTACCTCTTGCCTGATGGGTTAGTTGGTCCTCTGAGAGGCAGGGGTTAGACGTGCAACGACTGACTATAGGAACTGACTGTGGGGGCAGAGAGAAACAGCAAGAGTACATGGGAGAACCTTCAGAGAATGACCAGTCTGATGCTTCTGAAAGAGGGAGGAAGGAAGGGTGATTGGGTAAGAAGTGTCTCAGACTGTGGCACAGTCCTACGGAAGTTCAGTTCAGCCTGATGGGTAGTCCTTGGGTCAAAGTCACCTGTGAAGGGAGCCCTGTTTACAAAGAGTGAGTCTTCATTGTTCCCTGCATACAGTCATTGGCTGGGAGCAGCCTGGGGGAAGTGTGGCCCCACTGTGAGCTGGGAGAAGGATCTGGAAGGGCAACAGCTGGGGCCATTAGTCAGTTATGCTCCTTGCAACACAAGATCCAAGAAGTCTGTTTACGTTGCTACCACACCTTATTAGATCATTTATAAAAATGACAGTACTGGACTTCAGGTTTAAATTGATGGCTTACAAGTGTGTTTTATTTGGGGGTACAGTTTAACACTCTTCAAAAGAAATTAGTTTCCAGCATCTAAAAATCTTCAATTTCATCTAAAATTTCCACATCTAGGTTTTGGTTACCCTGAGTCACATTCCTGTGTGGCCATAGTCAACCAGGGCTGCATAGATGTTGTGGCCTTTTGATGGGTCTATTTTATCCCTGTCCCCATCCAGTCTGCTTCCTTCATTTAAAGGCACCAGCTAGGGTCCCTGTGGCCAAGTGGTAGGCTCTATCTCAAAGGAAGAACTTGAAAACCAGTTTGATAAGGGGTGTTGGCAGAGGGAATATTATAGAATGCTATAATTGGAAAGGGAACAAGAAAAAATGGTCAAAGGACATGAACAGATAGTTCACAAGCGACATATACATGGCTACATTTTAAGCTACACAATCTTATGATTAAGTTTTGCATATACCCTGAATTATTTTCCTGAGATAATTTCTGAAAGTTAAGTTGTACATCTTTAGAAAGGATTTATGGGTCTTGATGAATTGCCTTCTAGAAAAGCTGTATTAATTTATGCTTTCAATAGCAATATGTGAGAGTACTATTTCCCTGAAACTGCAAATCCTGCATCATACTTTTTTTTTTCATCTTTGCCAATTTGAGAGGGTATCTTGTTATGGTTTTAATCCGCACTTATTCTATTACTAAAGGTGTACGTTCGGTTGCAATGAATCTTATTTACAGGATCTGTTTTTCCAGAGTACCGATTGCTGGTTTATTTTTCCATTAGTTGGGGAGTTTAAAATTCACGATGTGATGCTTCTCCCAGCTGACAGCTGTTCCACTTTTGTGGCTAAATATTTAGTGGATTAGCAGGGCATGTTAGTCTAAACTCCTTTGAGAAGCAGATGCTAAGATAGGACTGTAAATGTAATGACTTATTGGAGGGAACACCTGTGTGAGAGAAGACAGGGAACGCGCTGGACAAAGCTGGGAGAACCATCAGACCACAAGGCAAGGCTGATCCTGTGTGAAGAAGAGAAGGAAAGGAAAATGTTGAATGGAAATGTCCCAGACTGCCATGCATTCCAAGGAAAGTCCAGCACAGCTGTTTGGCTGTCCTCCAGCTGAAGCTGTGTGCTGGCAGAACCCCGAATCTCCCAGGAATAGGCCTGCCCGAGTACTCCTGCTGCCCCGAGTTGTTGGCTGGTAGCAGCCCGTAGGAAGCACGGCCTTGAAGTCACAATGGATTCTGGAGCACAGCAGCTGGGGTCTTTGGTTAAGGACGCTCCCTACAGTGAGGATCTGTGAGGTGCCTTTCAACTTAGGCCCAAGTTTCCTTCACCAAGAGGAGTTCCCTTCTAGCAGAGCAGCGTACTAGAATGCTATTTGTAGGAGGGACTAAAGAGCCTCTTGGAGAAAAATGTATCCCAAAGGAGAGATGGTCAGGCTCAATGGGCTGGGCCCAGACACACTTGGGAAGGGGGAGCAATCCGAGTAGGGCCCCTGCTTAGCTCTTGGCTCAGCCTCTCGGCCCCATCCCAGGGAGGGACAAGAAGAGTGGAAAGTAATGACTAAAAGAGCTGATCAGACTAAAATTTCTGAAAGACGCAAGCAGCACCATTTTCATGTTCTTCTAATAGAGTTTAACACAGAAAGAGAGAGAAAGGCACTGTATTCTTCCCACCTGTGTCTCGGAATCCTGAACGGCAGGTGATATGTAGGGCCGGGTGGGGAGCGGTAGTGTCCGGGGGAGCTCTCAGACAGAGGAGAACTGTCAGGCCAGTAGATGGGGTGGGGTAGGGGAAGCAGGGAGAACTAACTCATTGCAGGACTCCTTGCTGAGCCACTGTGGTATTTCCTCTCTCTGGTAGTTGTGGATGGGGGTGGGGGAGAGTTAGGGGGCTAGCTGGGTAACTGCTTTTCTTTAGAATCGGAGTCATTGTAGGGTATCGCTCAAGGACACTGTGTCATTAGGCTGGGAAAAGTGATGCCGCAATAACAAATAACCCCCAAACACAATGGATAAAACAGCGAAGGTTTATTTCTTGCTCACATCACTTCCGTAGTGGGTTGGCTAAGGGCTTTGTTCCACATCGTTGCCTTCTTCATATCAGGACCTAGGCTAATAGAGCAGTCATTTTCTGGAACACTGCTGGTGACCTGGCAGAGGGGAAAGAGAAAGGACATGATGAAGCACAAAGTGACACGGAAGTGACTCACATCACACATCACTGGGCCATACAAGTTACATGACTGCACCTGAGTTCAATGGGGTGGGTACTTAGTCCTCCCACAGGGTGGGCGGAGAACATTAGCAAAGAGAAATATAAGGTCTACTGTAGCCTATCCTTTGGGGGCTCCACCTTAGTTGTGCTCAGGCTTCAGGGCATTGATGGGAGGAGGTAAAAGATGAAGGCAGTTCTACGAATTAGTTCTGGACATCTCTCTCCTCCTCTGCTACGTAAGTATCATCATGCTAAGCTTATTTCCACCTTAGAGACATTGTACTAGCTGTTCTTCTTCCTAGGGAACTTTTCTCCCAATGTTTGCAAGAGTAGTTTTCTCTTGTCATGTAGATGTAAGCTTTATTATTATTATTATTTTGAGACGGGGTCTCTCTCTGACCCCCAGGCTGGAGTGCAGCGGCATCATCATAGCTCACTATAACCTTGAACTCCTGGGCTCAAGCGATCTTCCTGTCTTAGTCTCTCAAGTAGCTGGGACTACAGGTGCGCACCACAAAGCCTGGCTAATTTTTTAAATTTTTTCTAGAGATGAGGTCTCAAAATGCTGCCCACGCTGGTCTCAAACTCCTAGCCTCAAGCATTCCTCCTGCCTCAGCCTCTCAAAGTGCTGGGATTACAGGTGTGAGCCACTGCACCCAGCCTAAATGTCAGCTTCAAAGCCACGTCCTCAGAAATGTCTTTCTTGACGTCTAATCTGCAGTGACCCTGTTCTCCCCAACCAGTTCTCCTTTTCACGTCACCAGATTCTGTTTTCTTTGTGGCACTGTGTCTATCAGAAAACACAATCTACCTGATAATTTCAGTTCACTGCTTGTTTATTTATTGTCTCTGTTCCTTCACTAGGACATGAACTTTGTATTTATAACTCTATGCTTTTTTATAATCAACCAGGTTCATGGGCTTTTCTGATCGGGGAGAAAGAGACTGGACTAGAGTGGTGAGAAGCAAAGGGGAGGGGAGAACAAAAGCCAAAGCTGTGTGGACAGGGCAGGTGCCAAGAATACCTGGGGTATAGAATTGGGAGAAGGAGGTTTATGGAGGGAATTTTTCTGAAGGGTCACAAGATGTGTGAAAATAAGAGGGGGAAAGAAAAGTAGCTTTTAAAGAAGTGCTATCGAGTGTGGTAATGTTCCTTGAGAGATTCAAGAAAAGGTTAAAATGCTCTAATTATTTTGATTACTATAATGCGTGTATATGATCATGACACTCTCTATAAAATGCAGCCTGGATTTCACAGCCCAAGAGGTAAGCATTGTTAGAACACCATCCTCTGCTGAAATTCTGGTTATGTGTATCACTATCCACAAGGGTAGTCCCTAGAATAACAAACAGGGACTTCTGGGTCTCTATAACTAGGGCAGGGTTTGAGGATTCTGGAACAATCTCTCATTCTGCAGCCAATGAGGCTGGAGAGTATTCGGCACACAATGGGCACTGAAGAAATGTTAGCTACTAGGGAGGCTGCAGTGTTCAGGTAGGAAGAAGAAGGTATTGGAGAGGTGGGATGATGTTTTTTCCTAACAGAGAGAGAGAGAGAGATTGATTTTTGGCTCTTATTTGAATACAGTATCATTATTGGATTTGCCCTTTGGGGAGAGTACAGTGAGAACATTCTAGACAATGACTGTTTTGTTGAAATAGGGACAGAAGACCTGATACCACTTTTTCCATATTTTCAAACTTGTAAAATCATAGGTTAACATGCTGGCCTTTGAATTGTAAGTCTACCTAGGAAATTTTGGTAGTTAAGTGTTAAATAAAATGCCTAAAGGCCTGCAAATGGGATAATTAAGAGATGGCCTGACTGAACAGCTAGATCTCAGCCCAGGAGACTGATGATGAGTGAGCACCTGCTCTGGCAGATGGCCAGGGCAAAGAGTTTCAAGTCTGAGTGTCCTTGATGAGAACATCTCTTTATTTGACATTAAAACCCTAAGGACCAAAATCCCTGGTGCTCCCATTTGTGTCCCTGGTTGGTACAGGCCTAAAGAAGAGAGTGTTTGACCCACGTGAGCCCCAGCCCAACTTTCCAAGTGATCTTGACCAAGGATGGCACATACCTACCCTGTATGGATACTTGTATACCACTTTGCAGGAAGGAAATCAGGACTGCAGGGGACAAACTCTGATATAACTTTAAAGATATGACCAAGCATGAAAATAGTGTGAAAATAAAAGTAACATGTTGAGTAGTTGAAGAAAAATTTTATCTTAAATTCTTTTTTGAATAATAGCACATTCTCAAGACATCCCTAGAATTAAGTATTTTTGTCAATTATTTAGTAAGTGCCTAATTTGCTCTTGCTGGGGAAGAAAATTACATGGTTGTACCTAAATTATTAAACAATATTTTGATGGCATTGACAGAGCAAGTAGCAAGGTATTGACCCGTTGCCTTGCCGTAGGAAAACTCTAGCGCAGCCCTGCTTTATCTTGCGAGGTGAAATTGAAGAGAAAAAAGTCATTAACTCCTGTGAACTACATGCTGCAAATTCTGATGGAAAGTCATACATAAAGTTCATTGTCCTTTATAAGACAAAGTAGGAAAAAAATCCTACAAACTAATTCCTTGAAGAAATGCCTAAATGGACTTCAAAACTGAAATTTGATTATCAAAGTTTCATTGTTCTGGCATCTGCAGGAAAATTTGGTTTGGGAGGAAGATCTTACTCAAATTTTTCTTTATGAGATTTCACAATCCAGCCAATCTTTTTTTTTTTTTTTTTTGCCTTTGTAAATTTGTCTCTATGTTCCTTTCAACACCTAGAACAGTGAATAAATGAATGATGTTTTTCTTAAGATTGCCTTCCTTGCTATATCCCGTAAGGAGGATGAATTTGGAAAGAAAAAGAAATTGGAATTAAAGGTAAATCCTGAAAATAACTGTCTTTTGACTCAATAGCTTACTCCAATAATTTGGTTGGGACTACTTTATGCCTCTCCAAGTTGCTCTCCTCTGGGTCAGGGACTTGCAGTGTTCAAGAAGTAAGAAGATATGATATTATAATTTGGGAGAATTTCTGACCAAAAACAAGAAGAATGAATCCCATCCCTCTTAGTATTGAGGGCCTGCCAGAAGCATTATTTAGATACAGTGTATCAAAATGAAAGAACATTTACTAGGAAAAAGATGATCCTTTTATGGACCGCCTACCAAGTGCCTGTCCTGTGCTAGGCACTCATGTCATTGGTTCTCACATCAGCCTGTGCAGTGATCATTATTTCAGCCCCAGTGGATGAGTAAGTTGAGACTTCAAGAGACTAAACAACTTGTTCAAACTTTCACAGGCAGGGAGGGGAATGGTAGATGGTGAGAGCTGGGATTTGAACCCAGTTATCTTCAGCTTCAAACCACATCATACTCCTTAGAAGTTCCTGTAAAGAGACTCAATCACTTCATTTGAGCTGCTCACACTATAGCTGGAAAGACAAGGAATAGGCACATGGAGAAGGGGATGGGGGTGTTGTTTGTTAAGATGTCCTGAGCATCTGCTATGAACCGGCGCTAAAGTCCATCCTTTTGAAACCAGACCTCTCTCTCTCACATGGCTAATGGGCTGGGAAGTTAAGCTAGGCAAGTTAAGTAATTTTCCCAAGGGTTTCCCAGTCAGATCTTATGCCTCCCTGAGTGCTTCTTGCTTCAACTTATAGCAAAGACCTCCAAAATAATATTACTGGCAGTGTATGTCAGTGTTCCTAGTAGATGCTATGGAGGTGGAAGGAAGGGAAAGGGACCCGAGAGCTGAGTCAATTAGGAAGGTAGAACTGCATGAGCCAAAGCAGAGGTGGGAGTGATCTGGCAGGTGTGGGACAGCCTAGAATTCCACTCTGATGGCAGTGACATGGCTACACTTCCCCTAGCTGAGAAAGCATCTCAGAAGGGGGAAAGAGGGCATGTGTATATGTGTGTTGGGAGTGATCAGTGCACCTAGGGCTCTGTGGCAGTCCTGTTCACAGCTCTCGGGTGGTCTCCACGACACCCAGCCTCCCAAGTGTGGCCCGCAAGCCAGAGGACACAGAGGAGGTGGGCAGGTGGATGGGCTCTCTTCACAGAGCTGTGGGCTGTCCACTCTTCTGCCTGTGCTCACCCTCTAGGGTTACATCTCTGCAAACCTCACAAAACAATGCTAAGGATGGAACATTCCAGACCAGAAAGTGGCCTGCCTGGTGCCTTACTAAGTTTTACTGCCTTCTTTTGGATTCCATTGGTGGGGCAAAAGTTGGTCATTCTAACAACCGAATGCAAGTGATTCCAATAAGTCGGTGACTTTTTTCAGAGGACACATAAGGACATTTCTTAAGAGTGGGCAAGGGCCTTCTCCAGAAATCATCTGTTTATCTTGCTAGCCCTAAAACTTCCACATTTTCACTGTATATTTAGGGGAGAATAACCAAGAATTCTATCCTTTTAGAATGTCTGAGAAGACTCTTTTGAATTAGTTGAAGATATATCTTGAATATCTTCTTTACCTTTCAACAGGATTTCAAGGCTGGTTAGGTTCAGGTTATCTGAGTAAACAAAACAGACACTGTTATTTAAACTCTATCAGCAAACATTATGAGTCAATTGAAAATTTTGGCATCAAGTTGCCTTCAAGCTGAAAAAGTCAGAGGGGAAATAATCATTGCTTTGGGTAATCATTTTATCATTAATATATTTGGAGACCCACAGGACTTCAGATACCTCTTCCTCAATGCATAAAGAAGTACCACATCTTCAATGTGTGTGTGTGTGTGTGTGTGTGTGTGTGGTAACATCTCTTCAACATGTCTGGAAAAGGGAATACAAGGAGTTCTGAAAACATGATCTAAAAATCTTTCCAACTATCTACAGTTTAGAAAAGCCCTGTAATTTGCAGAAGACCCTAGAATTCTGGAACTAGTGGAAGACTCAGCTGAAGAATCTGAGTTTCTGGATTCCTCATCCACATTCTATTCCCTGCATTCTGCTGTGGCAAGGCTGGATGCGTTCCCAGGGCGTGGGGGAGGGGTGATGTTCTGAATAGAAATAAAAGAGAGACTCAGCAACTGAGCCCTAATATTTAAGATCCTTGTATGAAAGTGGAAATATTTTGGTGTAATCAATTATAACACCAACTTCTTCCTTCTTTGTTTTACTTGGAGAAAGATTTTAGAGACTGTGGTCTTAGTTCCAGTTGAAACTGTTCTTTTATGTCTACAGGGAGCTGGATATTTTTTTTTTTCCAGTGAGATAGAAGTTTATTTACCCTCATAAAAAGAGAGCTGCAGGCAAGCAAT
>VBSM01002217.1:13669057-13694119 GCA_008086735.1 Cheirogaleus medius
AAAAAAAAAAAAGAATTAGATGACTTATGTTGGCTTTTGTGCCTCCATCCTTTGGGTGTTGGCATCTGTTTTCTTCTCTAACGTTCTTTTTTCACCCTGAATGTTCCCCTGGAATATCGTCAACGCCAGCTGCAGTCCAGAGGGCGAGCTGTTGGGCTGAGGTAACAAGGAATTCTCTGGCGTGTCTGGAGCACCAGTGCCTACACAGCAATTTTGAGGCTTTTCTTTTTTAAATGCAGGTTTCAAGACAATCTCCTGCCATCTCAATTTACTCCTGAGTTAGAGGATTCTAATGAAGTCACCATGGGTAATGAGGCTCAGCCCCGCGGTCTTCTCCTGAGGGGACTGTCTCTGTGGCCTGGTTGTTAGCCAAGTGACTTCTTTGTCTTTGGTGTCTGCAGGGAAAGGCGCTCTGGGAAGGAGGTGAGCTTCACCTTGGCGGTTTCTCTCCCAGCGAAATGAATACAAACATCCAATGTCATGACCCCCCTCTGGTTCCACACATTCAGCATGTCTGACACTGTTAGCGGTCGTGGTGCGGGCCCAGAGTACATCAGCAAGTAGATTAAAATGTCCTTTTGTGCCTGGAGGTGAGGCCTGCGCCTCGGCGGGCGGAGGCGGAGCGGACAGCTCCGATGGAGTCGCTGCAGAACCAGCGCTTCGGGGTGTGTCTGTGGGTGTGCGAGCTGTCAGTAGCGTAAGTGGGTTTGTCTTCCTTTAATTTCCCTCTCCCATTCCAAAATTTAACAAGGCATTTGTGCTGTCTTGCCAAAGAGGCTGGCACGCTTGGTGTTTGAGAACAACGCCTTTTCCCTGTGTTGGTTTTTGTAACGATGAACTTACAGAGGACACTCAAGGTGGAGGAGGAGGAAGAGAGAGGGATGTGTCTTTTAGGGCAGATGGCAGCCTCGTGGCAAGCAGAGAGGAGAGAGAAGTCCCTGATCCTTGGCACCAGAACTCCAAGGTTGACATAGTTTTCTGTGCCTAAGTAGAACAGTACGGCCACTTGCCTTCAAAGGGATGGTGCAGGCTTGGACTACGAGGCTACCAGTAGTGACATGATGGGCAGAAGAGCAGAAGGGTGTCCCTAAACACTTGCTCTGCCGCAGCTCCTGGGGACTTTTCATCACTGTGGGGATGGTGAAACATTCCTAATGACTGATGCCTCAGAATCAGATTTAATTTGATTTAGAGGAGATAAAGAGAGTGACTTTTACATGTATTAAAGTCAGTGGAATCGAATTCATGCCTGCTGCCGATCTAACTGCACAAGTCGCAAAACGCCCTGAAGACCCACGACACTAGCACGGCTGGAAAGCTGGCACTTGCCTCGCGCAAAGGTTTTTAGTTGAAGAAGCCTAACAGACAGGAGTGTGAGGAGTGTTACTTTATGACAAAGAAATTACATTGTCATTAATATTGTAGGTCACTGCTTTGAGGGGGAGAAAAATCTTTGTTTTATTTTAAGATTTTTAGTAGGGTTTATTCTGAGGCTTAGAAAACTCAGGAGAGTGGGGCCTTCCAGACAAATGCATTTGCCTTGACGAAACACATTTGCAATAGCTCTCCCACAATGGCCTGCCGACTACTCCCAATTCACATTGGACTTTAAAAAAATATATATTTTTTTTATCCTGTTTTGAAAATGGACCAGGTTTGGGACACTAATTCACACAGCTACCACACCCACTCTTTCTGCCCAGAGAGTGAGGAGAAAGAATGGGTCAATCAGCTGACATATTTCCATCCAATTTCAAGGATAGAATGTGTTCATTTTCTGACTAATGGCATGTCATTTTGCAGAAGCCTTTGGTCGCGAATTAATCCTGGAATCAAAACAGATTTTCCGGGGAGCAATCTTCCATCAAGTATTGATTTTTTTACACTCATGGAGTCTGTACTCCCTAATTTAACCTGACAATGATTCTGCACAATGGCCTGGGAGCACCTTGGCAGCTCGCTGAAGGAACTTTTACTGTCTTTTCTTTCTGCGAAGTAGAGAGGAAAAAAACACACCCCAGCTAGCCCAGTCAGTCACTGGGGGGCATTTATGACTTGATACTTTACTTCTTGTGATTTGGAATGGGCAGAAAGCTGCCTTCTAACTTTTAAAGTGGTGCTGGGAGGAAAAGCTTTGCCTTGCTGAGACGCTGTTTAAAGGAACATTTTTAAAAAATCTGCCAATATTAAACAAATCTGTAATATATCGTTCAGTCACGGCCAATGTTTTCAAATGATGCCATCTTGCTATGCCCACCGAACATGAGAAAATGGGGAAGCATTTTCCAAAGAGATGTTTTTGCCTCTGAATTTTAACAAACTTTGTTGCTTTTCTTTTTCCTGTTTTCTCAAAGGCGCTTTTGGATTCCTACCTTCCTTGGTCCCTATTTGATTCTTATGAACTCAGCAAACATTCTTGAGCTGTGCTAAGTTTTAAAAGGGGGCTAAAGAACTGACTATGACACAGTCCCCGACTTCAAGGAGCTTAGGGTTAGGAAAGTGTGGCTAAAACAAGCACATCCCATCTATGGCATAGATTATAAACTGCGGAAGACATGGGCATGGGCCAATGGCATGTGCTCAGTGAGAATTTGAAGCAAAGACGAGACCACACCTGTTTGGGGGAGATTGGAGAGAGTCATGGAGAAAAAGACATTTGAATTGGACCTTAAAGAATGGTGCATCAGAGACTGTCAGTAAATGCTTACTGAATGTCTATGTGCTCCCCTACATTTCCCAGCTTCCCTTGCAAGTGGGTTGGGACCTCGTGACCAGTTCTGGCCAATGGGCTATAAATGGAAGAGACAGGAGTCATTTTTAGGAGGAGGCAGTTGCCCCTCTCCCATCTGCTCTCTTCTACCGCCATAGTGACTGTAGAGGGCAACCTTCTCTCCAAAGTCCAAACTGGACTTTGTGAACAAAACATAAACTTTTATGCTCTAAGAAATCTGGGTTTATTTGACATCACAGCATAGGTTAGCTGAACTAACACAGATAGATGGTAGGATTACTTAATCAGGAGTGATGCCAAAATCCAGAGTAATGTAATTAAGAAGGCTCACTTACAGACAAAAATTTTGATGGACCCAGGGTCTCTGAGCTCATAAAAAGTAAGTGCTTAAGTCTCTCATAGAAACTCATGGCAGGTTTTAAGTGGAGTTGAATTATCTTATACTTACTGAGATATTGTTTGGGAAGAGGGCATGTGCATTTATTACAGACGGAAAACAGAATCAATAAACTGGCTGAATAATGCATTAAGCAGTCTTAGCAAGTCCCTGAGTCATGGGCACCCTAATAGATTAGTGTGGTTTGGAGGTCACATCCTCTGGGTTCAGTATCTTCAAACTAAATAAGAATAAAATTATCATTAGCGTATCAATTTAACAGGCACCTGGAGAGGCAGCAGAAGTAGACGTAGAATTCTGGCCCTTGAGGAACTTATGGTTGGGGAAGGAAGATTGCAGGCACTGTATGGAATGAGGAAAGAAGGCAAGCAAGGAATAATGACATGAGCAGTGGCAGGTCAGAGAAGGCTTCTGAAACCTGACAGCTGGGTCCCTGAGGAAGTGAGAGTTATAGATTGGTGAAGAGGAGGTGGACAGGTTGTCCCGTTGGAGTGAGTAAAGAACTAAATGGTCTGAGTTGCTGGTGAGTAGAACTCATGAAGGGTTTGTGTGAAAGCAATCCCAAATGTCCTAATCAAAGGGGAAGGAGTGGATCTCAGTAAGGGAAGAATGGCAAAGTCTCTCTCCCAATGTTTGCCCACCCTGAGTTGTTTTTTGCTGACTTGGAGATCTTATGAAACATGAGATGTGGTTGGCCATGACCATGCCACGCTCTGAAAAGAGGCCATCCTGCCTATTAGATTTGAGCCTTTTTCCTTTCTCTCCTGTTGGGTATTCATCAGGTTGTTATGGCCTTGATTGTCACAAAATTACTCCATTAGGCCAACTATACACCTTAACCAAACCCCAAAAATGGCTTTACCATCACACTCTGCTGCTGCCTGGTGCTGTGACCCATATGAGCATTAGTTTCTTCATATGTAAAGTCAGAATGAAATTCAATGACATAATTTTTGTATGCAATTATTAATAGTATAGTATTGGCCTTTGGTAGATTATTAATCATTGATGGCATTATTATTACCAACTATTATTTTTATCATTAAATCAGAATGCATTGTGATAATAGAAAAAGCTCTTTTGGTTGATGATAAAAAATGAAAATTGACTTTGTTTTAAACAATTTCAGGTCATGTTTATTTGCTTGGTTGGAAATCCAAAGTTCCAAACTGTTGAAGACAAAGTCATTGCTAACATTTATGGCTTTTAACAATTCACTTTCTTTGCTTTTTTCTTTCTTTTATCAACAAAGTAAAGAGGCTGTTTCTATGCATTCCACAAATGAGCAATGAATATACCAATTTGTGTTTAATAATTCCTTGGAAATTATAAATTTTCAAAAATTGGCAAAATACATCAATTATTATTTTGGAAATCCTTGGAAATCTCCATCTTCCTGTCTTAGTGCCTTCAGAGTGGAAGACCGTCCACCTCTTTCACCTCTGGAAGAAAGCTACAATTACTATGCCTGTTTCTCTTGTCTTTTAAAATTCCTGTTTAGTAGCAAAATGTTCAATTAAAAAAAAGGATCAAATGTCATTTGAACGAGTGAACAGTATAGAATGAGTTTTGAGGAGGTTAAACTATAAGCTGTAACAAATGCTCCTGTAAAATCCCTTGTGTTTGAAACAGTGATTGAAACAGCACATTTCTACAGCTTTACACAGATGTTGTTGTAGGAGAAATTCTTTTTTCTTTCCTACGAATTAAAGAAAACTTCTGTTCAGTTGAAGTTGAAAGAGTGCCACCTTTTTTCTTCTTTTTTTTACCCATCAAAGTGCATCTGTACATTAGTGAAGCGCTTTAACAACCTTCACCGTGCACGATTACAAAGTGCTCTATTATACGCAAGTGCCATGGAGGTAAATAGCAGTTTTATAACTGTAAATTTCAAACTTTCTCCCTTTTAAAAATATATCAGTGATTCTACTGCGCATAAAGATATTTAGATTTGAGTGAAACCACTTTCTGATTCTCAAAAGATAGTAACATTTTATTATATTTGTGGTTTGAACTGCTTTTGGAACCAGTCTTCAAAACAGCCAGAGCAGTTAATTCTTCCTCCGAGCCTGCAGGGTGGGAGAAGTTTCAGGGAGATAAACACTGGTTATTATTATTTTATTTCTTTCCCTCAACTCCCAGGTTTGAGTGATTGTCAGAGAATACACATGACACGTCGTCTTCATTGCCCATGCAGACCTACACTTTGGGAAGTTCTAGAAGCTTCTGAAAGCTCAAAATTTGTAGAAGTTTTGCCCTGGGTTTCAAGTAGAATGGAGACCTTACACTGATGAGTCTAGAGTGGAGGCCCATATTCTCGGGTGACAAGCATTTTAGAAATGTAGAGTGTACAGTAAGTGCTATATGGGCCTTTAGCAGTGAGATTCAGGGCATGGATTCTTAATCAAACAGACACGAGTTTAATTTCTCCCTTTGACATTTTCTATTTTATTTATTTATTTATTTTGATACAGAATCTCACTCTGTTGCCCCGGCTAGAGTGCCGTGGCATCAGCCTAGCTCACAGCAACCTCAAACTCCTGGGCTCAGGCGATCCTCCTGCCTCAGCCTCCCGAGTATCTGGGACTACAGGCATGCGCCACCATGCCTGGCTAATGTTTTCCATATATGTTTTTAGTTGGCCAATTAATTTCTTTCTATTTTTAGTAGAGATGGGGTCTCGCTCTTGCTCAGGCTGGTTTCGAATTCCTGACCTTGAGCGATCCTCCCGCCTTGGCCTCCCAGAGTGCTAGGATTACAGGCGTGAGCCACCACCACTCCTGCCCCTTTGACATTTTCTTAGCTAAGCTTTCTAAGCTCCTCCCTATCTTTATTATGGAGGTAATAGGACCTCCTTCATGGAGTTGTGAAAATTAAAAACATACAACTGCATGCGTATTCACACACACCCACACGCACGCACACACACACACACGCACACTTTTTTGGTGAAGTAATTACTTTGGTGTCTGGAAGGAAGAGTTTAATAAGTGGCACTTATTCTTATTAAAGCCAAACTTCTATGGTGGACCAGAGAAAGAAGTACCATGCTCAGACAAAATGCACAAATCCAAACAAAAAATATACTTGTCTACAGTCTAATCCTCAGTTAAAGCGAAATGGAGGAAAAGCAATGCTTCAATTCCTTCTGGCCAGCTTCCTTCTGTGGGCCTCATGGCGTGCAAGCTCGTTTGTTTTGCCTGTCTGGGCATTTAGAAAAAAGACCTGACTTTAGAATAGAGTTTTCTTAATTTTTTTCCCCCTGAACATCTGCGTCAAGTACCCCTCATTGGTTGTTGGTGGAATCTAATTGTTTTTAGATTGCTGAATAAAAAAGCTGGTAGAAAAAAAATGATATTCTGGATGAAAGCATAGGATCAATTGGATTCATCCGGTGTCAGAGCAATGAGTAAAGTTGTAAGACTGTGAAAACCATTTAAAGCACAATAACATGTAGATTTGATTTGCATAGTTTAGAGAAGGGAAAAAAGCAAGAACCAAAGCTTTGTATTTTATTCTGATTTGGCTATTTATTTTTATGATTTGAAAAGAACTTAAAATGCAGAGTGTTTTTGTTTTCGTAGATTCATGTTCTATTTTGTTCACTCTTCGGTAAAAGATTCACCTATACATACTAAGTGGTAGGCAATAGTCATTTGAAATAATGAGATTTAAAATCTTACATAGGCTGGGAGCGGTGGCTCATGCCTGTAATCCTAGTACTCTGGGAGGCTGAGGCAGGAGGATCATTTGAGCTCAGGAGCTTAAGATCAGCCTGAGCAAGAGCGAGACCCCATCTTAACTAAAAAAAATTAATAGTAAAATTAGCCAGGCATTGTGGTGCACACCTGTAGTCCCAGCTACTTGGGAGGCTGAAGTAGGAGGATCGCTTGAGCCCAGGAGTTTGAGGTTGCAGTGAGCTATGATGACACCACTGCACTCTATTCAGGGCGACAGAGCAAGACTCTGTCTCCAAACAAAAACAAAAACAAAATCTTATATAAAATATGAAGCCACGCAATAGTAAGTAACATTAAAGAAAATTTTTGGAGATCTATATTAGAACAAGAAGAGGTGTGAACCCAGAAAATACACTTAAAGTATACAAAACAGAAAATAAAAGATGAAAATCAGGTTTTCAGTCTATCAATATGTACAAAGCCCTATCTGTATGTACAAAGTCTATCAATATGTACTAATTACATAATAAAACATTTGCCATTGGCACACCCCTAAGAGGTTTGCATCTTAATTTGAGAATTTTGGATCCTGTCTTATCAGATAAAATTTTCCTAATAAAATTTACTTGACTTGAGCAAAACATCTGATGTGCGATGGGAAAATAAGAATCTCAAGCGTTAGAAAGAAATCATCTTTGTGGATTTAATTGCCATTGACAGGAAAAGGCCACTGGGCTGGAAAGATAATCACTGTTCAGGCAAAAAGCATTATATAGGTTGGAATTAAAGAAAAAAATTCTATTAGGTTAAAACAGCTGGAAAATGAAATCTAATAAAAATATTTAATGTGAATGATTTACCTGATATTTTATTTTATTTTTATCTTTTTGGTCAGTGAACTTTTTCACTGCAAGTGTGACATATATGACTAAATATCACATGTCTAGGCCAGGTAAAAATGGATATTTATTGATAAATGTCAATCTTGAGAGAAGGAATAATGGACCTACTGCTTTTAAGTTTATTGCCTTTCCATACCAATCCAAGTTTTTCTGATGTGACTTGAGAAGAACTCTAGTCAATCTACCTACAGGCTTGGGAAAGCTACTCTCTGGGTGGACACTTTGATCCAACAGTTCACTTGTAAAGGGATTCAGACAAGATTGTACCAGGTGGCACTCCCTCTCCCTTCCTGAGTTGGATCTCAGCTCAGTGAGCTGTCAGTCCCTCTCCTTAACTGAAGCTGCCACTGAGGCGTGGTTGCTGTTTCTTCCATTTTCTTGCTTCTTCTCTTAGTTCACTAGCTCTTCAAAGCCCAGCCCATAGTTCATTGGCAGATTGCTCCCTCCAAACCCTCAACTCTCATGCTGGAGGACTGTGGCAGGTAAAGCTTTTCCTGGTGGGCCATGTGATTAAAAAATACTGTAAAGTATTGAAGTAGACAGTCTAGATTTGCATGAGATTTTCCTCCTTCCCTAGAGTCTAAGCCCTTGTGACAAAAACAGTTTGCATCTCTTGTATCCATATTTATGGATCTAAGTGAAGTCCTTGGATCAATATTATTTTGGCTATTGACTTAGTCTATTTGTGTTGCTATAACAAAATACCTGAGACTAGGTAAATCTATAAAGAACAGAATGTATCTCTCACAGTTCTGGAGACTGAGAAGTCCAAGATCAAGGTGCCGGCAGATTCGGTAGCTGGTGGGGGTTGCTCTCTGCTTCCAGGATGGCGCCCTGGAAGGCAGAGGGACAAAAAGGGACGAATGCTCCCTGGAACCTTTCATAAGGCCATTCACGAGAACTCTGCCCTCATGACTAATCACCTCTTAAAGGCCTCAATTCAGTACTATCACACTGATGATTAAGTTTCTACATGAATTTTGGGGATATCCAGGCCATAGTAGCTATGAGTCCATCCTTCTCAAATCCCTTTTCTCTAGAAGAAATCAAGTCATCGTCATTAGGGGATTCAGTAAGTCATCTGCTTATCCATTCATTCGCTTAGTCATCTTGCTCTTACCAGGTGCCAGGCAATGGATTTGTCATTGGAAATACAAAGATTACTATCACATGGTCCCTCTCCTCCAGAAGGAGCTATTTTTAAAGGAATTCAACAGTGCCATAGAATGACGTTTAGATTTTTTTCTCCAGTTTCCCTAAGATCGTCCACCCCCCCCCAGACAGTTTCCTCCACTTTTGCCTCCTCCCGTCAACAGCCTCCTCCCGTCAACAGCCTCCTCCCAACTGGGGGCTCCAGTGTGCTCTCCCTCTCCCGAAGTCCTGTCATTCCTGCTACGGTGAAGCAGCGCAAGAGTTTAGGCTTAGTATTTGGAGATGAGATAAGAAATTGTAGAAGACTATATCTCATGACCTTTATTTGGTCTGTGAAGTAGGAGGCAAATTCAGTGCCCAGAGGCAGGGCAAAGATTAGGAAAAGTAGTGACAAGTAGTAAAGTGTAACCCAGGTCACTCCAGCTCTGCGTCTCCTTTTACACTAGGTCTATCAGCTCCTCAGAAAGTCCCACAGGTATTTCAGGAGTTACCAGAGTGTCCTTTACAAGCCTAGGGACACTTCCACACCCTCCACTGTCCCTGGTGTCAAGGTCGCCATGATGCTTACTGGGCACCATGGGTTTCCTACCAGTGGCTGCTGCACAACTGGGCTTAGAGGCCACTCCCTTGACCTTACACTGCTGCTCTGGGCAGTGGTGCTGCCCACTGCTCCCCTGACCCGGCAGCTTCCTGCTGCTGGCCGCTCTGAGTGCTCTCTGTCGTTGTGCTCCAAAGCTGGGTTTCCTAGGCCTTGATGGGCTTCAGGATGAAGGGAAATAGCTCTTTCAGTTTTTGCTTTCTGCCTCCTTTCTCTCTTGTATACAGATTAGCACCCAAGGACTGGCTTAGGCATATATTTGAATAACAGCCACCTTGTTCTTAGAATCCCTGCTAATGGTCCAATGACTAAGGCTCTGTTACTAGTTTAGCATCACTGTGCCTTACAAGAATTCCATCTTGAAGGAATCTGCAGATTTCGTTGTTCCCCCCACTTCACAGTCTAAACCCTAGCTGCAGGCACAACTCAAGTCGCCATAGCAGCAGACTTCAGAACACCCTCTCTTCGTCACGCCTTCAACGTTTCCAGACAGACTGGATCTTAGCAGCAGCAAACTGAGACTTAATTTAAACTCCATGCCAGGAAAGTTTTTAGAACAACTGCCTAGTGGATGGAAAATG
Organism: Cheirogaleus medius; assembly: GCA_008086735.1. NCBI lineage: Eukaryota > Metazoa > Chordata > Mammalia > Primates > Cheirogaleidae > Cheirogaleus > Cheirogaleus medius. Next base: position 13,679,099 of record VBSM01002217.1, read on the forward strand.
TACCAGACTAGAGAAAGTTACAAAATCGCTTAACTCTACTCATTGCTCCACGGAGACCGGAGACCTTCGATTGAAATGGTACCATCCAACATCTGTACGCAATTTGTCCAGCAGAGTCGGGCAGCGCAGGAAGAAAAGAGAGGTTTGAATTGAATCAGGGCTGAGGATGAGCAGGGCTGGTGGGGCATAGTAATACGGAGTGAGAGAGGATTGAGAAAGTTTGCACAATTGTTGGAATGATTGATTTTGAAGCTCAGCCGGGTGGAACAGAGAAGGAAGGGGCGTCTGGGAGTTGAGAGAGTCATTTGTTTAGCAAGTATTTATTGATCACTGACAATGTGCCAGTAGCACAGGCATAGGTTCTGGGAACGTTGTCCTTGAGACGTTCACAGGCAAGTTGGAGAGGTAGATAGTGCAAAGTATAGAACACTAAGTGCTGGGATAATCCGGGAGCTGCAATTTGGAAGAGGAGCATCCAGCTTTGCCTTGGAAGGCCAGTTGGAGGGAATGACACCTACTTGGGGACGTGGGATGCAAGAAGGAATCAGCCGGGAGAAAGGAGAAGAAAATACATTCCCAAGCAAAAGGCCCAGCTTGGGGGAAGGCTTGGAAGTAAGAGAGAGAGAGAGGATGGCCAGGCCGGTGCAGGGTGGCTGAAGCATCACAGACGAGGTGGGGGCCATGGCAGGGCAGGCCATGGGGTCTTGTAGGACTCTTTCATGGCTCTCTATCTAGCACAGTCCCTGCCTCCCGGTCAAGGGTAAGGCCCAGAATCCACGTCTGTGTGATGTTGACTGCACTGCACTGGACATAGCTGATTAGACCCAAGGTACGTGGTCTAGACTATTCTCAGAGGAGCAGAGGAAGCTGGTTTGCAAAGAAATAGAACTGGAGCAGAGCAGCTAAACAAGCTTTGACTAGGCTCACCAGGGAGAGAATATACAGTGAGAGGAGAGGGCCTGGGACAGAACTCTGTGGAACAGCAATATGTTTAGTGTCTCAAATTGCCAGTCACAGACTTTTCTAGTCTGGGCTGTACAGTGTTTTCAAAGCTTACTTTGCTTTTTTTTTTATCCAGTTCAGAGGTCAGAAAACTGTAGCCTGTGGGCCAGTGCAGGCCAACACTTATTTTCATAAATAAAATCTTATTGCAACACAGAGGTGTCCATTTCTTTATGTGTTGTCTATGGCTGCTGTGGCCTATAACGGCTGAATTGAGTAGTTGCAACAAAACCAAAATATTTACTCGTCTGTCCCTTTGTAGAAAAAGTTTGCCCACCCCTGGTCTAGTTGATTTCTCTAGGTTGCATATGTGGGGATGTTGCCATACCCACAACTCCTTTCTAGACATAGTTCTTAGATTTTCTGTAATTCTTTGCATTCTTTCCCCCATGCCAGCTCACTCTTTATCTCACTCGAATTGTCCAGCACCTTGAGCTGGTCAGGTTTAGATGGAAGAGTTGGACTCTCCCTCCTGCCAGGACTTAAACAATTGGAAGAAGTTCCCCAAAGAGGAAAAATTTTTGAATTGGACTTTCAGGAAATGACAAACATCCACTGTGGAGGGCCGAGGTGGACTTCCCGGAATCGTGGAGGTTTAGCAGTGGTCGCACAGGGTTGGGGAAGGCAGGAGGTCTGTCTTTTCATCCATTCTGTGCCACTCACTGGCTTGGCCCTTAGAGGTGACTCAGCCCCTCTGAGCTTCAGGTTTCTTATCTGCAAAACCAATAGTTTCTAAATTTTGACTTTCATTGACCAATAAAATTTTGAAGTGAATTTTGGGGATTAACATAGACACCTGGCCAACTTTTGTCTTTGTCAAAGTAAAGATATTATTTAAAATAACTTCCATCATCATCATTTTATACAACACAGTATATTTTAATACCAAAAATTGGGAAGGATATCATCTCAGAATACTAATTAGTTCTTTAAATTGAGTTAGCTTTTAAGAAAACTTACTTTTTTGGCTTTTTTCTTTTTTCTAATTTCACTGGAACCAGTGAAAGACTGGCATTGCACCATGGGTTAGTGTTTGGGAACCATTAGTAATGCCATGTAAGGCCTTTTCTGAGATTATGATTCTTTGAATTTCTGAAGGCTGGAGAGAGGGATTGTACAGACTTGTTATGAAATTGCAAACTTTTTCCTTTTGATCCCTGAGCAAACCTTTTTTGGATGACCTCCCATGCGTGGCATGAAGTCTACCTTTTATTGTGCATTTTAAAAACCTCTTGAATGGCAAGAGGAAGCCGTTGGGACAGGGAATGTCCACCTCTTTATGTTGCTTAATGTTACTGTCGTAGAGGTGCCCAGAGACCTTGGCAGTGAGTGCATGTCTATAAATCTTAAAAATCAATCAACTAATCAATATGTAGGGAGGCTGATAGATGTGCCCACTTAGGGGACTAAATGCCTGGTACAGCCTGGCCTTTCTCGTTATTGAGGAGACATTGATGAAGTGGGGATATGCAAAGTATCATAAAGGTAACTCTTGTCTCTCTCTCCTTTCCACTCTTTTCAAAATCATGCATTTTGAAGGCAGCTGGGATCAAGGGAATTGAATGTGCACATTTTGAAGGAAAGAAACCACTGATGCATCTATAAATACTAAGGACTAATAACGGAAGGAAAAGGGACAAGTTATTGACTGAGGTTAAAAGTATAACAGAGGATAATGGGCCTCATCAGAATGAGGGAAATTTTTCAGCTCCAAGGATCCAACTTTCTAACAATGGGGCGTGCGGAGAGATTTGTAGATAGAGGCCTCTTTCTGGGTGTTCAGAGCCGAGCAGATGAAAAACCAAAGGGTTTAGTGCAGTGAGCAAGACTGCCTTCACCAGGGGTTTTATGTGGCCCTAGTGGGTTGTGTTTTTCAGCCCTAAAATCTGTTCTGTTTTTCTTTGTAGATTTTGCGTTGACTCATTTTGATTCCTCCATTTCGTTCCTCCTCTGGCCCTCCTCTGCCTGTGGTTGTCTCTTTTTAAGATTTTATCTTGTGAGTCCAGTTTGTTTTCCTTTTTGTGCTGATCCTTTTGGTCCATTGAATGCATTCCCATGTTATTTATTCTGATGTTTTTCCTTGCAACTCTCTCTTGCTGGCTTAGATGCTCGGCTATTTGATCATAACAACTATCCTTTAAAAGAGACCTTTCTTTTACTCCTTTCCCACCACAAGTTACTTGTTGCTGTTCTTTGGAAAGTTCATGACCAGGAACATTTGGTCAATCACATTGTCTAGTACAACATAAAGGATGGTTTGTTATTTGTGAGTACATTTATCCTAGGACTGTGCACCAGCCTTTACATACAACATCAAACACGAAAACCAAGCTATTCTCACCTTAGCCTCTTTATTCCAATGCTACTGGCAAAGATCAAAGCATTTCTGGACTCCTCTTTTGGAATTACCTGTAGAACTTATTCATAAATCACACCAGAAAATTCATATCACTGCTTGATAATCATACTTTTTATTTGGCTAAGATTATATTACCATTTTCATCCATCTTATTTAATTAAATCTACTTCAGTTGAGCGCAGTGGCTCTCACCTATAATCCCAGCAACTGGGGAGGCCAAAGTGGGAAGATCACTTGAGGCAAAGAGTTTGAGACCAGCCTGGGCAACATAGCTAGATCATGTCTCTAAAAAAAATTTAAAAAATTAGCCAGACATGGTGGTTCCTACCTGTAATCCCTGCTACTTGGGAGGTTGAGATAGGAGGATGACTTGAGCCCAGGAGTTTGAGGCTGCTGTGAGCTATGATTGTGCCATTGCATTCCAGCCTGGGCAACAGAGCTAGATCTTAATCCTAACAATAGTCTGCTTCATATAGCTTTAAATACAGAATGATAGTCAAAATATTTAATAACAAAGGCCAATCAGAAAAGATGCTAGCTGTGACCTACAGGTATATCTGTAGCAATATATATCCTCTGTATATCAATTTTTGCTTTATGCTATTCTAAAACATTTAAAAAAATAAAAATGCCCCACTTATGATGAACTTTAATATTTTTTGACTTTCCAGTGTCCAACCCTAGCTGCTATATTGAGGAAATTCCCCATTGTTGTGGTTTCCATGATATAAAGAGCAGTGCCCAGCCTTTCACTACTGATGTAAAAAGTCATCAGAAGAGTTTTTCCTTTCCCCACTTCCTGACTTCCAAAAATGTGTCAGAGTCTTGGCCAATCGGATACAAGGCACAGGGATTGTAGTGTCCATTCACGATGGAGACAGCACCAGTGACCTGTGGCAGGGGCAGTGGCATCACATGGTGGTGGTGGGAGTATCTTAAATAGACCATTCCTGCTAAAAGATAATTGTGCTTCTTGCTTCTCAGCCCTTACAAGATAGTTTCTGTCCCTTTTCCTAGCCTGATCAACCAGGCACACTTCAATTCTCTGAATTCCCAATTCTCTCTCAATAAATTTTCCCTTTTTATTTAAGAGAGTCAGAGATTATTTCTATAATTTGTAGCTGAAGACATCTATTTAGGATCTCCAAAAAGTTGGCTTCAGACTTTGAGAGCAAGTAGATGTTTTCATGAAATGACAGAACCCTTACTGAGAAACACGTTGGCAGGCTGGTACATGGGCTCAAGCCAACACAGTTCTGCATTTTGACCAAAAACATAAGTCAATTTCACAAGGTAGAGATCTGATTTAGCAGCAGTTCATGTGACAGTGTTCTGTGGTTTCAATTTGACCCAAAGCTCAATATGGAAGTCCCTAGGGGTGACATAACTACCATCCTTGGGGAAAAGAAGGTGGTCTCAGGAGCTTATATTTGATTTTGTATATTTTTTCTTTGTGAACCTACATTAATTTTTAGAAAGCTCAATCAAATATCTCCTCTTTCATCCAGTAAAGGGCTAATAACCAGAATCTACAAAGAACTCAAGCAAATCAGCAAGAAAAAAATAAACAACCCCATTAAAAAGTGGGCAAAAGATATGAACAGAAGCTTTTCAAAAGAAGATAGACAAATGGCTAATAAACATATGAAAAAGTGCTCAATATCATTAATTATCAGGAAAATGCAAATTAAAACCACAATGAGATATCACCTTACCCCAGTTAGAATGGCTTTTATTAAAATGTCCAAAGACAATGGACATTGGCATGGATGCAGAGAGAAAAGAATGCTTATACACTGTTGGTGGGACTGCAAATTAGAACAACCTCTATGGAAAACAGTATGGAGATTTACTCAAAAAACTAAAAGTAGACCTACTGTTTGATCCATTCCCAGTCTTGTGGGAGTAGGGGGACTCGCTTTCTTGAGTTTTACCTCCAGGATCCCCATTAGATTCTTACTGTGAAGACAGAAGAAAAATCCCCTCATTCTTCCTGCTGGGGGAGGGGAAAACTAACCATTTTGAAGTAGAGCCCTCCATTCTCCCTAATAATGCCTGCCCTCAAGAGAAACTGTTTTACTAGAGCCTAACCAAGTAGGGAGAAAAGAAGGGAAATACCCAGTTTCAACCCCCTCTAGCCTTTGATTTGGGAGAAGGGAAATACTCAACTCAGGCTCACTAAAAGACTGAGACTTAATCATAGGATTAGGGAGCAGTTTCCCACCCCCACACCAAACCACCACATCATCAGGTTCCTGTATAATAACAGAGGATTACGGTGGAAAGAACTACACATTTCAGACTTTAGTTAAAAGGAAGTCTCTAGGGAAACCTAATACAACAGGGAAGACAAAAACAAGGACATCAGAGGACATTTTAGCCTCTGACATGACAGCTGTAGCAAACAGTCAACATAGCCTATCCCCTAGCCAGAAAAACATAAAACCTTATACTAAAAGCCCATCTACCTCAGTTTCTTTTACCTGATACATCATGTCTGGCTTTCAACAAAAGATTACAAGTTATGCTAAAAGGCAGATAAACAAACAAACAAAAAAAGAGGCAGAGCAAGTATCAGAACCAAATTTAGATATGGCAGAGATTTTGGAATTATCAGTCCTGGAATTTAAACTAACCATAGTCAATAGGCCAAGGGCTCTCGTGGAAAATATGGACAACATGCAAGAAGGTATGGTAAATGTAACCAGAGATGGAAACACAAAGAAAATGATAGAAATGAAAAATATTGTAACAGAAATGAAGAATGCCTTTGATGGGTTCATCAGTAGACTGGACATGGCCAAGGAAAGAATTAGCAAGCTTGGAGATTTGTCAATAGAAACTTCTCACATTGAAAGGCAAAGAGAAAAAGGAATGAAAAAGATGGAACAGAATAACCAAGAACTGTAGGACAATTACAAAAGGTGCAACAAATGTGTAATGGGAATATCAGAAGGAAAGAGAGAAAGAAACAGAATAAATATTTGAAGTAATATATCTGAAAATTCTCCAAAATTAATGACAGACCACAAAACCACAGATTCAGGGAGCTCAGAAAACAAGCAAGATAAATACTAAAAATCTACACCCAGGCATAATCAACTGTCCTTGACATTGAGGCCACAATCATATACAAACTGTAGAAAATCAAAGTCAAAGAGAAAATCCTGAAGGAAGCCAGAGGAAGAAAAACACCTTACTTACAGAGGAGCAAACATAAAAATTATATCAAACTTCTCATCAGAAATAGAGCAACTGAGAAGAGAGCAAAATGAAATATTTAAAGGGCTGAGTGAAAAAACCACCAGCCTAGAATTCTGTAGGCAGGGAAATCATCCTTTGAGAGTGAAGAAGAAATAGACTTTATCAAGCAAATAGAAATTTAGGGGATTTGTCACTGGTAGACTTGCCTTGCAAGAAATGTTGAAATAATTCTTTAGAGACAAAGAAAATAATATAGGTCAGACACTCCAATCTACATAAAAAAGAAGGTAAAAGAAAGTATTTTATTTTTCTTATTCTTAATTGATCTAACAGATAATAGTTTATTCAAATAATAAAAACAGTGATGTATTCAGTTATTATAGTTTATGGATAAGTGAAATGAATGATAGCAATGTTATAAGGAATGGAAGGGAAGAATTGGAATTCTCTGTTGCAGGGTACTTGGACTAACTGTAAAGCAGTGTAATATTATTTTAAAATGGACTTTGATTAATTATAAATATATATTGCAAACTCTAAAAAATTAAACAAAGAAGTATAATCAATATATTTAGACAAGATAGAAAATAGAATCATATAAAATGTTCAATCAAAACTAGAGAAAGCAGAAAAAGAGTGGAAGACAAAAAAGAAACAAAGAACAAGGGCAATGAGTAGAAAACAGCTACCAATGTAAATACTAATCCAACTATATTAATAATCACTTTAAATATGAGTTGTCCTACTACATCAAAAAGCATATAAATGAATGTTACGAATCTATCAGTAATAAAATGTCTAGCTCCTCCCTTTTCTTTTTCTCTGTAAAGGCTCCGATGATTATACAATGCTGATGGCATTGATGTTAGAAGTTGAGGGTGAGGAGGTTAAAGCGGAAGAGAATTAGAGAAGATACTGAGCTGGGATTGAGATGACACTTGAGCTATTCTCGGGGTGTTGGTGCACACCATGAGGTCAATAGATTTTCCCACATATCTGGAGTTCATGTCCGTCTGTTTTTACTGGGGGTCCCAAGGACCACAGCCACTAAAGGATCAACCCTGGTGATTGCATTGTACTTCATTCTCAGTTAACATTCGTTGATCGCTTAGCATATGCCCAGTGTAGACGGTGAACACTGAAAAACGGATGAGACATCGTCTCTGCAGTCACAGAGCTGGGAGGATGGACATACAAACAAATTACTTAAAGGAAGCCGGATGTCATTCCTTATGAATTGTCTAATTTTTATACTCAGAGGCTAAAAATCGGGAGTGTTTAGGTAGATTTTCTTTGGTCTGTATATATTTAAATTTAAAAAATCGTTGCCAATAAATTAGGAGAATTCACATAAAAGTAAAGATTTTCAGCCTTTCTAGAAAAACTGGAAAATCTGACAACACTGGCTCTGCCTTCCCACACAGTGATGACAGGCCAGAGCTGAGTCACAGTCATACCCTTAGACAAGGCAGGAGTTCACCACGCTCCCCACAACTCCCTATTGTCTCCGACACGGGGGCCGAGTGTCAGGTGCTTTTTATCCTTCTGCTTATACTGTTCTATGGCTCCATGTTACTCACGTGCGTTATCTCCCAGCCTTGTTAGCATTTGAGTTTATGATCACTGTTATAACTTTACTTTTCACCTAAAGCAATATACGCATGAGTCAAATGAGTAGCATTTTATTTATTTGCCAGTATTTAAGGGAAGTCTCAGTTTATGCCTGTTGTCCTGAATAGCCCCCCATCCCGAGTGTCCCGGTAATGCATAACCAAAGTAGACCTTTCATCTCACACCGAGGGCCTCGGACTCAAAGACAAGGGACCAACCTTTCCATCTCTCCTCCTCTGGCCTGGAGAGGAAGGCTGGGCCATTTTGGTATGATTTATCACAGTTTTCCTGGAAAAGTTTCTTTGGATTCTGGACGTTCGCCGTCTCTCAAGCTTGCCAGGTGCCTCCTTCTCGCAGAGGTCTGGGCTGGGGGTTGGCGGCGAGTGTCTGCAGCCGCAGCAAGCACTCTGGCAGCTCCAGAGTTTCCACTTGCAATCCGGGCAATTGTCTCTGTTCTGTCGGGATTAGACTGGACAGGGGGAAAAAAGCCACTGTGGCACGTGCTGGGAGGAACACAGAAATGCCGGGAAGAAACAGAGGGAGGAGTGCCACAGACGGGTGCTTGGGCAATGCCGTGGGCATCTAGGTTAGGAAGAATCTGCTTTTAGGCCTTGTGGTTCAGATAGATCTGCTCTTTTATCTATCTTCATTCTTCCACTTACTAGCTGTGAGACCTTGGGCTAAGGACTTAGGCTCTCTCTTGTGCTTCAGTTGCCTCTTCTTCAAAAGAAAGATCCTAAATGGTTTATAGAGTTGTACAGATTAAACGTGGGGAAAATCTTAACACAGTGCCTGGCACATTGCTACTTTTCAATCAACAAATGGCAATTATTATTGTTATAGTTATTATTTTTTAATTCTTAAACTTTTTTAGAGATGGGATCTTGCTATGTTGTCCAAGCTAGTCTTGAACTCCTAGGCTCAAGTGATTCCTCAGCCTCAGTTTCCTGAGTAGTGGGCAATGTAAGCACATGCCACCACTCTTGGCTTGAACAATGAAAATTTTTTAGTATATCTCATGCAATCTTTGGGACACACTTTTATACTAAAAAATTTTGTTGTTCATCTGAAATTCAAATTGAACTGGATGTCCTGTGTTTTTATTTGCTAGATCTGGCAACCCAAAACCAATATGTTCCCAAACTCCTTCATTCATTCATACAGGCAACAAACATTTATTGAGCACCCATTGTACACCAGGCACTGTTCCCAGGGCTTGCAAAAAGTAAATCAAACAAGGATTGCTGACTTTGAGGAGGTTATAGTCTAGTAGGAAGAGACAGGAAATAAACAACAAATACATTAAATAATTAAACTACATAGCATGTGAGATGATTAAACGGGCTATGGGGAAAAAAAGTTGAGTAGGTTAAGGGTTTAGGGAGTGTTGGGAGGTGGTGATGCACGTAGGGATATTAATGAGGGTGGTCCCTGTAGGTCACTCAAAAGATGAGATTTGAGCAAAGACGGGAAGAAGGAGAAGGAGGAGGAGCTTTCTGGGCAGAGGGTACAGTTCAAGTGAAGGTGCTGAGCCAGGAAGGGTGCCTGGCCTGTGCCAGGAAAAGCAAGGAAGCTGAGTCCACAGGCGTCCCAGTCCCACGTCGAGCACAACCACAGAGTTCCAGGCTCTGCAGCCTTTCCCCGGGAGCTGCTGCCCTTGCCGCCACTTTAAAGCTGCCAACTTCTGCCAGGCGGCTGACCTTCCGAAGCTCTTCTCTGGCCGGCAGGAACTCTCTGCATCTTGGCACCAGCCCCTGGGGAAGGGCCATGACAAAGGTGAGGTGGTAGGATGTCAAATTTAAATTTTACACGTGCTCCAAATGCCTTCTTAAAGAATTTTGTGACTCATGGGCCTTGCTTGCCTCACCCTAGGCCTGGCCCTGCTTCGAGGGGTGGGGAGCTATGTAGCCCCGAATGTCATGGTTCTCTGCCACCTCTTCCCTTTCCAGTGCACACAAGATCTCCTCCTCATGGCTGCTCAGGCCTCTGCTGATCCTCCTTGCTGGACCCCTCCACACTCACAGGTATCTTCCTTCAAAAGCTCCTCTCCCTCCCTCCAATCTGGGTTCCTGAGGGAACTTTGGTCTCTCAGATCTTCTGCATATGTTTGAACCCCAACTATGGGCTGGATCTGAGGTCTTTCCCACAGGGCTCCTGGGCCCCGCGTCCATCTAGGGGTATATCTGAGCATCTGTTCCAGGGTCTGCAAACGCTTACCGGAGGCAAAACATGTCTGGAACAATTTGAGATGGTGCATGAGGGTCAGCTTCCCCAGAGATGAGGATTTGGGAAAGGACTTAATTAAGGAAGTGATTAATTAGTTAAGGAAGTGATTAATTAAGGAAGGACTTTGGGAAAACCTGGTAAGGGAGTAAGAGGCAGGACAAATGAGGGAGTGATTTCAGGCCGCCTTCTGGGGAGGGCGGCTGCAGCCAGATCCCTCAATCTGGAGTGAGCAAGAGCCTCAGAGGTGCTCAGGCTGGGGATGTGGGTGGGGTGGGGTGAGGGGAAGGGCTGGACAGTCATTCTCTCGCCCTGCGGGGTGGGGTTGGTGGGCATAAACTCCCTGGCACTTGGGGCTCTATGCCCCTACAGACAAAAGTGACTGCAGGAGCCTGAGGAAGTCTTCCAGAAAAGGCACAGGTGCACACTTTTGGTGGCAAAGCTTTTTGAAGCAGGGTGCACAGAAAAGGAGTAAAAATATTTTAGGGGCTCTGGGCAAACCCTGACAATGTCACTACAGACAGCCAGAAGGTGGGTCCATGCCCAGAGTCCATGGAAGACTTATAGGGCCTGTGTGGTCTCCAAACCAACTTAGCCTAATAGATCAGGGGTCAGTAAACTATGGTCCATGAACCAAATCCAGCCAGCTGCCTGTTTTTGTTGCTAAAGTTGTATTGGAACACAGCCACTACTATTTGTTTACATGCTGCCTATGGCTGATTTTGTGCTACATCAGAGGCCCTTACAGTCTAAAATATTTACTATTTTCTAGCCCCTGTAATAAATAGATCCTCATTTAGACCTCAGCTCTAAATAGTGAGTTTCACTGTTACATTTTCAAGTCTTAGGCCTCTCATCTGGACCTTTGAGGCTGATTAGGGTTTGGATGTGAGGACAGGGAAGGAACAATAGGCCAAGAGAGCACAAAATGTAAGTAGAGTCCCCTGGTTGAGAAAACTGAGGGGCTATGTCCAAGAAATAATGAATTGTCTTGTGTTCTTGCACTCTTTGGAGCCTACAGATATATTCGTTTTTCCTTTTTTTGTTCCTCCTGGGGAGTCCGATAGTTCTAGAAGCAAAAATAAAAATATATACATGCAAGTGCTTGAGCACACTTTATCTTTTGGAAAGATTGGTTGTACTGTGACCTCCCAGGAGCAGAACCAGGAGCCTGTGTAGACTTTTCCCTTCTATTTAAAGCAGCCCAAACCCCAAAGTAGGAATTTGAACACTGATGACACAGTGGGAGTGTGTTAAAAAGTAAGAGTGAAGCCTGTGCTATTGGAAAGAAGCAAGGTAAATGTTTGATGTGTGTGTGTCAGGGTGTGTTTTATCAAGTTAGACGGCAGGGAGTGGTTTGGATGGGTTGAAGTCATTTCCCCATGCCTTTATATTATGTAGACTGGCTCCCCACTCAGTACATGTGTATAATACTTAGTATATGCAAGAAATGGTCATTGAAGGCATTGTTATGGACTTAGATAAAGACAAACATTCTCTGAATGTAAGGAGGAGGGTCTCATCTTGAGAAAAAGTTTATGGTGTCAGCTACTACAGACCTGCCACTACCTGGGGGGTCATGTTTCCATGACTGAAGCCCACTTTTCTTCACTAGTGCCTCTTGCTTGGTTAGCAAAGCCTGTGTGGGAACAGTCTTGGGCATCACAACTCCCCCTGGACAACCAGGGGCTGTTGTGTTTTCCTCCAAGATGATGCTGGGTGGATCTAGTTAGGATTTTGGGTAAATAATTAATGAGTTTTGGCAACCCAAACAGCTGTGGCATTTCACAGAGATGGGATTTCAAGATATATGAGTTCTATTTTTGATTTTCTAATTTACCGTCTACCTCTGAAGTTCAAGACAATCACTTAAAACAGCCCATAAATGTTAAAATAGAGCAATATAAAGAAAAAGAGCTGAACATTTCCATATGCTTACAGTGAGCATCCTTGTTTCTTTGTACAGTCTAAATTTTTCTACAATAAACATAAATTACTTATATAATAAAAGATATCATCAACAGCAAAAACTGGAAGGAAAAATAAGCAAAAACATTTCCCAAATGCTGTCTTTTCCTTCATGTATGCTCAGAGATGTGGCCCAAGTGGTGACCAGATCCATGGATCTGAAGCGGACTCATCTGAGGCCCAGTGATCCACTTTAATGATGCATTAGTTAAGGAGTTTAGTTGGTCCAGATGTAAGTCAGTTTTAGTCAACCTTTCTCTATGAGAAAATGTATTAGTAGCACATGTATGTCTAAGCAGGCCTCAAATCTCAGGTAACAGTGCAAGATTTGAAATGAGGGACAGTGAACCTACATATGGTAGATGTCCAAGAAATGCCAGCCTCTCTTCTGCATTTGTGCATCTTAATGAGAACATCTGCAAAGGGTTTCAGTATTACTGTTCACCATGAATGTTGTTATTGAGTACGAGTTCCTTGCTCTTTTACTGAAGTTCGGTTTTTGGAACTACTCCAGTTTTAGATCTGTGTGGTTATATTGGCTCTCCTACTTTTGCATATGTGCAAATAGCTAACACCCTGGAAACATTCCCTCTTTCACAGATGATACCCCAGTGACCTCAATAACAAAGCCCATTAACCCAAACAGATATTTTACACAGATCCCAGACTTCAGCAGTATAGATCAAGGCAACAGGAAGAGCACGATTTGTTCCCAAATGATCACCTCAGCAGCTCTGGTAAACCTAGAAGTCCTTAATGGTCAAGAGCACCACTAAAACTGTTTAAAGTGACATTAGAGTATCAGAGAAAGTTCTGGAGTGCATTCGCCAGTCCAGGTCCCTGGCCAGCTTCCTGTTTCCATACACATGACATGTTCTCCACTTGCTGGTGGGACTAGTGACTAGGATCACTGACTTTCTCTTTCACTTTGTAATTGGTTGTAACTCATTTGCCTTTGGTGATTGGAACTCTTCTTATTCTTATATGGAGCCTCTAAATCTCAGTGCAGATAAAATGACACAACATATATAGGCATTCCTAATTTCTCTTTATGTACCTTTTTCTGTTTCTGTCATTCAGGCTAAATTCACCTAAATCATTTGTGAGATATTATAGTACAAGAAACATGTGATGATTTTAATTTCTGGAGAAATATTACTGGTTTTGGCACTATGAATATGAGTTTCTTGTAGGCAAAAATTCTGTTTATTTCTGAGTCCCCAGCACAGAGAATGTTCTGGCACATGTTAAATGCTTAGCAGATATTTGTGGAATATGGGATGATTGCATTTGAATGATGGCTGTCTTTAAAAAGAAGACATTTTAGAGTTTTCTAAGTCAAAGATATTTCATAATAATAAGCACGATCACAGGCAGGACGTTTGCCCAGCATATTTTTAGAGTATTTTATATGGATAAAAAAAGCTTGAAAATGACTTTCTTTTGTCTTTTCGTCACTCATAAGGGCAGAGGCATCACCATTTTTTTGCTCCTCTTAAAGTCAGTCTTGGAGGTTCCTGGACACTTTGTTTGCCCATGTATAGCGCACGGGCACTCAGACTGTTGGGTCTGTTGCTTGTCCCAAAGCACTTTTGTCAATCATAACATGAAGTTGATACACAGATCTCCATGTAGCATGAGAAATGTTTGCTAAAGGTCACTGAAAGTATGGAGATTGTGATTCTAAATATTATTATTATATTTTTACTGGCATTTTTAGTGAGATGCTCCTATGTTTTGAATTAGTAAACTATATAACAACATTAACTCACCCCCTGCTACTCACATTAAATTTCAAGCAGGAACATAACTCAAGTGCCCCGATTTTCCAGAATATGTGATTACAGACATTCCTTAAGAGCAGCAGAGCTCTACTTTCCCAGCAGAACTCTCTACAATACCTGGCTCACAGCTGGGTGTTAGTAGCAGACCATGGTGGCTCTGGGCTTTGTCTGCCCACTGTCATGTCTCATCTTCTGTCTTCTGGTTCTTTGGGGGCCTCCTCTTTCATTCCTTGTGGTCCTATGGGATTGTCTTCAAGAGACCCCATGGCCCCACCACAGACAGGGCCTGTGACTGCAAACGGCCGATTTAAATGCACCATTCCCCAACACCAGCGCTTAGTTTAGAGAAAGGCACATGACTCCACGCCGTGGGGTTGATGGTTAGAGAATCCCTCTGAGAAGGAAGCCAAGCAGGACAGGCTGATGATGTCTTTGAAACCACTGTATCCAGCTGTTCCTGAGCTCCATGATAGGACTTCCCAGTTAAGTCAAATAACATAGTATCTTTTGGTTTAGGTAAGTTTGAATTGGATCTCTATATCTTGCAACCAGAAGAGTCCCAATGAGTATAGTAATTTCATTCGAAAAGTTAAAATAATCATGATATTAACCAGTCTGTCTTGAACCCCTTCCTTTTCCAATATTTGGGGTTGTAATGTACGCTTACTTAAATATTTACGATTTAAATGACACATCTGAGTGTGAGACACACTTAGCCTGGAAGCTCATGTCAAACAATTCTTTATTTTTTATGGTACAAATTAAAAGTGACAGATCTGAAGCTGTTAAGAAATACACAAAGTGCAGCTTTACTGACCATACAGATATTGCTCTAGATAAAGTACAGTTACTTTTTTTTTTTTTTTTTTT
>VBSM01002217.1:13694219-13740660 GCA_008086735.1 Cheirogaleus medius
AGTCAAACATTGAAATGGAAATCAATTTCCTTTTTCTCCTTTTTTTTTTTTAAGCTTGGTCATTAACTGGGTACAAGTAGAGTGCTGAGGTAAAACATTGATGAACAGTTTGTATTTCTTTTTTTTCTTAAAATAGGAACAGTTTAGTATTGCGAGATTGTCAGCAACATTTAGCCATATCTATACAATGTGCATATACCTACAAATATTGAGCTTTGGTCCAGCGAAGAGAAACGAGTAAAGGCATTTTACGATTTCTTTTTGGTTATAGCTTGAGTTCTTTGATACGCCTCTACTTGTTTTTATTTTTTCTTTCCTAGCTCCTTTTGCTTTTTTGTTCTCTCTTTTGTATTGTGTTGTGTTGTGTGTGTGTATCTATGTGATTACAACATAAAGAAACCAAAACCTTGCAAATGCAATTAAAACTTCTAACTGTTCAAATATTTTTTTTTGGTTGAAAAAGAAAGGAAAACTCACAAACAAAAGTAAAATATAACATACATTGTCATGTTTTTCATCAAATAATGAAGAAAATGAAGATGGCAATAATATAAAAATATGTGAGAAAAATATTGAAGCTTGAAATACAATCGCATATGCCCAAAGTGGCTTTTATTTTTGTCGGTGGCAACCTTAACCTTCAGTTGATGGAAACATAAAAGACACTTAAATGCTATTGGCATATGAAGTTGTTTACAAGTGGAAATAAGAAATGTCATCACAAAATTAAACAACAGGTGTGGTCCCAAAGACTTATGAGTTACACAGTATAATTTATATTCCTAAGAATCTGTTCAGGCACCATTTTATGCCTTGTAGCAAAAAATTTATCTGTAAAAAATTAATATAAGAAGCATTACAACACTTTATAAATAATTTATAAAACAATACAAAATTATAAAACTATAAAAAAAATCACTGCACATGAATGGTTTTACGACTGTGGGATGAATCTTTTTTTTTTTTTGTTCCGTTCTGGAAGATTACTTTTATTTTGTATTTTCTCTGTCCTAGTTATACCCTCCCAATTATAGATCTCAGAACTGAGCAGGCCTTATGTAACCGCTGCCGGCATATATTTAAACATTTAGCATCCGTCATATGTTATCTTGTTAACTTCTTTTCTTTGGGAGCTTTTCTTGATGGAATTTGGAGCAGGTCCTAGGAGAACACAAAATTTGTTTTAATCAATGAAGTTTTGGGTTTCTGGGTTGTTGGTATTTGTGCAGTTTTTGAAGTGGTGAAACGGGTACCACGATGTTGTTGGCATTGAAGATCAGGTTAGCAGTGGTCCGATTAGCATCAGACTGGCAAAATGGAAACACCTTTACAAGTGACTAGTTCCACTTCCAGGATTTCTTTTAGAGTTTCCTTTGCTGGTAGTCTCCTGATTGCTGCATGAATCATCTGAGGGGAAAATTATACTGTAGCATGTACACAACCAGCAAAGTAGCCAACAGAAGAAACTCAAACCCCCAGGGGACAGGGAGTGTGTTAGGGGAAGGAGATGGCATTTCTAATCAGTTGGGCAACTTGTGGTGGGGTTTCTCTTTTTTATTTCACAATTTACTTCTAGATAATACATGAGCATGATTATTAATTAATTATTTCTAAATATTTACATTCAAACAGTGAGCAAATTGACGGCTTTGTCTTGCCCGCTCCTTTAACGGAATACTTTCTGCCTATATTTTGGCGAAAACATGAGCAGCAGGTTCCAATCGCTCACCTGCACGGCCATCCCCACAGCTCAGCACGTCCTTTTTTCTCAGTAGGTTATTGTGGCCCACAGATCTTTTGAGTAGCTTATTTTTTTTAAAAAAGAAACAATCCTCTAGTTCTAGCAGTGAAGGCTATTCTGACGTGTTAGAGAAGCCCCTCCTGTATTTTTTTCTTTTAATAAAGACGCTTCCCTGTTAGGACTTACTTTCCCCTCAAGAACCTGGCCCCTGATTCCAATTGCTTACATTTGCCTGCCACCTTTCTGCTCCATTTATAAATCCCAAGCATAATTACTCCCCCCTGAAAAAAGTCTGCCATCGCTATTGGAATGCAAGAAGTAGCAGAAAAGATGAGATTAACAGGAAACACGATGGCCTTTAATGATGTCTTTTTAGCCTGTTTCTGTGTGTGTGTGTGTGTGTGTGTGTGGGCGTGCACATGCCATGTGTGTATTTTGACTGAAATCTTGAGACATTTCTTTGGCTATCAGACTTCTGAGAGAAATTGCTTTGCACAGAAGCATAACATAGATGTAAGTATTGAACCAAATGTGCAGCTTATGTTTATATTACAAAATTAGTTTTGGTCAGCTCTCCATGTACGTGGCCAACAGACTGAGAAAAATCCCAAGCTCTGGTGTGGACAGTGAGCACAATTACAGCTTATGTCAGTGTTGACAGTTCATCGAGCAAAGCCCTAGTTATTCTGGAGTCTCTTCTGCATTTCACTAGGATCTGAGTGGAAAAAACACTGTTCCTCCCTACTTCTGTGGCCTTCCAGCAGACCCGGGAGGCCACATGCAAGGGAGATAGAGAAATAGAGGAAAAAAGAGAAATGCAAGCTCCATTTTCTTTTCTCAAACCCACAAGTCATAGTGAGAAGAAAGCAACGAATGCTTTGGCACACGATCCAGGATGCCCCCCCCCAACCAAAAAAAGGAAAGAAAAAGAAAAAAGTCCACCCTCCCCCCAAAAAACCCAACAGCGAGCCTCACAGAATGGCTTCAACAATGGTACCCACCCCATGGGCGGAGACAACAGATGGGAAAGATGGGAGAAATCAGGCTTCCTATGTTTCCATTAATACAAATGTAAAAATTTGTAACACAACTTTACGCGCAGAGAAGAGTAGACGAAAGATCACGTCTGCAATGCCATGTTTCTGACTTTGGTTAATAGGTTTCATAGTGAATCAGCACTTAGTACCTGAAAGGATGCAGTCCTTCCTCCAGGTGGCAGGCTTGTATTCGCTTTGAACAGCTAAAAGTTTTTGTTTGTTGTTGGTTTTTGGTTTAGTTTTTTTTTTTTCTTTTTCCTTAAAATGTGTTCATATTTTCACAATATACAGAAAAAAGTACGTGGTTATTTGGTTTGCTTTAAGTCCATTAAAAAACTGGCTTTGGGGAGACAGGTTGGGGAGGGGAACTATCCTACCCCACACACCTTCAGTGTGGTGTATTCCTTGTTTAAAAATTTTCAAAAAAAAATTCATTTTCCTTTTTGGAAAACCAACGGACATGTAGAAACCATTCTGTCCACTTGGTAGTTTTCTTAGTCTTTTACTTACAAGGGTGACAATGACTGGGGCTATTTTTCTAATTTAATTTAATTTCTTTCTTTCTTTCTTCTTCTTCTTCTTTTTTCTTTTTTGGTGGCGTCCCAAGGGTGGAATTTAGTTTCTGTGGGTTTTGCTCGCGATTCTGGGTGGGCGTCTCTTTAGGAGTTTTCTTCCAGCGAGTCTGTTAAGGGCTCCAGAGGGACGGCCGTGGCCGGCTCGTGCTGTTTTAAGCGTTTAATTGTGTTCTTCAGGGCTTGCCTCTTATTGCAGAACCAAACTCTAACTACCTCCCGGTCATAGTTCAGCTTCTCAGCAATTTCGGTCATTTCCTGCCCAGAGGGGTGTGTGTTCTTCTCAAAGTGGGCATTGAGGATCTCAAGGGCCTGGGGTGTGAAGGAGGTGCGCCGCTTGCGCTTTTTGGACGGTTCGCTCCCGATAAACTCGGTCAGGTTCTGCATACCTGCGCGATGGCGGGCCTCAGCCTCGGCCATCCACCGCTCAAGCACCGGCTTGATCTTCTGGGCACTTTTAGGGGTGATGTCCAGCTTTTCAAACCTGGCAGGATACAAAAGGCCAGGGTTCAGTTTGGCTGTCAGACTGCTAGCTATAGTGTTCTCTTGGGCTTCCTGTGGTAGGAAAAAGTGGCTTCTCAGGATGGTGTGTCTGGGGGGAAAATTGAGAAAGAACAGTCTTACACTGAGTCCTCTGCCAGGGTGGGCCTCCTGCCTGCCTGCCTGACTGCCTGGCAGGGCGGATTCGCTGCAGGTTAGTGGCCGGCTGCAAAGTAGCCAGCCCCGCCCAAGCCAGCGCCACCCCCCACGTGCTCCATGCCAGCGCATGCAGACCACACAGCACACACACGGGGCGCACGGGCGCACAGCGGGACGCGCGGGCTACGACGCGGGCACGCCAACGACACGCGGGCCTTCCCCCTGCGAACGCTGAGCTCTAAGCTTTGATTTTAACCGTACCAGCCCCATCTCCCCAATCTTCAGAATCCCTAAGGCAAAAATTAACGCTAGAAAGTGACATCAAAGACAACAGTGGTCACGGTCTTTTCGCTTGAAATGATATGTTTTGCATTTGGTTTTCTTTAAGTTCCCCCCATTGACTTGGTTATGAAAATGTTACAGCTATTATCATAGTCAGTGATGGCAACTGAGATGTCCCTTTTATGGCTCCCTTTTTATCTCTCTCTCTCTTGTATCTCATTTTAACTTCTTTCTCTCCGGGAACAAACAATTTTCACCATATGTAAGTTAACAACATGCCCCTTTTCCAGGTGAAACACAGCCCGTTGCTGCTTTGCTGTTCTGGCTCAAACAGCTGGACACATTGTAATTACTATGGAACACCCCACCCCTGGGTGTGCTGAGGCCACCTCAAGCCTTCCAAACACCGTCCAGCGTAATGGTGTACTTTTGCACCAGGGCATCAAGCTGTGTTTAATGTGTGATATCTGCAAACTGTACTTGAACGATATCATTTTCTGTAAATGAGGTCTTCTATGTATCAATTGCCATCAGCAATTCTTTGCTACATTGACTTTAAAAAATATGAAGCATCTTGGACAAAATTATATAGAGTGTTTTAAGAGGTCATCCTGGTACCAAACTCATACTCACTCTCAATGAAAAACAAAAAGGTACCAATTCCTTTTGTTTGTTTGTTTATTGTATATCCAAATTCACAACCCTCCAGTATGGTAACTTTGGATACATAGAATTCCCCTCTCTCTTTTAAAGTGTTCCATGCTGTTGAAAAACAACCATCTGACTGCAGAGTGCATCTTATTACAATGGTCTGTTCTCACAGGGCTAAAATGAGCACGTGTGAGTCAGTCAGAATATGTTTAGTAAGGATGCTTGCAAAGGGATGAAATAGGCCTTCTTTGTGTGCCATATTCTTACTTTCGGCAGCACATTTTAGATCTCCTATAATGTGATAAGCAGCACAAATAATATCGAATATTAATGCAATTGCCAGAGCATTCCCTTCCATGTAGAGTTCAAGGCATTATTTGTTTATCTGTTAATTTTTGAAAAACCCAACTTCCAGTACTGGTTAAGGAGAGGAGAAGTACATTTACTTTCAGTACAAAGTGAACTGATAACTTAATGTTATTTAATGAGTTTGTCATTTGTGGCAAGCTCCCCCAAAGCTCTCATTGTTGTGCTAATTTGCCACATACCACATTTTGCCATGATTCGCCAAGAAAGCCCCAAAGTTTCAACTCTTGATAGCATGGCAACAGTCTTTACAGAGCCATGGCACCAGGGGACAGAGCTTGTGATAGGGCTGTTGAGTGCACTGGTGGCATCTTTTTCTCTGTTACTCTGATAAGGAGGGACTCAAAGCAGTGCATAGGGGTCACTGCAGCTAATAAGGGACAAGTGTCACCTGTGTGCAGGCTCTACTGCAGATTACTTCCACCCTTAGAATTCAATTGTTCCAATGTAAAATCTTGGTCTTTATATTTTTTTTTCCCTTGGTAGATAGCTCCTAAATGGATCTCCCTGAAACAATGGAAGCTAGAATCCCAACATATAGCTGCCTAAAGTCAAGGCATCTTACATGTTCTATTATCCTGGGAATTCCCAAGGTCTGTGCATTTCAGCCACAGCTTTTTTGGCTCCCTCCTGGGGAAGACTTTAGAAATCAACATATTTGATTGGAAATGACCAAGAGATGCTAGGTGTATGAGTTAAAACATTAGCTAGCACTTACATCAATAGAAGGAAATCACATTTTAGGACTAAAAATAAGTGAAAGAGGAATTTAGCACCAATAGAAAATTGGCAACAACTTAAAAACCTGTGGCTGCCTTTATCCCAAGGCTGTCAAGATGAAACAAAATTAATGTTTCCCAACAGGGAGCAAACAGTATTCGTATCATTGATGCTGCTTGTTAGTGTTGATGCTTCTGTACATGTTGTTTGGAATAACATATACAAGCCTTGAAACAAATTTCCCAGCAGTAGTATCCTTGTATAGACTGAATAAAGGTTATTTTCTACAGGGAGGTATCTTATAAGAAAAAACAGTAGGGGAGGCCATAGAAGTGAGGGGATCCTATGGTGCTTTTTGTATTTAACAACAATCAATGGGTTTTATGGAAAATCATTGAGCAAAATGTGAGCTGCAAGCTACTACCCCATACTGATGTTATTTATAACCTTAGTCTTAAACTGCAGGAAAAGTACACTTCCGTCCTTTGGGGAATACATTAAAAGTATAAAGAGCAGATAAAAAGACAGCATTTCATGGATCACCAAGAACAAAATCCACTTAAATGAGTTTAGAGTTGGTTTCTTGGCTTTTCCTGATGGAGGAGGACTCATAAGGCATTGCCCAAGAGGAAAAAGCTCTTACCGAAGTGCCTTTGTTACCTCATGCATAAACATGGGATTAGTGCAACACACACATGCATGCATGGGGTCTGCTTCTGACGACTTAACCCGGATCAACTTGAACACAACCAAGGCTGGATTCTGTCACTTATTTATTTAATTTGGGGTGGTGGTGGAAAAGGTTAGGCCAGATTCTTACTACCCTTTTCTGAGCCATTTAAAGCAGCCACTTCTTTTTTTCAAAGATGTGCTTTTAAAGCTGCATCTGGGAAGGCAAGTTAAAACCTTCAAGGTCAGAAGATGGTTAATTTTTTTTTTTTTTAATGTGCGTTTTCTTGGAAAATCCTGATAGCCATCTCTGGGCAGAAACAGTGGAAATGTTAACACAAATTAGGACTGGCAGCTTTACAACATTTGCTCAGGATACCTATGTGCACACAGCAGTCAGTGGCTCTCAGCTGCATAGGAGTGTGGGCCCAGAAGCAAGGCCCCGGCTCCGGGGTAGTGTATTTCCAATGAGACCGCCTTGGAAGTTCTTTGTGAGTTGACAGGAGTTATTAAGCCAGGACCCCAAATCTGCTTCAGCACCTCCATCTGCATCAAGATCATCAATCCCAATATATAGCTGCCCCAAACTTGGTTCCCACACTCTGCCCCTCCAGCTTTGCCCACCCAAAGAAGAAAAGCTGAGCCACGAGGACAAACGAGGCCCAGGCCGGCCAGGAGAGGTGACAGCATGCGGGCACGGGTTACCTGCAGATGGCCGACTGGCTGTACGCGGGCCCCTCTGTAGCACTGAGTGCCTGGCCCACCTGAGTCTGGGTCAGGCCAAGGGACAGGCGACGGATTTTAAAAGCTTTGGCAAATTCTCGGATCTCCTCCAGATTAACCCCATCCACCTCACCCGCTGCCATTTGAGGATCTGTGGAGATGTTTTTAAAAATAGGATCAATACGTCAACACACGACCGAGCAGTATTTGTTTATTACGGTTTATAAGAAAGTGGCTCTCTTTAACAGCAGACAGGTGGGGAACCATCACAGAATGTCCTTTTTGTCTCCCAGGTGAGGCATCCAAGACTCCACCCTCAACTCATTACACCTCCACAAATCATCCTTCGAGATGTTTCTACCCTGGATAAAACTGCAGCTTGCTGCCGCTGCCACCTGCCCAATGCCAGAGAATGCTCCTCAAATAACAACCAGCACGGGGAGGCACTTGTTACGGGGGTGCAGCTCCATTTTGCCCATAAACATGTTCCAATATTATGCAAAAATGGAAAGGTTTCCATTTGAATTGTCTTCATTGGGAATCTTTAGCACTAAAAATTGCCCTTAAAGAAAATAATATTGTGTGTTTTTCCTTCACCTGATACTGACGCAGCCAGGCTAACACACGGTAATGTTGCCTAATTTTTTACATCCACATTAGCCCTTCAGAAGAGCGTGCGTATGAGACCGCAAGAATAATATTGTCTTTCCCCTCCCCCCACAGTAGTTTACTGACACAGACGCCTTTGTCCCCTGAAAGGGCACATAATAAAAAATGCCTACCACAGGAAGGCTCCTTTGGTGCTGGATAACGCGGTCAATTTAGGACTTATCAAGGGAAATGACACAACAGCTGGAGAATGAAACTTCCCCCCCCTTGGCTACTGATCCCTGGATAAATGAAAGCGTGCTCCAAGCTGGAGACAGCATGGGTTGGGGATGGTGGAAGATTTCAAAGTGCTGCTCAATCCTGCCTGTAGCGAAGCCATTCTCCCTGTGAGCTGACTCTATTGTTCTTCGCCTCATTCCTCCCACTTAGGTGAAAAGTTTTTCTCTTCCTGTTTCTGCACAATAACCCATCAATTTCAGTAAATTCAAGTACTTGTCCAAGGACTGTGGTGGACTGTATTACTCTTCTGGGCTCAGGGCTGTAGTAACTCTGGTTGTTACAAAAAAAAAAATTATATATTTGCATGCCAAGTGCAAATTGTTCATGAACTTTCAAATAAGGATGTTAATATCTGTGGGGAGCTTAGAGCTTCATGTATAGATTCTCTCATTACTGGGGAGAATCCAGCCCAAAGGAAACAGACTCCGCAAATAGAATCAGCAATATGGGTGTACGTTGTACCTTTATCTTCACATTAAAAAAAAGGTCCTGTAGAATTTTTACCTGTTATTAGTCATAATTTTGTTGTAGAAAGATTGAAAAGTGGTAAAACCACTGTGATCAGTCTTTTAAAATGTTTTCTAAAGTGACTCTTGGGAGTCCTGAGTAGCGGGAAGGGGCAAGAGAAATATCAGAAACAGTCCCAGCATCTGTGGAGTTTGCGGTCTATAGGGTGTTGGGATCCAATACTAATGCATAAGAAACAATTAGAGAAAAATAGCAGGCAGAATATCATCAAGAGCTAGTAGTGTGACACCCATACTGGGAGTGCAGAGAAGGGAGAGAGGCCATGAGGGAGGATTCATTTGGGCCTTCCCCAATGGGCAGTGTTCAGAGCATGGAGGGGCCAGATCTGGTCAGTGTGAAGAGTGTGCAGACGAGACAGATGCAGGGAGGAGCAGAGCACTATGGGGGCCTGCAAGGTTGCTAGGGTGGAGTAGGACCTCATGCTAGGAGTACTGAATATTTCAGGGTAGCACATTGAGAATCCAAGTGCATAGCCAGGGACGGGGCGGGCAACTATAAAACTGGTTTGGCTAAAATGAATTAAAATCTTACTTTTTCTCTCTAAACTATGCCCTCTCCTTGCCCCCCAGGCTGGCAACACTTGGTTACCGAAAGACATGTTTGGGTCGTCCATGGTGGAGGCAGCGCTTTGGATCTTAAATCCCACCAGCATGTCTGCCTGGACTCACTGAGGATTGTGGGAGGTCACATCTGGAACACCACAGCCTTGAGCACCTTTTCCTCTTTACTTCTTGAAAAAAAATCCTTTGAGCAGAAAATAAAACCCAGCTTTTCTAGTGCTTAAAAATTTTTTAAAAATGACAACATGTAAACATCGATTTCTAAAGAAAAATCTAGGTTTTCCACGTTCTTTTGAAATGTTAGAAGATTTGGCCGCATTGGATGTCCATTTGCATTTGGTAACGCTCAGTCGGCTGGAACTGATTCTGGCTGTCCCTTCAGCCCCTCGGCATCCTCCTGCCAGCCCTCCTCAGACCTGCTGCCTGCTCAGCCTGTTCCGTGAGCCTAAGTTTAGAGCATGCATTCTTAATGGGGCTCATATTGATTCGGGGGGCGGGGGCGGGCCGGGAGGAGAAGTAGGAAGAGTCTTAGATAGTAAAATGTATGGCTCCTCAAAGGGCCACAGTGCATCAGCAGAACAGATATGCAGTATATCTGCGCTATCAAAATGTCATGGGGGGAAGGAGGACAATTAGGATAAAAATAAACCCCAAAAGCCTCCTTGCAAGGGGAGTGGGGTGTTGACATTAATAAAATAATAGCTGAGAAACGCTGGTTTGGAGCACAGAGGGCCACTTGGTATGGAGTGGTACGGTGAGCAGGGGGGTCTGGCCTCTCCCAGGAAAGAGGGAAGAGGGGCTTGGCAGCCTTGCAAGGGTGGGCATGGAGGTTTAAAACTGAAAGAATGGAAGCCAGAGACTTTCCTTGTGACAGTGTGGCTTTTAGGACTGTGGGAGTGTGAATTTGGCAGGTGTGGGAGTCACCTGCTGCGGCCCAGGGATGTACATTTTAAACAAGTGCCACAGGTGATCCTGATGTGGGGATCAGCTGACCTCACAGGACTCTTTCTCTGTGGCTGGGCCTGGCCCAGTCTGGGTGTGGTGCCCTCTGTGTGCCAGCCTCTTTCCTGGCCCTTTACCATTATTGCTCAGCAGGTTCCGCGACACAGAAAACCTGCTGCCTCCCCTGTATAGGACCGATGGGCCAGAGGGGCTTCTGCGCAGGCACCCCACTCGGCCCTTTCCTCAGCCACCCCCACCATGTGTGGCGGCCGCACAGGTCTGGGAGTCAGCCGGCTGGGGTTGCCAGTGTAGTCTGTGGTTGGGGAGAGAGTTCTCTGAGCAAAGCTAAATTGCCCTTTTGGGAAGTAAAATTTTTGCCTTTTTTAGCCCTATCTCTAGATCAACTAGAATCAGTTGGATTATCCAGCACCTGAGGGGCAGGTCTTTAGCTGGTAGGGTTTCGTGGTCTGCTTCAGTCTCGGGGCCTGACTTAGCAGTGCGGTACTGGGAAGGTTTATCACGCCAGTTGCAATTTCATGTAAATGCCTCCTGTCATCTTTCTTTTCTTCTCTTGCTGCCTCTATTGTTTATGTCTCCTCACTAGTTCCTTGAGACTAGGAACGAAATCTGCATTCATGATTGTGCAGGTTGCTTTTTGGCAGATTCCTGACAATAGTCAGAGTTGAAAAGGAAGCTGTGGACTCTTAGCTCCCACGCTGTGAGTGGTGTTGTATGAATTGTCAAACTTTCACTCTAAAGCTCAGAGAGATGGGCAGGAGCCCTGGCCACTGAGCCCAGGGTCTTCCACGGGCCCCAGCAAACATTCATTACACCAGAAAGCCAGATTCCTTCTTCCTCTTCTCACGTAGTTTCAACTCTCCTGCTTTCTCCTGGTTCTACTTAGAGAGGTGATAAGATAGGAATTCTTGTGAAATTTAAACAGGGTGGTGGTCTGCTGGACAAAGGCCGGGGAAAGGGAACTCAACATCTCTTCGTGCGATTTTTTGATTGCTGCAGGTGAGCTGCTCAGCTTTCTTTATATTAGTGTTCTTACCCATGAAACTCAGTTGGCAAAGTGCATTATTATGGTTTTGCACCATGGTTTCCAAGATTATAGAAGTCTCCCCATCCAAAGAAGGAGTCCATGCCTAGAGAAATATTACCATTACCCTGATTACAACATGTGGGACTTGTCTTCATACACTGGGAGAACTTACTAGATGGTGTCTGGGAGATGTTTTGAACTAATCAAAAGACTAATGCTATTTTTATCCCAAAGTTTCTGTCTTAAACTCTTGAGGTTGTTTCACTGGGGGAACAATTTCCCTTCGGTATGGGGACCTTTTCAGCTTGAGGACGGGAAACAAGAGGCGAATGTGGTACAAGGAGGCTTTCCTGGAATGTTGTCTGAGCTCTCAACCTAGCTCAGTGTGACATTCTGCCCTGGGACAGGTCAGGCTGGCTTTCTGTCATCCATTCTCCTGGCTCTGGGGAGGTTGGGTTAATTTTAAGGATGAATCTGAAGCCATCTTGTGGGAACCTCAGGGGGAACCCTCAGATTTCCCACAAGGTGGATCCAGCACCTTTAACCAGCTCGAGGGCAACACCCCGTCTTCGGTTTCTCTGCACTGAGGAGGAAGTAACACCTTTCATAGAAGTTTGCTCCAGATTACGTCATTCCAGTATATTAAATACAGGGCCAGCAATGGCAATGACGGCCAGGGTCCAGCCTGAGTCTGACCCTTGATCAACCTATAAAGAGAGTAACTGGCCCATAGGATAAACTGGCATTGAAAATTGGTAGTGACTCATAAGTATAATGATGGCATTTCTGAAATAAAATTTGGAACACATGGACTGAAAAGTAAAAAGGTTTTTATGGGAGACAAATGCAAAGTGTGTGAAAACCAATCTGTTTTGTAGAATCCGGTTGCATGGTCACTGGGCCCACACTGAATAGAGTGCTCGGGATGCATCAATCAGGACAGATGTTTTGCTTTTCCTTTTTGTTTTTTAAATTTAGCTCTTTCCTACTGTTAGCCTGGGTATCAGGAAGGGGCTGCTAAATGGGTTGAGCCGTCACCGTGCATCAGCATCATCCTTCTGTGATCCCTGACTGTGGGGTTGTTATGGGGATAATATGCAGCTTTAAAGAAGCATGAATTAACTATCTTATGTAAACATCTATCTGGCTTTTTGGTGCTATTCTCACAACAAATATTGGGCATATTTACCAAATATTTCTGGGAAATAAGAAACCATTTGGGAATGTGCAATTTAATTTGGGAGAACAGCGTACTTGCAATTTGGTGACTTCGCTGGGTTGTGGGAAATGGTGTGAACTGTGCATCAGGGGTTTCACTGTGTCATGTGCTATCACCCTGCATCTTTGTGTTCACTTTATGGTTTTGGTTTTTCTGGGACTAGCTATAAGTCCTTTGCTGTCTAAGGATCAAGCTAAGGGTTTTAAAAAAAAGCATACTGGAAAAAAAACCCAGCAAGCAAGCAAAACCCTCAAATTTACCTATTTCTAAATGGTACACTGTAAATCTTAAACCAAATTGGGACATTTGCCAAGAAAAGTATGATTTTTCTCCTAGATTTTCCAAAGACCCTACTTATAGAAACTATATGTGCCCCTGATAACTATGGAGACTGAGCAAGGTTTAACACAGGGCAAAGTGTGTAGGTGCTGTGTATAAGTACTGGGCAGATGTTTTAACAAGTATGCGTATTCGGTAATTCTGAGCCCAGATGTGCTGTTCTTTGCATATGAAGATTCTGTTATCATTACTAAGACATTAACTTGGCATTCCTTTTCTTGGAGTAGGAAAGAGTTTTGTATGATCCAGCAACTTTAGTTCATCTGGCATATAGCTGGTTGGCCAACATTAGGTTGAGAGTCTTTGATGATACATGGATTCCTCATTGGCTGAGATTTTGCCACATGTTCTGTGGTATTCTCATATAACGAGAAATATATATTTGATCTCTGTCCTGGGTTCCTGGCACAGAGCTCCTAAAATCCTTGTAATTTCCTAAGTGTGCTAGGCACTAGGAAACACTACTATCTTTTGTTTTATTTTTTTTTTTAATTTTTTTTTTATTCCATCTTGTAATGGGGGTACAAATATTGTTTGGGTTACATACATTGCCCCTCCCCCCTCCCCCCCACATGCCTGCGCTTCAAGAGAGTCCAATCCCCAGGTGGTGCGGATGGCACACATTATGTAACTCTACACTACTTCCCCCCTCCCGCCTGCCCTCCATCCAACATAAGATTTTTTTTTTTTTTTTACATGTTGGATACCTTGTATAGCTTTGCCTCTCTATCTTTTGTTTTAATACTTAGTCTTTGATCCCAGATTCTGATGGAGCTCATAAATCCCTTGGAATTTTCTGGGTGATAGGAACATCTTTTGTTCTAATGAAGTGACTCTTAGTGGGCTCCTGGGTAGCTTCAGGATGGTGGCTGGCTATCAAAAAGACCCAGCCATGATGAGAAGCTTGGAACTTTCAGCTCCACTCACATTCTCCAGGGAGGGAAGAAGAGCTGGAGATTGAATTAGCGATCGATCATGCCTACATGATGAAGCCTCCATAAAAATCACTAAAATATGGAATTTGGAGAGATTCAGAGTTGGTGAACACATCCACTTGCCTAGAGGGTGGTACACCCCAACTTCACGGGGACAGAAGTTCCTGTCCTCAGGATCTTTTGAGACCTTGCCCTGTATACCTCTTCATCTGGCTGTTCATCCGCATTCTTTATCATATCCTTTATGGTAGACCAGTAAACGGTAAGTGTTTCCCTGAGTTCTGTGAACCATCACAGCCAGTTATGGAATCAGAGGGATATAACCCATGTATTATTCATTCTGTTGTTGAGTTTTGAGACAGAAGGGAATTAACTAAACAACATGTGTAAAATCTGTAAGCAACTGTTAAGTCCAACAATGGGTTTTCACAAAGTCTGACTCCTAATGGTACTGCTAGACGCTCTTATACCTGCCAGAGAAGACTGCAGAGTTAGCTTGGGCTCCTCTTTCAGGCTTTGCATACGAATTGGGAGTGTCCTGCTTCAAGTGCACGTGGTAAAAAAGTCTCTCTTCCCCGAGTCTTTCTATTCCACATCAAGGATATGTAATATGGTTCATTCACCATAAACCTAGAACTTCGATGTCCCAATGGCCACTGTGCAATTGAAATTCCACCCAGCCCATTAAGTAGCTCTGTTACTGATTTCTGAAAAAGGTTAATCCTTCCCTGTCTGGCTCGTGACAAGTGACTAGAGTGAACCCAGTTCCACCCACCCATCTGTCTGCTGTCCATCCATCCCATTTATCCAATTCTATATCCATATAACATGTATTAACTATTAATATTTACCTTGTGTAAAACAATGTGTTAATGGCTGGGGGTGTATGTGGTTTGTGTATTTATTTCATATTTAACTTATTTTTTTGTTGATAAGATGCTTAACTTTGGCCCCTTTTCTTTCCGGACCAAAGCTTAACACCCTCTCCTAAATTTATGACCTTGCTGCCATTTAGAAACAGAACATTTTGCAGAAACTTATGCAGAATATGGAATTGCAACAAAGTTAGAATCTTTTCCCACAACAACCCTAAAAGAGGTTTTTTTAATTGGGAAAAATCTGGCTATAATTAAATTAATTTTATCTATGATTTTATTCAAGTAAGACTAGAGTTTCTGGCCCAAATGAAGAAGGTTGTATATCTAAACAACCTAAAATGTGGTTGCTGGAAAACTGCATATGTATGCTGAATTTCTGTTTGGTTTTGACCCATCTTTAGGATCAAGAGTCTCAGGCTAACATGTAGGAATAACATTTGTCGGGTGTTGGGCGGGTGGGAGGGGGGAGAAGGAGATGGGTATATACAAACATAATGAGTAAGATGTGCAACGTATGGGGTATGGTCATGCTTGAGGCTCTGCCTCGAGGGGGGAGGGGGGCGTGGGCAATATACATAACCGTAATATTTGTACCCCCATAATATGCTGAAATAAAAAAATAAATTAAAAAAAAAAAAGAGTCTCAGGCTAGTCCACTGAAGTACCTGGGCATTCTAACATCTTTCCATTATACCTCTTTCCATTCTCTTCCCCACCCACAGGCATCTTTCTTGCCTGAATTATCCGTATAATTAGAAAATATATATCTGTAAAATTATTTTTCTTTTAGGGGGTTGCTTGTGGGGGGATAACATAGCAACCCTCCATTTTGATTTGTGTTACCAGATTTGTCCCATAATTTAAGAGGATCCTATTGTTCCTGTTACAACAGATCACTCATGACGCTTGACCAAACACAGAATCCCACGTGTCCTCATTTCATGGCACAGGTGCCTATGCAGTGCTGTAGCCCTTGAAACCCACAGTCACTGGGGTTTTGGCCCCTAATGAATTGCAATCTATGTACATGTTCTGTGATTTTATATATAAGTAAAAATTGCACTAAAGGTGAATAACTGACATTAAATCAGACCATTGTCCTGTTGATCTTAATATGCTTCTATTTGCATGTGATAAATATTCTATTTTCACCTAGGGCCAAATACCATTTCTAAAAATTGCATGTATATATATATATATATAACTGTGTGTGTGCGCGTGCATATCTCACCTGGTCAGAAAAGTGGACTTTCAGGCTTATTTTATTTTATGAATGGTTGTTCAGAGATTTCTCATCGGATTCCTGCCCATGCAGCTTCCCCCACATGCCACTGAAGGCGGCTCATTGTGCACGCACACCCACCCGCCCACAGGCATGCTCTCTTTTATTTCCTCTGACACCTACAAATAGAACGGCAGGGGACTTCAAACACACAGAAAAGCAGCTTGACCTGCCGGCTGAGTGCCTGTTGTTGGTTATTTCAGTTCTGAGCTATGTGGCTCATGCCCTGCAAGCTGATCAGTTCCGACCTTCTGAAGTGGCAGGACTGACTCAGCACATCGGGGGCCACTTAAGATGGAGCCCAGCCCCCGACATGTGGCAAACATGCACTAATCCAGGGGGTGTGCTCTGGGGGCCTGCTTCCCTAAGGAGCCATTTGGCCCTGGGCATGGACTTCATGGGGCGGGGGGAAGAGGGCAGAGAGAGAGAGAGAGAGAGAGAAGGAAAGCATTGCAAATAGGCAACAAGAAGGCCACCATGATTTAAACCGAGCCAGAAAAGATACTTACTGCTGACTAACTGGCCCACGCTCAAAGCTGAAGAAGAGGAGGATGAGGAGGAAGAAGAGGAAGCCTGCCGGACGGGACTTTGAGACATGGATGCTTGGCTGTGAGCCAGGTGCAGAAGGTTGCCTTGAGAGGCTGCTTGACCCACTGACGTCTGGGAGGGTTGGTGGAGCTACATGGGGGGATGTAAAAAAATACACAAATGAATGAAAATTAGGGGGGAAATGCCAGGGAACAGAAGTTTCATCTGGGGTGGAATCATTTTATTTCCAAGAATATATACTTGTCAGGAATAGTGCACGCCCTACTCAACAGGCAGGAATTTTTTGTATATGTTATGTTGCTGATTGCTTGACAGGCACTTTATTAGTAATTCTAAATATATTATTAATTCCCTACTTGGCTTGCTAGAGCACCCAATTTTCTACATTTCTCGACTGTGGTGTGTGGCTGGACTCCTTCTGCCCAGTCATTTAATTACAGTGCTCTTGACAAGCTTCTCGAGTAAGTGTAGATAAAATATAACACAATCAACTCGGAATGCGAAACTCAAACTTAAAGGTGTGGCTGTGCCTCACCATTTTATCTTATGTGACTGGTCTTTTTGGGCAAGTTCCAATTTAGGCTCGGTGTACATGGGAACTTCCTGCTCTCGCAGACTCAAGAGTCCGGATAGATTACTACGGAGCTGACAAAATGCCCTCTGATGTCCCATAGAAAATTAAGAGAGAAGGTGAGGAGTCAGGGCAAAAATATCCAGTAATATTTGTAGCTTTCAGTTTTTACTCTTGCTTTGCGCCAGCCACTGTGTTTAGGACATTCATTTAATTCTCAGCAGCCTGTGGTGTGAGGACGACTGTGACCCCTCTTTTACAAACAAGGAAGCCGAGGCACAGAGAAGTTAAAGGATTTTATAGGTTCATCCAGCTGGTGTGGAGGAGCTGGTCTCTGGACTTATGAAGTCTGACCCGGGGACCCGAGCTGTTGGTCACAATGCCACAAGGAAGAATTAATTTAATTTTTAAAATTTTGTGTGCATCAAAGAAGATTGTCTTTACATTCATTTATTCATTATTCCTTTACAGGTTATTGAAGGACTGTTGCTGGTGAGAGGAGCTCAGCTGAGGAGAGGAAGGAGAGAGGAAAGGGAAACGATTGCAGGTTCTAGGTCCACTTGGAGGCCTGGGAGGGATCTCTCTCCATCCATCGTGTGTTGCAGGTGGACAATTAGTCTCTGTATTAACCACCTTTGTCAACTGGATATAGCACTTTTTGGTTTACAAAGTGCTCTTCTATCCATCATCACACTCACAGAGGTGTAGCACTGTTTTTGTAAAAGGCAGTCAGCCTGGGAATAGCATTAGATCAGGCCTTGAACTTTGGTGCCCAAAACGGGCACCAATCTGTGAAGTTCTACCACCTTCCCAGCATCTAAGAGCCAGCCTGGGGTGTTTTGATTTCACATTTGCCACTGCTTTCGCAATGTGTGTGTGTTCAGCTTTTCATTCAACTTTATTAAGATATAATTTACACAATAAAATATACCCATTTTAAACACAAAGTTTGATGTGTTTTGTTAAATATGTACACTTGTGAAACTACCACCACCACAGTCAAGATATAGAAGCTTCTCATCATTCCACAACATTCCCTCACTCCTTTTGCAATCAACTTCCCTCTAACTCCCTGCCCCAGACAACCACTGCTCTGCTTTTTGTCACTATGGATTCATTGGCGAGATTCCAGAAATGGAATCATATGGGATGAACTCTTTTTGTATCTGGATTCTTTGGCTTGGCATAGTATTTTCAAAATTCACCCATACTATTGCATGCATCAGTAGCTCATTCCTTTTTATTGCTGAATAGTATTTGTGTATACATACACAAATGATATATTGTTTATCCACTCATTTATTCATGGGCATTTGGGTTGTTCCCATTTTTGGGCTATTATGGGGGCTCTGATGAATAAAGTTATTATACACATTTATGTACAAGTTTGTGTGTCTACTTGTGTTTTTGTTTCTCTTATGTAAATACCTAGGAATGGAATTAGTGGATCATACTATAAATGTGTGTTTAACTTTTTGAGAAACTCTTAAACTATTTTCCGAAGGGGTTGTACCATTTTATATTCCCACCAGCAGTGTATGAGAATTCCAGTTGCTCCACATCCTCGCCAACACTTGGGATTGTCAATCTTTTTAATTCCCTAAAATGTTTTTAGCCATAAAGTTAACATTTTACCTTCAAACAATTGCTGGTAAGGGGCTAATTTGGAAATGTGCTTAAGGAGCTGTTTCTCCTCCTGGTCCCTTGTGGTATTAACATTAATAGTAGCTCCCCCTATCCACATGCTATTCCTATGCAGCAGACACGCCTGGTATGATTATGAGAAGTAAATGGCCCAAGGCCATCTGGCTGCTGAACATTAGAATCCAGGCTCCAACCTCATAGTTCAGGGCTCTTCCCAGGATTCTATCTGTCCCTCCTCCAGATACATTTCCAGTGCGCAACCGTAGTGTTACTCAGCTATGCTAAGTGGAGGCTAGATTATGAACCAAGGATAGTTATAATCTACACAGGAACCTCAATTAATATGCATCAAGCATCTGCCAAAGGTAATTAGCTAAGCTGATGAGCATATAATCAACAATTGAATCTAGTAAATTTTATACTGTGGGACACATATTAAAGATTAAATCTATTTTTAATTTGCTTAATAAAATGTGATGGATGTTTGTGTGCCAATCTACCCCCTCTAACCTATTGAGTTGTCCTTCTCAAAACTGATACTTGGCAAAAGCTTTTTACAGTTTTGAGTTACTGAATCATAAGATAGTCTTTGGTTTTACCATTCTATCAATATTTTATTGGCCTTGGGTGTGGTAAAGAACCATCAAGTAATTGAGTAAGACAATAATCAATTTAAATATTTCTTCCTCAGACACAACTCAGTAAAGAAAAAATTACTAGGCTGCAATCTCACTTAGGAGTCACGAAAGCAAGCTAGGGCATATGCATTAAGCTCTGCAAGAGAAGAAATTTGAGAGGACAATAAAATAGTGCTTTTAAGAACTTGTTCCATGTCTACACAGTCAAAAGGAATGTAAGATTTCTTGGAAGAAAAGATATTTTTCTTCCAAAGTAAATAATCATTTTTTTTTTAGAACATTGGGGTTCTGCTTACCTTCAGAGTTTAACCAGACAGTTCAGAAAAGCCAATAAAAAATTTTTAAAAGTTTTTACTTGTCAAAAAACAAGAAAATTATATAAGCAGTAGCATCCTAATGAAGCCTATATATCTCATTCCAGTTGCCTGTGTACACAGGTATCTAATTCTAGAATCTCTTGCAAGCCTAGATAGGATAGCCTACTGTACATATCAAAATCAGCTCAGAAATGAACTTCTCCTTCATAACTTCTTTCTTTCAAAAAAGAGGACTTTAGAGGTGCCACGTCTGTTTCCTTCATTCCCTAAAACTGCAGTTCTATCAGGTAAACTATGAAATATAGCACTACATCATTGATGTTCTTAGTTTCATGATTTTGGTATATTAATCTTTATAAATTTTATAGTTAAAATATATTTATCAAATACAAAAAGACAAAGCAGACATTTAAGCTAATTCGTAAAACAATTCTGAGGTCCAACATAAAAATTTAATATACTTTAAATAAGCAGCATTAGGAAAATACTATTTATTTGATTTAAGTATGTTGTTTTTCAGACACTTAACTGCAAAGCTCATATAGGTCTGTGTTGCAAAAATCATATAGGTTTGTATTGCGTAGCTATTGGCAAAAAAATAAATAGATATATAAATCCTAAAACATAACTGTCCACAAAAATTGGAATAGTTTACTAAAAGAAAATGCAGGGAGTCAGGGAATAACTAGAAGTGTGAAGGAAAAACTTCTTTCTTTTCCTTCCTGGAAAGAAGCTTCTATAAAGGCAGATGTTTTATTACATTATCTTAATCTTTAAAGGCCAAATATGTGGATCCCACCTGTTGGATGTTTCCTGCATCATATTACATGCACTGTTTTTAATCCTGGCAATAGCCCTCTTGGTTAGGTTTTGGTGATACTTACTGTTATAGAAGAGGAAACAGACTTAAAAAGACGAGATAACATACCTGGGATTGCACAGGCACTAGCATAAGCTAGCTTTGAATCCACATGACTCTGACTCAACAGCCAGCGCCCCGTTCACTGAGCCCTGTGCTGAG
Source organism: Cheirogaleus medius (assembly GCA_008086735.1). Lineage (NCBI taxonomy): Eukaryota > Metazoa > Chordata > Mammalia > Primates > Cheirogaleidae > Cheirogaleus > Cheirogaleus medius. Next base: position 13,714,976 of record VBSM01002217.1, read on the forward strand.
TCTCAACCCTGCTCAGTCCCTGGAGATGCCCTTACAAGTCAGGGAAACAGCAGGGGGCTCTAGTCGGGAGTGCGGGAACAAATGAGATATGTTCAAACTGCTGGGTCATGGTGAGCTACACTTTCTAGTTGATCAGCCCTAGTGTAGACCATCACGATCTATCATTTTGAACACCTCTCACTGGTGATTTTTTTCCTAACATAAAATATTTAATATTTTTCTGGTTTTGGAATTATTCTCTGCAGCTCCCAAAGTATTTAAAATGTCATATTTTTAAGAAAACGTGGTACTCTCAGGTGGCTAGAGGATTACCCAAAAATATTATTATGATTTTAGTGTAGTCTGGACACACAACTAACATGGAGTTGCCTACAGATTGTCCTTTGCTTGATATAATTAATTCTGGCTATCTGTAGTACCCTAAACTTACTCTTCTTAGTATTGTACCCTGTTTATATGACCATATTTTCTATTGACTCACCACACTGCTACTAGACTGTGTAAAGGAGCTTGAGTTTATCTCCATCCAAGTTCACACAGTCACTTTCTTGTACCTTTTTGAGCTGTGCACCAGGTGTACATGGGCTGAGAGCATGGAGAGTCCGTAAGAAAGAAGAGAGAAGGGACAGCTTGTGTTAGCCTGGGGCAGTGTGTTATCCAGGGAAGGAGGATCCATGTCCATCACACACATGGAATGACAAACAGGGAAGACAGGATGCAGAGTCTGAAAAGCTTTACACTTCCCGCTGGCTCTCACAGGCTGGCTTTGCTGGTTTGTTTGGGTTGCTTGGCGCTGCCAGGGTGTTTAATACATTCACCAAAAATAGATTGGAATAGCAGCACAGTGTAGAGGCTTTCTTGGTTTTCTTTGCTGCTGCTCCCATGTATCTCCCATGTGTAATGCTCCATATCCTTAATAATGTTCTAGTTTCTGGAATAAAGCATCTTCTAATTAAATCCGTGATTGATAGAAAAATAAATGGGGGTAGCAAGTGTCTTGGAAAATGAAATAAAATGCAGAATGCACTAGACATATTGGAAAAGTGAATGCCTATAAACAGTAAAATTCAAATAGGATTAAATATAGAGAAATTCATTTGGGGAAGAAAACCTTCTCCAAATCTGCAAAGGCAAAATGGAGGTCTGGCCCTTTACAAATGTGCCAGGGTGCCATAGTGAACCACAGGTACACTCCCCCATGTGGTGTGTGTGGGGGGGGCAGTGAATATAACCCTGGGGGGCCCTTTAGGAGCCAGAACATGTGGGAAGAGCATGGTGACTCTTCCTCCCTCCCTGCACTGGCTGGCATTTTTCTGAGTAATGTGTATCTTAGAATAATAGATGGAAGAGAAGTTAAATCAGTGGTTCTCAAGATTTAGGCTTCATCAGAATTACCTGGAGGGGGGTTGTAAAAGCCCAGGGTTCAAGAATTTGTTCAAGAACAAGATCTGAGGTGATGCTGCTACTGTAGTTGGGAGACCACACAGGTCTTGGAAGGAGTTTCTCTTGGAAAAAGAGAAACAAAGCGGATTTATTATGTCTAGGCAAGAGAAGCCAGAGCCCAGATAGAATAAGAACTCGAGTCTTAGTGAGGCGATCTTTCTGCTGTGGACACGACAAGAGTGCAAGTATTAAATTTGCTGGAAGATTTAGAGTTGACATCAGGATAATGTACCTTGAAAAATTTTGAGGATCTGCGACATGACACAGGGGAGATTTTAGCTGTCTTTGTGGAAAGTTCAAAAAGCGAGGAGGAAGTTATCCTTTTGGCGGGGTTTAGGAGACTTCCTGGGTTTTCCTTCCAGCTCTAGTCCCTGGCTCTGAAACATCTCTTTAACCTGAGTAGGAAGAAGAGTCCCAGATGTAAGGTTCTAGAACATGCAGCTCCTATCTGCAGGGGGGTAAGTACGGCAGGAATGCCAGTGGCTTGGAGGAAGAGAGAGCACAGCTGTGTGCCTCAGCCTACAGCGCCAGGGGAAGTGAGGACATGTGGAAGTGAGGGGAGTTCGAATGAGGGAAGGATTGAGTGCAGATGCCCGAACACCGGCAAGGAAGGCCGACACACTCATAAAACAAGCTGGTAACACGTAGCAAGAGTGCAGCAGGGACAACGATGGAATGGGAGTTAGATTTCAGTGCAGAGCAGAAAACGAGGGACTGAATGCAGTTGAGATAATGAGGTGGGAGAGTGCGGAGAGATGGCGGCGTTCAGAAAATAGGTAAATAGAGAAGAGGGTGCTGTGTGGAAGGGCTTCTCAAGCCCTTGGTAGGTGCAAATTTAGAACACACTGGCAAACGACAGAAGGCACAGAACTGGAAAGGCACAGAAGAGCCTGAGCTGGAAGCCTGGCTCCGGGATGCCTGCGCCCTGGGCAGGGAAATACCATGATTCTGCAGCAATTAAATGAAACACAACTGGCTGGGCGCCCACCATGGGTTGGGTCCTGAACTGTGTGGACCAGGCTGAATCCATCTGGTCCCTGCCTTTCAAGGGTAGATTCTTTTTTTTTTTTTTGAGACAGAGTCTCACTCTGTTGCCCAGGCTAGAGTGCCGTGGCGTCAGCCTAGCTCACAGCAACCTCAAACTCCTGGGCTCAAGGGATCCTCCTGCCTCAGCCTCCCGAGTAGCTCGGACTAGAGGCATGCACCACTGTGCTTGGCTAAAATTTTCTCTATATATTTTTAGTTGGCCAATTAATTTCTTTCTATTTTTTGTAGAGACGGGGTCTCACTCTTGCTCAGGCTGGTTTCGAACTCCTGACCTTGAGTGATCTTCCTGCCTTGGCCTCCCAGAATGCTAGGAATATAGGCGTGAGCCACACCTCACCCGGCCTCGGAAAATTGATTTTTAAAAGTTGGTAAAGAAGTATGTTTTTGTGTTTACTTGAAAAGAAGAAAGGATGGATTATGATAATCACATGGCATTTTAGGAGAGCTAATTTGAAGAAGCTGCTTTCCATTGGCTTTCTATTAGCACCAAGATTACTTTTTGAAGAAAATCTGAGTGCCTTCATGGATGGTAGTTTCCAAGTATTATATTAATAGGTATGGTATTTAATGTTTGAAAAATTTCAATGCTTTGATTTTACAAAGTTGCAATATTTTTCCTTTCGAATGTCTCTATCCCCTTAATATGCTAAAACCTCCTGTTAACTTTTGTTAGGATTTAGTAAAAGGAAGAATAAATATACATGAAAATTATGTCTGTGTGGCTTATAAAGAAACCATTAATCCATAATCACAGGATAATCAGGGGAAAGCAACGATGGGACCGGGAGGCACTCTGACCTTGGGAGCTCACCATATGGCGTGGTGTATGGTATAGAATCTCATGGAGGGACCAAAAGGTTACTTTCCAGCTCCGCTAAATACTTTCGTATTAAGTAATTTTTTTTCAGGTGCACAAAAGATTCTTATCTCTCTCTTTTTTTCATCTAGTCCTTTTCTGACTTTTATTTCATTGCACACCAATGATCTCTGATATGATACTGTGGAAGCTTTATTTAGGGCTATTGTATACTGGTGTATTTTTTTTAAAATAGCATTTGCATTTTAGATGATAATTTACATGTTCTTCTGAATTTTTCATCATTGGGATAAATTACCATCAAGAGTGTTGGATACTCTATTCTTAAATTCAGCTCTTTTAATTAATGGTAGGCAGATATAAAAATTAAATTAAAGATATAATTACTTTTATTAAGTTAAAACAAATTGCTCTAGGTCATCTGGTCCAAGAGCCCTGTACTTTCCTTCATGAAAGTGGACTTCCTTACAGGAACTTTCTGTTCCCGTAATTTATGACATATTTTACTGTCAGAACTATGCTTTTGTGAGATCAAGCATTTGTCATAAATCACATGAAAAAATAAATTGAGAAACTTCTCTACTGTGTGACAGAAATCCTTTATTTTTTAGTGGTTGTCCATATTATATTTCTTCAATGTAAAGGGTAATATTTAACGAAAAAATGGAAGACCACTATCCTCATATCTCTAGTTTTGAGCTTTTTACTTTTTGGCTCTGGGAATTTTATGATCCACTATCCCCAGAATCACAGCTTTTATATCTGAGACTCAGACTTGTGCATCTCCTGTCGATTTGCCCAACTCGTTAGCTTTACTACATGTTCTAAGGTGTTTCGACTGGAACTGATGCCAAAAAATAAAGTTGTTCATTTATTTCCACCATTTCTCTGGTATTTTTGACCAGGCTCACCATTGGCTTTCTGGATTTTTCTGGGACTAGGATAGACCACTGCCACATGCCTTGAACAAGAGGAACAGGGACTTGGGTATTTGAGACGGTTCCCAAGTCACTCTATTCAGCTGTGCTCATGTGTTCTCTCTGCGTGTGCGCATAGACTAGAGTCATGTGTAATGCACACTGGCGAAGGGAATCTTGCTCTTTGGGACGTTGGTCATGGCTGACATGTTGGCTGGTTGGATTTGCAAAGTATACCCCCTAGAAGCTGGCTGTTTCCTCCCAGTTGCTAGATCTCCAATTCTGGAGGGTGGTGGTGGCTAGACCAGCAGAGGACCGGATGTTCCTGCAGGCGTAACAGGGTTTCATTCCAGGGGCTGACAGGGGCTATGGGAGAAAGCTCCTGAGGTGGGTCTGGGCTCACGAAAGAGAGCGTGGAAGTGGATTACTAACGTCTACCGTGGGCAAAGGATTGAGGAGCAGCACCATTCCAGCTTCTTATTTGCCATGTCGTGGTTAGGCCCTCCTCCTGGGTCAAAGCGACACTTGTCTCAAATCTAGAGCTGTAATTTCATGGAACAGCAATAGTCTATCACCCACACCTGCCTTTGAAAGTCAGGGTGAGAGTGAGAGCTACTTTATTTTAAATGTTAATGATTTCTAACTAATTCATCACCTTTTAAACAATTTACAACTGGCTTTGTTGACAGAAATAGTTTTTAGCAGATTGAACAAAAAGAGGCCAATCTCCTCATTATTCCCCCTAGAGATTATTCTGAATGTAGTTGGAACAGATAGAACTAGGGTTTAAAAAGTCAGTGAAAGATAGAGAATCTTGCCTCATTTGGGGAGCCATTTGGAAGGTTCAAAGAGAATCAAATGGAATCTTGTAAATAGTAAAAGGAAAAAAACCAGCTGAGCAACGGGGGGAAGGAAAATCCTTAATGATACTGTGATAAGTTTGGCGGGGACTGCCCCACTGCCCGGGATAGCGCTGAGGAAGAAGCGGGTGGCTGGGAACCATGGCTCCCCAGGCTGGAGACGCAGATTTAGAGCAAGAAGATGGACATCTCTGTCTCTAGGAATTGTGAGTATGCAGACTCAGCTCAGTTTTTCCTGGTGTTGCCTCTCGCACTGGATGAAGTTCCCTTGCCGACCACTCTCACAGATCCCCTCACTTCTTTCTCCTGGACTTACTGATCCTAGGGACCTGTTTGTACAAGTCTTTGATGAATGTGCATCTCCCTCGCTAGAGTTTACAGTCTTCCTGTACCTTGAAGGAAGGGCTCGTGGTATCTGTCTTGCCCACCAACAAAGCCTGGCTTCCTGGTACAGTGCCCAGCACATGGTAGGTGGGCAATAGATATTTCCATTAAACAGATTTTCTATATTCATTGAACAAGCAAATGGACTGTGCAAGCACAGCCTCTGAATGGGCTGTTTTCCCAGTTGGATCAGAAGCCACCTGGAGGCAATGGCTGAGGTCTCTGGAAGGATGTTTCTGCATTGTGGTAGATGAATGATGATATTGGTGTTTTCTTCTTCCTTTCCCTGTGTATTTTATTTTCTTGCTAAATGCTTTGCTTTATACAGTTTCCAACAACACATAAAGCCATATGCTTGGTCGTATCCTCCCTGTTGGTCTTCATCATTCTCTTCCACTGTCTTTCTTTGTGAGTGTACACCCCAGCTTTAAATCTGGGTCCTAGCCTTGCCCACCTCTTACTTCTTAACTCTCCCAGTTAACAGGCTCCCTGATTCAATGTATTTCAAACAGGGATGACGCAGACTTTCAAACATTACAACAAAGAAATAGAGGAATTGATGTTTCTCTACGGCTTTACCCGATTTCATCTCTGCGGCATTTGACACTGTCCACTTCCTACTTTTTTTTGAAAAATCTTGGATGCTTGATCACTACACTCTCAGTTCCTCTCCTGGTTGTCTGAACACTTCTCTCTCCCTCCCTCCCTCATGTATCCCTTGAAAGCGGGTGTTTCCCAGGGTGACTCCTTGGTCTTCCTTCCCTTCTTCTCAAGCTTTTTCTGCTCTTTCTTCCTTCTCTTGCTCCTCCCCTTTCTCTGGATGTCTCATTTGTTTTTAGCCACAACAAATGTACTCATGACTCCCAGATCTAACTCTGCTGTCCTGAGCTCAACTACAATTCCAGACCTTATTTTCAACTATCAAGTACATGCTGTCATTAATTCTTGTTTATGTTTTGCTGTAGTTTCCTAAATGGTTTGTTTACAAGAGATGTTTCACCACTTCAGTTCAACCCTCACACTGCTTTACCAGAGGGTGTTTTCTTGGGGAAAAAAACCCCCCAAAACTGAGCATGTTGTTCCCCTTTTAAAATACCTCTTATAGATTCTCGGGGCTGCAGAGTAAATTATCATCATCATCATCATCCTCATCATGATCACTATCATCATGACTATATTAGTGCTTACTGTGTGCCAGGCACTATTCTTACATATTAACTCGTTTAATCGTCACATCCACTCTGTGGGATAGGTACTGGTGTGTCCCCATGTTGCAGACGAGGAACCTGGGGCACATGCTACAGATGGGAACCTGTAGTGTGTTCAAGACCACACAGTGACAAAGTCCGTCTTTTTTAGCTTGGCTATAGAGCCCTTCCATGACTGCCCTCCTCTCTAATCACATGGACCTTTCTCCTATTTCTCAACACTCTGTCCTCTCCCACTTCCTTGTCTTTGTGCCTATACTTCCCGCTGCCTGGAACGTTGTTAACCCTTCATTTACCTGGTTGACTCTTACCCACCCCTCTGGACTCTGTTCCCAAGCCATTATCTCTGGGAAGACTCAAAACTCTCTGGGCAGAGCTGGTCACTTTCATCTCTGTGGTCACACCTGCCCTGTCCCCAGACAGTCTCTGCCTTACTGCACAACAGCTCTGCTTATGTATTTGTATCCTCTACGGTGTGATGAGCTCCCCAAATCAGAAAGCAGCTCTCTTTTCATCTGCATTTTTTAGCATTTATCAGGGGCCTGTTATACATTAGGCTACCAAAAAGTGTTTGTTGAAGGAACCAATTAACCAGAAGCTCCATGAGGCGAAGGACCATGTCTGTCTTCTTCAGGTCTTTAGCATAAACACATAGGAAGTGCTCAGCTGATATGTGAATGGAAAAATGAACTGGATCGTCATGGTTTTAGTGCAACTGAACCAAGCAGAACTTCCTATTTTTCATTCCCTCGTTTATAGGCAGCAGTTTCAGTAGCATCAATTTGAGATCTCTTGGTATTTAATCTTTTTTTTCATTTACAGTTAAGGCATACGTAGCTTTGGTTTCTTTTCAACATTTAAAAAATCTGCAAATTTAGTACTATGAGTGATGAATACGAACACAACTTTATCAAATTTTAGGTTACTATCTCTGCTTAGAATTTAACATATTCCTGTTTTTAGATTAAAGAGCTATTTAGTTATATTGCCCATATTTATTAAGGATGAAAAATAAAGCTACATGCTTTTTTATAAGTATTGATATGTTTGGATTAGTGGGATTAAATATTTTGAAATGTAAAAATAACTTTTCATTGATTGAGACCAAAGAGGAGCAGGGAGGGAAGGCAGGGTGTCCCGGTGTTGCGGCTTCCTGGGCCTGGAACCGTTACCTGCTGGCCTGGCTTGATGGGCGACAGCGTGATGCCCTGGGTGTTGATCACAGGCAGGATCTGGTTCCCGATGACCGTGGCGATGATCTGGCCCTGGGCGTTTGTCAGGAGCTGGGGCGTGATTGGCTGCACTTGAAGGCCCTGAGTGCCGCTCGCTGCTTGGCTCGAGGGCCCCGGATTAGGCATCAGCGGAATGGTCCCAATAATCTGCAAGAGACAGGCCCAGAGGTGAGGAGCCGGGCTTGGTTGGAAGTCTGCACTTGCAACTTAAGCCCACGCAGTGCCCTGATCTCCATAGGATGCTACCTGGGAGCCGATTCAGAATCTGCAAGCAGGTCTGGAGTGGGGCGTGGGAGAAAGTGTCAGGACAAGCATCTAAAGAAGAGATAAGTGCATGTGGACTGAGGTCAGGGAGGGAGGGAAAACATCTTATTTAAAAATAAAATCAAGCATCAGTTAAGGCATAAACATGCAATTTCTGCCGGGGCAGTGCTAACATCTGCTTTCTCTCGAACCAGAGAGAGGATGGGCACTCAAGGTCCTCGTCTACCTGGGTGGGAAGCCCCATGGGGGCTCCTCCCACACCATCTGCCCCCTCACGTCCTCTGCCTCCTTCCCATCACCCACAGCCCGACATCCTGCTCCTCTCACAAGGTCAGGAGTTGGCTCCCTGATACCCCTGCAGGATGCAGGGCCTCAAGCACCCTGGTGCTCATAGCAGTTGAGAGCCTGGGCTCTGGGGACAGACGGGTAAGGCCCCGTTCCAAGTTGTGCCACTCACTGGCTATGTCACACTTGTTACATGAGACCTAAACTTTCTGAAGGCTTGAAAGAAGTGGGATTATAAACAAATGTTTGAGAACTCTTAAAATAGAGGTGAAATGACTACTGAGGATTGAAACCAGAAAGAAAGTACCCTTTAGATGATGTGTTTCAATCTGGGGCCCAAAGGTTAGGGGTCAGGGCTTCTGAAGTGGCAGGTGGCAGGAGAGGCTCTTCTCTGCGTCAGGTGGCCTGTGGCTTCAGTGAATGGGTCATGTAGACTGACCGCAGGAGGGGCCTGGCTGGGTCCAGTGACCATGATAAGGAGAAAGGGACCATGAATAGGAAAAGCTAATGTACGGGGTATCCATAGAATATGGAAATAGGGACAGAGGTAATTTGCAAAAACTGAAAATATGATCTTTGTTTCTAAACGTTGGGGACTCTGTATGGAGGGCGGTCATGGAGCTTGCTGTGTGGGTGCTTTCCCACCTGCACACGCCACAGGGTGGTCACACAGCTCTATTTGCTGGTCGCCTTCAGGGGCTGCCTCCCAGCTGTGAGCTGCGGTGACCTGGCCTGGGGGTCACCAAGACGTAGTAACAGTAAGGTCTCAGCAGGTGTTTTTGCATGGAAGCTTTCATTTCATGCTACATTCTTGCAACACCTCTAAGAAGTAAGTGCTGGTCATGTACCTGCTAGGAAAGACACTGGGCACAGGGAGGCCAAGAAACCCGTTTGCATCTCTTTCTGGAGGAGTCTGTGAGGGACAGAGCTGGAACTGCGGTCCAGGTCTGGCTGACCCCAAATGTGATGCCGCCCGGCTGTCCCCGCATGGGTGACGTGGAAGGGGGCTGGCTCTTAGCAAACACACGGCACCTTGTTTGCCATTTCCTGCTGGACGGAAGGCTGCTTGTGGGCTGGGTTTATAAGCGATACCGCTTTCTACCCGCCACGCGCCCCGAGCAGTGCTGTGAACATAGTTTCTCAGTAAATGCGCTTTGACTGAATAGTTTCCAGACTCAGCTGTCCCTGGGACTCCAGGTGTAGCTGGGGCTGCCGGAGAACTGCGGGACCCCACCGTCCACTGACAGACTGGAGGAAGCCTCTTCCTCACTGGGCCGCTGCTCCCACCACAAAAGCCCCTGCGGGATGGCACTAATGGAGGAGCTGCGCGAATATCAAGTCTCAATGGCAGTTGTCAATGGAGACTGATAAAGGTCAGGTAATGACTGCGAGAGTGGTCAGCAGCCCCTCGGGAGCGTGCAGGGCTGCGGCGCAGCGAGCCAGCCTGCCCGCCCGCCCGCAGCACCAGCCTGAGCAAGGTCAGAAGGAGTCCACGTCGATAGATCACCGCGCATAAGCACTTTATTGATGAGTGGTCTTGCATTAAACAGCCCGGGACTCAAAGGCTGCTTCCTGTGACCCCGCAGGCCAAGTAAGAGAGGCCTGTGGAGCAGCCTCCTGTCCCCAGCCCACATTGGGTAATTCCCCTTTCTCCACACGCACGGTGAAAACCCCGCCACAGACCCACCCACTCTGGCTGTCCCCGGTGTCGTAGGCCTCTGCAGCCCTCCTCCTGGTTGGCCTGAGCTGACAGTCTTCCGGGGCTGGATGCATTTACTGGGCAGGGCTGTGGATTCTATTTCAGGCAGGTGTCAGTGTGTTAAGAGCCTGAGAGAATGGTTCAGAGCAAGGCACGGCACATGCCAGCCTCGCTGTGATGAAGGGAGAGGCTTTCTGCCCCGGGAAGAGTGTCACAAGTCTGTGCTCCTCTCTGCAGTAATGAGATGCTCTGCCTGCTCTCTGGGAGGAAAGAAGAGAGGCCCACGCAGCCTCTTCCCTAGGCGCAGCCTCGCTTCCCAACACCGAAGCGACATGACTAAAACATGGCACCACTCGTGTTCCTCCTCATCCTCTCCTCTCTCCTCTCTTCTTTCCTGGGCCTGAGCATCACTTATCAAGGATGGGACAGCGGCAGTGTCAGAGCCGGAGGAATCCGTAATGGCCTGACTGCAGAAGCCTTTCACAGAGAGTTTGCCTGCAAGCTGAGGGGCCGGGGCAGGAGCCGCTGTAAAGTCAGGAGGCCTCTGTGAAGTTGTGCGGTTCTCATTCTTGTTCCCCTTTCAGGAGTGTTGGGGTCACAAACAAAGTGTCAAAAACTTGGCAGTGCATTATGGGGAATTTTGTCACATTCTCCAATGCATCAAAATACATTGGTTGTGATTTACTCCTATTCATTGGAAGATAGAGATGATCACACTGTGTTGTCTAAAAATTCTCCCAAGTGCCTGTTTTGCTCAGTCTGGCTCTGATTCCTCTTAGCATGTCTGCAGATCTAATCAGAACTCCTCCACGAACTTTGACTTCACAAAGGTCGCGACAAGAAAGTCAGAGGAGCGGAGGTGGCCAAGGCCTGAGACTCTGTGCTCGTGAGAAGTCATCCAGTTTACTTGTGGAAACTGTATTTTAAATTAAAGGTCTTTTGATAGTCAAAGAGAAGTATTCACATCTACACATATTTTAACTGAATTAGGAAATTAAAATTGAGGTTTGACAAGGCTATAGGGGATCTTCGATTTGAGAGCAAAGGTAGAAAGAAGGTGTTTTTGAGATACTTGTAGTCCTAAAACTAGCTTTTGCAATTTGACCTCCCAGCATTCAGAAGCTAGGGAGTTACTGCCAGGAGAGGTCCTGCTGGAAGGAAAGGTTGCTGAGCAAACAAGGAAGCTAAGCTATGGCTCCTGTTCAAGCCATTCAATATACAAGACAAATTCACACTCTCCTAAAATGCCAAGGATTGTGGCAGAGCAGCCTAATACCTGTAGAGCCTTCTTTCTATAAGTACTTTGTCAAGTGCCATGGAGGATGACAAGAAGATGCAACAAGGGTAGGGGAGGGAGAGACAGGACAGACACTTCAGATGCAAAGATTCCAACAGTCCAAGGGAGGAAAAGATAATGGCAAAACGAGTGACAAGGAGTCTTCAATAAAAATCTCTATGCCCACGTGGTGAGTGCTCAAAAGAACATTGGGAATGAATGAGTTACTTCTGAGGAAGAACGTGGGGGATGGTTTGGAAAGACTTAGCAGAAGAAAGAAGGGCCAAGCAGGGTTTTGGAGATTGAGTGGGATCTGGCATGGCAGGGAAACCATTCCAAACAGAGACCGGCCTGAAGGTGAGAAACCTGGGGATGGTGAGCTGGCTAGTTTGGGTACCAGAAAAGGTTGAGACAGGTTAGCCCAGAAGGGTCAAATTCCAACCAGTCAAGACATATGATGAGTGGGTTTAGATGGGGCAGGGAGAAGTGTGAAATGGAGCTATTCGGCCGTGAATGTGAAGGCGTGGACAGAGTGGACTCAAGTGGTGAGAGACTACAGACCAGGAGATCAGACCTGGGACGCTACTGTAGTTGTTCAAATGTGAAGCAAAATGCCTCAACAAATCCTTGGCCTGGGGGTTGACTTCCACTTCAATTCAAAAGGCGCGGCCTACTCTATGCCTGGGTTGCAACATTAGAAATGTTTGAGTAAAGTTATTGCCTCATCAGTCCCACAGCAGATAGCTCAGGCATCATTTGCAATGATCCTCTATGCTTTGTCCTGACTCTCCACCAGTAATGACTCATCTCTGATGAATGCTTTCACCAGGCCCAAGACCATGCTGGTATTATAATGATAATTTGTGACCTAACAGAGTTCTGGCTTCCCTGAAAGTTCTGGCGCTGTGCATGTTCACCCATCTATTTTGAAAGATCCCTATTTCCATAGGAATTTAGGTGGCTTACACCCAAATGTGACTATCATTAATTCAGCAGCAATTGCAATTTAAGCTATCATGACTATTAACTTGTGATTTTAGCAAACCTCAGCAATTCAGGGCCATGAATTTGGAAACATGCAGAGCTCCTGTGGGCCTTGAGGATACTACCTCACTGCCCTCATGCACCTCAGTCTAGGTGAGGTAGTCAATAGGGGTGAATTAGGAGTGATGGAGGGGAAGCACCCTGAGTATATTCACTGCCAATGTGTAGGTGCCATCAGCAGCAGTCTGAGGTTGTGTCACAGAAGCCCAGACAAGTCATCTGATAGGCCACATGTGGTTATAATTGATGATATGCTGTTAAACTCTTTATGGAGAATGTGATAGCAGATGTCAAATTGACAAGTAATTTTGTTGCCCATATCTTTAAGAAAAGGAAACCCATCAATGCTGTGAATTGGAGACTTCCCCGGGTCTTTAAATCCACGAGCAGAGAAAATTCTTTCCCAAATATGTGTGTAACCTTAGCACGTTTTGGCCAAGAGGCTTTTGTTAACAATAGCATCACTCTATCCATTCTTGAACAAGGACCTTATGGCATTTGAGAGCCAAGGATCTGGGGGTGAGCGACCACCAAATGGAAGCAGCCAATCACCTTCTCCTTCCTTTCTGGTCTGACCACAGCTATTCTCTCTCTTTCTCCAAGTGATGATTTTGTCTTGTTGATAAATACATTCATTCCAGGCTCACTGTGCTCCCAGATTTAAGGTTAAACTCAGAATTACTTTGGCAACTCTGATTAGGGCATTGATTCTAGAAAGGGTAGGAGAATGTCACTATTTCTCAAACAAAATGGATTTTTCCAAGATGCAATCTAGTGCCTTCTTGCCTTTGGCTATGTCCAAGATGGGGAGGGGAAAAAGAGAAATGTAAATACTGAGAGGGGCTTTAGCAGAGAATCTGAGTCAGAGAATGCAAAGGCATGAAGATACGCAGATGAAGGCAAGCCACCAGAGGAAGACACCAAACCAAGGACAAATGGGTTTAACCTTGTAGGCAGTGCCAACAGCTGGCCATAGCTTTCTGCAGCTCTGGAGTTTCCGCAGTTCAGGAAGAAACAGTGCCATGATCGACTGACAATGCCTGGCATGGTTGTTGAGACAGGGAATGGCAATGTGCTTGAAGGTGGCATCACCTGGTGGCCCAGGACATCAGACAAATGAACTTGGACCAACTTGTAAGAAATGGATGACACATATTTCTTTAATGAGCAACTATGAGAAAGAATTTTTTAAGGTGTACATTTTAATGCTTTTATTAGGGGTACCTATAGGTACTCTCCCCTGGGAATACCCACCTACTCCATGTTTTGCATGTCAGTTACAATTAGAATCCCTGCTGGGCGTTCTACTGTTTGGTTTAAACTTTAGACACGCACTCACACACAAGAGTAAGGAATTGAAGGTGTCAGGATCTTTAAAATGGCACTTTCTGTCATATTAGAGAGGAATAATTTACATGAAAACTGACATTATAAAAACAGAAATAACAAGAATAAAAGAAGAATAAAAACAATCCTCTCCCCTAAAAGCTTCTCAAAAGACATTAAAAGTAATTCTCCTTAATAGAGTTTAAGATGTATACAGAGAAAATCATTCTCCACTGGTTGGATTTAAGCCCAGGCTTTGCCACTAACTAGTAGGAGATCATTGGTGAATTACTTTACCTCTTAGAATCTCAGTCTACTCATCTGTAAAATGGGAATAATAATGTCCAATTCATAAGGTTACTTAGAGTACTAAATAAGATACTATACGCAAAGCACTCAACACTATGCTTTACCAACTAAACAGGTGTTCAATCAATGTTCATCCTTCACTTAATTTTGCCTACATGCTTGTGTGGTAACTCCTGGGCATTTGAACTGAGTTGCAAAGACTCTTTTGAATTCTTCTGCATGTTTTAATTTCATCATAAAAATAGTTTACCATGAAGAATAGAAGATAGTAGCGTACCATGAAAAATAATTAAATCCTTTTGTTTTATAATAGAATGCTAAGTTGGAAGTTTCCATGGAGGCACCAAGATTCAACAGGTGCCACATTCCAAAGGAGGGACCAGACCATAGCTACATTTACAGAGGCTACTGAAAACCAGTTCAACAATTCCAGAACTCAGACCTTCACAATGAGGGTAGACACAGAGAATGCTTGAAATGTTGTGTGTCTTCCTCCCTCCCAAGGATGGGGATAGAGTGCTTTCTCCTTACCTCAAGGTTAATGAAAGTGGCTGAATAAATATTGTTCTCTCAAGTTTGAGGGACATAAAAAGGAATAAAAAGGTGAGAGGCTATGGCTTTTGAGCTGAGGAGGGAAGAGAGAGAAAAATACAGGGAGAGGAAGGAGACAGAGAGGGGGAGAGAGTGGGTGGAGAGCAAGAGAGAGAGAGAAGATGAGGGAGGAGGAGGTGAAAGGGGGGAGGGGGGGAGAGAGAGAGAGAGGCAGGCATTGGCACTAGCTAAACTCCCACTGATAGCAGGGGCAAGGATGTATGAGTGTTTCTCTGGAATCAATATCATGAGTCTGAGCCATTTAAAATCCTGTCCCAGAGGACTCTCTGGGGAATGGTATGGGGACAGCACCAGAGAAAGCTTTGAGAAGTAGATCTACAGAAAACCAAGCTCTGAGAGGGAAGTGGGAGGCTGGAAGAAAACACATCGCCTATAACAATGTGCCACTGGAAGGTCCCAACTGGGCTTCAAAAGAACTCATGAACATGCCCCCAAGAATTGGCTTGAGCCATCTGCTGGCCCAGTAAGCAGGAAGCCATCCACTCTCTGGGCCAGCAGGGGGCTGGGGCCATTCTGATTCCCCTATCTCTGCTCTCTCCACCTCAACCTGAGCAGTCAGAGGCATCATTCAGCAAGCTGGGAAAGGACACTTTTCCCAACAGGGAAAGGAGGAGGTGCTGAGCTACCTTTCCCCACAGCAGCAAGCCGCAGGAAAGAGGAGCCAGATGGGGACCGCCGCTGCTGCTGCTGCTGCTGCTAGTGGTGTTTCAAGTCAGTTTGCAGTTTTGACTATTGTGGGGAAACTGGGAATCTTATTTGCAATTTAAAGTGACCACAGAAGATTGTGTTACTTGAGATACCCGGAGAAGTCAAGAAACAAGAACCTGAGCTTTTGTGCAGGGGCAGAGGAAGGACCATCATCACTGAGAGGGTTGGAAGGGACTGCCCTGTCCCCACACATTAAGGTCAATAACACTCAAAAAGGACACTTCATGGGTCGCAATGTGAGGACTTTGTCAACTAAGAATGCTTGAAAAATAGAGGAGAAAGGAAGGCAAGAAGGGAGAATTTAACAAGCTGCCAGAGGGAGGGAATTTAAAATTGCGAGCAGAATATGCACGTTTCCCCATAAACTATGAATTCAGTTTATTTCCGAGAAGCAGTGGCTGCTATTTATAATACTGATATTGTTGACGTTTCAGCTGACTTAAACATGTACACTATTCAATTGTGTTAGTTGCTGAAGTTCCTCTGAAGCTTCTGAAAAACCTTAAAATTATAACAGGGAAAGCCAGTGCCTACCCAAGGAGACAACAGTGATGATGTGTCTAAGGAAAGGTCAGAAGAGTCAGGAGAAATGTTGACACGATCATTTGACAATTATGTTAGCAAGGTTATTCTCATTAGTAATCAGCAATATTTATAAGACATTACAAAGATGTGCTTTTGTGGGTCTTCATTTCCTCTCTTGTCTTTACTTAAACTCTGAACTCCCAGACACACTCCTGAACACTGTTTGTTTAGTTGTTGGAGAAGAAGAAATCTAAAGTGTCTGCCTGTGTTTTCCAATTACCAATGATGAGGCAAGGTGAAGGGATCCTATTGGGTCTTAATGATGTAAGACAGGATGAATAACGTCAATTCCAAAGTTGCTTTACAGGAACAATTTGCTTATAGAGCACAGCCTGAACCCTAGTTATGCATCTCATTAGCAGCAAACTTCGCAGAAGAAACTCCACATCTCAGGGACCTGACAGGCCTCCCAGGTAAGAGTCAACTCAATTGATACAATGATTATCCTTATTGGACCTGCATCTTTCTCGGATTCTTCAGCAAAATGAAGTTAGCAGCCTCATCCCAGTTCTGAGCAGTTGACAGTTCCTACTGCACTAATAGTATAGCTGAATCTGGCACACGCCACTCTCTGGAGGCAGGTGTTTTGTTTTGTTTGTTTTTCCTTAATTTTTTTTTATTTTGAGCTGCAGCATAATATCTGTACTTACATATTTTACTGTAATTGTAAGATTTGGTATTTTCTCTTTTATTTGGGTTCCCGCTTAAGCATTAGGAAGCACTGATAGAAAAGAAGATTTGATTCAGTGTATAATCAAAAGATTAAATTAAATGCACAAGATGATATGACATTGAAATGAGAATTAAGTGAAAAGTCATCATAACGGCCTTCGTGGTCTGTTCCTGGAGTGATTGGTAGGCAGCGATCAGTGTCCAGAAAATGTATCCTTTTCTTGAACAGAGTATAGGTGTCCACCATCAACACAAGTTTTAAAATTATATGTGAATTATTTATTTACTCTAATGAAAAGCATACTGGAAAGTTCTGGGTTTTTGATTTGTCTATGGTGCTGTTTTCCTTCCACTGCCCTGAATAACTGGAAGATGGGACAATGAAAACAAAAGAGTCAATTCTGCAAAATGTTATCTCTAGCTATTGACAAGGTTCAGCTGGGCATTGCTATAGACTGAAAGTTTCATCCCCCCGTCAAACTTCATATGTTAAAACCTAATCTCCAATGTGATAGTATTTGGAGGTGAAGACATTGGTCAGTGATTAGGTCAAATGGGATTAGTGCTCTTACAAAAGAGACCCCAGAGAGCCCTCTGGCCCCTTGTGTTATGTGAGGACACAGTGAGAAGATGGACATCTATGAATCAGGAAGCTGACCTTTACTAGACCCTAAATCTGCTGGCACCTTGATCTTGAACTTCTCAGCCTCCAGAACTGTGTGAAATAAATTTCTGTTGTTTATAAGCCACCCAGTCTATGGTATTCCGTTTAACAGTCTGAATGGGACTAAGACAGTCATAATGTTGGAATCAATGTTGACTGGCTTCATCTATGATGGAGGAGAAATAGTGATACAAAGTAGTCCTCCAAGAAGGTCCAAATAAGCAAGACTGTCAGCACTATATGCAATTTTATTTGGGCAAAGGAAGTGGAATTTGGAGGGATCCTTTTGGAAATGGATGGAGAACTTGCCATATTGTTCCATACCTGTCTTCCCCTTGGAAATCAATTGCTCGTGGTCAACATATACTCAAAGGCTTTGAGTATATGAGTTTGGTTATGTTTGTACAAATATTAATATTTTACATAATAAAAGTATCTCCATAAGGTTAGATAATATAGATACTTACAGCATTTTCATCAGCAGAACCCCTCTGCTTTATTATGTAATTGCCTCAAAACTGCAAGTTTGTTTTATCCATGCATTTACTCATGCGCAAACTCATCACTCACATATTCACTCACTCTCTCTGCAAATCCTTTCTGAGGGCCTTCAGTGTGCAGCATTGGGCCATGCCACATTGTACTTGTTCCCACTGTGGGAGACTGGGAAATCACCCTGTCATCTGAGTTTGTGTAAACCTTTTCTTTTGGATTAAATATTGGAAAATATCTGTAAATATCACTCTCCTATGGCACCAGTAACCCACCGATGAAGAAGAAAGCCTAGACTCCCCTGTTGGCAAGACAGTCAACATGGCAGCAATTTACATAAACCTAAAATCCTACTGTGGACAAGAGTCCTATGGGCTCTTTTCTCCCAGAAACTGCTGCACTTGTCAATGACTTTAGGCAATCTCCCGAAGTCCTTCTTTTTGAAGACTAATTGTTTACATGCTCAGATGTGTTGCTGGACAGCCGAGTTCACCCTTCCTTGAAATAGGTGTTTATTCTCTCTTGAAAGTGGTAGGTTTTTTTTTTAATCTTTGAAGAAGGCCAATATTATTGAAAATCCACTTCTGCATTCTACTTTTTTTTTTATTTCCATAGACTTAGGGGGCACAAGTGTGTTTAGTTAGATGGATGAATTGCATTGCATTGCCTATTGTGTGCCAGGGACTATTCCAGATCCCAGGAGAAACATCTCAGATCTGAGAAACATCTGACTATTCTGAATTTCACTTTTAAAGCACTCTGTAAGAAAAAAGATGGCTAAAATGTCTGTAGAAGTCAGGTAACAATCAGGACTGGGTTACTTTATAGGGAGTATGTGGGGAGTCGATCCCTGGGATCTCTGGTCTCCAAGCACATAAACTGAAATTGCTGGTTTCCCAGCAATTGGAGAGTGGAAATGGTGGGCACATGGGGGAGAATGCCCTTAACTTTGCACAGCACAGTGCTCCTCCCCCACGGCCACATCGCAGTAACAACCTCTGCACACCTTGATTCCGTCACCAGAATCCTATGGATTTCTAACTTGGTAAACAGTGGCTCATGCTCTCAAAAAGCTTCCCTATCTATGAATTTATTTTAATCTTCCTATCTGCAGACTCCTAATTGGAATAAAGATGAATGTACATTTTGATCCACAGTTATTTATAACAAGGGCAAGTGTGATGTCTCATAAAAGCAAATTCCTTCGAGCTATTGTAGCCTTAGTTTCCATTTGTAGCTTCTCACATTATTTATTCTTTTTTTTCCACTTTATTTATTTACTTAAATATTACTTATGCAGTGGGAGGAAATGAAAATATTTGTAAATATGATCTAATGCTTCCATTTTCAATTCTCCTTAGTGATTTTATATTTTGATTACATTTGTCCACTAGAAAGTTTAAGAATGTTCCATGTACCAGAAAACAAAGACAAATTCTTAAGGATGAACTGGAAACATTTCTTTTCATCATTCTTTCCTCTTTTCCCCAATGGCTACAAATTAAACTATAAGTTCTTTTCATTTTCTCTGCAGCTGCCAACGCTGTGGAATTGTTAAAACATTTTTTCCCCCTCAAAAGAGAATCACAACTGTGGTGAAGCCATCATTTTGCAGAAAGACCAACTTTCTGAACCTTTATGTGGCTTTGCCTAAGACTTTAAGTTTTAATACCAGCAAAAAAATACCTAGAATTTGCAGAAGTATTTCTGCTTCTGCCTGTTGATGCCAGATTAAGTGAATAAATCAGATTAAAGTTATTTATTGCTTGGGAGAACATCTTTTAGTTTGAGTCAGCCTTGGTCCTTAGAAGCCTTAGTAAACATTCCTAAATAAAGCCCTGGACCTAAGAACTGTTTATTTTATATTTCTTCCCAAATGAGATGAAAAAAGAGCTACAGCAATGATAGCTAAAAACCAAAACCAAAACAAAACAACAACTAAATTGGGAACCAGTGATTTTCAATATTCCAAATTCTTTAGAGCAATGGGAATTGATGAAGAAAATGATTGGCAATTGCTCAAGAAAGTACTATACATATTTAGCATCTCCTAGTGCTCTGTTTATACTCAGTGAGTGCATTCAGGCTGTAAAGCTGAATTTAAATTAGGACAGACAACAAAAAAAAGCCTCTAAGAAAAAAAAAAGGGTGGGGAATGAAGCCACACCAAGTGCCATTAAAGATGCATCTGTTTATCACCACCTCGTTTCGTGAGTCCAGGATGATTCATATGCTTTTTGTGAAGAGGATATCCATTGTTATGGCAAAATTAAATGTATTTTGATACTTGCATGGAATATTTATCTATCTGTTCAATCAGAAAAAAAGTTGTCTTCATCACTCTAACATATATTACTTTTTCAATTTCCTGTTGGTAATGTTTTTTTAATGTACTTTAGGGTGAGACCACAGAATTTCTCATTTCTCACAACAAAAACCATAATTCATTAGAATTATGCTGATGAGTTTTTCTCATAAAATTGCATCCCCATTTCATAGGTGATCAATCTGCACCCTTATCCTTAATGATCAGGCAGTTTTTGATACATGTAAGCAAAGAGGGCCGGATATACTCTTCCAATTGTGGTTTCTCATAGTTTTCTGATTCCTAATTTAAATGTTTCTCAAAAAAAAGAATATATTTAAATACTCTGGTACTTCAAATTTGGTCCTGGGAAATGTGATTTATCATTGCTAAAAAACCACTGATGTAGTGATTTTTTGACTGTCTTGTTTTAAGTTCAATGATTTTTAAATTTATGCCGATAGAATGCATTTTTGGAATTTTTAATTTCAAAAGTTATTTTTGAAGTATAGCTTTATCAGGAACATGTCTCACAGTCTTGCCAGATAAAATGAATTACAGACTAGACAAATATATTATTAAATAATGAAGAAGCTGGTATAGTGATACTAACATTGAAAAACACTTGAGCTATCTAGTTACAAAACCATTCACTTAATAACTTAGAGTTTAAAAATGATCTACCTAACCTTTCTAAAAAAACTGGAGCATGTCTAGCAATGTTTGTAGTAACAGATTTGGTTTCTGAGAATGACAAATTCTTAGTACTTTCTGACTCATCGAGGTTCTGGATTGCAGGAACAAGTCTAGATATGCAAAATCATAGATACTATCCTCATTTCTACTGTTATCTCCATGTGATCTGAGAGGGGCAGAAATTCTGCTTTTTAAATATTTTAATATGTCTATGATTTTGTGGCCTCAAAAATTAAAATAAGTTCTCAGAGTCCTGAGTAGCACACTATGACACTGCCTTTTGTATTCATTTAAGTAATGTACCATATTTTAAACATAATCATCCTTTCTTTCAAAGATGTCACCCTTAGCCGGGCACGGTGGCTCACGCCTGTAATCCTAGCACTTCTGGGAGGCCGAGGTGGGAGGATTGCTTGAGCTCAGGAGTTGGAGACCGGCCTGAGCAAGAGTGAGACCCTGCCTCTACTAAAAATAGAAAGAAATTAGCCAAACAACTAAAAATAGAAAAAATTAGCCGGGCATGGTGGCGTGTGCCTGCAGTCCCAGCTACCCAGGAGGCTGAGGGAGGAGAATCGCTTGAGCCCAGGAGTTTGAGGTTGCTGTGAGCTAGGCTGATGCCACGACACTCTAGCCCAGGCAACAGAGTGAGACTCTGTCTCAAAAAAAAAAAAAAAAAAAAAAAAAAAGATGTCACCCTTTACATTAAACCTAAATAGTTCTTTCATAACCCAATGACACTGAGAAGATGCTCACATTTATTACTATTTTTAGGAAACGAGTCTTGCTATGTTGCCCAGGCTGGCCTTGAACCCCTGGGATCAAGCAATCCTCTCATCTCAGCCTCCCTAGTAGCTAAGACTACAAGCACGTGCCACCATGCCTGGCAAAAAGGCTTCCACTGTAAACTTACAATCAAATTTTCAAATTCCCTGTGAATTTAGAAGAGATTTCTGGTTTTCTGGCCGTATATATCACTTATAGCTTGCTAGCATCACTTGCAGATTTACTGAAAGCAGAAGGGAATGTTTTTATTCCAGAGCATCAGAGGAAATCAGCAGTGGTTAAATGAGCCAAACAGGTAATATATCTGGGGCTTTGTCTTTTGATCAAATAAAGTACCACATTTTGTTCTGGAGAAAAGTCAATGCTATTGTGTCCAGAAGCCCATATAGTCATGTTATAGAGGTGAGCTAGACACCATCTAGCCTGCTGCTGAGGATAATCTGGAGAAAACAAGATTGTCCAGCTTACCTGGTTACTAATGGTGTGGGCTGCTGACTCACAATCATCAACCTGGTCCTCTCTGCATGGTGGAGATGCTGGACCATGTATTTCAAGACAGATGTGGTCAAGGGATCAAGGTAGGAAGGGCAGAGCATCTTTTATTACTTTTACTCTTTACAACATCCCTGACGTGTTAATTGTTAAAAAAAAAATTTGAAGAAAGTTAACTAGACAATTGCCATCTTCATCAGATATAGTAATGCTAGATGGCCCACTTAAAAGCATTTCCACATAAAACTTCAATATATTAAATAGGCCCCACTTTAGATCAGCCACCGAAAGTAGATTTAAAAAATATATGAAATGACTGCCTTAGGCACTTGTGCCTGTTAGGCTGAAAGCCGCTTTGCTTCAGAGGATAGCTGGGCTTTGAGGCAGCCAGATCTGGGCGCCAACCCAGGCTTTGTTGGGTACTAACTGGAAAGCTGGATAACTTTCCTGAGCCTCCAGTTCCTCAGCTATAAATTAGAAATAATAGTACAAAATCATTGTGAGAATGAAATGAAATGATGAATTTATGCAAATGCCCACTGACTAGCATATTAGCATATATGAAATACTCCATTGAGGCCACAGATTGTATTACTATACTTATGCTTACTGTGTGCCAGGTGCTTTCGTAGCCACTTGGGATACATCAGTGAACAAAAGAAAATGTTTTAAATTATTATTAGAGCACAGTGATGAAGAGTAATCTCTGATATCAGACAAAACTGAGTGTGAATCCTGCCATTTTTAGTTGGGTGATCTTGTAAGTTTCTTAGTCTGTACAATGGGGATGAACCATCTTGTGTGGCGGTGGTAAGGAGGCAATGACATGACATATCAAGTTCCACTGCTTGGCACATAGTGCTGACTAAGTGGCAGTGTTTTATTAATTTTATTATTGCTGTTAATACTAATCCTCCTAACAACTCTGAGAGGAAGATGTTGGTGTCATTTCATGGAAGAGAAAACTATAGCTGGGGAAGATTAGATGCCTTGCCAGGGGTTGCAGATCTGCCTGGGGATGGAGTTAGATTCAGACCCTGCCTGTCTGATTTGAAAGCCCGTGTTGTTTATCCTGGGCTGCCTTCCATGTGAGCACATGACATTTGCACTGTTCACCTCTGTTACTCCAATAAGATTGGCTTATTGTGAATATCTATTGCCAAGTGTCTGATTTAGGGAGTGTGCAACATTTTTTTTTCTGTTTGTGTGTCTATGTGTTGCTCAATACCATTTACTTATAAGTATAAAGCTGTATTACATCTTGACTTTACTGTAGTATTCTGAACTCTTCACCTTATGACATCTTCTCAGGATCTAACCATGTTGTTAGATATACAATGTAGAAGAGGTTAGTTGATGAGATAAATGGCAATTTGGAGCAATGTCCTTTGGCTAATGCATTACATTCAACTGGGCAATTCAAAGGCTACTTCTGTACATTTGACTTTGAACCTGGCTCCTCTTACTGTTCTGAGTCGTGACTTTTCCATTTCTACCTATCTCTGATCTATTAATATTTCTTATTTCTTTCTTATTGGCCCATGAGTTGATGGCATCTTTAAGACCATTCATCATGCCAACAACTCATAGGCCAACAAGAAAGTTGGGTGCATTATTGGGCATATGTATATAAATGATACACTGAATGTTTATTTGGAGTTTGAATATTTCTCAATGTGAATTTAATGCTTCCCCCTCTCTGATAATGCTCTGCTTCACTATAAAAATAGTTTGTAGAAATAGCTGATGTTTTAGGAATGCTAAATCAAAATTCAGGACTTCCTGCCTTCCCTTGCCACCCCAGGAATCAAATCAATTTTAATTTTCATTGTCTAGTTGGAAAAACTAAGACATAAATGGTTCCCACTTCCATCCCTGACTTTTTACTAACTACTAAAAAGGTAGCTGTCATTGACAGCCCAGGGTAGAGTCTTTCTGATACTGGATTTGGTTAAGAAGATTATCAAATATATAATATATTTCCTCACTTATAACACCCTCCTGAATTATAACACTTCGTTTATAACTTTTTAAAAGATTTTTAACATTTGTGAAATTAGGCTACCTCTAACAATTGATATATTTGTTTAATGTGATATAGTATTTTCTCCCCTGCTCACAAAAAAATCCATGGTATATCTTTAAGTGTAACTTAAAATCACTGGTTTCTTAGACTTAAAATACGGTATTAGATATTTCGCTTTTTCTTTAGAAGGGCTTACCCCATTAAAGAGACAGCTCTCAAAGGGAAGGATATAGAATTATATGGGGCCTTGCCACATTGGGAGCTTCATCAATTCTAACATCATTTTGCTGTGTGGTTCTACCACAAAGCCTGACAGTAGATTCATTGGGGTAGGGTTTCCTATGGAGCTCCGAAAGGTTCACTTTGGTGGCCGCCCACATGAAGCACTCACCATGCACTTCTTTCCTCATGGCTAGGTTGCCTGGCTGGAAGGTAGGGGACCTGTGGTCCTCCAGGCCCTCACACCTTGAGGTGATTTTTTCTGGCAAGACCAAGTGGAGATCTCATATAGATTTTTCAACAATGTCTTATTGTTTTAGAGACTTCCCTAAAACTCATTCTCCAGTTCCTTTGATTAGCAAAAATAATAATGGTGAGAATACAAATTAAAATACCCTGTATTTATTTGGTAAGATTTATATTTCTTTACAGTTTTTGCCTACATACACACACACACACACACACGCACACGCACACACACACACACACACACACACCTTTAAGAGAACTCTGTGAGGCTAACAGGGCAAGAAGTACAGTTCCCATTTGCAGATGGAGAAATAAAGATTCCGGAGTTTGTGACATGTCTACGGAGCACACAGGAAATGAACCGGGTCTTCGAACCCAAGAAAATCAGGGTGGTATGGAAGATGGGTGTGGACTTTGAGCTCAAATCTCAGTTCTGTTCTTACAAAAGATGTTAAGTCAGGGAATCATTTAACTCTTGACACCTCAACACCTTGAGAGTTTGCTCATTTGCACAGCTGTGATAATCTAAGCTACTATGAACTTCTCCAGTAGGATTATAGATGATACCAGCCCTAGGGTGAAGGCTCAGTGTATGGGAGATATTATTTTCATTGTTCTTTTCTTAGAAGTCACTTTGCCTGAAGGAACATTCAGCTAAAATCAAGCTCTCCTCTAAGAATTAAGCCGGTTACAGAGCTTTGCACGCTGAAATAAGCCACGTGAACATTAGTTAGTGATAGTGTTTTGCCATAAGGCTGCATTAATTAGAATGCAAACTATTCCCCTGAAACAAAGATCCAAGAAGTCAGACTAGCTCTGACTAGCTCTGAAGGAGCTGTTTGTAAACTGCGTCTTGTAACTTATTACCTGTTTAGAATTATAGCTGTTAATTAAGTTGCTTCATTAGTTAATTGGCCCCTCCGCTATTCTTTAGTCAGAAAGGATTGCCAACAGTCTTGATCCAGGAGACTACACAAGAAAACATTTCCCTATTCTCAGGAAAATGAAATACTCATGGATAAAGAATTAGAAAAACCAAAATGCTGCAGCAACCAAAGGAAGAAAAAAAAA
>VBSM01002217.1:13751237-13821180 GCA_008086735.1 Cheirogaleus medius
TTAGTTTACAACATTTGTTGGAGTCCCATAAGGACTCCCATTTTGGAGTTTGATTCCTGCCTCATGTCAAAATATTGTGAATGAGTCTATCCCACAGTTGCTGATTTGATAGTGAGGGCATGCGAAGAAAGGATTTGCAAAAAAATGTTCCCTTCAGATTTGCAACCATTTATTAATATTTCTGTGACCACACATCAATATGGATATCAGGTGCCCATCTCGTAATGAGAATAAATCCGTATTTCCAAATCTATATGCTTTGTGTGTCTCCTTGTTATCTGTGGACATTAAATAGCGATGAGAAAAAAAAACTTTGACCAAGTTCTGCCAAAGGAGCACCCTTAGATGATGTCATATGTATGACATCATATAGATGTCACCATAGATGATACCATTACATGATGGAGGGTTTTTCTCCAAGTCACCACCCATATTCTCTTTCTCTGAAAGACTCATATTTGGCATCCTGGAAAGAATTCAGGTTTCTTAAATTTGAACATTAGTAGTCATAATATTTTTCATGCAAACGTGTAGATTACATGATTCTATTACTACAAATCTCATTTACAAAAATACGGTAGCATGATGAGGCAATTTAGCCATGGTATTATATTTCTATGTTTATGTCTTTATTCCAAGAGGGCTTATGAATGCAGCAGGCTCAAAACCTTTCTTTGGAGCATAATTGCCCATGATCTATAGTTCTATCATTCTCCTCATGAGCTATGTGGATTTTATAGAGTATGGATTTTGGAGCAGCTCTTTTTTATTTTGCTACTAACTTTTCAATTTAGAACTCTGGAACTGTGGTGCCATTTGTTTTTAAATGAGGATATTCATAAATGCATTCATCACTATTCACTCCTCATTTAAGGTTTGAAATGACTCAGCAGTGGCTGCCTAGAAACAGCAGGGTAAATGCAGCTTTTGAGTTTATTTACATACATTAGGACTTTGGCTTTTCCTGGATGTGTGAAAAACATGTCTCTTGGTTCCTTGGGCTCTTCTAACCAAATCAGTACTTCTACTTTTTACCCTCAAGTCTCCTTGTAAAAGGTCAAGGAATACCAGTAGACAAATATTGAAAGGGTGGCCATATTCATCTCAACAACTTACTTGATGTGCATTTTATCCAACTAGGCTTTTCCCCTTGGTCTCACGATTATTACTGTGTTATAAAACCCTTGTAACAGTCAGAAACCAGCTTTGTGAATTGCAGTATTGAGCTATGGTTTGCTGCTTGCTGTTTGCCCCCGCTTCCCTGCAGAGGTGGCAGTGTGCTACATGCTGACCATCCAACTTTTTGCCAACCCACCGAAGATCTCCACCGACCATTGCTAAGAGATCTCTGGGGCTGAGGTGCTTGAGATTTACAGTGGTGGCTCCGAGGCACTGCTTTCCCCAGATAAGGATGGACTGTGTATGCCCCTGGGCACAAGCACTGCTGTGACGTCAGTTTTGGAGGGGCTTTCTCTTCTTTTGTGTAGCCTCCCTGGTGTGGGGTTTCAGGGGCTGTTGGGCCACTTGAGCATTTAGGTGGCTTGTGGTTCCTGTAGGTCATTGGATGCAGAGTCAAAAATGAGGTTCTACTCAGAAGGCTTCACAGTCTGGATATCACTGCAGGTGGGCAGAGGGGACTCTCCAGGAGCACACATGGACACTCTAGATAAGGCGTCCTCACACTATGGCCCACGGGCCACATGCGGGTGTTTTTGCCCGTTTGTTTTTTTACTTCAAAATAAGATATGTGCAGTGTGCATAGGAATTTGTTCATGGTTTTTTTTAAACTATAGTCCGGCCCAACGGTCTGAGGGACAGTGAACTGGCCCCCTGTTTAAAAAGTTTGAGGACCCCTGCTCTAGATAGTGTTCTAGAAATACACTGGGGAGACAGGTAGATCCCGCAGGGTGTCTAGGTCCAAGTTATGCAGGACAATCAAAGAGATCTGCCCCGACGGAGCTGACACACTCGAGGGAGAGAAATGAAACAAGTCTGGCTGACATACTGAGATTTGGTGGCAAACTATTAGAAAGCTCTCCAAAGGAACGCATTTCTTTTTTTATTTTCAGGTTTACTGATAAAATATCCAAGCTCAGAGTTGAGGGGAAAAACCAGCTTTTAACTTAACCCAATACATTTATTTGATTTTAAAGTAGAGAGGTCAGCACTGAGGAAACACACCAACTCTAAATCAGATTTTATCCAAGTTCTATGTAGACAAATACTGTATTACGACAGGCCTACACATCTCATTTCCTTTGCTGTCTAGTCCTCCATTTAATAACCTGAAAAATCTATCTTTTTATTGAGTTTCATGCTATTCTCCTACTTACACACAATAGTGCTACTCTTACCAATTGTCTATTGTCATGGCACATTAGTTAGGTGAATTTGTTGATATTTCAAAATTACTCTTTTTTTTTTTATTCTATCATCCAGTTTAAACAAGTGATTGGAAGCACTCCTGTGATGAAAGTTTTTTTTAGAGATAAATTGTTGCCACGCTACAGTAGTTGGTATTATTCTAGTTTCTAGCTGTGGAAGAGCACAATACACTCTACCCGTCCAAGCCTAATTTCCTTAAGGTAGTTCCCAATCCTCGTTGAGTCCCTACAAGGGAAAATAGGTATTATTGAGTGCAGAAGAAAGACAAGAAAGGATGGGGGACTCGAAGAAAGCTGAGGCGCAGCTTCTGCCTTGAGGGAGCTTCAGGACAATTTTGTTCATCAGATACATCTTGATAACCACAGCGAGGGCTCTGTGCCAGCCGCAGGGACACAGAGGTAAGTGACGCAAGAGCCTCTCGCCTTGGGGTGCTTTCAGTCCAGCCACCCTGCGCAGGCAGTGCTGTTCAGAAAAGGGCGCAGGAGCCTTGCCAGCCTGCGGGAAGAGGGGAGATTTCCCAGGAGGGCTGCTTTGGAACTGAGGCTTAAAGGTTGGCCAGGAGTTGATTGTGGGGGAGGTGAGAAGCAGAGAGGAAAAGGTGTCTCAACCACTGGGAATAGCATAGTCAAAGATGTGGAGTCACGAAGCAGGATTTTGTGTGTGTGGAGCACGAGTTGGGGACTTCTGGCATTTTGGGGCACATGCGGTAGCAGAAGGGAAGCAGCAGACGTTGAGGGACGCGCGTGCTTAGGGAAGGAGGACTTTGCATAACAGTTCATGGGCTTGTCCTTTTTTCTGCAGGCAAGGGTGGAGGAATGTGGCCAGATCTGAATTTTAGAATGATCACTTTGGAGACTGAGCTGGACTGGGTTGGGGCGGTCAGGCTGGAGGCAAAGTAGAACAGGGGCAGCTGGGAGTGAGGGCAGAGGGAGAGGGTTGTTCTTAACTAGGAGGAGGGGGAAGCTGGGGGTAAGTGCACACTGAAGCACTGCCTGCTTCACCATTCATTCATTCATTCATTCATTCATTCAGCAAACGCTGAGCATCAACTATGTGTGTCAGGTTTGGTTGTGTGGCCCCCCATAGAGCTCCCCGCTAGAGAGCTTCTAGGGTGTGGGGGAGACAGATGCACAGACAGATAAGAGCCAGTGGGAACAGCCAGGGTAGGGGTATGCTCAGTGAACTGTGGAAACACTGGGAGCTGGTTAGCTCCATGGGGGAAAGAGGAGGTATGTCACAGAAGCTTCAGTTGATAGGAGCTCAATCTTGTATAAATCACAGACACACTAAGCAGCTAGGAGAAGACAGTTGAGCAGAAAAAAGAATGAGTACAGGATTAGGGGACATCAGAAAACCTGCTGTGTTCTGAACGTCCAGGGCACAGCTAGGGCAGGAAATGGAGCTAGGCAGGAACCTTCTGATCTGGGTTTTGAAGTCAGAGAAAGGAGGAGGGAAAATATCATTAGGAAGCCCACGTGTGAATGGTGTTCATGAGTTCATGTGGTGTAGAATGCCTCCTGAGCAATTCCCCTGCAAGCGGTTGCTATGAAAATACCTAAATTTTCATATCCTTTTGCAGCATTATGGAGATAGCCTTAATAGCTTTGCAGCCCAGGAAACAATACTAATTGACAGTCATCAAGTCATAAAATACTTTCATTTATTTTATATAAAGGGAAATCTAAACTGCCGGCTGACCAAAAATTAATAATTGGACTTTGAATAATAAAAACAAAGCCATCATCTGTAAAAACAATGTTCTCTCTCACAAAAAACTACAAACATGGATTATGAAGGACCACCATGGTATCCATGGCTGGGTCCATGTGTTAAGACTGAGCTATTCAGACTGGAACTAATACCACTGGCTCTGGTCCTTTGGACTTGGTCTAGAACTCTATCATTGGCTCTCCTGCATCTCTACCTTGCCAACTGAAGATCTTGGAACTTCTCAGCCTTTGTAATCATGTGAGCCAATTCCTTATAATAAATCTATTTATCTATCTAAAAAAAAGACTGAGCTATGATTTTATAAATTAATTAGAAGAGCGGTACTAGTTTATAAGATCTCTGATCCCTGAGAATCTTTCCAGGATAGATGGATGTCTTCTATTTACTCTGGGGCTATTTTACTTCTGAATATGTATATTTTTACCATTGAAACCCAAGAAACTTTTCATAAATCCAACCAATTCAATTTATCACTTATAAAGAACAAAACATATGCCTCCTCTTCCTTCCATCTCACTAACCACGTTGGTTATTAAAATGTGTTTGTAACAAATGTTATGCATAATATCTTCATTTTATCAACCCATGGGCAAGTGGAGAGCCTTGTTTAAGCTGTTACTGAATTTTAATATTATGCATAATGTTTTGCTTGCCTCATAAAATTTATTCACTGAACAGCTGTTGTAGAAGAGAGAGAGCTAGTCAGAAGATATGCCAGTCTTCCCACAAAACAATACTACATTTGTTATTTTTTTTAGAGGATCAGTAGAATCAGCCCATTTTGTTGTTGGTCTGCCACTGAACCTTAGAACAACATTTACTCTCTTAAATTCACAGTAAGGGTCAGATATATCATTTAGACTGTAGGGAGAAGAAAGTACCATTTCTGGTCATGTCACACCTGTGTAAAGTGAGTATCTGTGAAGCAGCCCAGGATTATCACCCATGGGGGTTCCTTCACTGTAAAGAGTATGGATGGACTTTTGGCAGATGGTTCAAGAATTGACTTTGAACATCGCAGGAGCAGCTGCCACACCTGTGCCAGATGTGCTGCAGCAGAAGTGCCCGAAGAGAACTGTGCCACTAAGAAAAAGAAACTGTCCAAGTTATTAGAGAAAATACGACTCTGTGGAAGTGGAAAGATAAGCACATGAAAGAGAAAGCAAAAAAAAAAAAAATGACTAGAATGCTCAGAGGTAAATAGAAATCCTTCTCTGCTTACAAAATATATTGGTTACAGGTTGTTCTAAAAACATTAAGCTAACAGTAAGAACCACTACCTGTAGGAGCCGTGAGCCAAGAAAATATAAAAAGTTGTTATAGAGATTGTTTGGGAAGTTCCCATTAATAAAACTGAATGTAGGTTTAAAAACATAAAGTTTAATCTCACCAAGAGCAAAAGCAAGGCTGCGTGGGCATTTTCCACATTTAGGGAGAAGAGAGCCTTTCTGACTGTAGAAACCAAACTTCCCAATCACCAACGAGACAAATATTTATAACAATTTCTTGTCAACACTGGTGACTATTGAGGAATGATGGGCAGAAACCAGGTAACTAGTAACGAACGCAGAGGGAATGTGAAATCGCAGGAAGTCAGGGCACCTGGGTCCTCTTCCTGAGTCAGCAGTCCCCTGGTCATGCCATCTCGCCCTGCCTGACTTGCATGTCCTTGTCTGTAAAATTGAGAAGATTGAACTAGATCAATGATTGTCTAAATGTGGTCCCTGACGGCAGTGAAGCCACAGCAATTTTAGGGATGTGTGTTACAGAGTTAGCCTTCCCTGACGAAAACCCCTGATACAAGTGGACGTTCACCTGTCAATCATTCCTGTGCCTCAGAAAGCAAGATTTGCTCCCTCCCCCAAGAACTCTGCAGGGCATGGGGTGGAAGGCCAGCTCCAGAAAGGGGCAGCTTCTGGAAGAGTGCTTTCCCCCAGGGTGGCTCTCAGAGTGTGGTCCTGGGAGGAGCCACCTCAGCCTCACCTGGGAACTGTTTGAAATGCAAATTCTCAGCCTCCGCCCCAGACCTGCTGACTCAGAAACTCTGGAGCAGACTAGATAATCTCTAAGGTTCCTTCAAATGGTAAAAGTCTATGGTGATGCTAAAATGGAATAAAATTTGGAATAGTACTATAATATTTTTGAGTTCTCCTATAAGAATTATGAAATAAATATATTAATTAAATATAATTTTCTAAGTCTGCTTTGCCAAGTGGGAACACATGGCTGGCAATAAGTATGTAGTGAGTCAGGGTTTGTAGCAAGTTTCTAAAACAACTGTGCTGTTCACTGCCTTCTGGGTTGGCTTCCAGCAGCCCATGGGCAGCAGCAGTAGCTACGTGTCACCTCTGGGCTACGATATGACTGGGACCAGGGACCTTTCCAACACTATCAGAGCCATCACATTCTATCATAGGGAACAGCAATAGAATTTTAAACCTACAACAGAGTTTTAATAAAAAACTAATTACCTGATGTTAAAAGATAACTAACTGCAAGTCAACCAGACAAAGGCTTTCAAGGATTATAGCCAAGACTAAGAACTGGCATAGCTCATTTTGCCTGTATACTGGGAACCACTGCAGAAGGCAGGAAAAGAAAGGGATGGTCATCACTATGAAACTTAGGCTGAAATACAGCTGCTGGGTATTTGAATCAGGATAACTTTAGTATGGAAACTCCAGAATAATCTAGGTTTTGAGGGGAAATATTCTTATGCCAGATGGTAGAAAATTTCACTCATGCTTTGTTTGGTTTTTGAGATTAGCATGTACACTGCTTAGTTCTAGTTCTGCATATCACTTTCTTAAAAAAACGAGAGCCCATTTTATTATTCTTTATGTCTTTATGCTTCTCAATTGCCACACATGGAGGAGAAAAAAGCAAAAGGGCTTAATGTAAAAAAAGGAAGAGAAGAAAATACACAACTTTAGGAGGTGATATTATAGTTATTGTATAGGAAACATCATTAAAATAAAATATGGAAATAGAAAATGAAAAAAAAAAACCCTCACATGTTAAACATGTTTATTTTTCCCAGATTTTGGTTTCAAGTACTTGGACAAACAGACTAAGATAGTCACATGAGTTTTAAGAAAAAACTATCAAGTAACAAAGAGGAAACATAATTTTCAAGAACTTGAGATTTGAAAATCTCAAAATAAAATGGGAGTTCATGATGTTTTTAGAGCAATGTACTTTTAACTTGTAGCTGTACATGCTAGCAAGCAATGATATTTTGGTAGAAGACTTGAGAATTACAGCAATTCCCAAAGTGTGCTTCATGGAACCCTGGTCCTAGGATCTGCTCTGGAATAAAAGGTTTGGGAATAAAATAGGTTTGGGAAACACTGCATGAATTATCTAACTCTTCGTGATTTATGATGCATCTCCGCATGTCAAAGGTTCTGAAAGTTGTCCATGGTAAAGAAATCTGTTCAGCTTGTTTAACTCTGTATTTCCCAAGATTATTTAATCATAGTGCCCCCCCTTTTCATGTAACACCACTTACGTGCCTTGGGGTTTGTGTTCTTCTATGTTATACACTCTGAGAAAAGCCGGGTGATGTATGACTTTGTTATCTACAGATTTAACAAATGGGCTGATGGAATAAGCATGTGATCCACCTTGGCTATTCTCATCAACTATATCTAAAGGAAGGACTTAATCTTTCGAACCTAGATGCTCCACAAACCATCTAGGTCTGGAAAACATTCCCTCTGGTGCTTTTAAAAATGTTCATGCAAATTGGTAAAGATGAGATTTATTGATTTTAAAAAAATCATAGAGATTCATGAGGTTTGAGAATTACGAGCACATCTGTGTTACCATTAAGTGCCCATGATGGTAATATTTCTGCATTACTATCAAGTGCAATATTACCGTTAAGTGAGCATGGTCGTGTGGGATGGTGTCTTCACTATTATACTACATGATGTGGCACCTTTTACATCACAGAATGAGAAGAGGTCTGAATGGAATGGGATGCAATGGGAAGCAAGCGCATGTATTAGACAAGAAACTCTTAAGAGGGAAAAACTAGAAAATGGTTCTCTGTACGGGTAGGTGGAGATTTGGAAAGGGGCCATGTATGCCCATGGGTGTCTACTTTAAAGGCTATAGGTTTTGAACTCATCTGTGGCTGACTTGCCTAATTTTGACTTGAGAGTAATACACTTTACTTTTTCTACTCATATGTGCCCTAGCAGATAATTGCTAAATGCAGGGAAAAAAATGGCCACTAAGACTTTCATTTTGTTTTTAAAACCTTAATGTTAACAAATAAAACCAAGAAACACAGATATATATATGAATGATATTATAGTTAAGAAAAAAATTGTATTAAGGAGCAAACTCACATTTGGTTGTCTATTTTCCTTAGTTTCTATAACCATAACTTTTTTTAACCCTAGAAATATTGGTAGATAAATTTATTTGTACTTATAGATCAGTTGCTTTATTTCATAATTGAAATAAAGGTAAGTTATTAAAAGATATTGGTTTGGTTGTATCCAAAGTTCTGGAAAAAGAATTTTCTTAACAAAAAAAATACAGTCATTATAAATTATTAATATAACTAAATCTTAGAACCTGGCTCTAAAATAAATCAATTTTATATTTTAGAATTTGTCAGTGACAAGATTGTTTTGAAGCATGTCAGAATAAAACTAAAACACATAGAATTATTATTCTGGGAAATAAATGTATTTGAAATGTGATATAATCATGTGCCACTGTCTTTTCCCTAAATTTTCACACGTGTGAATAGTAAAATGGTACAGTGACTTGTATATTTCTGAAAATAAATGACACTACTGTGTGTCTTATGACCATTGTTGGCAATACTATGACCACTACTGATATATTTCTTTGTGACAAACGTCTTCTCCAGAAGGAGGAGAGTCAATAAACTGATGTTTGTAGATGTCCATAAATTGCCCAAAGTAAAACAATAAAATTATGGTAAATAAACCCAGGAAATGTAGTGAAAATTGTATTCCATTTCAAAAACTTTTTGAAACAATCCTATAATTTTCTAAACATTTTTAATGCATTTCTCTCTCATGAACTTTGTCACCTAGTATTCGAACAGTAATCATGCAATACATTATAAAATAGGTTATCTCATGTAGAAATGGTTTCAAATATAAAATAGAATTTATGTACTAGCCATTAATTTAACATAATAGATAGATGAACTTGACAGCAAAATAAGGTCTTTTTCTCGTTTCTGATTTTTGTTTTCTTAGAAGACTAAGTCTAGGAAATTCAATTTATCATTATTAGAGTCAATTTTTTGACACAGCCAACTTTTTTGTTGTTGTTGTTTGAAAAACATTTTGATAATCAAACAAGGATATCCATAGGCTATTCAAACAATGGAAGTGAGGAGATGCCTTTTATTGACTGGGGCCTGTCATGATGCCTACAAAAGTTGCCCTCACTGTTCCGCAATGGTTGGGTTTTCCATGTGAGCCCTGCCACGAACTGGTGAAACCCTTGACCATGAGAACAGATACATACATGGTCAATCCTGCTTTCACCCCCAAACCTCTCCATCCTCTTTTATAAAGGTTGAAAAACATCCACTCTGCTCCTTCCTTGGAGGATCATAACCTGAGTAATTACTGTTCCCTAGAAATGACTGCTTCTGATATCCTCTTATTTTACAACCAAAGGATATGAAGTGGCTTTTTGGTGGACTGCATGACTGCTTTTAAGGTAGGAGGTCTGGTTTCCCGACCTGGAACTAGGAGTGGCCTCAGAAATCAGATGAATGTGTTAGATGTGCACTTTTAAGGGAAGTGACTGTATCTTAGATTCACTCTGTGACTTCCACATTAGCTCAGTGTCCGACAGCTAACGGATGAGATGTTTGATCAAGCCATGATGTTCCATGACTATCAAGACAGCAAGCAGCTCAAGAGCAACTGTAGAAAATGAAAACAACTGCTTTTAACAGAAACTCTCCTGTATCCAAATGGACAGAGCTAAAGGACCGTACCCAGCTGATTGGGTCTGTTGGAGGTTCGTTTGGATAGAGTGTGCCCTCCGACCCACCAACCTGACACCAGCATTCCTCTGCAGTCCCCTATTCTTTAAAGGGAAAAACTAGCGTACTTGATAGAGATAATAGAACTGTAGAAAGTACATTAAATCAGCCATGTAAAGTGTGAAACAAATGTCAGGTTTCTCTGAGTTCTGCCATTGTGGTGTTTGTTCAAAGATGGCAAGACGGAAGATAAAATAAGGATTGTGAGCGCCTTCCCGTGGTGACCACCACCACAGAGAGAGAAGCAAGACTGTCCAGTGGGTGGACCCAGCACCCTGGGTATGCGCTGGTTGGGTGCAGTGGCTTCCTGTCCCCCCAGTGGAGGTGCTTCTCGTGGGCTCAACCTGTCACGGGGCCCCTTGTACAACTAGTCCTGGGCAGCTGGTGGTCCCAGACGGACACAACTCTTCTGCAGAGTTGCTGCTCCAGCTGACACTGTTTCTACCCCACTTTCAGGCCTCAAACAGTCTAAACTCAATACAAGGGGAGCTGCAGGGGTGAGCAAGGCCTTGGCTCTTACCATCATCTCCTAACTGGCTCACAGGCTGTGTATTCAAAGGCCTTTTATTTTTTGTGTTGAAGACAGACTGGAAGGCAACCATCTATCTAAGGATTTACGCACAGGATGAATTGTATTCCACTGCTATTAGATGATCCAATTTATTCTTGCTCTCTTTTGCATGACTTTCAGAAAGTTAAAGAAGGAATTGTACACAAAATAAAGTAGAACTCTAACTTGACCGTGGTTGTCATAGAGGGAGATAAGGTGACCTTTCCCATCATAGGCCAGTCCTGTGCTGTTGCCAAAGGGACCATCTTAAAACATAGGATGACTTTCCCCTCCTGTTTACAATCCTGGCTCATTCTCCCTTGGCCTCAGAATAGCATCTCACCTTTTGGGGATGACACAAAAAGGTAGCCACAGTCTGGGCCAGATTTATATTTCCAGCCTTATCTTCACTCTGCATCAGGTGTGAGGGAGCTGGGCTAACAGGGGTGAACTAACTCTGGAGTCACATTGCCTGGGTTCTAAGTCATATTGACTGAGCTGCAGGAGAACTTTCCCAGAAGCAGACTCTGTGAGTTCACTGTGTAGGATGTCAATGAAGGAGTGCCCTTGGGATTGACCCCCTGAAAGAGGGGGTGGAAGCAGGGGTGAGCAGAGCGAATTCAAGCCATGATGCAGGCCTGACCTCTCTTTCAACTCCATGGGGAAGCTTTGGACCTAGAATGTTCTGTAAGAGTGGCCTGGTTGGGCCTTTAAAGCTCCACATGAGTAGGTCGTCAGATGTGGGCCATCCTAAACGGGCATGGCCTTGGGCGAGGCTTGGCATGGGGAGGCTGTCTGCAGCCAAGGCCATCTGGCAGCTGATAGCTGGCGGTTGTGTGCCAAGAGCACTCTCAGACAGCTGGAGCAACACGTCCTCCATTGAAGGAGGCTCTGGGAGGCATCAAAGAGTCCCCACACCTAGCCTTCTCTAGCCCCAGTTTCTCTCAGTGTCACTGGGGAGTAATAAAAGCATTTGCCTTAGGGCACCCATATGAAGTTCAAGGCTCTGGCACGCAGCAGATGCTTGGTACTACGGCTCATCACTGGGCTCTTAGTGCTCCAACCACGTTAAACTTTGCTGCTCCTGGAACCCAACATGCTCTTTCATACCTTGACTAGAGCCTCTGACTAGAATATTTCTCTCTCACTGATGAGCTCCTTCCCAACCCAGAGCCAACATGAAAGTCCTGCCTTCAAAGTCCTACCCCCAGACAGGGAATTGCTCCCTCCTCTGTTGTTCTCACATTAGCACTTTGTACACGAGCCTTACGTAAGATTTGTCATATCGTAATTAATTCCAGCCATGCCTGATTCCCACCTGCCCCCAGCATGGTGAGCAATTCGAGAGCAAAGCCCCTGTCTTATTCCTCTTTACTTCCTTCTTTGCCCCGGTACTGAGCACAGTGCCTTGTTGGGCAAGCAGCGAGTGTTTTTTGAATGAACAAATACAAGAAAGGAAAGGAGTGGTCATTTGTGACACACTGTACTCTTCCCATTGAAAGGATTTGAGAGTTACAGAACCTCTATTATTTCCTTTTCTAACTTTGGCCTTGGGAAGTCCAGGGTTAAATTTAATGAGCAGTTATAGAAATGATATTAGCCTAGCCATTTGATATCTTATTTACCTTTCACTCTGCATGGATTTTGGTGTTTGTTTTATTGGCTCTGCTTATGAGTATTATATGTTTTTGAGTATAAGCCCTTTCAGATCCCTTTTGGAGGCAGGTAGGTTATAAATTACATATATACAAATAAGAATTTAGAATGTCTTCCATATTCTGGCTTCAGAAACATTTGGATATTACTATCTGATCAGAATTCATCCCTTTACTTATAAGGATTTATTTAGAGAACACAGAGTGTCCAAATGTGTTCTGTGTGAACTTGACCCAATAGTTTTGTGCCTATTTTATGTTTCTGGGGAGTTAGGGAAAAATGTTTTACAGATAAAATACAGTAGGGATTGTGCCCAAGTATGGTCCACAGGGTAGAAACATAAATACTGAAACAAAGAGGACTCATTCATTCATTCTTCCATTCATTCATTCAGTATATATTTACTAAGTGGCTGACACGTGCTTGGCACTGCCCTAGATACTGGGGACAGAGTAGGGGTCGAGATCAATATGAGGACAAGATTCCAGCTCTTGTATAGCTTG
Source organism: Cheirogaleus medius (assembly GCA_008086735.1). Lineage (NCBI taxonomy): Eukaryota > Metazoa > Chordata > Mammalia > Primates > Cheirogaleidae > Cheirogaleus > Cheirogaleus medius. The sequence goes on from VBSM01002217.1 coordinate 13,764,115, forward strand.
CATTCTTATGGAAGTGACAAACAGTAAATGGGTAAATATCAGACAAGATAATTTTAGGTAGTAGCAAGTGCTATGAAGAAAATAAAACAGGAAGTTATGATAGAGGGACTTTAGACTACGTGGTCAGGAGAGAGCTCTTTGAGAAGGTGAGAATTCAGGTAAGAGTTTAGAGATGAGATGAAGCCAGCCACAGAGCTATGCGAGATAGAACCGAAAGTGCAAAGGCCCTGAGGCAGAAAGAAGCAAGGCTGTTTGCAAGCTCTAGGTTTAAAAAATACTTATAATTATTTAGATGTTAGTTATATTAATTTATACCCAATACACATAGCAGATTTGTTTACCTTGGTAAAGAACCACAAAACAACTGCAGATTTCAGATGACTCTTTGGTTTTCAACTTGTGTCACCCTACATTTCTAAAGACTTTAAACACAATCACCAGTAGGAGCACGCTTTGAGTTGCAGTGTACTTTGTTAAAACTTTTAAAAACTTTGTAAGGTTCTTAACATGGCCATCTGTCACTGGTATTACAAAAAGAAAACATCCCAGCCATGGTGTCTGGTCCAAGCCCTGGAGCATTTGATCTGAGCCAACTGCAAGTATTTCTAAGGATGGAGTATCTGTTATTTTATGAGCCATAACCAATAAAATTCCTTTCTCCAGACTTTAGTGGAACAAATAAGAACCACTGGGGCTGGTTTGGATTTATCTTCCACTCCCTGATCTCTAACTGAGCCGTGCTTTGGATTACTGAATCAGCTTTTGGATCAAAGATCTCTGAGTTCCTTACTCGTGAATGATTTGTTATTTACCACGTTTTAAGATCCCTATCTGGGGTCCTATTTGTCATGTTCAAATCCAGCATTCTGGGAAGAAGATGATGGCATTAAGTCATTCTGCCCTTGCAGAATTGAGGAGCATTTCCACGTGATCTCATGTCACAGGAATGCTGAGAGACAGGCAGTTGACAAGTGAAGAAACAGAAGCTCAGAGAAGTTGCGCAGGTCTTATAGGTGCAGAAACCCCTGAAAACAGGTGCTTTCTCAGTATGTTTGACAATGGCTGTGGCTTCTGTAGATAGAAATGGTGATTAGTCCTCAGGGACCTGGGCTCTAGCACTCTAAGCACTGGCTTGGTCTGTGATTGTGGACACCTCCATGTAATCTTTCAGAGTTTTGGTCAATGGATAAGCATCTCTGAGTGACTTCTGTGGACTCAGTGTTGATTTTGATACTTTATTGGTGAAGACAAAAGAGGTCAAAGACACAGCTCTTAATGCTGAAGAGGTTACACCACTGGGTTGATCTAACTGAGGGTCTTTGATCTCCTGATCAAAGATAATTTAACATCATACTTGTAAGAATAGGCTAAAATATTTCAGGAGACAGGGGAATAGAAAGTTTCTGTTAGCGTGGTTCAGACTGACGTTCTTGTTGCATAGTAAAAGGAAAATCTCAGATATCTGGGGTTTCTGGAGTATAAATCATGTTAGATCACCAGGACTTCTGAATGGCTGAGGGGTTTTAAAAACATTTTTAATCCTGTACATGGAAATCTTAGAAAATGCATTGCCAACTGCACTCCTTCCTTTTACCCTTTATCACTTTTATTACACACAAAGTACAAATCTGTTGTAGAAAACTGTGAAATAAAGACAAGCAAATAAGATATAAATTAAAACCACTCCAACCCCAGAGATAACAGTGTCAACATTTTGATATCTGTCCTCTTGGCTTCTCCCTGGTGATGCATATATTAACAATAATAGGGGCACAATGTAAGTACTTTTGAGGGAAGGATAATCTTTTTTTATTCACTCTTTTTTACTACATTATATATTATTCATACCTTTTTGTACCAATAAATTTTTGTGCCTTCCTAAGCTTAATGGAATTCCTCATTTTCTTGATGACTCCAGGTATTATTATGACAATAAGTTGGTATAGTGTGATCTGCCTAGCTCTCTGCCCCCAATCTTATGTTTCTGGGATGTTGAAGGATCTCCATTTGAGGCACTTTGCCCTCTCAGATCAACAGTTCACTTAGACTCCCCTCTGACTCGGTGCCCTACTCTAAGGCTCAGGGTGGCAACCAGCCTCTTTAATCAGGGTCATGGTCACATTCTCTCCTGCTCAAGTGCTTTCCCTGAAAACCTGCAAGGTTCCTTTCAGTCTGACACCTTGTCCCCACCTTTAGTCTTCTGAGCCTCCCAAGAGAGCATGGCTCTGTCCTGAACTCTTGCCTCATCTTGCCTGCCAGGGCCTGTGTCCGCCACATGAATTCCTGGCTCCAGGGTTCTGCCTCCTCTCCCTGGGATCTGTGGTGGGTCTATCCCTGGGTTGGGGTCTATCCCAGTCGCCTGCCTCATCCCATCCACTCTCCTGTCCTGGTTCTTCCAGGTCCTCCACCCCCTGCCTAACCAGCCCGGAATCTCAGTGCTGGTGCTGCCCTCTTTGCTACCAGATCATTTGCACCCTGTGCCTCCCGCCCCACAGGCCTGGAGGCCCTCTGCTTTCTGAGTTGCCTGTTTCTTCACCTTCCCATTCTGATAAGTGGCGCCATTTTTCTCAGCTGTCCTTGGGCTTGCTTCCAAGAGCACCTCTTTCCCTTCTTAAAGGTTGCTTATAAGCTGCTGTGCTTTTGTAACCAGATAATCAATCTGGATGGATCTGGGTCAGAGCTTAAGGGTCTTCTCTCCTTTAGATAATGTGCATGGACATTTTGACAAAGATTTAACAATTTTTATCTTATTATTATTATTTCTTGCTTGTTGCTCGATTCTTAACTGTTTCAAAGAGCCACTTTGCTGGTTTCCAATAGGGGAGTTGTTACCCTAGGTGTGGGTGAAAAAATTTGTTTTTCTTATACTTTGTCATGACATTTCACAGCTATTAGCTCAAGAGATTTCTTAAAGATATAAGCAGGTTCCACAAGAGTTTATATAACTTTGCTAAAGACAGAAACTAGGTTAATAAATGGAAATCAAGAATCCAATCAACTGATTATGGGAATCCATTTCATAATTAGGTCGCTTTTCTGCTTAAATTGGAACAGGAGCATTGTCCCCTGCAATCATGCAAATATCTTGAGGAGAAGAAACACCTATACACACAAATCAGACTTTTGCAACCCATAGCAAAAGACTTTATTAGGGTTCTCTTGCAAGGAGTTTTGGATGGGCTGGAGAGAGATGAGTCAAGGTGAAATGCCTGTGCCTGGGAAGGTGAAGGAAGGCATTCACCATGTTTCTAGAAATGGGGAAAAATGAGGAGGTTGGAGCACCGATCACATTTTTCCTATGCCACCCCATGCTGTGGGATCCCCCATGGGCGACTCTCTCCCTTATTTGGGAATCAGGTCATCAAAGGGCTTGGAGCCCACCCTTCTGCACGTCACCCAGGGCTTCTCCCAGGGTCCAATGGGGGAACAGGTGGGCTGAGCACGAGTACAATTTCTGGTGGACATGGCACCACGAAGCAGGATTTGGGGATCTGTTGTGAAACCTGTCTCAGCAAAGACATTATAAAATATCACTGCGAAGGAATCCAAGAAGGGAAGACTCCTAGGAGCAGAAGGCTAGGAGGCAGCACCTCAGCAATTCTCAACTGCTTTGCCTCTCTAGATATTCATCACAGAAGCAGATCCACGCTGATACAATAATAAAAAACAGCTTGGTAAAAGAGATTTCAGTTTATAATGAGGTAAAGTTTTTTGTTTGTTTTTTTTTTTCTTTTTGGCCATCATCTAGCATTCTCACACGTATGGTGTTCTTATTTTATTTAGTTTAAAAGTCTCCTATAATTTTCAAGAGAAGCAGTGCTGAACTGACAATGAAGAAGTGAAACAGAGCATTCTCCCGTTAGGCTAGCACAGAGGTTTACATTAATGCTATTAGAGATGCAAGAAGATTCCTGCTAGATAGGATCTTTATACATGTAATAATATTCACCATATAACATGGTATGTGTCAAATGCTTAACGCATATTACCTCACTTAATCCTATAACACACTGGAAAATAGATTTGATTATTCCCATTTTCAGGTGAAGAAACTGAGGTTAAATCCCTTGTCCAAGGGGCACGAGAGCGGCTGCAATTAGAATCTGGGTCTCACTCCCTGCAGGCATTACACTGCCTTCTTAGAGTGTAACAAATAAAAGAGAATTTTGTAGGCCAGGTTTATACAGCTCAAATTAAATGGAGCCATGAAAATATTCAGTGGGAGCATCTATACTTCTCATGTGAATAATATGGCAATTTTTTTCTGAGTTATCTATATTTCTTCAATTGGGTTGGGATGAATAGATCATTTCTAAATAAAACAGGAGAGCATAAAAAAATGAAATGAATGGGCTCAATCCCAGTCGAAGCAAGAAGAGTGAAATACATTTCCCTGCTTGAAAGAAAACGATTCATCTATTTGAGGTTCTATAAATGCCCTCTTTCAGAAAGCCATACAGCTCTGTCTAGAAAAGCATTTTACCTCCAAATGACGAGGGCTTTCATTTGGAGAAGGAATATCCTCTCGCACACTGACCCAAGCACACAGTGCTCTCTGAAAACCAAGGGAGTTAGTGTTGGTGATATGAGGGGGAGACAGGGTGGGAGAACCAAGGGGAGAAACTGGCCCAGAAATTCTTTGTGTTTAAAAAAAATGTAAAAAGAAAAAAGGAGAACAATGGTAATCGTCGTGGAAAATAGCAGAGCTTGTAGATTGTCTGGCTCCGCTGCAGGATCACAGAAGCTGGGTGGAATTTTATGTAAAGGGCATGTAGTAATGGGTCGTGCAGAAGAGGAAAAGAAACAGTTTATGTCTGTTCTTGAACATCGAAGTGAGGGGGGTTGGACCTTAAGGAAAGGAGGAGACATGATACTGCAAGCAAGTGGGTGCAGGGGACAGTGGATGGTAGGTAGTTTGGGGACAGAAGGAGAAAGTGGCTACCTGTACAACCAAGAGCGCAAAAGCAGGGGATTGATGGCTGGAAAAAAGAGCAGGGTAGCAAAAGCCGTCCTTCCACCAGGAGAGATTTTAATGTGTATGATTCTGCGTCAAGTTCTATGGCTCTAGCTCCGACTTGGGCCCACTGCCAGACACATCCCAAGGATCTGCTGTGTATCTCCACAGTAATGACACACAGCATCTAAAACTCAGCCTGTTCAAAGCAGAACTCAGTTCTGTCCCCAGATCCCCTCGCCCCCAATTCCTGTGTCATTCACTCCTGGCCCCTTTCTCTACTCACTCCTAGGTCCAGTCAGTGTCTAAATCTTACCATTTTGACTTTTAAGAGTCATCCACTTGTCTTCCTCCTTCCCACTGCTGTTGGCCTTGCTCAGATCTGCATTTCTTCACATTTGGACTGTTTATCGCAAGATCATTCTCCTTGATCTGCTCCTAGCATTTTCCATGTTTAATCAATCTTTCCCACCCCGAAAAATCTCCAAGAACTACATAATTCCATCACAGTGTGGACATTAGACACTTCTGTGAGCACAAGAACTGCCAAGAATGGCTTATTTAGTCTTTCAAATGATCAGAAACAATTTAATAAGGATCTCACATTGGTCCTCCAAGAATTTGAAGAGTGTCTGCCACTTTTTGAATGACTCAAGTTGCAAGGAGGATAACCCATGGGGCCTTGGATAAATCCAACAGTGTTGGAGAAAGAAGGAGTCTTTCAGAAGATCTATACATGGGCTCATTTTTCAGAAGTGCAAACTAAAAATCAGCGAAACAAGAGATTTACAGGGCATAGAGGGAGAGGCAGCATCAGGACTTGTTTGAACTCTGTCCTGTGACTCATTTGGTTCATGCTCTTCCACACCACACCATGCTACATCATGCCACACCATGGAGCATCATGCCACATCATACCACCTTATGCCACCAACATGTTTCACTAAAGTTTCAGGAAGGTTGACCTGGTCTGTTTGTGGGTTGGGAGGGGCCTTGGGGAAGCATGGATCAGGGAGAGTGGGAAGGGGCTTAGTGCTGGAACCTCAAGAACTATTACAATCCAGCATGGTGGCAGTGAAGACAGAGAAAGAGGAACGAATCTGAGCAAGAGAACATGACTATACCCATAAACCACTATTTTTCCTCAAAGATGTTCTGGGGACAGAGATGATCTCCTGAAATATGTTCTCATCATTATAAGAGGTGGATTATCCTCCAAGGTGGTGGTCAGTAAGTCACTCATGAGATGCCAGCAACACCTGGGTCAGGAGATTGGCTACATACTCCCACTTATATCGTTGGACCAATTAGTGGTACAAAGTATCCCGAGGGATGCAGATTCCTTGAGGGAAAGGTTGCTGGCAAAACCTTAGTCAAGAGAATTGACTCCAAGCAAGAGGGAGAAGGAAAAGTTTGGGGAAAAGGAACAGTTCCTCTCCTGCACCAGCTCTTCTTAGAGGTACCTACCTTTTGTGGCTTTTATGCAGGTTATTAAAAAGTAACTACCGGTAATTTTGTAAGTTAACAAGATTTTTGTGTCTTTGCTTGCATTTTTACCACTCTCCCCCTTTCTACCAAGACGCCTTCCCAAGTTGACCCCTAGTTCTTCAGGGAATTGCTGGGATTATATTCACATGTTAAGGTCTTATCTTTAAACACACATTGCAGAATATTTAAATTCTTCTGCCCCAAGGTTGACACAGTGAGGTGGGAGCAGGGAGCTGGTTCCTGACATTTGAACACCAAAGGAAGCTCTGGAAGCCCTTCCTATAAAGCTGCCAATGCCCATGTGCTTTGGTGAATCTTGGAGATGCAGCCTAAGAAGAGAATCATTGAATCATTCTCTTAACTATGGCAAACATTTTCATTTCCCAATAAAATGATTTCTCTTATATATAAGTAAAATATAAATATATTTAATATTTAAGCTATTTATTATAACTTAAATATAATTCTATGAATTAATTTATTTGATTTTAATTTACTTAGTACATATTTAGTATATAATTAAACAAATATATTTATATGTAATATTAAGTAAAATATATTCATATAATTAAATATATAAGTATACATACAATACATATACTAAATATATGCTAAATATATAAATATAGATATGCTAAATATTAAACTACACTAATATTAAAATATGCTAAAATAATATTAAAATAGTTTAAAAATAATTTAAAAATCAATAATAAAGCTATGCACACCATAGATAATCGTATATTTAAAGTGTCATTTTGAGTTCTGACATCTATTCTAGGAAGTGGAGGCTTCTAGTATTGTGATTGTTACTGTTTTAAATAACAAATAATATTCAAGTAGATCATGAATTTTAGAGTCGGAAGAGTCCTCGGAGACCATCTACCTACTGGGCATATGTGGCCGTAGGTATGTTTCTCCAACACTCTGGGTTTCACTTTCCTTATGCGTGAAATGAGAGAGCGTGAGAATGTTGTCCGGTGCTGATTCCTGACGAGACCGAGGCCTTCTCAGCAGAGAGGGCAGCTGTGAGTTGGTGGCGGAGCAGACACTGAGATTCCCTTCTGGAGACCCGGTTCTCCACACCTTGCAGTCTAGGCGCCTTGTTTCCTCTGATGCTCATGTGAATTCTCCTCTTGACTACCCACTACTCCAACACTTAGTGTTCACCCCTAGTTCTAGCAGTCCGGAAAAAAGCAAGTTTCAGGCTCAGACCACATCTCTCTTCATTTGCTGTCTGTCCGAAGATGAGCATCCACCAGCACCTTTCTGTGGCATGTGCCAGTGAATGGATGAATTGTGGAATGTTGTGTGATACCATAGGGCAAATTAATCACCACTCTGCCATGCACTTAAAATGGACAGAATTGAGTCAATAATATAAGCTGCAGTTTTTCTAGGACATTTATTGATTGCACACAGCAGGCATTGTGCTAAGTGAGTTTTTTTCCCTTCCAATAGCGACAATCTTGTGGAGTAGGCACTATTATAAGCCCATTTTACAGATGAGGAAACTGAGGTTCAGAGAGTTTACATAGCTTGTCCAAGGTCACACAGCTAGTGAGTGGCAGAGTAGGATTTAGTCATGACCCTCTACTACCTACTGCAGGAATGGAGTTTGGGGGCGGGGAAGAGCAACAACCTCCCACCCCCACCCAATAAATTGCTGTCTCTGCCAAAGTGCCCCCTGCTGTTGAATGCCAACCCGAGCACTTAGTTACAGGACAGCTCAGGGTATGTCTCTTGTGACTAAATTTCCACTTTAGGGCTAACTGCTTCTCCTGTGGGGGACTGTTAAATTTTGTCTTCTGCACTCCCCTCCTGGGAGTTTCCACATTTCTGCACTTAAACAGGAACCTTAAATATTTAAAAAATCAAGGAGGAGGCATCGGTGCTGCCCAGAGAGTCCATTTGTCCACCCCATCCCAGCAAACGGAGAGGTGAATGGTGAGCAAGAAGCCGGGAAGAAGGACCCAGAAGCGAGCACCGTGCAGCTGGCTCTGGGGGAGCCTCACCGGAAGGCCCGGAGGCTGGGAGGACTCCAGGGCCACCAGGGACCTGGTGGCACCACCTCAATGAAGGTGGAATCTCCCAGCCCCACCGGTCACCCCCTGAGTTAAGGGCTGGAGAGTAAATGAAAATAGCCATCCCCAGGGGAAAAATATTTATTCATTTAATGGCTGAAACAAAATGCCATCTCCGTTGTGATAACAAAAGGTTTAAAGTGCATCACTGTCGTTTCTCAATACACTTGTGGTCCGGCTCCGGGTCACACGGCGCAACAGTCCATGTAATCCCTTGAATGGAAAAAAATTAGGCTCAAAGTGCCAAATGGATGCCCACAACATAATATCAGGTAAAACAAGCATATTTCTTCATCCCCCCCAGTACCCCCATTCCAAAACCTCCCCAAATGTTAGAGAAATAGAGAGAGAAATTCCAGTCATTTCTCATTACTGTGAAGGTCAGCCTGGCTGGGAAAATTGTTTCTGCTTTACAATTCCCCAAACTGTAGAAAGCAGTTAGACTTCTGGACAAAAACTAATGTTGCATTCAAAGGGAAAAGAGGCTGAGACGGCATTGCTGCAGTAATAAGAGAATTTTTTACTCTTTCCACTTCCCTGTGAACCTAATCAACTGTGACATGAGAAAATATACTGGGCTCACCCAGCCAGAATCTGACTGCCACCTGAAAATGTCCTCAATATTCCACTGTTTGGGACTTTACAATGATCCTTCCGACATCAATTTTGTGCATGTACATCAAAATGCCATTAGAAATGCCTCTCCACTCCTCCGATCAGCAGCCTGCCCTGGGCCTCCAATCCAAGACTCCCAAGTGAGGACTCCCCCGTGGTTGACTGAGGGTTCCGTTCTGTTACTCACTGGAAAGCACTTGCTTATATGGAAAGGTGACTTTTGGGGAAACTGGAAATCTAAGGGTCTCTGTGCTGACCTCTCCCCCAAAGCATTGTTGAATATCATTTGGTGAGGATTTTAAGAATCCGAAGGGCTTTAAGAATCTGCCTTGAGCCCTTAATTAGCATTTGTTGACTTGTTGAGTTCCCAGGCTTCCTCCAGACCTGGACAGTTGGTGAGTATCTCATAGTAGACTGGAATTCAACAACAGGCGAACCCCAATGTGTTTGGGGCTGCCCACAGAATCCCAGCTGCCGTCGGAGGCTACGCTGTTCAGGTACGGTGTAGGGGACAGGTACACGGACTGCCTTTCAGTCCATTCTCCTCATGGCACAAGTGTGACCTCCTACATAGACATATATAGGTGCATAAATGATGCGCAGCAGTTTTTGACAAGTGTTTGGCACATATAATGAAATTCTTGATGACAGTTTTATTATTTCTCAGTTACGTAAAGTTGAACAAATCTAATGTGACTCCACAGTGGCATTATCATCTTCTCCCTTTGCCCTAATATTTACAGGAAATATTACAAGTGTTTGACATATAAATTCAGCATTTGACTGACTTTAATAACCATGTGATCAATAAGAAGTGATATTTTTATAGTCCAAGTTCAATATTTAAAGGGTCAAGGGTGGCAAATCTTCATTGAAGCAATAAGGACAGATCTTTTCATTTTTCAAAATCCATTATTTCTTTAGAAAAAAATCTTCTTTTTGGAACGAGTACAATTAAGAGTTAAGGTCTATAAAAATTGGCCTTATTTACAAAGGATGTGGGCCTTATTGAGAGCACAGAGACAGATACATTTGCTTTCTCAATGGCTTGATTTTTGGATACTAAGAAGAAATTCAACATGATGAATATAGATAGAAACTGGATAGAAAATCAATGAATGTAAATCTGGGAGCTTATTCTTTATTCAATAAGGATACCAATTCCCAGCCTCTTTGTAAAATTATTGCTTCTCTAGTAAACTCATACAGTAAGCTGAGACTGGGCAGGCTGTTCTCCACTTGCAGTGTGCTAGGTTCTGAATCATTTCTGAAGGTAAGTACCCAATTCTTCCATCTGCCATTCTCCCCATGCCGTACTTCTCCTAGGCTGTAGGGTCTTCAGAGTGAAATAAACACTAATAATCTAGATCGTTGGCCTATAATACAAGACCATGACTCTTGATTCTTGGAATACAACAGAATGTCCCATATTTGAGTTGCTGATAGGGTTGGTCGGCCTCAGAGGTCAATTAACCAATTTTCTAGCAGTATTCACACCCTGTGGAGACCACTCAGTGTCCTGGCATCATGGGGTCTTATCTGACATCTTTGTTGTGCCCCTCCCTTTGTTCATCAACTTCACCACAATCATTATCACATCTAGGACTTACACAGCACTCTCTGAGTAGCAGGCATTGTTCTAAGAACTTCATAGATACTAACTAATTTAATATTTATAGGAACTCTATGAGGTTGACATTTTTATCTGCATTTTAAAGAGAAGGAAACTGAGGCATAGAAGGGCTAAACAATTTGTCTAGAATCATACAGCCTCTAAGTGAGAGAGTAAGAATTCAAACCCAAGCATTTGGGCTTCAGTCTTCTCTCTTAACTCTATACTATAGCAGCTCTCATTATCTTTATTTTTCTCTTTTTGTATCTTTATTTTTAGGGGGCATAACTATCATTATTATGGTTAATATTTCTCTATAGCAAGGGTCGGCAAACTACTCCTGATGGGCCACATCGGGCCCACAGTCTGTTTTTGTGTGGCCCACAAGCTAAGAATGATTTTTACAGATGAACATTTGCAATTGGTTTGCTGATGAGGAGCACCGAGTTTGTACTCCAATTAAGTGTGAAATGTCAGCCCCTGTGATGGCTGATTTTATGTGTCAACTTGACTGGGCCATGGGATGCCGAGCTATTTGGTCAAACATTATATTCTGGGTGTTTCTGTGAGAGTGTTTTTGGATGAGATTAACATTTAAATTGATAGAATGATAAGGCAGACTCCTCTCCATCATGTGGGTGGGCCTCATCCAATCAGCTGAAGGCTTGAATAGCACAAAAGGCTGACCCTTCCCCTAGCAAAAGAGAATTTTTCTCCTGCTGGCCTTCAGACTGTAACTATTACATATTAATAGGACATCAGCTCTGTAGGTTTTGGACTTGAGAGCCTCCATAATTGCATAAGACAATTCCTTATCATAAAACAGTTTCCCTCTCTTTCTCTTTCTCTCTCTCTTGATAGATAGGTAGATAGACAGATTCTATTGGTTATGTTTCTCTAGAGAACATTGATTAATACACCCCTCAAAAAGAATTCCATTCTTCTCATTAGAAAATCTGTATTATAAAAATTCTGCTCAATTACTATTATTATATTTTGAATTTCATCAATAAAAAATTGTGGAAAATTGTTTTTCTCTTTTTATATAAGTACATAAAGAATATCTTTTATTTTGCTTCTTAACTTGAAAAGTCTAAAATATTTACCATTTGGCTCTTGAAACAAAATGTTTGCTGACTCCTGTGCTATCGCAATGAGCCTGTGGTTGACTTTAAACTGGTTAGTTAGTTTGATCAATGTCCACCTTAAGTAGGTGTTTGGCAGAATTGTCAGTGGAGTCAAATGACAGAGGGTAACCACAGTGTGTCCAACATGATCTTCCCCTTGAGTGGGACCGGGCAGAGCCACAGGAGTTCAGGTGGAAACCTGTAGAGGTGACAGGATAACTGGTGAGGCTCCGAGCAGAGCAGTCAGGGGTGAAAAGACAAGAGAGGAGAAGAGAGACTGGCCTCCAGCACTCTGGGGCTGGGTCACCCCAAGCTGAACTGTGAGAGCCACTCTCCTCGTCTGGCTTCTTTTGCCCACATAATCACAAGGACATCCTTGATTCCACTGACTGTGTGGGTAAGTGTTCTTCATTCCACCCACTGTACAGGTCTATGCTGTTCAGAAAAGAATGATACCCCTTTTGTCTTTCTGGAAATTTATATGAGAAAGGAACTGTATTAATTAGGGGTTCTCCAGAGAAACAGAACCAATAGGAACTATGTGTGTGCACACATGTGTGTGTGTTTGTGTGTGTGTGTGTGCATGTGCGTGCATGTGCGGAAAGAGAGAGAGAAGAGAGAGGAGAGGAGAGGGAGAGAGATTTATTTTAAGGAATTGGCTCATGAGATTATGGGGCCTGCCAAGCTCAAAGTCTGCAGGATGAGCCTGCAGGCTGGCGTCCTAGGGAAAGCCGATACTGAAGTTCAAGTTCAAAGGGCATCTGCTGCAAAATTTCCTATTTATTGGAGGGTGTCAGTCTTTTGTTCTACAAGGCAATCTGCTTTACTTATAGTCCACCAATGTAACTGTTAATCTTATCCAAAAACACCCCCACAGAAACACCCAGAATAATGCTTGAGCAAATACCTGAGCACCATGGTCTAGTCAAGTTGATGCATAAAATTAACAGTTACCGGGAACTAATTTAGGTGGGGGGTGGAGTGGGGACACAGTTGGCCAAAGCAGTGGTACCCATTTGCAGCAAAAGAGAAATCATGCAAGTATGTTACTGCTATTGATTCAAACATCCAGGAGCACACTTACTACTGTCTTCCTCTGGCTCTTTCTGTCCTTCTAAATTCTACTGAACTTTGAGCTCTGCTCAAGTTCCCACCTCCAGGAAGTCCTCCTGGACACTTCCAGTCCTCAGCTGGTTCCTCTTTGGGTCTCTAAGTTTGATCCTTCATTATGTTCTCTTCGGTTGCATGTTAGTCTTGCCTTCCAGGAACATCCTAGTAATCCCAATAATAATGACTCAACATCATCAGGAAGTTGTAGTTATGTTCCCTTTCATCTACACTAAGTCACTTACACTCTGGTGACTATGTCATCAATCTGTCAAATCTGTGAAGTGTCTGTTTTACCAGGATGTTGTAGGATAATGCACGCATACTTTGGAGATATCACAGATTCTGTTCCAGACCATCACAATAAAATAAATATTGCAATAAAGTAAGTCATACAAATTTTTTGGTTTCCCAGTGCATACATAAAATTATGTTTATGCTATACTGCAGTCTGTAAAGTGAGCAGTGACATTATGTCTAAAGAACAATATACATATCTTAATTAAAAAATACTTTATTGCTAAAAAAAATTCTAACAATCAGCTGAGCCTTCAGCAAGTCATAATCTTTTTCACTGGTGGAGGGTCTTGCCTTGATATTGATGGCTGCCAAGTGATCAAGGTGGTAGTTGCTGAAGGTTGGAGTGGCTGTGGCAATTTCTTAAGGTAAGGCAACAATACAGTTTGCTGCATTGACTGATTTTTCCTTTCACAAAATATTTCTCTGTAGCACGTGATGCTGTTGGATAGTGTTTTACCCACAGTAGAACTTCTTTCAAAATTAGAATCAATCCTCTCAAACTCTGCTGTTGCTTTATCAACTAAGTTTATGCCATGTTCTAAATTCTTTGTTGTCAGTTCAACAGTGTTCACAGCATCTTGACCAGAAGTAGATTCCATCTCAAGAAACCACTTTCTTTGTTCATCCATAAGAAGCAACCCCTCATCTGTTCAAGTTTCATCACGAGATTGCAGCGATTCAGTCACATCTTCAGGCTCCACTTCTAATTCTAGTGCTCTTGCTATTTCCCCCACATCTGCAGTTACTTCCTCTACTGAGGTCTTGAACCCCTCCAAGCCATCCATGAGGGTGACTCCTGTTGATGTTAATATTTGGATCTCATCTCATGAATCAAGAATGTTCTTAATGGCATCTGGAATGGTGAATCCTTCCCACAAGGTTTTCAATTTACGTTGTCCAGATCCATCAGAGGAATGACTATCCATACCCTTACAGAATGCATTTGTTAAATAGTAAGATGTGAAAGTTGAAATTACTCTTAGATCCGTGGGCTGCAGAATGGATGTTGTGTTAGCAGACATGAAAGCAACATTAATCTCCTGTACATCTCCATCAGAGCTCTTGGGTGACCACGTGCTTCATTGTCAAAGAATAGTAATATTTTGAAAGGAATCTTTTTTTCTGAGTAGTAGGTCTTAACAGTGGGCTTAAAATGTTCAGTAAACCATGTTATAAACAGATGTGCTGTCATCTAGGCTTTTCTGTTCCATTTACAGAGTACAGAGTAGATTTGGCAGCACTATTAGGGGCCCTAGGGGTTTCAGAATGAGGATGGAGTATTAGCTTCAACTTAAAGTCACCAACTGCATTAGCTCCTAACAAGAGAGTCAGCCTGTCCTTTGAAGCTTTGAAGTCAGGCACTGACTTCTCCTCTCTATCTATGAAAGTCCTAGATGGCATCTTCTTCCAATGTAAGGCTGTTTCATTTATACTGAAAATCTGTTGTTTAGTGTAGCCACTTTCATCAGTTATCTTAGTTAGACCTGGATAACTTGCTATAGCTTCTACATCAGCACTTGCTGCTTTGCCTTGTTCTTTTTTTTTTTTTTTTTTTTTTTTTTATGTTGTAGAGGTGGCTTCTTTCCTTCTTTCCATGAACCAACATCTGCTAGCTTCAAACTTTTATTCTGTAGCTTCCTCACCTCTCTCAGCCTTCACAGAACTGAAGAGAGTCAGGGCCTTGCTCTGGATTAGGCTTTGGTTTAAAGGAACATTGTAGCTGGTTTGATCTTCTATGTAGACCACTAAAACTTATTCCACATCAGCAATAGGGCTGTTTCACACTTTGCTTTTAATTTCCTTCAATACTTTTCCTTAGCATCCACAACTTGGCTAACTGGTACAAGAGGACTAGCTTTCAGCCTGTTTCACTTTCAGTATGCCTTCCTCACTAAGCTTAATCATTTCTAGCTTTTGATAAAGTGAGAGACATGCGACTCTTCCTTTCACTCTAACACTTTAGAGGACATTTTAGGATTATTTATTGGCCTAATGTCAATACTGTTGTGTTTCAGGGAACAGGTGGGCCCAAGGAGAGGGACAGAGACAGGGGAACGGTGGTTGGTGGAGTAGTCAGAACACACAACATTTAATAAGTAAGTTTGCCATCTTTTCTGACTGTGGTTCATGACACTCCAAAACAATGACAATAGTAACATCCAAGATTACTGACCACAGATTACCATAACAGATCTAACAATAATAATGAAAATTTGAAATATTGCAAGAATTACCAAAATGGGACACAGAGACAGAAAGTGAGCACATGCTATCAGAAAAATTGTGCGGATAGACTTGCCCAATGTGGGGTTGCCAAAAACCTTCAATTTGTAAAAAACGCAATATCTGCAAAGCATAATAAAGCAAAGTGCAATAAAATGAGGTATGCCTGTGTGAGATAATGTTTGTGAAAGTACTTTGTAAACCACAAGGCATGATACAAATAGAATATTTTTATTACTATGATACTCTGTTTAAGAAAGCAAGAGATGGGAGTAAAATGCTTTGAAACGATTTACATTTTATACCTTTTACAGTGCTAGCACTAAACGGTTTAACCCTTAGCTCTTCTGGGAAAACTCATCTATCAAGAGAAACTCAGTTCTTTGAGGGTGATGGTTAGCCAAGATTTTCCTATGTTAGCCTGATATTCTTCCATTCTATGTCTTTTAAAGTATATGCATATTATCAGATTTAAAAATTAGATTTATTTTCACAGCATGAGTGGCAGCTATTGGGCAAATGGCTTCCCAAAATTGTTGTATATTTGAATATTTAAATTTAAAATTAAAGATTCAAATTTAAATGTATATGAATTTCTTGACTGAGGAGAAGAGCAAATAGTTTCTAAACTATTATTATTGATGATGGTTAAGTTAACTAAGATCAATTCATCAATATTTTTTTGATTGACTTATACTGTATAGTGTTTGCCATGAGTGAATAGGACCCACAGGCTTTCTTGTGATTGTAAAAATATTGCCCTTCTTCTAGTCTCCACCTCCATATTTGGCAGTAAAGACGAGCCCTAAAACTTTGTGTATTTTTTGAAAAATCACTACTCCTTTCTTTCTTCTCTGGGTTCTCAAAGCTGCCACCATAGATTGGAGGCCACCAAAAGGAAGCCCTGATACCTCATATCTCAGTGTTGGTGACCTCAGGGAGCCCGAGAAGCCCAGGTCAACCCTCACACCTGGATGCTCTTCCCCATATGGCGTCTGCACGCCCCCTCTCCCACCTCCCCAACTCTAGAGACCCTTCCTCTGTGGTCTCTGGAATTCATGGTCTTTCATCAGCCAAACCATCTATGTCCTCAACATCTTCTCAGAATAGTCTCTGTTTCTATTGACCCAGCAGGAGTCTGGCTCTCCCCTGAGGGCGCTGCTTCCCTGAAGACCTCATACTTGGCGGCTGTTCTCTACCCACTCCTAGCGTCTCTGGGCCTGGGTGGGGCGGGGGTCTGGCTCAGTCTTCATTGCTGCTCTCGAGCCATTTTCCCTCCCATCTCCTTGAAAACCCAGTTTTAAAGCTCATGCCCTCAGACTAGCCCACTTGCTACCCTTTGTTGCAATAATCTACAGGTCTTTAAGTGACTCCAACTCATTCCTTGAAGGCTTTCCTCCTGGCTCTCTGTTGGGCTCCATGGAATCAAGACTGCTGTGGTGTGTGCATGTGTGTGCATGTGTGTGTGTGCGTGTGAGAGAGAGAGAGAGAGGGTGTGGGGAAGAGAGAGATATTTATCTCCTTCCAGTGCTCTGGTCTCTCAGTTGTTTGCCCTTCTCTCCTCCAGTGAGGAGGGCCTTCACCTTCCCCCAGCCGTCTCCCCTAAGGTCATGCTCTGGGGTTGGAGATGGCCATACGCCTCCCATCCTCTCAGGTACTCTCTAGCTTCTCCCACCTGTTCCCAGCTCATTTTCTTGACTGCTTCAAACTCCAACAATTCTTAAACCCCACTAGAAAGTAAAACCCTTGAGTCTCCCCACATTTCTACTGTCCCTAAGCCCCCACCCCCTCGAGTCCTTCCTTCCTTACCCAGCTTAGATGTCACTGCCCAGCTTTCCACCTGCTCTGTGCCCGCACCCACACAGCAGAACGCAGCTGGAGAAACACTCCCGACCGTGCTGACCAGCTTCAGTTTAAGACATAGCCATTTACCTCTAGTAGACAGACTCTGGTACCTCCCAGCAACCCTACGAAGTTCCCCCTCACCCTGGAAGGACCGTTTCACATCTTCTCATTTCTTTTCAGACCTCCAACCCCTCCTTTCCCATTCTTACTCTCAGCCACTGATCTTGCTCTTTGTTTCACTAAAAAAAATAGAATCAGCCAGAAGAAGACTTCCATACCCTTTCATTCCTGCACATGCCCACCTGCAGCATCTGTGTCTGTGTCTGTTCCTTCCTGTGCATGAGAACGCTGAGCTCCTCCCTAAAGAAAACCCTCCACTAGTTCAATGGATTCCATTCCATGCCGATTGCCTATGCAAGAAGACCCTGGGTTTGTTTAATCCATTTTCCATGCTAAGGGACCACTCCCATCAACATATAAATATTACGTTTTGATTTCCATCTTAAAAAACAAACCTCTCTTGACCCCACATCCCCTGCAGCTGCTGCACCATTTGTCTGCTTCCTTTCAGAGCAAAATGCCTGCAGTTATCTATTCTTGATGTCTCCACTTCTTCTTCTTTCATTCCTTTTTGAACCCACCTAGATCACTCCAATTCATCACTCCCACTCCATTGACGTTCTTGCCAAGGTCACTACTTATTTCCAGGTGGTAATTCCAATGGCTGATTCTCAGCTCTCCTTTTACTTGACCTACCAAAGCTAGTGGACACAGGTAGTCATTCCCTCTTTGAAACATGTGATTTATTTGGCTTCTGAGTGCCCCTTTTCCCCACCCTGCTGATCCCTTTTCTTAGTCTCCTGGGACAATTTCTCTTCCTCTTCAGGAATCCTCAATGTTGGGGTGCTCCAGGGCCCCGTACTTGAACCTCTGTTCTATCTGGGCTCACTCTCACGATGATCTTATCTGGACTTCTGACTTTAAGTGGCAGCAGTACACCAATGAGCTCCCAAGTTTATATCTCCAGCATGGACCTTTTTTCCAGAACTTGATTATTCAGTTGATTCCTCAACATTTCCTCTTAAACATTCTGTGGTCTCTCAAATATGACCTGCCCCAAATTGACAAGCTAAAAACAAAACATGTCTGCAAACCTGCTCTTCCCAAAGTCATCCTTATTTCAATAAATGGGGAACTTCCTACCCCCAGTTGCTTAGGTCAAAATCATGTGAGACATCTTTGACCCCTCTGGTTTTCTTACACTCCAAGGCCAACCCATCAGCAAATCCTGCCAGCTCTTCCTAGTATATGCAGAGTCTGATTATTGCTCACCATCTCTACCACATCCAACCTGGTGCAAACCATCACCGCCCTTGTTTGGATTATGGCAGTAGCCTCACGACTGGACTTCCTGCTTCTCTCCCAACTCTTCACAGTCTATTCTCTTTATAGCTTCTATGGGCTTCCGTTTCCTTCTGAGTAATACTAAAGTCCTTACAGGGGCCTACAAGACCCAGGGTGATCTGATCTGGCTTCTGCTTCTTCTCTTGCCCCCCTCCTGCCTCTCTGCCCCTCGCCTACTCTGTTCCAGTCTTGCTGGCTTTTCTGCTCCTCTCTGCACCTGGTGAGTATCCTCCTCCCTCAGGGTTTTGCACCTGTTCTCTCCCCTGCAGTGTGCTCTCTCCATCTGTTGGCAAGTTCTCTCCCTACAGGTCTCTGTAGCAATAGAGATGCCTTCCCTGATTAACCTTTGTCAAATAGTAACCCCTTGCTCTAGCACCTGGTTTCACTTTGACCTGATTTATTATCCCCCCATATAAGTTATCAGTGTTTGATATACTAATATGCATTTAAGTGTTTATTTGCCTTTTTTAATCTGCACGCACCCCTGATTTCTGCCCTAGCTCCTAGAGTAGCGCTTGACATCTGTAGATGCCCAATACACAGATGATGAATGAATGAATGGTTCCAGGGATTAAAATGATATCAGAAATGTACATCAGACATCTAACCTCAAATAGTATCAGGAACCTGAAAAAAAAGTTCCTGAGAAGATGAGGTCTGGGTCACTTTGCCTCCGAGTCCTCTGTGAATCTCAGTATCCCACAAATCCTCCTCATCTCGTTCCTCTTCTAAGCAAACTTGCCCAGAAAAGAGGGGGCTACCAAGGGGACCCTGGCAGGTTCTCTCTTGGGCTACCCAATGCTTCTTATAGGTGTTGGAATAAACTACTTCACTCCCCTCTCCCTTTTTGTTTTTTCCTGGCCATTGATGGCTCTCAACAGGACATAAAAAGACATTGCCTAAATGCACACTATCTGAATTTTGGTCAGGACTAGAAACTCCAAGATTTGTTTTAATGGAAGATGTTTTTTTGAGTAATTTAAGACTAGATTATAACTTGGTTCTGATTCACTGAAAGAGCAGCTCCACATTCCCGGACAAAGGCACAGTGAGGACTGCTGTGGCAACGTAGGCAGAGGAAGCCGAGTAACACTTCATGTCCTCAGACATCACTGCCGGGTGACAGCACCCAGAGGGAACCGGCGCTGTCCCGTGCAGCTGGGCGCGTTGTCCGCCAGCCGCTCGTGAAGTACACCCTGTACCTCCGTGACAAAGGCACTCTCTGTGGGCTCCTCCCCCATGTGACCCACTCACTTCTGCAAATAACCTCAGACTTTCTAAAACCAGAGCTCAAACGCATGTGGGTGTTCTTTATTCGGACTCAAGAACTTGCAGTTTCGCTGCGACCTCTTCAAACAGCACGAGTGGGGAGAAGCGGTGAGAGGAACACATCTGTTAGTGCTGTTCCCTGGTGCTCAAAGTGAGTTACATAAAAAGGAAAAGAATAAACTTTAAAATGTTTTTTGAACTGTCATTTGATGATGTGTTCAGCAATCTTCAGGAAATAGGTACATGTTACTACCACATTAGGGAGAAAATAAGTTAAATAAAAATTTCTAGCAGCAAGCCTGAAGGCTATCATATTGTCACTCAATAATCTGTTTTTGAAAATCCCCAAATGCATTTTAGTAGGTCTGCAAGCTTTCAGCTTTCTGGATCTATACCACATGCATTACACCCAAAAGAAACAGAGACAGTCAAATTGACAGATTCTAATTTAGAAACTGAAAAGTGAATCTTCTAGTGTTTTTGAAGGTAAAAAAATGACAGTCTTGCTTCTTCTGAAAACTTATCTATAATTATGCTTCGTGGTGGGAGGAAAACAGCATACTTGCTGAGTACAATACCTGAGTTTTAAAAGCTACTTTTGATTAATTCATTCATACATCTATCAGTGGGTCAAGATGTCTGCTGTTCATTTACACAACAGATCTTGATTTATAGGATAAATCAGAGGTGAGCACAGTTGAACACAGAGAAATCACCACCTACAAATAGAAAGCAAATTTTACAGTGAGGGCTTCATTAAATTAAAATCTTTGGCCTATTTGTGGTATGATCTTTCTTTCCTGTTGAATTTCTGAGCTCCCTCAGGCCAAGGAAAAAACACAGACTCTCCACCCTTCAGAGCATTCTCCCATCTCAGGAATGCTGAGGGTGGTGGGCCAGCTCTCTATGCAAATCCACCACACAGAATCAGGGTCTCCAGAGGTGACACTCTCTGTGAGGACAGGAGCATGAGTGGTCAGATTAAATTCGTTCAGCAGATGAGAGGGAAGAAAGGCAGCAACACTAAGATTCACTGAGTGACTATTATATCCTAGGTACGGAAAGGTGCTTTACACACATTATTTAATCCTCAAGACAAATGAGTGTGCTCTCTAATATTTTATGGTTGTAAAAACTCTCAGATTTTTTTTATATGACTTCAAAGTTTCTACTATTTCTACTTTAAACCATGTGCTTGAAGTTTATAGAAATTGTTTATTTTACATTTAATATCTCTATTTCCTTTGTTTTAACAATGCTGTGTGACTTGTATCTCATCTCTCTCTCTAAAAATAGATTCAGTATATGCATTAGCAAGTCTAAGTAACTAATACCAATCAACAGCATCCTAATTAATAGATAACTGCATTGTGGGCAGTATATCTCAAAAGAGGCACTTTCCCTTGGTTAATATTTCACATGTACTTTAACAGTAGGAAGATACTATCTGAAAATGCAATTCTAAATAAGGATGTTAACTACCCCCTTGAAAAGTGCCTGAATACTTCACTGCAAACAAATCTTGCATGTAAAATATAAAAATTCTCTGTGTTGCGTTTGAAATCTGATAAATATTTATTATCAATGCTGTTTGCTTTTAATCTGTTCAGGATATCATTTCTCCAGCTTCTTAGTAGTTAAACAAAAATGGCATTTACATTACAATATTGCTTGCCAACAATCTCATTTTCTGGTTTAGTCAGCAGCCCTTCATGCTTGATTAGTCTTTAATTATACAAATACCTACATATTAAAAAAAAGTTTTCTTTTTTCCATACTTTGAGCATGTAATTATTTTCTCTTGCATGCAATAACCTTTAATTTTAGGATTAAGCAACTGACTCTTTTTAGTATGGATGGGCCTTTTCAAGTGTTAAAGCAAATTTGGTTATTGTATTACGAGAAAAATTAACTTTGGGAAACCTCTCATCAGTGCATTTGACAGCTCCTGATCAACCTTTACAGAAAACATTGAGTATCTGAAAAATAAAACAAGACTTCATTCCTCCAGCTTTTCCCCACTTCTCCTTATTTCTTTGTTCTAGGAGTGTGGTAATTTAATTAATTAAAGCCTATAGTATACCTATTTTCTTATTTCTATAAATTAGGGATGAAAGCATATGTTTTACATAAAAGTATTTTAATACAGAGGCTGTTTATAATAGTTCTAGTAAAGAAACCTACAAACTGTAAAATTTTATAACCAAAGATTTTTCTATAATAAATCCACAGAATGTTTAAAAATATATGAGTATCTTGTTGAATTAGATGGTGTTTCTCTCTACACGCAATGTCTAATCCTTGGGGCAATGGGAAGGCCAAACCACCATAAGACTTAGAAGTGGTACCGCCTTTTCCCAAACCAAACAGTGCAGATGGGGCGAATCCTTCATACCCTCTCTGAGACATTGCTGGATACTTAGTCTGTATCAGTTTCTTTCTCGCTCCTCTCACACTAAAACCTCCCAAAAAACCATCACTTCCTTGTAGCAATCACCTCATAGACGCAAACAACATTCAATTGGCGACATCAATATGTACCACGTTTCGTGTTAGGTAGGCAGGACACAGAGGTGAGTAAGACTCACAGATGGACTCAGTAAGGCTTTGGTCTGTGTTTAAAGCACTGCCAAGAAGATATTTTATCTTTTCTCCATTATCTGTTCCAAAGTTTAATTCACCTGGTGATAAAAGCATCTACCTGTCATACTCAGTTTCTTTACACAAAAGTATAACTCCATTTCCTTTTTTTCTGTTCTCAGAGTTAACCACAGACTCTCAGAGTTGGGCAGGACCACAAAGCTCATCTGGTCTAGCACCTCTACACTACCAGAGAACCACCAAAACAAAATTCACAATCGTCTTCAGTTATTTAATCTTTCAGTTAAAAATCCTCCATTTAAGATACTGTGGTTCAATCCATTAACCATGTTAGTGTGCTGCCCCTGAGCCTTAACTAACCTGTCTTGATCTAATAAATTGTTTATAGTTCTATAGAGCAGTATTTCTTAAACCCCATTGGTCATCAAAATCACTACCTCCGCCCAGGATATTCTGATTTGGTCATTTTGGGGTTGGGTGCAGGGAATTTCTATTATTAAAGAATCCCCAGCTGATTAAAACTTTTTTTCTTCAATTTTTTTCTAATGGAAATTTTAAACACATATAAAGAAGAAACAATAATATAATTAACTCACATGGACCCATCACGCAGCTTTAATAATTATTAACTCATGGCCAATATTCTTTCATTCATACCCCACCCAACCACCTCCATCCATATTATTCTTTTTTCCCCCTTGTCATTTTAGCAAAAAAAGAAAAAAAAATCCCAGACATGCCATCATTTCGTTTGTATTTCAGTATGTATCTTCAAAAGCTACTCTTAAAAAAAAACAAAACTCCTACATATTACAATCACACCAAAAAATATTAAAAATAATCCATATCATCAGTTATCCAGTTGGTGCTCATATTTCCAATTGTCTTGTAAACCTTGTACTTTTCCCTTTTTACAGTTTGCTTGAATTGTAACCTAATAAGACCCACACAATGAAATTGGTTGCTGTGTCTTTTCATCTACAGGCCAGCTTTTCCCAGCTCTTTCTCTCTCCATCTCTCTCTTTTTCTGGAAACCCATTTGTTGAAGAACTCTTCCCAGGTGGTTTTGATGTATGGCCAGTCCGGGAATATTGACTGCTCTGAGGCATCCTCAGGGGCCACCCAGGCGGGAAGCTGGAGCAATCAGTACCTGAAGCCCCACTCTTGCTTAGAAAATTTTTGCCCCTTCCCCTACATGTCACCTGCAAACCTTTTTAGAACATTGCATTTTTGGCTCTAGAGAGAACACAATATATTTATAAGAATTACTATTTCTATCTTCTCATTAAATTAAGAAGTCATCCAAACTGCTTAGCCTTTGTGGTATCTAGTAGAGCGAAACCAGGTGTAGGCGGTTTAGAATAATGTTGGCGGTAACATGGTGAGCATGGGCTTGGGGTAAGAGAATAATTCATCCTCCAAGCCAGAACAATTCTGAGAGTGAAATGGGTGCTATTAGTATTACACTGGACGAAAGACATGCACAGAGACTGTCCTGATTAAAAGGAGGTGTGAGGTTCCTCAGGCTGGACCCAGACTGGGCTCAAATCCTAGGTCTACCTCTTACAAACTGCAGGGCTTTGATGAGTTACCAGCTTCTCTGAGCCCTAATTTCCTCATTCCCATAAGTGATCGCAAGGCATAAATAGGAATACACATGCAAAACACCTGCCTGGCATGTGGTAAATGCTCAACAGTCTTTTTGTTGTTTAAATAGAATTATCGTTTTTATACTGGGAGATTTGTGTGTGTTTGTCCACTCACAGTGGGGTTCGAGGCAGCCAGAGTGTGTCACGTGAGAGCTCCAGACATCAAATGGTGAGGTGCGGGGCACACCCAAGGTAGGGAATCCACTTTCCTTTTCCTCGGGTCTCCCTATCTGCTTTGTGAAACTTTTATGCGTTGGAAAACATGATTCAGCCCACAGATCAATCAGATCTATAAAACATTAAGAAAGCCTGCTCCTCTATCCATTATATTCTGAATATCAAGAACCACCATGAGTTGTTGAGATGGTGGGAAAAAGGAAGCAGATTAATTAGAAAATGATGGTCCTTACTTTGATGTACATTTTCATCCAAACGAAAGAAGCTGATTTGAACAGTCTAAGTCACGTCCGCATTTCCCCAAGCCCACTGAGAAGATAGTGCAGAGAAGGATGGGGCGGAAACATTTTCCCAGGAATCATAAGAAGATCTAAGGCTTTTATAGCCCTTGCCATGTGCCAGGCATTGCTCTCATTATAATAATAAATAGCTGTCATTTCGCTCATTAGTAACTATCGTCAAGTAATTTTGTAAATAATTTTAAGACAGTCTGATAACAAGCACTTACATATTTGTGAAATGAATAGCTGTAGAATGAGAAATCATCACTTGCAACAATTATTGACAGCCTTGGGATACACAGAGGTGTGAGACACAGTGTCTGTTCTTACAGGGCTTATAATTCAAGCATGATATTAAATATTTCCATTAAAAAATAAAGAGAAAAAAAGAAAAAGACTCAAAGATCACACACTAAGTGCTCCATGTGTGAGTGCAGAAAACAGGGTGATTATTAAGGGCTACACCTTCGTGAGTGCTTTGTGGAAGGAGCCAGAAGTGCAGGGGCCAGCGGTGAGGAGAGAAGCAGACATCCCCACAAGGGGCAGGGACCAGCAAAGCCAGGGCAGGAGGCACGGGCAAGGCAGGGCACCCCGGAGGCCAGGGTGAATGCAGCAGAGGGAGGTGGCAGACGGGGTGGAGAGTAGGGCCAGAGTATCCAGGCTCAGGAGGCCAAGCAGGGGTTTTGAGCACGGAGGTGATGTGAACTAAATGTTCTTTTAGGAAGGTTAACTTGGCAGTGGTTTGCAAAGTGGATTGGATCCAGGAGAAAACAGAATTCAGAAGACCAACTTAGGGAGGTTAGTGATAGCTCCTCCCTCAGGCTGGACCAGGTGGAAGAACCGAGAAAAGTTCCAGGCACCTTGGATGTGGAGCTTGACAGCCCCAGCTTTCTCTGACCAGCAGCCTCTGGACCTGGCCTCTGGCTTGCACCTTCCTGGGGGACATGGCCCTTCGCAGGAACCTAAATTAGCCAGTTAATCACTGCAGTGTTCTGTGCTTCCTTCCTACCATTTTCTTTCTCACCTTTCACATTCTCAGAATTATCCATTCCTTTTGGCAGGACTACTTCATCAGCTTTCAAGATATTACTTAGTCTCTCAATTTAATAGATTTGTTAAGCCACTAATTTGATGTGAGTTTTCAACCACATAGGTAGTGATATAATGTTGAATCTTGAAGTTCCCTGCAAGATGTGCGTGTGTGGGCTGGTAGGGGTGATGGGCCTTCCTTTTTTTTTCTTTTTTTTTGACTGTTGGGGAGGGTGTTTGGTATTTAGGAGCTCATCATCACATGCAACATGTTAGGACACTGATAAACCTGTTGCCTGACCTGTTATATGCCTAAGAAATCCCGTCTCCACTTGCTTGAAAAGTTGGTCTTTCAGGGTAGTATTTTTCAAATTCTTCTGACCTTGTCCCATAGTAAAAAATACATTTTACATCTCAAGCCAACATATATATACATAAAAAATGCATACAATTATCTCTCTCTCTCTTTATATATATCTATATCTCTACATATGTAACTACATATATGTACATCACGTAAACAAAAGTTTTAAGAAAAAATACATAGCCTTTCTATGTGTGATATGCCCTGGCATTTTCTATTATTTTCTTTAAAAAAAAATGCTGGTTACAAACCATTAAACTGATTTAAATAACCACTCACAATGTCACAGAAAACACTTTTTTCTTCCCTAATCTGGGCACATGGTTCCACCTAATTCTTCACAAGAATCTGTAGAAAGATCCGGAGGCAGAGCCTCCTGAGTGCCAAGGCTGGCTCAACTCCTATGCCTGTCTTCCTATCCTTGGGTCAAGGGATCCTCATTCACAAAAGTACCAGATTCATTCTTGATGGAAAGGAGAAAAGATGAGACTTTTCAGACTGGGGCAATAAACATCTGGCCCAGAGATGAGTAAATGGGATTTGCGCAATCCATCATATGGTCAAAAAGAAAAGTCTTATGGCTTCCTCTCTCCGTTCCTTTCGAAAGCTTCTGTTTTAAGATGACTTCCTCCAGGAAAGGTTAGCTCCCTGATAAAAATGGTTGGGGACAAGTCCTATCTTGCTCCTAAATCCTAACTTCTGAGAATTCCCAATCGAATGCCTAGACTGAGGTGTGTGTTAGGATCCCCTTCTTTGAATTTCTAATGGGAAGATAAGTTTCTCAAACACTGAATGAACCATAGATTCAGGGCTATACAATGAAAAGGATTTAGACTCTGATTTGTTTTCTTAAAAAAGAAGTATCCTCCACCCATGTCACCCCCAAACACACGGTATAAAGTGGTGTTTATTTAAAAATTACTATACCAGGACCATACCCATGTTGGAACAATCGGAGCACACAGCCCAGGTTTCTTCTCCCTCTGTTGTGACACGTTAGATTATATCAATCCAGGCTCTATTTGTAGAGCCATGTTGGCAAGGAGATTTTCCTAAAGGTTTTTTTACCATTGCTCAGAGCCAAAGGTTTTGTCCTCTGACCTTTTGATTCCCGCTCTGCATCTAATCAATGTCAGGTCACCACAAGTAAAACTAAAAGGAGGTTAAGTGGAAAAACCGAGAGCACAAAGCCAAACAAGCACCCCAAGCCCACCAGGCCGAGATTTCAGAGCTCACCATTTTGAAATAGTACAATAGTCCCATCGCTTGGGTAAGAGAATATTTCTTGTTTACCCTTCCTGGCTTCCCCCCCCGCCGACCCCCCCCACCGACCCCCCCCACCCCATTTGTTTGGTGCCTGATTTGTTTCTAGTTGCAGCAGGGAGGTCAGAGCAAGCCAGGAAAATGAATGGAATCAGCCTCCTGCCGGCCGCCTGGAGCGGGCGGGTGTTACGGATCAGCGTAAAGCCAGCTTCCTTTCCTGGGCCTGGGCCGATGTAACTCACTGGAGTGGCAAATTACATCAGACCTACAGCTGTAACCCGACATTATGATTAATTTGATCAGTAATTTCTCCTGTTTTTCATTTTAATCGGTGTGACTATTCTGCTGTGGCAGGTCTTTCAGATCTAATTAAGATAAATTTCCGAGTAAAAGACTTGGCAGACTTTCCGAGCCAAATCCAGGCATCAAGTGTGAAGACCTGCAGCCCCAGTCAATCACCTTGGGGAGGGCCGGCCTCCCGCTCAGCAATCAGCCATTCACACTTAAGCAAATTCGTAATCTCCAGCACTGCTTAGTCATTCTCTCAAAACGGCCCAGGCAGAAAAGGAAAGAAAGAAAAGCCCCAGACAATGTCCCTTCTTCCCCATGTGTTTATACCCCACTGATTTGCCCAAACTACCTGAATGGCCCTGAGACACTGTGCATAATCCCTGAGATGGTATTTCTAAAAAAGATTTCTAATAAATACGTGTATACATGTATAGCAAACATAAATATATATACACACAAATATTGAATAAACATACACATAACTAGGAAGATTTATAATCTACACATATACATACAGTCTAACTCTTTAGTGCAAGTACACAGACATGCACATATTAGATTTGGGTTGGCAGGGCTTAAGAGTTTATTTTCCCAGTTTGTTTTCTTTCAGGTCAACCCATGCATTCATTTATGCATCCTTAGGTTGATATTTGTACAAGTTCTGTTAGGTTTCTGTTCTTTGAAGATGAAGGTGTTAATAAGGTTTCTTTCCAAAGCTGTTTAATCAGCAGGACCTGCCTGTCCAATCTGGGATGGGCAGACACTGGGCAAGTGTCAAGATTTTTCCTGGGTTACTGGGTCCACATGACTCCTTGCAGGAAATACAAAAAGAAAGGTCAAGACCTTCAAAAGGGCAGGTGTTTTGAAGACTTTTCTCCCATTTTATAAAAAAAAAATGCCCCAAAATAAACAAACAAAAACCATTGTCTTACAATGATGGCTCCCAATTATTATAGCAGTAAGTTCCCCAATTCCCCATTCTAACAGAAATGGCTATTTCTGAAAACAAACATATGATTGCAATAAAGATGCCTATTATACAAACTACCACTATCTGAAATCAGGTAGAAAGAACAACATTTTGACTCTCCATATGGCATCTACATTTTGAAGATCATTTTTTGCATAAATCTTGAAAGATGGAGGGACATAGGTATGTATGATCTTCATGGTCCTATAACAAGGTGATTTGGGGCCTCAAATTAGTATGAGACCTTCTGACTTTATTTATTTATGTATTTTTGAGACAGGGTCTCTGTTGTCCTGGCTGGAGTGCAATGGCATCATCATAGCTCACTGCAACCTCAAACTCCTGGGCTCGGGTGATCCTCCTGCCTCAGGTACGGTGCTCTAGATCCAAGTTTGAATCTTGCCTCTTACAGGTTCTCACACCTGACTTCCTCACCTGGGGAAGGGAGCTAATGGCACTGGGAGGTTCTTTGAGCAGAGCTTTACTATTCCAGGTGTGGGCTGAGGACCGGTAGCATCAGTATCACCTGGGAGCTGGTTAGAAAGGCAGAATCTGGGTGTCTCTCTACCCCAGAACCACTGGATCAGAACCTACATCCATCAGGTTCCAGGCGGATTCATATGCCAATAAAAGTCTGCAAAGCCCTAGTATAGACTAGATGAGACAACATCTAGCAGCTATGAGGTGTCCAATATGCTCTCAATGTTCTCAATATAGTGTTCTTGTATTGAAAGGATGTTAAAGATTATGAAAGGATTATTTATTTCTCCTATTATATTTTGAGTGTCTGATATGAATCACCATGTTTGAGATTTTTCTGCAGACATCAGGCTAATAACCCAACTTCTGAGTTTAGGTGGATAACAAAGAACAGAGATGGCTGTTTTCCTTCCCTGGTGGGCGTGAGTCTAAAGAGAAATAGGGCACAAGTGACGCCAGCTCATTCTTTTTGGAAATGAAAACCCAGTCTTATTATTTCACAAAAGTAAAGTCAGTGCCAACTCATGCAACCAACATTTAAGGTAAAAAACATTTTATATAAACAAAGGGCACAAATTTGTCCTTTTAGAAATGAATAATGGGGAGCTAGTTTACAAGACCGTATATAGTTGTCCCCAACCCTGGCTGCCCATTGGGGTCTGCTGAGAGTTTAAAAACTGCTGATGGCCACTCTGGTTCAATTAGAATCTCTGGGTGGGACCCAAGTATTGCTAGTTGGGACAAAAAAAACCCCACAAAACTCCTCAGGTGATCCCAATGTACCACCTATGTTGCAAACCACTACTGCAGAGTTGGGCGATGTTATCTTGAAAAAGAAAACAAAGAAATTGGACAAAATACAGCTGCAGGAGCACAGACATAGCTTCAGCTGTTGGAAGATGGTGTGGCTTGGGTGAGACAAGAAGGAGAGAGAGTTGTCAGCCAGACAAGGCCCCAGTGGCCCTGAGAATATTTGATTATAGGCAGGTCTTCCTTTGTGGTAGGAAGATACTCACTTTATGACCTAAGGAGGTTCACTGGCAATGCACATGGTATGTGGGTTGTGCCTTGAAGATGTTTAAAATGGATTTAGTGTGATTGTTGCAGCAGGGAGCTTGGAAAATACCCCATCTTTGCTTTCTGGCTTTAATAACTTTCTGCCTTGTCCGGTTGGTTCCAAGGACCATTAGCCATTAGCCGTAGGTCCATCAGATCCTTCCATGGAGTGCAGAGCACTGGAGGTGGTAACTACACTAAGGAATATTACTTCTTAGAACCTTAGACAGGAGTACAAGATTATTTTCCCTCTAATTAAAATAATAGACGTTTCCAAGCCAACCAGACTCCAGAGAGCTTTCCTTGGGGGAAGTGAGAGTGTTTCTCTTAAATCTTCTCCTCTCTGAACCCTTCAATGTGGTTTTGTTCTTTTTAAATGCTACATTCACAACCTCACAGTACAAGGACAGATAACTCAACTCCGGAAAGAGCAGCCAGTCTCTGGGAGGATACAGAGTCCAGCTGGGAAAAAGAAGAGGATCTCTAACTTCGTTTCTTTTGTATGACAGTTAAATATCTCCTGGTGTAGAAGGCTGAGCAGTGATGCCGGGCAGCTCCCTGTCGAACAACAGTTCAGACAAAATGGGCTAGGAAGCTGGCATTGATCGGAGCCCAACTGGGCCTTCAGACACAGCCACTAGTTCTGAGCGTGGAGCTGTCGGCATACAGATGCAAAGCACTCCCTGTGTCCCCACATTCACCTGTAGCCTGGCATTCTACCACGTGGCCAAGGACACGGGATTGCCCTGTCCGGTAGACAGCCTCTCTGAGGAACACCTGAGGGGTTTCTCTCTTGCATGTCTCAACATGGTGCCTTTCTCTGCCTTAGCTCTGCACTCACAGGGCCCTGGTATTGGCATTTTAAGCCAGAATGTCCAATTTAGTTCTTAGCAGTGGAGGATGAAAGAGAAAGAAAACACCAGTGATTCTGAAAGTCCATTTTTCAAAACAGGAGATGGAAAAAGAGCAGGATGGGGGCCTTAAAACTAAGAAAATGCCCCACAGGCATGGAGTTTCCACAGCCTGGTGCTCTCGACTCAGTCCTGGCTTGCCATACACAGCTCAGACTAGCTTGACCTGGACCTGTCGTTTGGAATCCAAACCCTCTCAAAACACAGGGGTGGAGAATGAGGCTGTCAGGGGACCACCTGGGCAATGAAACTTCCTCAGTCAAAAGATGAGGAGGGTCTAGGGGAGGCGAGGGACGTGTGGTCTCTCCCAGTGCTGTTGGCCCACAGGTCTGCAAGGGCTGGGTGGTCCAGTGGCACCCTGCCCGCTGCCCGAGGTTCATGCTGCGGCATGGGAGGCAGGACTCCAGGTGTGTGAGCAGGAGAAATAATGGACAGTGAAGAAGAGGAAGGGAGAAGGGAGACTATCTGAAAGAGAAGGCTCCAGGCTCCCACTGCTAGGAAGAGTGGCCCAGCCAGATTTTCCCATCAAGTGATTTTGCTCATCGCTGACGGTAAGGACCCTTGGTTTCGGCTTTTCCTGCCCTTGCTTTGGTTTTTAATTTTTCCTTCCCCTCTTTTCTCATCTTTTTATACTTTTTCTTTCCCCACTGTCCAGCCTATTGAATCTGGTTTGTGGATTTCTGCATAATGTTCTGGGTAAGGAAATGGAAGGTTATTTGAGTTGTGCTGCCCCTACAACCATTAGAGAAGGAAGCCTTAGAGCAGTGGTTCCTGAAGGATTCTCCCTGGGATATTCATTAGCATCATGTGAAAGAAAAGGCTCTGGTGGTCACACTAGTTTTGGAATGTCTTGGTTAGATAATATTAACTAGACATTTCTACTGCAGGAGGCCTTTTAGTTTTCAGTATTCAAAATAATCCTGAGAAATATGTAGGAGCAGCATGCAGTATGCAGCATTTATCTATCCGGCCCTATTTACCAACCTACCATGCAAGCTGTACTCAACAATGTTTCTTTGGATTAGTGTTTTGTGGAGGACACTTTGGGAAATGATGACTTGGGAAATGCTGGTGGGCAAATAAGGAAATAAGAATATATATTTCCCCAACAACCAGAATGAACATTGCAGAGGGACTGGAATGTAAATATAGACACTTTACAGTCAGACCGGATCTGGAATTTTGATTCAGTCATTATTAGTGAAGTTGAGGAATTTGCCTCAACCTTCCTAGACTCGGTTTCTCTGGATCTGAATAAAGATAATTTTTGCCTCTTCTGGGTTGTTTTGAAGAGAAAATGAGAGACTGAAGAATTTAGACAGTATAAGATACATGGAGATCACATGATAAATGATCAGGATTATTCTAGTTAAAACTGTGAACCCATGAGCCCAATGCACAAAATAATGTATATAAAAATTCACTTTGTAAATTTCAAAATACACTACAGATATTAGCCAAATATTATCAGGAGTATTAATTGAGTATTGCATATGTGATGTGGGTTATGGTGTGGTGTGTATATAGTTCTTTTTTTCTTTCCACAGAATTTAAATCATGTTATTTGTGTTATTTCATAAGTAGAATATGGAGATGGAAAAGACTTAAAGATCACCTAATATAAACTTTTCATATTATAAGTGACACAACTGAGTCTCAAAGAGATTAGGTGACTTGCCCATGGCCCCGAATCATTAAGATTCTTCTTCTTTACCTATACACTAAAATCTACAACTTTAGGAATTTAAAAGGAAAAAGTAATTTTGGGCTCTTAATAATATTGATGGCAAATGAAGGTTCTGTAGGTTTAAGTGAGAATTCTGTAAAATTATACGGTTAGACAATATTAGCATTGTGTGAGTGCAATTCTCTCTCTGCTGTAAATCCATTGGAGGCGTCACGTCTGTCTGAGCCACCCTTTGTGTAGGCTTTCCCTGTGCTGCGTGTGCTCCACACACCCTCCCCAGAATCTTACCTCTCTGACTCAAGATGATGCAATTATTAGCCTCATTCTAGCTAATACAGCTTTTCCATAGTTTGCAGTGCATAACTTTACTGTGTACATGTGCATTTTTTATCTCTATGACTGTTTGCTTTTTGTTTGACTTTAAGTGCATCTGTTTGTCTCGTGATATTCCTTAGATTATAATATCTATAGTCAAGGAAGGAAAAAAGGCAAGCAGGATACTAATATTTTTTTGAGTGCCAGCTATCTCTCAGGAACCAAATTAGATGCTCCCCTATAAGTCATTCCATTTAATCTCCACATCAACTCTCCAACCAAAAGGGAGAATGAGATTTAGTAGGATGAGCAGACTTGACCCATGGGTCCAGCAGAGCCAGCATTTGAATCTAGGTTTGTCTGCTTCTGAAGACCACACTCTCTCTAAGGCATCACCCTGTCCATTCTGCAAACCCTCCCTGGGACAATGCACACCATAGGTGCTCAACAAATGTTTGCAGATAATGATAAAAGTGCTGTCTTAGGACCTGGAGAATATTCATGTGCAAGTCTATGCTTTGGAAGTTAATTTAAAAGCCCATGGAAAATTTACCCTAAACTTGTGGGAAATGAATTGGGTCTAAAAGATGAGGAATAACACATGATCATGAAAGCACTAGACTATTTTATTAAGTTCACATAGATGCTCGCTAAGTTTTGCATGTGTAGAGCAAAGTGCCAGCCAGCACATTTTGGGCATCTCAAATTGCCACTAGACCCTGCATCTCTGCACATGAAGGCAAAACTGTTTCGGAAGTGTTCTGAGCTAGATTTTGGGATGACTTTATCAGCCACTACCCAGTAGACAGTGATGGGACTCGGCAGTGTAGGTGGCTCCAGGCCCTTTACTGAGCTCACTGCAGGGAGACCATGGATCTGCCCCACTGTGGTGATCAGAGAGGTTCTGTTTTCTCAGAGAAGTAGTCACTTGCCATGTTCAGATGCTGCAAGAATCTTTCCATCCCCCCTTTGAGTCTGGCACCCTCACCATCTATCACTACTTGACGTGAGCTTCCATAGCCGGTGCTGTGAACATGCTGCCTGCTTTGTTAAACCCCTTTCTACATGATTTGACTAATCTACAGAGCAGTGCCCAGGAATGGTAAATCTAGACAATGACAAAGAAGCATCGCAGTATATAAGTATATTCTTGGTAAACTAATTTTTCCCCTGCCACTCTCAAAGCAATATAAACTTTGTTGTTCCTGCTGGATCTCAAATGCGTGTAATAAATTCTTTGAAATGTCAGTAATGTTGAACTGAGGGTTTTTTTTTAAGGAGATTTTCTTTCTTTCATAAAAGCAGAAATTGTCCCTTGCAGAGTATATGGGTAAATATGTTTTGTTTATTTTATTCAGTGCTTAATACTGTTGGGTAAAGGGATTCTCATTTCCTACCCGACCTCTTGCTGAATGAGTGAATCATGAATGAAGTCCTCAATTTTTTGGATGGTAGTATAAGCAGAAATAAATTCATATGCTTTCATATCTTTAAGATAATCAACATTTGTTTAACAAATTTATAGCATATAAAGCATTTTTATCAGTATATTTAATTTTCACAATAACTGTGAGTTTGGATGGATTTTCTTATCCAAAATAATAAAGTTTTTTTTGGTTCTTTAGTCCAAGAGGAATCCTTTCCCTCCCCATGTGGACTCTTCCAGTTTTCAAAAGGTCCTCAGGGCTTAGATTGCTCTAAGAGAATATTGTATACATAGTGATACTCCTACCATTTTCACCAAGTTTACTTAATTTCATAAAATCATAAATTAGCTCAGTGACAAAGGTCAGCCAAAAGAGCTATATGATTGTCATAACATTTCAATTCAATCAACAATGATTGGTTTATCAGTTCTCTGCAACCGGGAAGATGGATTTCTACCCCACCTCTTGCCCCAATGCCTATCCAACATGCATTTGTGTTTCTACTGTATAAAATTTGGTGCAATTTTCAAATTCAACTAGAAAGTGAGATCCAAGGCCTGGCTGAAATTTACAGCGGATGGAATCCCATTGACTTTGGAGAATGTTTGCACTAAATCATTTACGCAGCTAGTAGCTAAGCTGGTAGAAACAAGGGTGAGGCAAATGAAGCACTCACCTCAAGCACCAAATTTAAGGGTGTGCCCAAAACACAGCAGTCAAGATGAATAAATTTTAATGCAATATTTTAAAAAGTAAAAATGAATGCCCAAAATGTATGATCAATAAAATGTTGGTAGTACTGGGTTTTTCTTTTGCCTTAGACTCCAGTAAGGCTCAATATTATTACTGATCCAGTGTTTAAAAATTTGAAATTTTATTAACCATGGGGTTTTGGTATTCATTTTGATTTTTAAAAACATTGCATTAAATATTATTTATCTTGATTACTGAATTTTTAGGTGCACCCTTAAATTCTGCATCTGAGATGAGAGCTTCATGGCCTCACCTTAGTCTCAGTTCTGGCTAGGAGAATTCTACACTGATTCTGCCCTGTGTAGGTATAAAGATATCTGAATCCTGTTAGAATTTACCGTGGCCCACAATGGGTTATATGAATATGCCTGCATAGGTCACCCAACACTACACAGTTTTAGGGGTTTGTAACATAAAACTCCAAGTACAACTGAAGGAGTTATAGAAAGTATTTAATCTTACTCCCTCCCCTTATAGATGAAAAAGCTTAGACCCACAGAGCCTTGACTAATATGGTGGTAATTTGATCAAGGCTACTTTCTCGGGGAAGGGACATCTGGCTCAGGACATTGGGCCTTTTCTATAGGGCACACTCATGATTGGAAACCATTTGCTTTAAAGAGGATAAAAGTCACATAGATCTAACTCCTTCTCAAGGGTTTGGGTCCTTTGTTTTAAAAAGTGATAAGGTACCACCCTCTCCCATCACATACACACTTTGGAAATTAATCTAAGTTCACCAGTGGGAAATGTCTCAAACGAGAGATCAGAAGGCTGTGCCCATTGCACAACAGCGGTGGCATTCCGATGCAGTTTTACTCCACTATGCCCGAGTGGTAACTAGACCTTTCCATTAGCAGATGCACACGGTTGAGAATACATTTTACACTATCTCTCGAGCAACTTCACCTCTGAGGAGGTGACCATGCCCCTCATTCCTCATACGAGCACAGATGGCTTTCTCTCTCTTATTTCCACTGATCTCTCTCCCTCTGTTATTTATTAAAATGTGCAATACAACAAGAAAAGGAAAAGATTATCCTGCTTCCTGCCATGCAGGATGGTATGCAGAAGGCCAAGGTTAAATGCAGCATTTGGTTTCTTAAGCTCCTCTAATGTATAGGTGTGGAAAAGCAATCTGGGACCAGAGCTTACAGCAGTGACTCTCTGAGGATAAAAACTTGACTTTAATTTGGACTCTTCTGGCTAAGATAAAATCTGCTTCTGCTATCATTATCCCACTTATGTTTGTCCCCCACTCTCTTTTCACTCTGCCACCCAGCTGAGTGGGAAGAAATTAACCTGACCTTGAAGAATACTCTGAGAATCTTCAGGACCATCAGGTTTGCAATAGCCAATAAAATTCCAGAGGCCTACCAGCATGTAGATCATAGGACTGAAAAAGACCTTAGACCACACAGATGAGGAAAATAAACTGACTTATTCAAAGTTGTGAGTTAGTTGGAGGCAGAGTCAGAAGTAGAATGAGGCCTCAAACCCCCGAGCTACTCTCTCCACCTGCACCATGGCTGGGCTCCACCCACACCCTTGCGTCTCCAGACCACTCGTGCTGGAAAATGTGCACGTTATGGCTTTTAGAAAACCTCTGGAATTTCCCCAGTGCAAACGAAAACTCCTGGGGAACACTCTCAAAAAAACAAAAACAAAAACAAAAAACATCTCAAAGGTCATAGAAAGGAGGCTTTATTTCACTATTCTTGTGCTTATGGGATCTTTATCCAGATCAAATTTATATATCCAAATTAAAATTGTATTTTTTTTGGTACCCAGGAGTAATTAGATCATGTCTTTCCCCACATAAATGCTTCCATTTATGTTTCTGACCTGCTCCTATCCAACACACCTGTGATTTCTGGCTTTAGATTCTGGCGCAGCCTGTGGCCAGTGGGTTAGAGCAAAAATCAGTAAGGAGTATGGACTGCTGTCTATCCTGGAACCCAAGGGCTGAATTTGATTTTGGTTTTACAACCAAGACCACCTTACTTGTTTACACTGACTGCCTGGCCCCTAAAGACCTTATTGTTTGTACTTCCTGTTTAGAACTCCTCTCCTAATGCTTCCTGGGCAAGAATGAAGCTGCAGGTGGGTGAGTCTCAATGGGGAATCTAAAGACAGCCCTCCAGGGGCTGGCTGCTGGTACCCACTCTAGACCACCCGACCTCTTCTAATCCTGGGTGATCTTATCTCTCTACCTGGGCTTCTCTGAAAGGAAAATACTTTAGAATCGTATTTGTCTTGAAACAACCATCTGGTTTTGTAAATGCAACGCATTTCATGGAATCGAGTAAAAGAGTGAAATACAATTATACTGTGTAATATTACAGAAAAACCCAATAAGAGGTATTTGGAGAATTTTTGTCTAGAGCGTTTATACCCATCAGCACTATTAATTTTTTTTCATCTTGAAAATGTGCTCACCCAAATATGCCTACACAACCTACTTTCATTTATTTATTTTTTCTAAAGATAAGATAGCATCTGTACAGTTTTAGAAATAATTGTTATCTTCCCAAATTTTGTTTTTTTAAGCAAAGCACCTTCCGATTTACTGGCTTCCCCTGACAATCTACATTGCATAGTTCTAAACTAATATCTCCCAGACAGATTTTAAATAATGTAAAAAGATAGAGCCCATATGAAAACAAAGAATTATAAAATAAAATTTAAGCTGCCATATATGAATTTAGTTGATTTTTATTCCCTTAATAATCTTCAGACAAAAACATTTTATAAAGATCATCACCTTTGAGAGTTAAATATCTTTGTAGTTCCTTTTAAGTAGTTTTCTTTTTAAAAAAGTTCAAACATTCCATGTTCTACAAACTCAAAAACCCTGCAGCCAGTGTAGAAAAAAAATTAAACTATAAAATTCTCCATTTTCTTTACATATGACTATAGCAAAGGAAAGAAGTCCTTTTATTCCTACTGACATGATTTATTCAAAATGAGTTCTATATCTGCTCAGTAATGTTTCAAAAATCTGTACCAAGTCCTTTAGTGTTTCACCCCTAGATCCACAGAAGGAGTTAGAGTAGAATCTACTCTATCTATATTTAAATGTATTCTAAATATATCTATTAAGTTTGTAAGCTAAAACCTCAACAGTAAAAAATTGGAATATTCTCCTAGGGTTATAAAGAAAGCCATGTGGCTCTGAGCCTTCATTTGTTGCAAAAACAAAACAGCCCCCGGATTTCCATGGGAAACTGTTAGGAGAAGTTTTGGAAATTCTCCTAAGAATTTATTTCCATGAGGCTGAATGGTCACCTGATCTAAATGTCTGTCAACAGTCATTCAACTGGGCCTGTCTACACTGGGATTTCACTGGCTGACAGAGCTGTATGAGGTGCTGAAGGTGTTCAGAGAAGGCTGATGGCCACAGAGCCCAAAGCTTTCACTTACCAGGAAGAAATACTGGAATATATTCAACAATCAGGAGCACAGCAAAGCAATTTTATCCCTGAGAGCAGGGCAATTTTTTTCTTTGGTAATTTTACCTATTTTGGTGCCTAGGACAGAGGAAGTGTTTAATCACATGGTGTGTAGGTACATCTAATCTATCTATTCTTAAAAAGCATTGAACTCATTCTTTGGAACAATAGAGTTGAATTCCAAGTGCTGAAAACATTAGGGTTTCTGTAATCATGCATTTGGAAATTTGATAAATATATTCTCTCTATAGATGTCAAGTGTACAGTGAAGGCCTTTTAAGCCCATGTTCATTTCAGTCCTGTGTCAAAGGTGTTATGTTGTCTCACCCTTGTAAGACTTGTGGAAATATATCTTCAAACCCAACTTGGGAAAATGTTCAAATTGAAAGTATCCCTGGCCCAAATGCCCAGGAAAACATAATTACTCATCTCACCCAAATGTTTTCATTTCTAGGAAAACTTTGAGCCACTGCTGAGAATCCACTTTCAGAGAGACAAGGCTATGGGACAACAAACTACATCAGTTCTAAAATACTAAGACCCTAATCTACCTGCCTTTCTGTCTGTGCACCCATCTGTCTCTATTTTGTATCCTGTGCTATTTAGGAGCCAAGGATGCTGTTACAGTAATCATCCTCAGGTAGGGGTGCATGCCCACCACCAAGGAAGGGGGTGAGTTGGCCCTTGAAAGGGGTGCATAGGCTGCTCACTCTGTTGGATGTTGTCATAGTACTACCAATACACTAAGTCATCTGAAATCTCACAGGGGAAAACATCATTATGCAAGTCAAAGAATGGATGGTTCGACTGAGCTATTAATTTCTAGATCTAGAGATGTTGACATCACAGTCATTATGTTTTGACGCTAATTTATTTTAAAGGCACCTAAGTTAAAAATGGTTTTCTGAAGTTTAAAGTTATATATTCCTGAATGCTCCCATCATTCCCGCTCAATAGGTAGGTTAAAGATAAGCTTTCATGATTAGCCTGAAATATCTATTTTTGATGCCCTCAGCCTCACAGTAATAAAGTAAATATAGAGAAGTGTTATTATTTTATAAAGATGTATATTTGTTGAGGCTCTCGGCATGAATTTAGAGTACTTGTTAGACTGCGGAGTAATGGTTGGAATCTGGGACATAAGACTGGGGCTAAATTTCTTTGCCCTCCTAACCCCAGAGAGTCTTTAGAAAAATAGAAACAAAAGAGCACAAAGTACTTAAGGTAAGACACTGTTGTATTCATAATATAGAGAAATAACCACCATGCCTCATGGACAGTAGATGCAGTTCTCCACGGGGCTACAAAACTGTGCTAGTAATAATTTTAATTGGATGCTATCTTTGCTGCCTTCAAAAAGTATCATAAAATGGAATTATTACAGGCTACAAGTGCACTTATAGTGCTGGCCTCTCACAGAAGGAAACAGATAACATTTATCCTTTGGAGGGCAACATCAGTGGGCTTCTATTTGTTTCGTTTACATGTATCCCCAGTTGCCTGCTGTTTGCTTCCTCTTCCCTATGTCTAAGAGATCAATTTGAATTAGACACTGCAGAACTGGACGCTAAGTTGTGCTGGTCCTCTGCCCTTGGGAATGGCACAAGCCCACGGAAGGGTCCTCTGTGCCCCTGGGGCGGACGGGGAGCCTACCTGGAGAGGATTGGGTGGCGTGAGCGGCGACGGAAGGCCATGTCCTGGAGACTGACTGGGTTTCTGCGGGGGGCTTGCACTCTGCTGGGTTGGAGACGGTTGGTTCTGGTTCTGGGGGTGGGAGTGGGGTGGATGTTGCTGGGGCTGAGGGGCCTGCTGAAGCTGAGATGGAGGAGCTGGCGGCTGCTGGGAGGCAGGTGGCGGCTGCTGGGGTGGGGTGGGCTGCGGCGGCGGCGGCTGGGGCT
Organism: Cheirogaleus medius; assembly: GCA_008086735.1. NCBI lineage: Eukaryota > Metazoa > Chordata > Mammalia > Primates > Cheirogaleidae > Cheirogaleus > Cheirogaleus medius. The sequence goes on from VBSM01002217.1 coordinate 13,804,747, forward strand.
GCGAGGGCGCCTGCGGGGCTGGCTGCGGGTGCTGGCTGGGTGGCGGTGCAGGCTGCTGCGGCTGCTGCTGCTGCTGCTGCTGGAGCTGGAGCTGGAGCTGCTGGAGTTGGGAGTTCAGGGATGAGGTAGCTACAAGGAGAGAAAGTGAACCCGGAGTGAAATCAACATGACAAACCGCCTGGCTGAGTCTTGGCAGCCCATCCTGTGCAAGCCGCCAAGGGCCTCCTTTAGAAAAAGCTGCCCTGTCCCCCTGAAGCTCTTTGGTATTGAAAGAGGTTGGGAGGCACTGGGAGAAATAAAGTCACTTCTCGGGGACACTGTAAAATTTCGGGAGGACCAGAATGTAGCACATCATCAGGTATTACTTGTAAAGGGGGTGAGCAATACACCCCAAGGGGGTGCCGTAGGAGTGGAGATCATTTGTAAGTGCTTTTCTCTCTCTTCCTTTCCATACTGCTCAGGAAATACACTCATGCTCTTCAAGATTTGATTTTGATTTTTAAAGTTCAACCAGTTTAATTCTTTTGGTAAGTGCCTGACTGAAGTTAAGAACAGAAAACGAAATTGTTTGCAGTCTCCCTTTCATCCATCATCAACACCATTACTGGTGTATTTTCACTTGCTACTTCAGACCTCCACCAACCTGCTTAGACATCTTAGGTTCAGGTTTCTACAGTTCTTTTTTAAATTTAATGATAGTACCTACTTCTCCATATTGCAGAGTCAAAAGTCTGAGTCTGAATTTTTCGCCTGCTGAGCAGAGACAGAGCCCCAAACTGGAATGAGTACGGCAGGTGACTGTGCACTGTACGGTGTGGTGATTAGACACAGCCATACCTCAAGGACAAGTAAGGCACTCAGGCACCGAAGGCGTCTTTTAAGATTTCCTTGCTACGGGAAAGGTGAGAGTTGGTGGGAGAAGCTGTCTTAGTACTGAGCATGTGAAATTTGTTCTTGTATGCCCATCTGACACTGAGCAGTTTCTGCAGTGGGAAGCAAGTTAGTTGAACCAAAGAATGATCAACAGAAAATTACAACTAAAAAACAAATTCACTTCCTGCTTGGCCTAAATCTCAGTTTAAAAGCTTTCTAACAAGCCCATGAATGACCAGATACAAGGATCAATGTTGAACCCGCCAGCCTTGGCTGCTATGTTTTCCTGTCTCTTCCACCTAGAATTAGTCAAGATTTCCAAAGGTAATAACCACTGTTTGCAACATTAAACTAGTCCCTATTTTTAAAAATCTACTGGTTCTGTAAAGTGACATACGACATACGACATACCTGCCTTCACACCACAAATAATGTTCTTGAAAAATACACATATGTTGAACCATATATTGAAGGCACCTGGAGAACTTTCTCTGTAAGAAAGTCAGCCAGTAACTATTTTTGTAAAGTTAAAAATCATTTTTTAAAAATGTACTGAGTGCCAGCTGGGCACTGGTCATGTGCCAGGTAATCTGTATGATTTAAAAAAAAGGCATAGCCCTGCCTTCAAGGTGCTTACAGTCTATTTGGGGAAATAAGATTAACTTTTAAGAAACAATCGGGTTCAGAGGTAAATGTCACAGAGTCCTGCTAAGGGTAGATGTGTGATACGTAACTGCTAAGTGACTAAATGGTCAACAGCGTGAAAGTGACCAGAAGGTTTGAGAGAGTCAGGAGCGGGGCCCCCATGGGATGGAGAGGCCAACGCAGCATTCATGGTGGATGTAGGATGTGAGCAGAAAGAATTTGGGAGAGTGAGGTGCAGGAAGAGAGGCTACTCCAGGATGGAGAAACACCCAGATAATAGCACAGTTTGATACTTCTGAAGGACGATGTAGAGAATGGACTGCCTTGAACTGAGGATCTAGGACGTTTTGAGTAACTTTCAACCCTAGAGAAGGTGGAGAGCCCATCTTGTGAAAGAGGTGGGAAGATGGATCCTTTCAAGTCACCTTTGGTGTAAGCCAGATTTTAAACATATACATCAGGTTTACTTAAAGGGAAATATAGCTGTAGTGGTGAAGTGATAGCTTAACCATTCCCGGGGGTACCAAATACCAGTTCTGTGATCTCAAGGACCACTTAGGGCTTCCATGATGGGCCAGCTGGGACAGCAAGTCCTCCCTGGGCCATTGAATTACTCTGGGTCTGTTCAAACAGTCCAGCATGTGTCCTGCCTTGCGTGTAAATCCAGGGTGCTCTGGGCCTGTGATGTGACTCCAGAGGTAGAGGTGGTGTGTGTGAGTGAGGCCTGGAAAGTACCCCGGCCTCGTCCCCTTTATCAAAACTTTTAGAAGAAGGCCTGGTTTTGTCATTTTCCCCTCCCTGCCTCCTCTTGTGCAGAATTGCATTTTATTGAAGATCTGGGTGCCCAGCTCGATTCTGACCTCCCAAGACTGTCTGCATTCTGCAGGATCCTGGGGCCTGATCTCTCCTTTGGGTAGAGTTACAGACTTGAGGAACTGATTGCATCTGGCCTTCTGCCTGATTCAAATCAAGCCTATCCTGATTTCTCTCAGGTGGGGGCACATATGTCAGTGCTTATTTTCATGGTTGACTTAAATATTATACTGTTTCATTTTGGTTAGAAAAGCATTTATCTAAATCAGCATTTAGAAACAGGGAAGACTGGGGAATATTGGCAGATAGATATTGGCAGATGGGTAGGTGCAGCAGACCCTAACCTACTAATGAGCCACGGTCCCAAATGTGTCTTCGTTTCTTTATGGCAGCGAGTTCCCATTGCTTGGACATTTCTTTCCCGTAAGAGCAGCTTGACTGGAAAGACATAAACCTAAGCAGACCTTCTTCAAGTTACATAAACTAATTTGGCATCTGCAAGCAAAAGATGATGGAAAATAAAATATGTTCAGATTATGTAATGGATGCAAAGAAAAGCAAGAGAGGTGTATGAGAACGTAACTCTGGTCTAATAAATGCCAAAGCCACCTATGCAATGATATAAAAGTGAGAGTTAAAAAATGTGAAAATACCATGCTTCTAAATGGCTCATTGCATAAAGCATAGTGAAATATAGACATAAAAAAGGAAAAAAAATAAGAAGAATAAAATCAGGGAGGTTCAAGGACATATTTGAACTACAAAGAATGTTTGCAGATAAAATGATGCTTGTTGGGGTAATACTCTGACCCCAGGCATGGAAGACTAAAGATTTTACTTTCTTCCCTGGTATTTATGTCCTTTTATGATTGTTTCCTCTAAGTCTGGTTATTATACACTACATAGGGCAACGTTAAATGTAAAATTTAACTACAGTAACAGCAGCTATGAAAGAAAAAGACATGCACAGAAATACATTCTGAAAATTTAAAAATTTGCAATTTTGAAAAAGAAACACAAAACAAAATTCCATCAAACTGAATTTCCTAGAGGGAAGAGAAAGCTATGGCAGAACCAGTGTCTTGAAACTTCTTGAATAAATAATTAATAATATGACAAAGGAGTAGTCAAGAATCCTGCATTTTTCTGTTCCGTTTCTATATGTTGACTATAAATTAGAAACAATTTCTCATGGTGAATCTTTGTTAAAGGTTTCCTCAGTAAACCCCACACATAGATAGAGCCATACCACCAGACATATCAGAATTACATTGGATGGGATTTACATCAGATTACTTCCAAAGCATGGCTGTGGAAAGTCAAAAGCACCATGTACACCTACATTTAAAAAGCAAGTCCATGGATGATTTTGGAGAAATACAAATGTGTCCTATACTTTGCAAGGTACAGAAAGCAAAATTGTACTCAATTGCTTAATAACATGTGATTCTTAGCAGCACCTAACCTGCTTTATGCCAAAATATAACACCATACTATTACAATCACTCTAGTTAGGATCTCTGTCTACCTCAGCCTTTTCTTGGGTTTTTCAAGTTCAGGCGTATGTGGGCACAGTTGGCAAGCTGGAGGGTCTCCTGGGAAGGGGCACGTGCTGTTATTCACCGCTGATGTTTACACACCTCTGGGTGTGTCTGGGAACAGGGGCAGCCTCTTTGAGGTATATTTACAGAGAGCAGAGGGCCCATGCTCAGGAGGAAGGAAGTGTCAGGGCTTACCGTTGCAAGGGACCAGGAATCCTGGAAAGAGCATGATGGTGACACGCACCCAAAGCCACCCTTAGCCCAGTTCCCTGGTGCAAGGCTGGTACCAGGGAGAGAAAGAGCACCCCAGGTAAACAAAGAGCGTAACCTTGAAAATGCGATGCTAAGACAAAGAAGTCAGACACCCAAGGCCACATGTTGTACAATTCCATTTATATGAAATGTCCCGAGTAGGCAGATCCATAGAGACAGGAAGCAGGACAGTAGACGCCAGAGTCTGAGGTCAGGAGGAATAGGAGTAACATCTAATGGGTGGAGGGTTTCCTTTAGGGGTGTTGAAAAGTTCTGGGACTAGATAGTGGTGATGGTTAGGCAACATCGGGAATGTACTTAGTGCCACTGAACTGTACACTTAGTTAACAGTTAAAATGGCAAATTTAATATTTAAAATGGCAAATAGTTAAAATGACAAATTTTATGTTTCATGTATTTTACTAACAACAACAAAAAGCTACACTGCCTTGGGATGCCACAAAGGAAGAGCATAACCCTTCTCCACTCTTCGTGGCTTTGCGGCGCTGAGGGGTGGGGGCGGCCTCCAGCAGAGGCTGTCCTGGTGGAGCAAGAGGAGAGCCCGGGCAGGATTCGGGCACAGGGAGGAACAGGCTGTGCCTGCCGGGGAGACACAGGTTGGCAGGGCAGAGCAGTAGGTTACTATCAGAGTGAACTGTAGATTCATTCCTAAGTTCTCTCAAGACATCACCCCTGTGGCTTCTAGCAGTGCCGGGGAAGACTCGGAAACTGGACACAGTGTGCACAGGTGGAGAACGGTCATGGTGACTTGGGCCAAAAGTAAGACAGTGCTTCATAGTTTGGAAAGTACTTTCATTTACTATGATGAGTATATCTTTTCAAGACAATTATTTAGATAGATTATATCGCTGCCATGTATCAGAATTTGGGCTCAGAAAGGTTAAGTGACCTTCCCAAGTTTACAGAGCCAGTGAGTACTCTGGGTGCTTCTCAAAGCCTTGAAACAGAATAGAATTACTTGCACTGAAGGGGCCACCTATTTCCTCCTCGAGGTTTGAACCAAGATAACTGCTCACTTGCAGAGAGATGCCCTCCATGGCTGTGCTCTTGAGAAGGGGTGGCTCAGGTATACAGCTACCAAGCCTAAACTGAATGGTTGTCCAGTGACGAGCGGTTCAGCTCCTGGGAAGGTGTGCACAGTTGTACTCTGTCCTGCTGCGGGCAAAGCCTGATGACATGAAATGTAAATGTGCGTTTCAAGGATTAAGAGCCATGAGTTACTATGAGGAACAGAAACACACAAGGGGTGTTGCAGGAAGGAATGGGGCATGAGTGGAAGGGAAGTGGGGAAGGGCCACAGTACACTTTATTCATGTCACAAGTGAGCCTTGATGGTAAGAAAACATTTCCTCCATGCTTAGACGTAGGGTGGCAGCAACACTATGCTCAGGCCTCGTGCCATTTTAAGGAAAGTGAGTAGGCATTTGGTCTCTGGAGTATCACTGGGGTGGCATCTAAGAGTTCTTCAGCTGGATTTGTCCTTAACTGGGGACAGCAACTCCCAGATCACCCCAGTCTTAAAAAAAATCTCTGGGCCCATGAAAAAAAACAATGCTTCCAGATGTAGCTTTTGCTTCCCTAACTCTGTATTTATTGTTCACTTTTGTTGCCCACTGTAACCTCTAGAAGAAGAAAAAAGTGGAATCTATAATAACCTAGTAAGAGGAATTTGAGTTAGTAAATAGGACATCCACACATAACCCTGAGGTAAGAACATCTAATGTAGCTGGACTAAGGATGCAGGTCAGAAACCCTTTCTGCTGCCCTCAGTCAGATCCTAGCTAGCTTACACTAGCAGGCAGAAGTTTTGCAAAATAAGTGGGAAAAGGTAGATAGCTGAGGACTGGGGGTTTTGAAAAAGCACAGAAGGTGAACATCTGCTGGGAATTCTGCCTTTATTCTTGGCAACAATGTAAGAAACGACCAGAATCAAGTCTGCCTCAAAGATTATGACGTGTGACCATCTTACATATGGTCAGTGTTACCAGCTCCAGAAATATTGCTATGCATGTCCTTAATCTGATTTTTTTTCTTTTGCATTGAGGGCAGAGATCTAAGTGTCTCTGGAGATGTCAGGGGAAAAAGAGATAAATTCTTTCAATGAAAACATCCCTTCAACTTTCTATGTATTGCGTGAGCCGCCCACACTTCTCTCTTAGGTTAGTTGTTGTCACCAATCCTAGTAGCCTATCTCAAACTGTGGACGAGAATCACCTGGGGAGCTGGTTAGGGAAGTAGGTTCCAGAGAGAAGGATAAAATCTGCATTCCAAAGACCCCCCAAGGAGTAAGGAGCCATTGTCTTTGGAGCCCCCAGCAGCCCACACTGGAGGGGCTGCAAGCAGGGAAGGGTGGCTCTTCCTTTGACCTTCAACCAAGCAGATCAGCTTGCTTGTCCAGCTTCATGACTCTGAGGCTATTTCATCTCAACAAATTTTCTGCCATTAGCAAAAAAGAAAAAAAATGGGTGGGAAAGAAAAGAAAACAGATACCTAGGAATCACCCAGTGTTCTTTAGTACCTTATTTTGGAAATCAGGGCAATTCACCAACTGCTATTGCCTTTGCTGACATTTTAGGGGGCACTCTTGTTGCAGTAATTTAAGAAGGGTTAAGCCTGACACATAACGTTATCTTTTAGATGCCTCGTTAAACAGGGAAGATGAAAAGCACAGGATGAGTCCCCCTGTAAAGCAGAGAAGAAGCTGTGGCAGGACTGTCCCCAGGGGAGCTGCACCCACCCAGCAGAGTGTCAGAGGAGCTAAGGACTCAGAGGGACAAGTCCCTTTATGGAGCAGCTGACCTCCTTACCATCTCCGCCTGCAGAATGGCCCACAGCTAGGCCTAATGTCTCAGGAAAATAAGGGAAAGGCTCTCCTCTAAAGAAATTGAAAAACTGTCCAGGGAAGAACTAGGATTTTTAATGTGGGAACATAGGCACCCCAAAGGAAAGTGCTTCTCCTTTCATTCACCCACAACCTCACTTTAATACATTGAGCTATAAATCAGATCACTCTTCCAAGAACTTAGGAAGTCCTTCCAGATTCCTACTGAGTGGCAACCAAGATGGAAGAAGAAAGATCCACACCTAGATAGCTCCCCCATGGAATTGCAGGACACCAAAGATAAAGATATTTTAAAATTCAAAAAGATTGCAGAGAGAAAATAAAAGGCCACCTACAAAAAAACATAAATTAAACTGATATCATACCTCTCATTAGCAAAACCATATAGCTAAAATCAGAAAAGCAATGTTATCAAAGTTTTGAAGGAAAATTATCTTGTGCCAAAAATTCTATTGCTAGCTCAACTATCTGGCCAAAGCAAGAGCAGAATAAGGCCCATTTTGGAACTTACAAAGACTTAGACATCTTATTTTTAACATACTTTTTCTTACAAAGTTGAATAGGTAATTCCATAAAATAAAGTCATGAACTAAGAAATAAGAAGACATAGGATCCAGGAGACAGTGTATGCCCCCCAAGAGAGCAACATGAGGGACCCCACCATGACAGCTGCCCAGCCGTTCTACACAGCAACCAGTCCAGAGTGGAGCATAAAGGCAGAAAGCTCTAAGGTGAAATATCTGCATAAAATTGGGGGATTCCATAGTAATGATAAAATATTTGATATTTTGGAAGAATTTGAAAATATGGAAAAAAGAAACTGAAAACTTCAGGAAAATAACAAAGTTGGTCTGGGAAAGTCACAATGCATATATGAGAGAGTTATTCCAAATTAGAACAAGAAGTCCAAGAAGTCAATGAACTTCAAGAAGAAAAACTAAATGGATTCAATGCTATATAGAGAAAGTAGTAAGTGAAAAGATGCTAGCCACTTCCTAAAGAAGGTATACATTTCTTCTTATAATAATAATAATACTAAAGAATGGGCAACTTTATTATTTTATAGAAACTTCAGGCAAGACAAACAATATAATAAAAAAAGTATGGTTTTATAAGAAAAAATAAAAGAAACAACATGACTCAATTCTGCAACAAAATGTGGTGTACTGATCATCAGGGAAATGCAAGTCACAACCACAATGAGATACCACCTCACTCCAGTTAGAATGGCTATTATCAAAAAGACAAAAGCAAACATGTTGGCAAGGATGTGGAGAAAAGGGAACACTTACCCACTGTTTGGTGGGATTGTAAACTAGTATAGCCACTGTACAAAACAGTGTAGAGATTTCTCAAAAAATTAAAAATAGAGCTACCATATGATCCAACAATCCCACTACTGGGTATACATCCAAAGAAAATATAATCAGTATGTTGAAGGGATATCCACACTCCCATGTTTATTGCAGCATTATTCACAATAGCCAAGATATGGAATCAGCCTAAGAGTCCATCAATGGATGAATGGATAAAGAAAAGGTGGTATATATACATAATGGAATATTATTCAGCCATAAAAAGCATGAAATCTTGTCATGTGCAGCAACATGGATGAACCTGGAGGACATTGTGTTAAGTGAAATAAGCCAGACACAGGAAGACAAATACCATATGATTTCACTCATTTGTGGGATTTTAGGAAAAAAAAGTTTGATAACATAGAAGCAAAGAATTGAACAATGGTTACCAGAGACTGGTGAGGGGGCAGGGAGGATGGTGAGAATTTACAATCAAACTTATAATTAGATAGGAGGAATAAATTCTAGTGTTTTATGGCATTGTAGGGTGACTATGGTTAATAGTAAAATATTGTATATTTACAAAATAGCTAGAAGAGAGGTTTTTGAATGTTCTTACCACAAAGATATGATAGATGCATAAGGTGATGGATACACTTACTACCTTGATTGAATCACTATACACCATAGATATGTATTGTACAATTGTACCATGTCAATAAAATAAAATAAAATAAAATGTGGTGTGATTTTGAGCACTTGGTAGAGTATGAAAGGATGATCCACTTGGATGTTTTCTTTGAGTGTGCTAAAATCCAAACTGAGAGGGACACCTGCTCACATCGTATTTCTTGACTCTGCAGGAAATAATAAGGTAGCCATATTAAAGTCAAGAGTGTTTATAGCCTTTCAATTTTTGGAACAACCTATAAACAACGAGTGATATATTTGATGAGAACACAAATGTTATCACCCTTAACCATGCAGAAATGAAAGATTGGTGGGAGGGAGGAGAGAAAGTAAGGACCAGAGCACTAAGTGAAGAATCTATAGTTGACAGGACAAATAGGGATTTAAATATTTAAAGGTAAAAAGTTACCTAAAAATAGGACTCTACTTCTGTTAGGAGGATGGAGGAAGAGAAAGTGGGAGATGTACGTGAGCTAAATCCTCATACACTCTAGCAGGAAACATACAGAAGACACACAAAGTGAATAAATCAAGAATAGAGATAAATTGGAAGTCTTTAAAAATATGGAGGTAAACCTATAAGGCCTAAACCCAGAAATGGCTAAATATGATTGCCTTGGGGGAGTAAACCTGAGGGTGGAGAGGAGTATAGCTGAGAACTCAGCATATCTTCCTGAACTGATTTTTAACCACATGCATGTATTACATTGATACATTTTTTTAAAAGTCAGTTTCAAAACTTTGGCTACATGGTGTATGATAGCAGAAAATTCTTATGTGCCAGGCACTGTTCTAAGTGCTTGACATTAATTTCCTCATTGGTCCTCTCAACAATCTTGTAAAGTAGGTCTCCTAAATTGCATTCTCCCAAATGCAGCCAAAGATTGGAGTGCAAATGATTTAAGGAAGGGCTCCCAAGAGAAGCCAGGAAGGGAGCAAAGGTTGGACTTCAGGTGAAGTCCCAGCCTCATCCTGATTCCAGGGAGCTCTGAAGCATAAATTGCACCTCAGGGTTTATCCTATCTTGAAGAGTCCCTGCATTCCTTCTATTCCTCCCTGCACCGATGAGTCATTGGTTCTGGGGTGAAGTGGGGCATAAACTATAAACATATTTAGCTCTTCTTAAAGGGGAAGTGGCTTCAGTGCCCAAGAATCAAATAACTTCTTAAGAATCAGAGCACAGTATTTTAGAACTACCATCAGAGGTGATGATGCTACGTAGCAGGCCACATTAAGGTACGCTTAAGAAAAGGGAAATCGCCCTCAGAGAGACAAGATATACATTTCCATGGAGCTAATCTATAATGGATTGGTGAAAGCACAATTATAAGAGGTCTCCTCAACTCACTCTCTTGCTCTCCTTCTCACTATATATGTGTATATATACACACACACAATATTATATATTACATCATTCTATATTACATATATTTACAATATCATATATATTATTTTATATATGCATTACAGCAAGCCACATTAAAGACACAGATAGTCCCCAGGCTTCAAAAACTTGGTCAGTTAATAATTACTGAACAAAACGGAGCTGTTCCTGCTCTCATAGTGCTTAGAGTTCAGCTGCATTGAAAGCCTTGAGCTGGTGAAAGCTTTAGCATTGATGTCCATCAGATGGAGGGTACTAGAAGTACAGAAGACAAACACCACAGAAGCCAATTGTGTGGTTGGAGGCTGTGACCTCTCTGGTCCAGCTGGCAAGTACATCCCATTGTGCAAATATATGTGACCATTATATCTTTCAGCAATTGGCATGCCTACTTCTGTATCCATGCTTATCTGGCAACCTTCTGAAAATAAGGATTTCCATGGAATTGTCCTTCACAAGCAGAGAAGGTGTTGGCTAAAGGACAATCACATTAGTTCCCCTTGATGATTATATTTCTCTTTGTAAGTTAAAATGGGCGTTCTGGTTTTATAATCTGTCTTCCTTGGTTTGAGTCAGCATGTGATATTCTGATCCATCCTAGGACACTCATTAGATTGAGTGTCTTGAGCTCCTTAGGTTGAGGGTAGACTCTGGATGGAACTGACTTCACCTTTGGCTCCGTTGATGACACCAACTGTGGCATGAACCTTCTTTTGAAAAGTCAACAATAGACATTTGTTCTTGATAGTCTAAGAAATATTCCTTTAGGATGCTAGTCCCCACATATATATTCCAAGAAAACAAAGGTGTTCTGTAGCCAAAACCTTTGGGAGGCACCACATGTTGTGTCCTATTTTTGGCAATCCATAGTGAGCATTAGAATGTTGATAACTAGAATTTCAGCATTAAAGAAACCTGATTAATATTTTCCATCCCACGCTGACCAAATTCATTTGACCTTGCAATTCCATTGTCTTGCTTTTTTTGACGCAAACTTATGCATATGTATGGAACTAATATCGTGAGGGGCCCACTTAGAAATAACCTGAAGGTGTCTCTGTCTATTATAGTCAGAAATGACCACTGTGATAATGAAATAGTTTTATACATACATATAAATACAATTAGATGCATATAATTTATATAGTTTATATCAAGGTCTCTGAAGGAAGTGGTGAGCTATTTTCAGTATAAAATAAGCCTAATGAAATTCTTAAGTTTACCTCTAATAAGGCTACATGGATTAATCCATGTGGTGAATTTATCCAGTGTGGTGAATCTGGTTAATTCATACTGAAGAGAAAGTTTAAGTGAGTGTAATAAACATCCTGGATTGATTAAAAAATGTAAATATGTGCTAAGGGGTATGTACATAACAATTTCTTAACACATGCAGTTTCCTTAAAGGCAAAGTATTTCAGATAGTCTGGTAGGAAAGGAGAAGGAAATACAAAAAAGGGACTTAAAGTGTGCAAAGGTGGGAAACTGGAGCTTGGGTGCTCTAGGACCAGCTAGGACAAGCTGGGGGTTACTTGCCCCCTTCCCAGACTCTGGGAAGGCATGACAACTATGGACTTTTAGCTGTGAGGAGCCTGGTGTGGATATCTTGCTCCCCAAATAAGCCTATAGCATGAGTAAAGAAGGAAAATGCAGTTCTATCAATACTAAACTTTTAAATAAGATATTCCTTAAGCAAAACATTTAAATAACCCTCTTCTGCCTTTTCCCATCAAATTTTCAAGTATCCTTCAGGTGTTAATCCAATATCACATTAGAACCCCTAAGATTTGAATGTGCATTTTAACTGAATTCTGGTAGATAGATCCTACATATTCCTTGATTTTGCTTGATTGATGCTTGCATAACCTGCAGGGATTCCACAGATTGTATATGGAAACACTGATTCTTGATATGAAATCCGGTTAACATATGAGACCAAATTTATCCATCAGAGAATCCTAACCCTGCCACAATAACTGGTGTCCTTCCCTGTGGAGTACGGCAGAGGCTTGGTAAAGAATAGGGCAGAACAGTGGTTCTCCTTGGATGTCAGTTCTCTGTGCTCTGCACATTCTCCAGTACAAAAGATAATCAAGTCGTCATTGTTGTTTGTTTGCTTTTTGAGACATTTGAGAGTCACCATCTGTGCCTCACTTTCTTCTTGATACCATATGTGTTTAAGGACAAAAAATACATTCGGGAGAAATAGGAAGCAGCTCAAAGAAGTGCTCATGTAACATTCAATCTCATTGTCTTTTCTCCACGAATGTGTAAAACAGTTATTTACATCCTTGGTGGCCTCTTCTTAGAAGGCCAATCTATCTTGGAGGTTAAAATGTTTAAAATAGTAGCTAACATTTATTGAGTATGGTTTTTCCAAGAAAATGTTTACTTTTTATAAAAATAAAAGTAGAAGAGAAGCCAATTTCACTAAAAAATGATGCTATGGATATGGGGGAAAGGGAAAAAGTATGTTTATTTTATATTGCTATGTTAATACAATAATTATTTAAATTTGGCAGACAAAGCAATGCATCTTGTCTTTCAAAGCATCGGTGCTTCCCTTTCCCTTCAAATGGAGATTTGTAGAAGAAAATATTACAGGCAATTCAATGGCTACTGCACCTGGTTTAAACACAGCACTATGTTCACTCAAATTTCTTTTAGGCTATAGACACATGGGCCAGTGCTTATTTTCATGGTTGATTTAATCCATCCCTTCTGCCAGTGTGGGGATTATTCCCTACAGTTATTCTCCAGTATCTGTCAGTTCAGATTAAAAAAAGTTAAGTGACAAAGATGCAGTGGCTGATTCCTTTAGAAAGCTGTGGAAGCCAGAGTGTATAGCAAGAGATTTCTTTTTAAGAATCTGACTATGCTCTCTCTTTAATTTCCCCTGTATCATCACAAATCTTTCTTATCTAGGGTGAACTTTAAACTTCCTAAACAAGCAATTCAATTTTGTGCCTGTACAACAACTTCAGCGTTGCCAAAAGAGCTTTATAGATCTCACTTTATTGGTTCTTGCTTATTTTTAAGAAGAGGAAATAGAGTATTAATACATTTCCTCTCACTTTACAGATGAGGAAATCTAAGACATGATTCTAGGACCACATGTATCCTAACTTTGCTTTGCTTTCACAATACATAATAATACTTTCCTTAAGCTACATCTATTTTTATATTTTGAAAGATTCAAAAATATGTCTTTGCTAGATTTGCAATTCCATTCCAGTCTCTTTGAAAAGAAACCCATAACAAAATGATTTTAATTGTGTAGCAAAATGTTATTCCTGTTAAATGTTAAAAGTTACTTATATTACAGCATAAATAATATTACTATTCTCATTCTTATATTCCCTTTCCATCTCTCTAGTAGAATTCTTTAGTAGGAGAATGAATATACTGCATGAGTAATTTGGTTATTTTGTACTGATGTGCAAATTAGTCATTCAATTCATGTAATTTTTTTTAAAGGCTTTCATACGTAGTAAGTTAAAAAGAAGGCAACTAATAGTTTTAATGAAATAATTATATTAATGATAAACTCTACTGGGAGAAAAGGGTCATCAAAAAAGAATCCTGGGAAAATTCAAAAAAAGCAATAGATTCTGGAATATTAATGGGGCTAGGACATAAGATGGTTGCATTACCTACATGAGTTCAGATGTTTATACAAATGTCTCTTGGATTTTTGCCAGGATGGTTGGTCTTGCTTATGGGGAGTACAATTGTAGTATTTTTACTTTGTATAATGCAGTATAGACAAAAGAGGCAAATACAAATGTTTCAATCAAGATAGGTTAGGTTATGCTGTGGTAACAAGTAACCTTAAAATCCCAGCAGTTTACCTCTTTATATGTCATAAATCAGCTTAGTTCATTGCAGTCACATTGGTGCCCAAGCTGAAGGAGCAGCCACTATCTTGAACTTTACCAGAAGGAAAGAAGCTTTTGAGGGTGGGAATTAAATGCTTTGGCCCAGAAGTAACCCTCATCACTTTCTCTTGCAACTCCCGGGCCAGTGCTAGTCACGTGGCACCACCCAAACACAAGGAGACCAGGAAGTGTCGTACTCTCAACTCCCAGAGAGGGAGAGAGCCAGAAAAATTTGCACTAATGACCTCCACAAATGCCTCACTCTGCCTCTGAGATAGTTTTTATATTTATTAGTTTCTTTCCGTGGATTTCCCTTAGTTGAACCTCATTAGGCCTTGTCTGGATCATTGAAAGAGCCTTTTAACTGACCTCTGATCTTTTGCCGTCCTCTCCAACTTCTCGCTCTCTCGCTCTTTCTCCCTCTCATTCATTAAATTAACTAATATTATCAAGTCTTGTGCCAAGTACCCATCTGCCACGAGAATTATCTTTCTAAAACACTGATGGCGTTATCCCACTAACTGGAAAAAAGAAAAAGGACTGTATGATATTTCTCATAGCCCAAAGAATTAAACCATTGTGCTGAGCCCATTACTGGAGAATGAGTGCACTCTGGGTTCAGCCCAACTTTGCAGACACATTCTAACCTCTTCTGATAACTTCACTTCTAGTTTGGGGTAGAAGCTGGTGCTGCATGGCCATACCCAGCCAGCAGATGGGAATGCCCCACTCCCACACTTACAGAATCGGGGCTTTAAAAATGCTTGAAATGGTTGACAAGAGTAAACCAAACTCAGGAAAGCCTCTAATAAAATATGCATTGTCCATTTTTCCTAAAACACACACACACACACACACACACACACACACACGGAGAACATCTAGAAGGTCTGTATGACTCTGTATGGGAACTGGAGCTGAGTAGCAGCAGCCCTCTCAGGAAGGGCTGGGACCCACAGTAGCCAGAATGAATTGCCCTCCTCTGCACTCCTGTACGGGGACAGAGTGTTATGCCCTGCACTAAGATTAATGTGTCCCTGGTTGCTTCTTTTACTGAATAGCTTCCTAACGAAGGTAATCATATTTTATTCAGGTCCTTTTGTTGTTTTTGTTGTTTTAAAATCTTCCTGCTCTCTCTCTCAGCAACCTGCATATAGTAGATGTTCACTAAAAAAATTAGAAGTAATCGTAGGGAACTGTATTGGCCACTTGCTAACTTCAGCTTATTCTCCTTACCTGTCATGTACCGTATGCCTGCTCTGGTTTGGTTCACAAAAGAGCAGATAGCATTAAAGAATTCTTGAGGTTAAAGGGATTCACTACTCAGGTTTCTAGCAGATTACTTGTAAATCACGTGACCTCTGAGCATGTGAGGAGTTGTAATTAACTTGGGGAATGTTATAGATTTATTTTTTTTAAAGTCAAATTCCTGTGCTCCTTTTTGTAACTATACAGACCAAGGCAGCCACCCTGATGCATCTGGAGTCATGTCCTCAAAATTCTGCAGGATATTTTTGTTTATGAACTAGCAAGTTATCAAAGGAAGTGAATGAACATCTAAGGATTCAGGATTCAAGGTGTGCCATAGAAATTCAACATGAAATATGTATATAAAATGTGGTCAAAGAGAAAATGACAGGCTGAGAAAGCCCTGAAAGGTTATCTGGATAAACAGAAAAGTGCTTCAGGTGGATCTGAGATGGACAGATTAAATCATAATCTTAGAAGAGTGAAAAATGTCATCCTAACCCAGGGCTGACCCAAATACCACTCAATCTGGGAGAGATATAATAGAGCATATGGATTAAGAGGGTTTAAGTTGAAGGTCAGGTTTTTAGTATGTCCAGGCTGGCAGGATGTAAAAGCCAGCCAGGCATAGCAAACATGTTGCCCTGTTGAGTGAGTGGCTGATGGAAGATCCAAACCACAAGCAAGGTGCATGCAGGGACCCACGGGTCAGTTACTCTCCCGTCTTCCCATATGGCCACACTCCATTCATTCCGTGCCACTAGCAAATGCACGCTCTGTAACCAGGCTAAAGTAAAGGATGGGTGAGCACGACATCACTAACAGGACTGGTAAAACACCACTTCCAGACACTTTCTAATCATAATAAATTAAAACATTTAGTAACCAAGAAATGGAAAAATAAGCACCACAAGTACTCACCATCAAATTGGTTTCACTGATCAACACC
>VBSM01002217.1:13822247-13865560 GCA_008086735.1 Cheirogaleus medius
CCACCTTGGCCTCCCAGAGTGCTAGGATTACAGGCGTGAGCCACTGCGCCCGGTCTGAGACACATTCTCTTAAAAGAATGTGAGAGACCACATTCAGATAACTTTTATTAGAGTACATTTTTATAATCATTCTATTTTATAGAACAATTTTTATTGTTGTTAACTTCTTTCTGTGCCTAATTTATAAATTAAACTTTATAGGTATGTAAGTATAGGAAAAAACATCGTGTATATATAAGGTTCAGTACTATCCATGGTTTCATGCATCCACTGGGGTTTTGGAATCCATTGCCCACAGGTCAGGGGGGACTACTGTATCTCTTTTGTAGCTGTTATCCACATTGTAATGTATTAGAACATTGGTGTCCTTGTTCCGATCATGCTGAGACTCTAGAGCTGTGATAAGCCTTTTTGGATCATGAACCTCTTTGAGAATCTGATAAAAATATATGTCCTTTCCAGAGGATATGCCAAAATTGCATAACTTTTCAGGAGATTTCAGACTCTTCTGAAGCCCATTCAGAGACACCTACCCATGGCTAAGACTCTCTGCTGGGAGATCAGGGTCCAGATCAGGGCAAAGGGCATAGGCCTTCTCAGAAACGCACGGCCCTTGCTGTGTCCACTGCCGGGAGAGGTAGTTCTTTGACAGAGGTTCAGAACTTGGAAGGCGGGCAGAGGCGGTTGAAGGAACTCTGGCCCCTTGATGGTCTTGAGATTCTTATCTATGCTCTGGACCTCCTAGATGGGAAGAATTAAAGACTGTGCCTGCCACATGGGGATTCATTCTGAGTGAGCTCCAGGTGAGAGCCAGACTATCCCGTAGAGAGGAAAAGCTCTCTGGGCTTTTACTAAAGTCATGTTTGAATAGTCCACCTTCATCTCACTTTCGTTAGAGGGGCTTACAGGGATCCTACGGTAGCAGATATCGGACACTACAGTGCGCTGCTAGACCAGGGTGCAGACTTGTAAAGAGGCTATCTGGGAACTGGGTAGACATCTCTTAACTCTTCATCTATGTTATAAAGAAATATGATTTTAAACAGTATTTTTGGAAAGAGCTATTGTGTTCTGTGAGTCCTACCCCTTCAAGGAGTAGGGGCTCTTTCCCCTTCGCTTCATGCCGAGGAAGGGGGGCTTCCATGAAAGGACAAAGAGAGCTTGTTTTTGTCCTTGTGGTAGGGGGACACATCAGACCTGCGTTGGCCTTTTGTTGGAAAATGCTAAAGGTAAAAGACAGGCTGGTTAGGGGCTCTAATAGGGAAGCTAGGGAGGGATGGCAGCCCTAGTGGCTGGCACTTGAGGTTTGCGTCAGAACTTCCTAGGGGCCAGATGTGGGCTGCGTGCACGAGAGAATGCTGGTGTGGCCCGTCTTAGAGCCTGTCTGAGAGAGCCTCATGGAGGTGTGGACATAGCTCAGAATGGAGAATTTAGAGGTAGTGCATCATCCACATCAAAGTATAGACTTGAGAAGCTGGGATTGGGAGGTTTCCAAAAAACCGTAAAATCAACCCTCAGAAAAAGAGTCATCTGTAAATATTTCCAAGTCCAGTGAGCACGAAGCCAGCTAACCGTAGTGCCAGTCAAGTAAGAACTTTCCTGCTTTCCTTTTCCTCCCCTCTCAAATGGTCAGCAGCTGGAGAGGCGAGGAGGAGCCAAAACTTTAGGTGGGGAACAAACAGAGAGTAGACTAATTCCTTCCCCCAAGCATGCCTTTTGCTTGAAACTCAGTTGAGAGAGAGTAGACTAATTCCTTCCCCCGAGCATGCCTTTTGCTTGAAACTCGGCTGAGATGTAGGATGTGAGAGGCCTTGGGTGGGAGTGGGGGCTGAAATTTCAACTCAAGTTGGAGTTTTGACTATTAACTACATCTGTACATTCGAGACTTATTAAACTGAAGCAGTGTTTGTATCACCTAGCAGTGACCAGGGAGGTTGTGAGACCTCCTTGTGCTGGAATTTGGGGGCAGAGGAAGAACCAGCCCTGTCGAATGAGTTTAAAGTGACAGTGGGGGTTGAAAGCCCTGCTGGTTCAATGTATCCTTGCACTAACTCCAGAGGAACGGAGCCTTTGTTGTTTTTTCCTAGGAGAGCTGACAGGCTCCTTTGCAGCAGACACTTAAGAACCACTGGCTTAAGGGCTGTATTTTCTTCTGTGTCTTTTCTCCTTTCCTCCCTGGTATTGCCTTTGTGGGTCTAAGACCTAAAACATTAATAATGGCTCCCTTTCTTTGGAAACATTCGTTTGGCATTCTACACATATTTGTTGACTATATACTGCAGAGGCAGTCAAACTTCAGGGTTCAAAGGTACTTGTAAAAGTGCTGATTCCGGGGCTCCACCTCCACAAAATTTGATTACATAGCTCTGTAGTGGGCTGAGGGATTGGCACTCTTTAAACAAGCTTCTGATGCAGGGGGTACTTGGGCCACTCTTGAATAGCAGTGGTCTCTACGGGGTGCCAGGCATGGTGTTGGGTGCCTAGGACACCACAAGGAACCAGACGTATTTCTTACCCTCAAAAAACCTGACAGTTTGGTGGCATATGCAGATAGCTTGAAAATTATTAATATGTTTGAGCATATGTTTCTTTGGCAGTGTTTAGAAACAATGAGACAGTGGTAGGGTTAGTCTAGGAAGTGAGAGGAAAACCCGTTGTAAGCGCTAAGAAAGAAAGGTTTTCTAAAGCAGGGGGGTCAGACTGGGGAGCAAGGGAAAAAGAAGGGTGAGGTCTTTAAGAGGCTGCCACAGTGAAAGAGTGACTTGTAATCTAAGGATTCCTTCGCCAGCACTCTGCCAAATATATGAGAATCGGAGCTGGCAGAGTCCTTGGAACTCATCAAACCCAATCTCACCCTTGAGAAATAAGAAAAATGAGACCAAGAGACCTGAAATTATTTGCTCAAGTGCACACAAAGGAAAAGATAGGATTGTTTATCTGTATATTTTGAATATATCTTGAACCAATAAGCACTTATACTAGGGGGAGTCTTACTGGCTTAGAATTCTAGAGGCAGTTCTACACCTAATAGTTAAAATCTCTGTGAATACATGATTAAATGAGGAAGATAATTAGAAAGGGAACCAAAAGCTTCTTTTTAAAGTACTGTTCTATCTAAGATAATACAAACAAGTAGGAAAAAAAATCCCCACGGTAATTTATTAGCTCTTAGCTTTTGACCATAAATTATTAAACCTGAAAAATACCATTGGCACAAAAACCGAGTTGTCTATTTATCTTCATTTGTTCAGGCAACATGTATGTACTGAGTGCCTACCATGTTCCAGGCACTGTGATGACTCCCAAGCAAACTTGAAATATTAAAGAAAGAGCCATTCACATTAGAAAGGGCTACGGCCCTCTCTGGGTGTGCGCTGGCTTTTTACAAAGCATCAGTGTGTGCCAGTCACGCAGGCAGCTGATTTCTAGGTCCCGCTGACTGGGAGTCAGTTTCACATGCTACTGAGTTGGGTGTCCTCTGGGAAATGTTATCGCTCCAATACATTCAAGGCCGGGAGAGGCAACTCAACAGCACCTACTTCCTTCTAGAATAAAGGACAACTTAACTGCATAGGAGGTGGGAGGAGAGAGAGAGAGAGAGAGAGAGAGAGAGAGAGAAATTTCTACTCTGGAATAAAGTGTCGCACTTATTTCAAAAAGGAAGGTGCGCTCCTGATTCTTCACTCAGGAAGAACATCGGAGCCCTCGCTCTCAGACTGAGACAACCCCACGGTACTGGGAAGCTTTTGCCTCTTAGGCCAGGCTGCCGTGTGTGCCTTTTGGTTTTGCCCCTCACTTATCAAAGCGAAAGAATTTAGAGAGAATGGATATTCAAAAGATTCAAATCCACATGAGTTTTTTCCCCTCTTATTATTGGGCAGTTAATAAAATCAAGTCCTATTCTGAAATTCATAATTGCACCAACAGTTCATCTGCCCCCAGCCACAGCAAAGTGGAGCAAGCGGACTGAGGGATCTGCTGCCTTGTCTTAGAAATAAAGACCGTGACAGTCTGCAGAGCCACACGCACGAAGGGAACTGAGAAACCTAAAGACTTTCGGATGAGACAATACACAGAGGACTGTGTGCTGTACCAGCTTCGGTGCCCCCAAGTTGCAAATCTTACATGGAAAGTAAAAGAACTTTGCAAGTGTGGGGACTACTTGTCCCCAGCTTTGCTTGGACCCTCACCCTTGTGGAGTGGCTCACTCACTCTGTAACCAGTGGGTACTGGGTAGGAACTCAAGGGGTCACAGGGGCAAGCTCAGTTTCTATCATAGGCTATTCCTCAGCCATATTGCCTGGGAGCTTAACCCCTTGTTGTCAGATCTTCTCATGTGAGTCCCTAGATCTGGTGCGGATGGGTGTCAGGTGCAGCTCTGAGTAAAATCGCAATTAGGCTTTGTTAGTATTAGAATTAAATAAAGAAATCAAGGCCAGGTGTGGTGGCTCATACCTATAATCGCAGCATTTTGGGAGGCCGAGGCAGGAGGATCATCTGAGCCCAGGAGTTTGAGACCAGGCTGGTCTCAAACATAGCAAGACCCCGTCTCTCCAAAAAACATTTTTGAAAATTAAAAGAAAGGAAACCAAAACACTAAGTTCCTACTTGTGTTCAGAGGGTTCCCAGCAACAAGATAAATTCATATCCATAAGCTGAGTGACTTCAGTGATACTGTTAGAGCACTTAAAACAGGAGCACTGAGAAGATAGCAAGTCAAATATTGAAGCCTGTCAATACTATTTCTAAGTTTTCTACTACTGTAGCTATTATTGCTGGTATGACTATTACTACTCTCATTGCTGTTATCAATATTATCATTGGAACACAGTGGTAAATAGAACTTGAACTCAAGGAAGACTCCTCAATCTGCTCTCAACCAACTTCTCTCACCTTAAATGGTAGGATTTTCTCACAAGACAAATATACCCAAAGGAAAAAATAATTAACTTGGGGCAAACTATTTAAATCTTAGATCTTTTGTCCTTACAATTAGAAAAGTTGGTGATTTCATATGGATGCTATAAAGCTAAAGTGAAATAGTGCATGCAAAGCCCTAGGTCAACGCCACCTATGAAGTAGGAACATCAAAAATATTAATTCTTTCCTTTCCTTTCTCCTGAACCCACCACTATTCCTGCTGCTGGAGGCTCCAACCAGGCCTGAAGGGAGAGATCTGTGAGATGGGGGGAGAGGAGTTTGAAGGAGGAAGGGGAGTGGACTAAAGAGGAATAATAGGGGAATCCTAGGTAGCAGGGCTGCGTTGAGAGGCCACTGGTATAGGAGGGCTGCCTGCCTGGAAGACGAAGAGAGTAGGAAGGAACTGCCCGTGAACTAGCGGGCATTTATTTTTCTAACAATACAGATTTATTGGCCTGAAAATACAAACTAACACAATCAAACAGTTTATGGATCATTCACTGAGTACCTATTATGTGCCACACTTAACCTCCTATTACTCTTACAAGATCCCCCGGTGGTTATTTTGCACATACACCTTAAGGGACCTGTGCCAAGGACGAGCCTCAAGCCAGGCCAGGAAAGTTCTTCTTGCAGTGATCCTAGAGTCTGCACACTTCCCTGGAAAGAACATTTACAAATAGAAAGAAGATCCTCTCAGATGGTTTATAGAATTAGAGTAGCAAGCCTCCCTCAGAAATCCTAACCCATGCAGAGCTACACATAGTAGCTATCCCCTACTCAACAATGACTGCGAAACACAAATTTTTCTTTCTATGGCTGTAAAACAGGACACTAGAACTGACAGAACCATAAATCTCAGTCACGGAAGTGCTATGAAATACAGTGGATAGTTAAGAACATAGAGGTTTGGGGTTTTGTTATGTTTTAATTTTGATCACCTGAAGCTTTATTTATACCATCTTTAGGAAGATCATCACTGTCATGGTTCCATGGTCAAAAGTTTCTTAAAAAGTTGTCCACTTTCAAGTTCAGGAGGCTGACTGTTGTCATTTGGGCTTAAGAAGGTCAATTTCTAAAGAATTATTGGGAACAATCCTTTTCTTTTGCTATGGTTTAGTTCATGTAGCCTATAAAATAAAATCATAATTAATTTAGGTTGCAACCTTCCAGGCCAAATAAGTATTTTTTTAAATGTAAGAATAAGTGTTTTAAATTTTGACTGTTGTATTGAATGCTGTTATGAATTCCGTATCTTATCAACTGGACTCAGAAACAGGAATAACCATATAAAACATGATGATTAGGAAAATAATAACAACAAAACATAAAAGCAAACAAATAAAGATATTTGTTTCATGCTCTTCCTTACAACTTCCCAGCTAGAACGTGCCCTCTCATGGAAATGCCCAGAACTAACTCAACTCTTTTTAGAATCTTTAGCTCCTTTTCATAAGATTGTTTTATCCTTACTTTAGGGAAATATAAAATCTTGCTTCAACCAAGGCCCATGTCTGGCTGGGAGAAATTGCCTGGAGATCTTATTAATGACAATTTTCAAAAGAAGTAGGCAAGGACCTGCTTACTCAATTATAGTAAATGGATTTCTCCTGTTGGAATGACTGTTGAATTGTAAGGCCACTCAACCAACTACACTGGACTCCTACCCACAGGGAGTGCTGCGATTCAGAGTGCAGTCAGCAGGAACTGGGTGAAGAAGCCAGGGACCTGCAGTCAGGAGTATAGCTCCAGTTCCCAAATGTAAACGTCTGCAAAGCACCATCGCACACAATAGAACGAGGAAACCATGTCCACGGCACCCCAGAATCTCATGTATGCATAGCTCGCAAAATCTCAAAGCAGAGGAATTTGGGGGTTCTTTGGACTAAACTCCTTTACATGGTGGGAATTTCTTCCATAGGGCCCCTGTCAGAAAATATCCAACATCTTTTTCACAATCTCCATTGGCAGGAAAGCTCAGTGTTTATAAGAGACTGATCTCATCGTTGGCTCTGACTGGAAGGTGATTTTCTTGGAAAACCAAAAATTCACCTTTCTGTAAATGTCCAAATTCTATTTCTGCAGCAATCCCTAAAAAGTCTTTTTTGACATTTCTTCTAATACATTTAGGGTCAATGAACAGGAAGGCTGGGTGTTCATCAGATTGTCCTAACGGACTCCTCCTTGTGCTGCCCTTCACCCTCTGGGCTCACTCTGGTTCAAAACTGTTAAGGGGATGGGTGGGAAGGGTGGACATACACCCCAGAGGATGTACTTATTCATTCAATAAATGCTTGAATGTCTACTATGTTCCAGGCACTATTCCAGGAAGAAAGAAACAGGCAAAACAGATAAACATTTGTGTCCTCGGGGAGCTTACATTTGAGTGGGGGGAGATACATAGGAAACAAGATACATAAAGAAAAGGAGTGTGTTAGATGGTGGTAATTACTACGGGGAAAATCAAGCAGAGAAGAGAAAAAGAGACTGTCTGGAGGATTGCAGTTTTGGATTGGGCAGCAAGGAAGCCTCTCCCAGTAGGTGAGGGAACAAGGCATCCAGACATGTGGTGAACGACTCTTGCGGCAGGGACACCGGTGCAAGGCCAGCTGTGTGGTTGATGTTCAGGCCTCGGGAAGGAGGGGAGCAAGGCTGGAGAGCGTGGGGCAAGAGGGGAGGGAACGGGAAATGGGTTGGAAAGATCAGGGACACCAGAAGGTACGAGAGCTTGTGAACCATTGAGAGGACTTTGGCTTTTACTCTGAGTGAGGTGGACTTTCAACTTGTTTGTTGAGTGAATTTTCAGGAGTGCTATATTCCCTGGGCTCTTACATAGTACAGGAGTCCCTCCTTATCTGTCACCCACGGTCAGACGATATTATATAGAAAATTCCAGAAATAAACAATTCATAATTTAAATTGCGTGCCATTCTGAGTTGAGTAGCGTGATGAAATCGCGTGCTGTCCCACTCTGTCCTTCGAGGGATGTGAACTGTGCCTTTGACCAGTGTATCCACACTGTATCTGATACCTGCCTCTTAGTCACGTAGTAGCTGCCTCGGTTATCAGATCGACTGTCGCTGTATCACAGTGTTTGTGTTCAAGTCACCCTTAGTTTACTTAATAATGGCCCTAAAGCACAAGAGTAGTGATGCTGGCCATTTGAATGTGCCAAAGAGAAGCTGTAAAGTGCTTCCTTTAAGTGAAAAAAATGAAAGTTCTCTACTTAATAAGGAAAAAGTATAGCATATATGGGGTTTGGTACAGTGGTTTCAGGCATGCATGGGGGTCTCGGAATGTATCCCTTGGACTCCTATAGTGGCTCTAAGGCTTGGGTGACTGCTTGGCTTGGTATAAAATACTTAGGTCACTGTTTCTCTCAAAACTTCTTTCAGTTTGCACCACCATCTTCTGCATTGAGTATTTCTCTGGAGAAGCTGGAAATCGGCTTACTATTTGTTCTTTCTAGATAGCTTGTTTCTGATGCCTGTGTGCCTGAATAATTAACCTTTAAGTTCAGTAACGGTACCAAAACATGCCTTATGGCAAGCATTCTCTATTATTTTTTTTCTCCGGAATATATTTCTCATGCTGATTCAGCCCTTTCTTCATTTCCCGATAATTTTTTCTGCTATTAATACATTTTCCACTCTTTGGAAAATCAATTACTGAACATTTCTGTTGGATCACTAACGTCTATCCCCTATGTCTTTTACCTTCTAGTCACTCTAATCTGTGATTCCTTTCCTTCTACTTTCACTGCAGAGAGATATATGTGTGTTCTGCTCATTGATGTTCCTAATTTATTAATCCGTTCTTTAATAGTAGTATTCTGATTTACAGTGTGTTTTTGTAGCCCCTAATTCTTCCTTTAAAAATTTCATTTAGTGTCACCATCACCTCTGTGAGGTCTTGTTTCATTAATTACATGCCCTGTTTCATTTCCTTTATAGAGGAATTTTTTTCTTTTTTAAAAGATTTCTTCAGGATAAATTCTTTGCTTGGCCTTTGCATACTTTGTTCCTTTATTTTACACCTAGCCGTGTGTGTCTCTGTCTATCACGGCCTTTACGTGTGACTTTATCTATACCCGCAGCCATTGCTGTCTCTGTCTTCATCTCTACCTACGCCAAGCAGCTAGATGACTGCGTTACTCCCGTCCTGTCTAATGCCATCACATCATTTATCCATTCATCCATTAATTAACCTGTTCATTCAACAAATATTTTTTGGCCACTGGTAGGTGTCAGGCACTATTTTGGGGACTAAACATAAGTCAGGGATAAAAATGGGCAAGAATCTCTGCCCTTGCGGAGCTTACATTCTAGCGGGGGAGACAGAAAGTACACAACCAGCATCGCACTCAGGCGCGTGACCTAACGTGGTACAAGGTGGTGGCGAGTGCCATGGCGAAGGCGGTGGCGGGCAAGGTGGCAGGAGTGCAACCACTAACTCCTAGAGAGGTCTGAGCAGAGGAGTGATACGACTTAAAGCATTTTTGTTTTAAAGGAGATCCCTGGCTGCTCTGCACGAGCATAGCATGTGTCTACGCGGCCACTCTTTCCTCTTGCACAGTGTGAGTGGATTCCCCTGAAGCCTTGTCCTTACTTAGCAGAGATCTTTTGCCCCCTCAGAGCTTCTGTTGAGGGATGGGGCTTTTCATTGAGGGGGTGAGGAGGGGGAAGAGGTCAGCTGGGATCTCAGACAGCCACCTGGGAACTTGGGAATCCACTCCCCATTCTCTCTTCTGAAATATTGTTAAAACCACATACTAGGATGACTCTACCCAAACTGGATGTGTCTTGCTTCCCTGGAGGTTCACCCTCCTAATTGTCTCCCCCAGTTCAGGTTGATGTCCCTTTCACTCTAGGTCGTCATGGTCCTGCTTCACGTCCTCACTCCTCTCTTGGACAGAGGGTGGGCAAAGGCAGGCAGCTGGTGGGGCCCCTGCTGTGGGGGCGTAGGGGACTTCCTCTCGGGCCCTGTCTCTGAGTCACGGACTCCCTTGCTGCCTTTCATTCAGGCAAACCGGTGCTTTCAGTTCTGGGCGATCCCAGTGCTGCCTTTGTCCTGGCTGGGAGAACAAAACTAGCATGTTGTACACATGTAATGTGACATGTGATCCTTTAGCATCACAGAATATGAACTGGTGTGTGGCAGTGTTTTCTTAATTTTAAAAAGAACCAGTCCTGTTTTAAGGGGACTGTATCTTCATTTTGATATTTAAGGCAGTAACACCTGAGGATTTGGAGATCGATCTCTAAACTGGTGGTGAGAATGATGGTCTTTTATTTAAAAGTCTGTGCTATGGATGACAATCTCCTTTGTGTTCCTGAGTCTTATGAAATGAAAACTTAACCAGACATTTGTGTATAAACCTATAAGGACACTTGTCCCTTCCACATCTAATACCTAAAGCAGTTATTTTCCTAAGTGTGTGTAATGTGTGGAAACTTACTTCAGCTACTTTTCAACCTTGGAAAGTTATTTTTTAAAAAGAAAAAAAAAAAAAAAAAAGAAAAGAAAGAAAGAAAGAAAGAAAAGAAAACTGAGATTTAATGCCCAGATCTGAAAGGCTTCCCATCCTTTACAAGACTTTTTTCTTTCTCTTTTTCCACTCATTGTAAAGCACTGTGAAGTGTTGCACTGTGGGGCTATGTACTCCGGATTGCCCTAGATTCAGGGAATTCAGAGTTAAGGCTCCAACGGTAACCTTAACTTTGCCTTCTCGCAGGGTTACAGCAGCCTTTTGTTATGTGATCACATCATCCAAAAGAGCTAAATTCTCCACCGCTTATCTGCCATTCCACCCGCAAAACCCTCTTTGAAGTCGATGGGGCTCTGGGCACGGAGGGGCCAGACATATTATAGGAGAATTAGGCCTTGTGCATTCAAAACTACAAAATGACACATATATGTGCATTTCTTATCTGCGAGGAAAGGTTTAAAAGGCCACAATTTAGCTACCTGACGGTGCCTTGTGGAGGAGCTATAGAGGAAAAAAGAGTGTGAGCTCTTCCATTTATGTAAGTCACATTCCATGTCATGTCACCAACTCGTATAGAGTCGCTGGATGAAAGCGTCCATTGTACAGGAAAGGTAACCTTGTAAAAATGACAAGCGTAGGCTTTCTCCATGTTTTATGCAATTAAAATGTTAACCTTGACATTATACTAGCCCTTCAGTTTTCTTTAAATGCCCTTCAGTTTGTGAACCTGAGGAAAAGTTTTTTTTTTAAAAAAATAAGGTGTAGAGTATCTGTATTGCTGGCCACGCTCCTTCTTGCTGGTGTCTTCTTTGTGGATAGCCAGGGGGATCATCAGCTGTCCCAACCAGTGGTCATGGCCATTGTTTGGGGTTCCCTTTACCATCTTCACTCTCTCATTTCTTCCAGGAACTTTCTTTCCAGAACTTTCTTTCCCATCCTATCTTGCCTCCTCTGCTAGTGAGCGATTAGAAAGGCAGAGGAAGGAAGGGATAGGACTGTTATCGAAGCTTGTTCCATCCACCGTGGTCCTCCCCAGCGTGGCATGGCTAGGCAGGATTTCTTGTAGCATCTCACTCACGGAGGGTCCTGTATCGCTTCTTAAAGAAAATTCCTTGGACGCTAAGTCCTGATTTTCCTCAAATGCAATTGAGTCTTTTTTAGTTCTCTCTCTATTCTGTGCCATACTGCCTCCCTTTTTCTCTTGTCCATAACAAGGAGTGCCTGTTTTCATTATATCTACGTAGGGGAAAAAACAAAAGGAGGGTGGGTGACATGGAGGGAGGCATCCCCTTGGAAAATGCCAGAAAAAGTAGTGTGTGTCTAGGTGTGTATTTGAGCCACAGCACACTGAGGGAGCTCTGAGACACCTCTTCCCTAAATGGCTATGAAAAACCCGGGCTAAAATCAAAAGTGGATGGGGAAGTAGGTGGACCAACTCCTGGGGCCCACAGGGGGAAGGAAACCAGTTCGTTATGGGCAGTCAGGTTGTTTCTGGGAGTGGGGTAGGGGGAGACGGGCACAGGTTGCCTCTGCCACAACTTGGTGGAGCAGAATCACTCCCTTTCTGGCTGCCCTCAGAAACAGTCGCCTGCAGTTTAGAGCTGATGACATTCTGCTTCTTCTGCCTGGTATGGGATAAGGGCAAAGCAAGGGAACCCCAAATCTTATTGTTTTTGAGGACAGTGTTTTGATATTCCAGTTGGAATTATGAAGCTACTTTTACATAGAATCATGGGATAACTTCTCATTCATGTCTGGAGTCCAGTACCAACTTTGGGTGGCTTATGGATTAGGAAGCTTGCAGGGCCAGACCTGACAACCTCCTTTGCCCATGAAGCTATTGAAGCTCAAGTCCCAGGGCCTCTCATGGGGACAGGCCCCTTCAAAGCCCCTGGAAGAGGCCCTAGCACTGCGTCCACCTGACGACATGCTTTACTGAGGTACTTCAATGGCAGTTAGCTGTGTCTGCTGCCTCTTTCCACTTTGAGCCCCACCCCAACCCTTGCCCTCGGCCAGGTGGTACTTGGAGTGGTTGTGGATATTTGTGGGAAATTTGAGTTAGGGATATATTTAGTATGGGTTTACTGGGATGTATTTATGCGGTTTGCAGTTTCTTCCATGAATAGTTAAGTTACAGCTAAATATGTTGGTGTAGGAAGGACTTCTAGCAATATTCCTACCACCCATCTTTGTGACATGGGTGTGCACTGCCATAGGACCTTGTTCAATGGCACTAGCACTGGAAGTGTGTGGATAGTGGAGGCAATAGTTGAAATGTGCAAAGCCAGAGGCTGGTCTATGAAAAATTCTTCTAAATCTCACAACTCTTATAATGAAAGTAATTAGATAGAGTTTCTTCTCAAATTTGACAACAGTCTTAAAACTTTATCAGTAACAAATGAAGCTCTAAGAAACTTTTCTAAAGAAGGAATAATTTTTCAAAAAAAGATTAACCATTACAGAGGAAACGTTAAATAATCTTTCACTAATCTCTGTAGAAATTGATATTCCACAACTTTTGTCATCTGGAGAGGCAGTTGAACGGTATTAACCAAAAACTTGGGACATATTATAGAGTATGACAGATTATATTTGTGGATTTGTGCTGTTTATGGCTTTTTCGCCTTTTTTTTTTTACACTTGTAATTTGCTGTGAGTTTTCCTCATTCTACAAAATATTAACTTTAATACATAATTTTGTATTTTTAATTTCATATTCTTTTTCTTAAAGACAGTTCCCAAAATTATGTAAGCTTCATGCTCTACAACCCCAAATCTGCCCACGTAGAAAGAATATTCTGACCTATTAAAAACTGACTTCACAAAAAGATGTTTTTTAAAGGTGGTGGCTGGGTGTCAGTTATTTTAAATGTATAATAGTAACTGCAGAAACAGCCTTCTGAGGGCATTTTAGAATTCAAATCAATATTTCTCAAGCCATCATTTGGTGAGTGTCCTGGATGTATGAACAATCCATTGTTCTCAAACATCTCATCACTGACTCACTCCCCCGAACCTCTTTTAATGAATCCCTCCAAAATTTTGACCCCAAATCAGAGCTGAAAGCTTGTAATGGCAACACCCTTTAAAAACAGAAGACAAGAAATCAAGAAACAATCTTAACCCCAACCTGGATAGAAACAGGGCCCTCTGGCATAGAAAATTACCTCCAGTTTGGCCAGAAGTCCCCAAACTAAGGATTAACATATAAAACCATGCTCTGTACATGCTGAAATCATATACCAATAGCATCCTTCCTATTTGTAAAGAAGGTTCCTAGGCTTTTGGTGTTCTGCAGAAAATTCTAAATTCCTGGCAAGTTTTTCTGAATTTACTTAGATATTCGGATTAGATAGTGACCCCAAATCAACACTAGAGCTAACAACCCTGAGGCAGTGATTGCAACAGATGCCAGCGTGTGATAATACATTGTAGAAAGTAGAAAGAGGGTCTCCATCACCTCCTTAGTGATGTAATCGTGGTGTGGTGTGGTGGGGCAGGGGTCCATGAGTTTTGGAGATCTGGGCTCAGATCTCTAGTACTTACTAAGTGACCTTGGCTGTGTTACTTAACCTCCTGAGCCTTGGTTTTCTCATCCATAAAGCAAACTTATTGATGCCCACATGCAAGGATGTTAGGAAGAATAAACACGAAGCTGTGGATAAAGTGTCTGGATACTGGTAGATACTCAACCAATGATAGCTATTTTTTCCCTCGTGGGTTTATGCCACCACTGCTGTTTGAAGGTTGACATGTTGTACTCATCAATAATAGCTGCTTTTATAAGCAAGTGTGACTTTATTTTCAACAATGCTAATTTATTGGCTACTGACAGGCTGGCAGTGCTGGTTGATTTAATGTGTTGGGTTCTCTTGATTTGTGAACCTGGTTTTTATTTGTTGGAAGCCTGGAAAGTTTAAATATTGTTCATGTATATAGGATTTCATGGACTGAATTTGCAAATTTTCCCTATGGTTAAGTAACTACAGAGTCAAAGAAAATAAAAAAAAGAAATAGAAATAGTAAGAAGGATTATTCTCAAAGGAAAGGAAATTGAGTCATATTTCAGAGTGGTTAAAATTTTTACTATTCTATTCCAACAAAGAAAACTATTGAAGCTTTCTAAGAGTAAATTTAGCTCCTTTCTTTCTTCTTTTTTTTTTTTTTTACAAATATTCAGTGGAAATCACATACATGACAATTCAAGGTATCAAGCTTCAGGATGTTCCCAGCACATCAAAGAACATTAGCAAAGGCCTGTTTACCATCTTACATTTTCAAAGAGGTCTAATATTGCCAATTTAAGCCAACCATTTCCCTTCAGTTTGAACTCGTATGTTCTCATTGGAATTGCACAGCAGGAGAAAAGCCTCTACAGGAGTCCCACGTGTAAATATGATACTTGAAAACCTCGAAATTTCAACACTGAGGACTGTAAGTGTTAATAAAAACCACAAACACCAGGAAATGTGCAGACAGTTGCTGCGCTTCTGAACAAACATCATGATTACGGCATGAATGCTGGGGAGCAATCTGATTCATCTTGGCCACATGCTAATAAACTCGATATAAAGTCAGAGTGCCATTCTGATTATTTTTTACACTTTAAGAGTTATAAGTAAGGTACCTTTGAGTTAAACACTTTTTGATTTAAATACAATTTACAAAGCTAGAAGATAAGAATTGTCATTGATTATAGAGTAAGAAGTGTAAAATTAGGGACATTATTATTACCAATTGTATGCCCTTGGGCAAGTTACTTGATTTCATTAAGCCTTAACTTCTTTAAAAGTAAAACAGGGGAAGAATACCTTCTTAATAAAGTTACTGTGAAGATCAAATGAAATAATGTTTCTAAAGAGCTTATCTTAGCACTAAATGTCCAATAACGGTAATTATTATTATTTTGGCCCACAAGAGACATAATGGATTTTAGCACCAAATATGTTAACCTGTGAATTTGTATACTATAAAAGAAAAGGGGGTTTTTTGTTTGTTCTGTTTTTTGAATACAGGCTATGTACTTGGCTGGGCAAGGATTAGATGAAGGTATAAATCTTACCCCTTTAACATACCTTACCTAACTGAAAGACTTAATTAAATGATGTTCTGTAAGATTTAATTTTCTCAAATTTATTATCAGATTCTGGTGTCCATAATAATCATTGTCTCAGGGATTTTTAGCTTTAGGCTTACTTTTGGGGTCACTACCAGATCTAATTATCTTAATTCAGTAAAACTGTCCAGGAATTTAGAATTTTCTGCAGGATACCAAAAACCTAGGGACTTCCTTTCCAAATAGAAAGACATCTATTTGTGTGTGCTCTCAGCTTGCATGGGGCATCATTTTTATTTTAATCTTTGGATCAACAACTTCTGTCTAAACCAGGGTTAATGGTCTTCACTTACTATGCCAGAGGGCCCCATTTCTTGTTTTTTTTTTTTTTTTTTTTTTTTTTTTTTTTTTTTTTTTTTTTAATCAGAGTTGAGCTTAGGATTGTTCCTTGATTTCTTTTCTCCTGCTTTTAATTGGCTTTGTTTTACAAAATCTTCTGGCTCTAATGTGGGGTCAGTGTTTTGGAGGAATCCTGTGATACTCATACTTCTACTATAGAAATCGGTTAGCAGAGGTCCAGTAGGAGTTAATCATAGTGAAATGTTTGAGGTTCCTAGATTGTTCAGATGTCCAAGTGACCCACCAAGTGTTGGCTCAAGAGATGTTGTTTGAATTCTATAAAGCTCTCAGAATATCGTTTCTGTAATTTGTAAATTTTCTCTCTTGTGTCCTTGCCCATTTTTTTCTGTGATGCATTTATCCTTTTATTATTGATTTATAAGATTTCTTTATATATTAAAGGTACTTCCTAGCCGGTCATATATGTTGCACCTATTTTTTCTCTGTTTATTATTTATCTTTTCATTTCTGTGGGGTTTTTAATATAAAGATCTTTTACATTTTTATATATTGAATCTTTGAAGATTTTCCTTTATGGACTTGTTTTCTTTGCTTGTACTTTTGGAAATGCCTCATCCCCATGGAGGAGAGATAAATATCACTGAAAGTGCTGGCTCAAGGGGAGGGGGGCATTCTCAGGACTGTGGTTTAGTGAATTAGTCTGATACCACATTTGGGATAGTCTGAAGTAGATCAAAGTGGAAGATGGGGAGGACAGAGTTTAATAATCTTGATAAGAAACAATAGAGATCTGAACTGCATGCTGTTTCATGAATTATAACTTCTTTTTTTCCTCTGAGAATTCTATGAAAAAAAAAGTTTACTCTTTAATTCATGAGATGATTTCTTAGAATTTGTTTAATGTCTCTCCCTCTCTCCTTTCCTTTTCTATAAATATATAAATCATATGTTCATTCCCAAGTCTGTAGCTTGTCGGCACCAGGCCATGGCTGGGTGTGCCGTGCACATCACCACATAGGCCATTGTTCTCACTGAAGTTTTGCTGAAGGAAGGGAGGTCAGCCTAACCTCCAGAGCATCGTCCCACACAATCCAATCCAGAAGAGATCAACTCCTCTTTCACCTTCCAAAAGTTGCAGGAATGAGAATATGGTGAAAACATAGAGGATAATAACAATTACAATCTGAGAATGTTAGGTGTTTCGACGCATCCATATAAAATAGCCAAGTAGAGGAACTAAAGCACAAAGCCGTGCATTGTACTGAAGGTGGTGTCTGTGCTGTAACAGCGGTCGCCTTTTCAAGCACATATGCGAGAGCAGTGGTTCTTCAAGTGTGGTCTCCCACCCAGCAGTATCAGTAGCACTTGGGAGCTAATTGGAAATGCAAATTTTCAGGCCCCACCCTGGACCAACAGATAGAAAACTCTGAGTGGAGCCCAACAATCTGTGCCTTAAAAAGTCTTCCAAGTAGATTCTGATGCACATTCAAGTTTAAGAACCACTGGACTAGATTAGACCTCACATCTAGATTTCCAACATTCAGTGACTCATCACTCCGCAATTATTGCATGCCTGCTATGTTTGCATTCTGACGATATCTGGCTACATGGTAGATGTGCAAGTGACAAAGAAAAGATGCAGGTACACATGTCACCTACTTAAAACATAATTTTGATTTTACTCTAGTTTCTTGGCTCTCATTTATTGCTTCTTTCAAGTCCAGACAGCTGGTACTTATTGAAATTTTGTATGTCTTGTGCTGTGCTAATCGCCATAGAGCTTCTAAGGAATGATATGACATAGCCTGTGTCCTCAAGGATCTCACAATGTCATTGAGACCCATCAAACATTCAGGGAATAAGCAGTACCAACTTAGGATATAGATTCAACTACTGAATTTGGTGCAAACGTGGAGTACAGAGAGTTTCTCCGTTTCCACTCTATGAGTCTTCAAATGACTGTTTCGCTCAAACCTTTTGGTAGTGGCACAACATCCACAAGAGCATGGAGTATGAAGTAAATAAATGTCACTCCCAAAGCCTGCATTTTCGGCAATGAATCCCTCTGTTGTGATCTTTATTTGTGGGATGGGCAGATCTCCCCAGTTGCTTTTACCCTCTTTTTTGAGAGTCCTTAGGTTACTCTCATTCAAAGCTTACTTGAACAAAACTTGCCTCCTATCTTTTAAATTTGAACAGGAAAATGGGGTTTGAAATTGAGAAAATGTGAAAATTTTCAACAGAGAGAAAAAGATAGTTTCTGAAAAATATAGACTGTAGAAATTGACTTCGTTCTCATGACAAACTCACAGCTACTGTATTAAATACGTGGCTCATAATTACTTAAAAGGGGCAGTGTTTATAACAGAGCTGACACACGTTAACCATGAAAAAATGAAGAGGAAGAATTCTTTACTTTTCTTCCCTGTGAAGCTTATTAGTTTTGTAGATTTGGGGGAAGCTATAAACAAATTGCTATTATTATTTATGTTTAAGCAGAATAGTCAACAAAGTCTGGGAATAAGTTGGAAAAATGCAGGCTACTGGTGGCTCCATAGAGGTCACAAATCACTGAGCATGCAAATCCAGAGGATTTTTTAACAGCGCAGTGTCAACCCAGATAGAGTTCTCCGGTTCGCTGCCTCAAAGATCTGTCCTCGGCCCTTTCCTAGCTAACATTTTCTTTAGAGACTGGAGTAAGAGCAGAAAAGGTAGCACTGCCAAGGGTCCAAAAAGTCCATGACAGGCTGGAATGATGAAATGAACTTGACCAAATAAAATTTAATAAAGACAAAGTTAGCAATCTATGTGGTGGTTTAGCACACACACATGTCACACACACACTCACACACACACACGTGTGCCTCTGCCGGATTGCTAGAGTGGGATCTGTGGATAGCAGCAGCACACATTAAAAAGCCTTACAGGTCCTAATGACAACGAGCAAAACGACATGGTTAGCCAAAGCCGAAGTGATCCATAAAGGAACAGAGCCCGGAGAAAGGCTGTAAAATCCCTCTGCACGCTGGACTGGGAGATCCTACCGGGAACACTGTGCTCGGTTCTGGGCGCCATGATTTACCAGGGGCACTGAGGGGAATTCCAACATTGCCTCAGGATGCTGAGAGACTCTGAAATAAAACCAAAATTTCTAGAAATGAGTTAATTCTAACTTCACAGTATGACCAGGAAAAGGGGTCAAAAAATGATTAAATAGACACTAAAAAACCACTTTTGAATGTCTGGATAGTCATCATAGATAGGACTGGAATGCAAAACCCTTGAGAATAAGAAAGGCAAAATGACTCTACAGCATTTTAGCAAAATAATTCCCAATGAAATTAAAGACAGTATTCCAAGGAAAATGACTTTTCAAACCTGGCCAAATTTCTATGTTGAAGTCCCAACCGCAGTACCTCAGAACGTCACTGTATCTGGAGATGGGATCTTTAAAGAGGACATTAAGTTAAAATGAGGTCATTAGGGTGGGCCCTAATCCAATATGACCAGTGTCCTGACAAGAAGAGGAGACTTGGACACAGCCAGAGAGAAGGTGGCGTGACTGCGCAGGGACAGCCATCCCATCTACAGGCCAGGGAGAGGCGGGGAGCAGACCCTTCCCGTACACCCTCAGAAGGAACCACCCTGCCAATGCCATGCTCTTAGACTTTCAGTCTCCAGAACTGTGAGAAAGTAAATTTCTGTTGTTTTAGCCACCTCATCTGTGGTACTTTGCTAGAGCTGCGCAAGCCAACAGGCACCAAAGTTAAGTGAGGGCTGAAGGTGGCGGCCGTCTGTCTGCTCTAGAATTTGTCACCTGCTACGGGGACGGGCCTGAGAGTCGTAAGCCCCTCCCCAGCACTGCAAAGCTCCTTCCTGAGGTCCCCGCCACTCCTCTGCCAGCTTTCCATTCCCTCCCTGGTCTTCGGGGACCATGGTATATCCCTACTATTCGGGATGTCTCCACTGCACACAACTGAACTCTAGCCTCTATTTTACTTCTGGTTATTTATTACAACGTTGAGTTGACCCACATAGAAGTTTTAAACTTTTATAAAATAACAGTTATTCATCTTTTTCTTGTAATGTCTTCATGAAGGACACAGTTTTCTCTGCTTGGGTTTCAGGATGTCATTAGTGACTGAGGTTGATCGGTGTTGGGAAATACAACGGGTCGAAAGTCCTTCCGAGGCTGGCCTGCCTTTGGGAGGGAGAGATGTTCTGTGCCTCTCCAGGCAGAAGTCAGGCGGCCGCACTGGGACAGCGGAACACGCAGGCTGGGTGCTGGCAAGGAGCCTCTGCCTCCTCCTGGCTGGGGGCATGAAAGAACAGTGGCTGTCTGGCAGCAAAAAGCATGGCCCGAAGGAAGCTGCCTAGAGGCAAATGCCCGTGTGCTAAGTTAATCAAGTTGTGGCTCTTCACTTTTCACCTCACCGAGAATTCTCTGGAGTATTTCCTGCCTCAGGGACCTTGACATCAGCAAAGGCCCTTTTGGAGTTGAATGAAGACCTACGTGCAGAAACAGCCCAAATGCACGCAAGATGGGGACTCTCTGAGCGTTGTTTAGTTTTTAAGCACATGCTTCTTAAATCCAGTGCATTTAATACTCACCATATTTAGATTTCAACATTCATTTATGAATGCAGCTTATATCAAACTCTAAACAACTCAAACCCCTCATTACCGACTCAGTCATAGCTTTCTGCTAAGCAGGGAGGGTTGTTTTCAGCCCCTCCCCACACTGTGAAATTG
Organism: Cheirogaleus medius; assembly: GCA_008086735.1. Taxonomy (NCBI): domain Eukaryota; kingdom Metazoa; phylum Chordata; class Mammalia; order Primates; family Cheirogaleidae; genus Cheirogaleus; species Cheirogaleus medius. Next base: position 13,842,824 of record VBSM01002217.1, read on the forward strand.
ACACACTTCTAGCTGTTTCTGTTTTGTTTATTTCAGTGTCTTTCAGAAGTATCAAATGCTATGGGCACAATTCAGGGTTTATTAATTATTTGGGCTCCCTCTTTAAGTGGGGTCAAACAGATCTTTACAAAATAGATGAAATACACAGCAGTAGTCAAACGGGTCAACAGGTAAGTTTGTCTGGTTATTCAAACAGATGAAAAAAAATATGTGAAACAATGAAAAATAAAACTGCAAGCATCTTCCAGGCCAGACTTTGAAAGCAGGTGAGGGTAGTTTAATTTGACTACTCTAAATTCCACCCCATACTGGCAGGGACGTTTCACAGACGGCAGAAGTATCTGTCAGGACACATACTTTTAGTTAGGACTAGACTTAAGAGTGGAGAAATGTTTGTCACAATGGTCTTGCAAATTAATTCAGGCACTGATTATATATGTACAAGCAACAGACTTTTGGTCTCCCTACTTTTTGGTTCTAGTAATGGTCAGATAAATGATTGGTCTGAGGTAAAACTATACACTTAACCGTTTTTTTCTTATATTAATTAATATTGTAATATTAATTATAATATATTAATATTATAATAATGTGGCCCATGCTATCACTTGTTAAATGTGAGTTTCAAATGATTTTTGTCTCATAGTGAAGGTAAATGCCAACAAGAAACTAGTGACAGTTATGACATCATGGTGCAAAGTCCCAGACTTTCTACAGCCATGCTGAATTCAGTCCAGGAAAAGCATGTGCATGTGCATATGTGAATTTGTGTGTGTGTGTGTGTGTGTGTGTGTGTCTGTAAAAACCAAAACCCCTATTAAAATAATTAAGCATAAACACTAAAGAATATAATTTAAGCAGGTTTCTTTATTAGAGGCTTTACTCTAATTATTAACTTTGCTTAATTACTGCTGAATTTAACTCTTTTCTCTCTCAGGCATAAACAGACCTAGGCTTTCAAAATTATTTTAGAATTGGAAAGTTCTCCGGGCTATACATATTGTTCTGATACCTTAGGGCTTCAAAGCATGTTAGTGTTAAATATTCTTGTGCCCTTGAATAAATAAATGCACTGAGCTTTTATTAAGGAGTTAAACTCATTCATTCATTCATGCATTTGTTCATTCATGCATTCATTGCTAGACATGGGCCCGGCACTGGGGAAACAGTGATAAACAAAACCAGGCATAGAACTTATTGTCACAGAGCTAAGACTCAAGAGGGGAAAACATATTAACCCAAGAATGGCATATACAAACACAAGATTATATTTTGTCCCCCTCTGGGGTGGTACAGGCAGGAGAGTGAGCCTTCCTAAGGATGAGTCTGTGCCAGTGAGGTGGGGAGGAAGGAGGTTCCAAGCAGAGGGAAAAACTCCCGTATAGACTCTGCAGCAGGAGGGGGTCAGCGTAACTGGAGAAGGAGGCCTTGAGGCTGTGTTTCAGGATTTTGGATTTTATCCAAAGAGCTACAGGGATGTAACATGCTAAAATTTGCATTTAGAGAGAATCACTCTGGTTGCAATGTGGAGAACAGACTGGATTTGGGGAGGGAAAGAGGAGAGAGGATAATAGCTTATTTAAATACTATACATGGAAAACATGTGTATTAGGGATGCAATTATGACTAACACATGGATCTTACTTTCAAGAGTACTTAGTAGGGGAGGCAAAAATTAAGATTTAAAATGTGTTTGGTAGAAATAATAGAGGAAAAATGATTAATTTTAGAGTTCTCATTATTAATGAGCATCAAATAACTCTTCTATTTTCTTGTGTTTCTACAAAAGATAGAAATTCAGAAAATGCACAGCAGGAATTTATGTGGCAGAACTGGGCTGCACTCTGAAATTACAAATAGAACGTTACATGCTTAATAGCTCCAAGTTTCAATTTCCTTAAATCTATGATGTCACTTTGTTCTAATTAAGCTATTATAGAAAACATTTATGTGATAAATTAACTCCCATTAGGGTGAGAAGGGCTGATAACAGCACTACTAGCTTCTAGTTAATTTCCACTAAAGTGTGAAGGGCTGATAACAGTGAAATAAGCTCTATAGAGCAGGGACCAGGATCCCTCTTTATATCCTCAGGTCTAGCCTAGTGTCTGGTACATACTGTTGATATGGAATGAAACTGGGTTAATTCTCTCAAGTTGCTTGTGTTTTTAAAGATTATATTTAACAGCATATAGGAAGGAATTTATAATGGATAAATTTTAGACAATTTGGAATAAAGATTGTAGAGGTCATGTTAAGTAGCATGGCCTTCCTGATACTTACTGAGACACAAAAACATACAAGACTACTTTATCTAAATATTAGGAGTGGGCTGGCACTTTTCTTCCCTGTATCCAGCTTTTTATTGTCCCCTCACGATTCTCCCATTGCTCCCAAGAAAGCAGTGAGGCTGATTTTCCTGTGTTGCTTACAGAACTCAATGGACACATGCACTTAAGTTTCCAATTCAGGAATCTGATAATTGTACACTATACTAGAATGTACAAAAGACAATTTGGACTTGTCTTTCTTGGGAAAAAAAGAAAGCATTTAAAACAATCTTGCTTAGATTGTTTAGAATGCAAACTTATAAATGTAATCTTTTGATTCTAGAGTAATTCATAGCATGACCAACAAATGAGAATCCTTTCATAATCTGTTTCTCAGAACCCGTGAAGTGTTATGGAATGTCCTGTTTCACCAGCCAGATTGAGAGGCCATTCTTCCCAGACCCATCCCTGATCTCAATGCTAAGTGTTGCAGGTCTGACTCTGAAATGTTCTCATGTCATGGGCTCAGTCCAGCAACCATCCTATAGGAAGTCTTTCTTTGGGTCAAATACAAGTCAGCCTTATGGAAGGAGGTCAAATGGCCCAGCGGTCACATGTCCACCAGGCTGGATAAATATCAGTCACTGGTGTTGGGAGGGGTACAGGTTCTGGAGTCTCTTGGTGATCTGGCTTAGCCAAGACTGCCTGTCTCTTTCTAGAGCTGCGGAGTGAATCAGGGTGCATTTGGTGGACCTGAATGGTACAATGACTAGCTCAACAACATTTTTAGTCCTTAAGAGTCAAAGGTCAAAGGTAAGATAGGCATTCTTTTTTTTTTTTATCAGATTTGTTCTGCACTCAGACACAGTATGGACCACTTGCTACTTCATAGTTCTTTGGGTCTAGATAGAGGAAATACTGTGTTTTGTTCTTGTTCTGCTTATCTGAGGTAACTCTTTATTTTTCCTTTTCCCCCAGTGAATTGTGAGGTACTATTACTAGGAAAAATTATACACAGTGAATGCATCTTATTAACAATTTAGCTGGGAAAATCTACTTTTAATACGTCCAGTTGACAAAAAATATTGAGTCAGAGTAAAAACTGAGGCAGCTGCTGCCATTGTGGCTGTGGGTTTCTGAAAGGATGTTTCTCTCACAGGGAAATGATCTCACTAGACCTGATCCCCATGGTTTAAATACAGGCACTATTTTATTTCCTGTTACTAACAGACTTAGTCTGTTACTAGTTTTTACAACTAACAAATACTATGAACAAACTGTCTCTTAACTTTAATACCATAAATGGTTTAACCTACCATTTCCTTTCTTCCCTTTCGCCTTCTAAATCCTTTGCTCCATTCTTGCGCAGATCAAGCTGTGCAGCCCCATCGAGTCTTCCCTGATTACTCGGGCCGCAATGGTTTCAGACCTCTCAGTTTTCCCAGGGACAAAACAATTCCCCCCACCTCATAGAGTTGTGGAAAAAGAGATGTCACCATTCATTGGAATAAAAAGGACACTGGACTTTAAAAAGAAGCTGTCACAAGTTTCTTTTTTTGAGTTGAAAATTTTAACTTGGTCTTAAGATGCGGCTGACTTGATACCACATTTAGGTGTCACACAAAACGGACCGGAGGACCTGGCCACACAGCCCCCAGCGCGGGCACCAGCCCGCAGGCGGAAGTGGGCCCATCTGCCTCAGCTACCACAACGGTTCTGTGTGAATCCGAGAGGGAAGCCAAAGGAAGAGCCGGACAACAAAAAGGAATGAAGAAAGGAAAACAAATTCAAGGGGAGGAACGACGGGCCCCAAGTGGCCTTATTATATGAATAGACTGCAGATAACTACATCTTTCCACCGCGGCGTTTCATAAATTCTGTCATCTTGTTAGGATTGTCAGAAGCGCACTGACCTCACTTCCTCCATTAACGAGCTCGCCCTATTTTGAGGGGAGATTCTTTACGAACACACAGCCCAGAAACACCTCATAAACAGCTTGTCAGCCTTGTAATTCTGGAAGTCATGAATTCCATGCCAAGGAGAGGGAGGGCGGCGCCTCCGGAGCCAGCTGACCGTGGGCAGAGAGGCCCCTGGCACGGCAGTGGCCGGGCAGAGGCCGCCACCGCAGCTCGGTTTGTGAAGCGGCTAACAGCAGAGTTTAATCTCTGCTTCCCCAGAAGGGTGGCAGAGGTAGAGTGGTGGCTTTTTACACAATAACCAGGTTCTTTTTATTTGCCTGGATGCTTTCTCTCTTCTGTAGGACATGGGCGGCCAGAGCACATGATTCAGGGTTAGAAAACGTGCCCCAGAAAGGGCTCATTTGGGTACAGCCCACGCTGGTATTTGTTTTTGTTTTTGAGCCACCTCAAGCCTCTAGCCATCCCTCTAGTCCCCCTCCCCACCCTTGACTTGATTCTCTTATTTCAAGATAGATGAGGAAAACAGCTTTACATTCCCAGTGATCCGGGATGGATTAAATGGTCAAAAATTGCATTCTACTTCTATGAGACTGAGTTTTTGCTGAAGTCTCCAGTACAGTCATGAAAAAGAATCTTGACTCTATAAAGGCAGGAAAAACTCCCCACGGTCAGCTTATGCACCGGCCGAGCTCCATAAAGTTGCTCTTGCTGACTAGCCTCCGTTTTAGTGTCTTGAGACAAACCGCGTCAAATTATATATAAAAACAAAGCGTCCCGAATGCCAAGGAGGACCTTATCTCTTATTCCTAAGGTGTTTCCTCTCTCTCTCCCCAATGAGCCACTTTTCACCCCTGTTGATTTACGCTCTCTTCGCGGACACAAAGGTGGACCGAGCACAAACTGTTTAGTGCTTGCATTGGTGCCTTGAGCAGATAATGAAAACAGCTCAGTGGCCTGGACCCCCTGCCCTTTCTTTCCTGTAATGATGGCACCGAAACCCTTCACAATGCACGCCATAATCAGAGCCCGTGGACAGGGAATGGATTCATCAAAATTCATTGGATGCATTTTTGGGCGGGGGAAGGTGGGGAGCGGAGAGGCAGGCGGGAAGGTGGGCTCAGAACTCACCCCCGCTCTTCCAGGTTTCACATCTAGCCCGGCACCGGGTGGAAGGTGTGTAGGGTCATCAGTTATTTCCAGTTGCTATTTTGGTCAACCACATAAAAAATATCCCTGACAATTCTGAATTGCATGTATAAACCATTTTATGGCCGTTGGTCTTGTTGTGGCTCTCTTCTCTCTTTCTCAGTTTTTTTCCTCCTTCTGAGCATCCCATATTTCCTCCTCTCTGCTATATCCAACATAAACATTTATCTTCTTGGACCATGTATTCAAAAAAAAAAAAAAAGGTAAAGGGAATAGTAAAAATACAGAGTCAAATGTGAGTGGCAGAGCTATAATTCTTTATGAAGTAGCAGGTAAGATTGATTGTCAAGGGTCAAAAGGCTAGGTCAAACTCCGCTCATTCGTCAGCTGAATGTCATTTTTGTTTTCCCTGTCACCAGATAGCTTTAAAAAAAATTGCAACTCCTTCCTCATTATCTGGGACTTGGCTCCTTTTCTGCCATCCAGTATTAATGAAACCGTGCTTCAAGCCTGGCCCTCATCTTCTGAGGTTCTTCTTCATGTGCTGCCTTCTTTTCTAAAGCACTACAGAGAAAGCACCATTTCAAAGGCCATTTTCTCCCACAGCCACATTGGGAAATGTGAGTGAGAGAATGCCACCAGAGTGAGAATGATTTGAAAACACACATGAGGTATGAACGTTTGAATGAACAAAAATGTAATTAAATCATAGCAGGTGTAAAGCTTGTGATCCCATATAATTGGATGGTGGCAATATCTTTGCATCTCATAAAGAGGAAAACAAAATGAGATGTAATATCTGGAAGCATTCTGAAATTATGTGTTGTAAATAAAGAAAAAATATTCCTCTTATAATTACAGCAGATCACAACAACATAATGCAAAACCTAAAATAATGCATTGATTTCACTGGGTGTCTACTATGCCATCCACAGCAGGTCAAATATAGGTTAAAACGATCAAATAATTTCACCTCCAAAAGACTCATTTAATTAGCTCATGTTTAATTATTCTAAAGTGAAAAAGAGTGATGATTAGTTAGACAGGAATTAATTTGTGACTTTCTAAGCATATAATTGCCAAATGCTGTAAGTTATCAGCTAAAAGAGGTAATTCAAAAATCACAGATTTATATCCATAGTCAGATAACAGCTCAAAGTTTAAACCTTAAGCAATGATGATCAGTTCCTTATTTTGTAACCCTGTACTGTTTTTTCTCTGTCCTCTTTTCCTCTAAATATTATAAGTAAAGAGACCTGGACCAGGTGGATTGATACATCTGGATTAGAGTTTTCTTTATAGAAGTGGTATTCTTTGAACCAATTGTCCAATCTTTTCTATAAGTACTTATAATTTTCATTAGCCCATCTCATTGCTATTGTTTAGCAACTGTATGATGTGAATGAAGTCCCATACGAACCGGTGTGTTTTGCTTTATTTCTATTTCACAATCAAAGGCCTGCACTCTCTGAAGGAGAACAGTTACCACAGAAAGTCCTGAGTATCTCAGGAGGTTGCAAAGAGAGGACACAGCTGAATCAACAAGATGAACACATGATCTCCTTCTTAAGGAGGAAAACGTAATGATGACAACAAACAAATCCTTCAATGAGATGCTAGACTAATTTCGATTTACCCAGAAATGATCATTAGATTTGAATATAGCATCTATTGATTTTCTAGCACAGTATTTTTGGTCCTTGAAAATGGCACTTGCAAAGCCATTCACCAGGTTCAGCTTGAAGAACTTGATTGAAAGGAATACGGCACAGCCATGTTTAGAATCTGGAATACAAGAATAAAAAGCTCAGAGAACAAATTCTGTATGGGGAGGGGCTTGGTGTGGACACTTGCCCAAGCAACCTGAAGCTTTTGGTCTTGCCCCAGGGAGCAATTCGGTGAGATATGGATTCCTAAATGAGATGGGTGGGAATGGGGTCTCTGGGGACAGATGTGAAGAACAATTCAGACTAACATGAAAGAGGAAGTCGACCAACCCAAAATAGGAAGTGGATTTTAAAAACTTAAAACCTGTGTGTACAAAAAGGAGCTGAAATAAATTTGTTGAAATGTTATATTAAAATATACACTATTCCTTAAGTTGTATTTTTTTCTGACTATGGATGGTGCTTTATTTTATAATTCCTAATAAAAAGAAATGGTTTTCCAATTTGTCATTCTGAATCTTATGCCTATTCTTTGTGTCACCGGGACTTCTTGGTGGTGAATACTAAGGCCTGAGTCCATATCGTTAAGCTAAGATGGCTTAACAGTGGCGCTGTTCACACTACTGACAGCAATGTGAGGAGGAACACAGTCCAGAGATGACATAATAAGCCCCAGGAGGATTGCCCCAAACTACAAATGATAATGGAAATGTAACATCTCTGACTGTAAATGACCTATGTTTTATACCATGAGGCTAGGGTATTTGTTCTAATGGACTATCAAAACCAAGGCCAACTGTTTTGAACTATAAATCCAGATTATTGGAGAAAACTGTTAAAACCTGACCGTATACATTTTCTTTTAAAAGATCATTTCGATGTTGAATGATCAACAGCCACACTAGAACTGCGAACAGTCAGGACATCTCAGTGAAAGATAGCTAATATTTTTCATGATTGAATCAAAATGTTAAAAGACCTTCACAATTTTTAATGTGAACATCAATGGAAAAAATGTGAAGTCCTGCTTTTAGGTAAAATAAAACAAAACTATACAACTAAAAGGCCAGGAAAACTTGGCTTAATAGCAGTGTACATAACACACACAAAAGATTTTAGCTGATTATAACCCGACAATTTGACTACTTGGTAATAAAATGGCTGTGTGGTGGGTGGTTTAATGGCTGGAATGAACTTCATAGCAAGGGTACAGCAGCCCTTCTGGGCCTTGCTGTCTAGTTTCCGGTGCTGGGGCTGGAGTGGCCCCGTGCAAGTGAGGCCTGTGTCGGGTAATGCTGGGTAGGAGGGCCTGCAGCCAGGCAGAGCTGCCTTCCAGAGGCAGCTGGAGGGAGGAGTTGGGGAGGAAGGGATCACGGAAGAAATAATGAGCAGAAAAGGGAGGCCTGAGTGCTGCCTCAACATATTTCCAGATGTTCTCCTAAAGAAAAGGTATTATATTTAGGTAGTATAGCTCTAGTATAGGTCAAGATTAGGAACAATGTTTGGAAGATGGAGAAAGGTAGGCTTTTATTTGGGGCTTAAAATAAAATAAAGGCTTGATTTTTTTATTTTAAGGATGGAATGTGCCATCTTGAGAATCATTGAGCACTTAAGTGCTGGGGCTGTATAGGCAGAGACTGGGTGAGTTCCTGGCATGGAAAGATGCCCAGATTGGATGGGGGCTTGGACTAGATGTGGTCGAAGGCTGTATATAACTGTCAGTTTCACTGACCAACACTGAGTATCTTCTCCATGCCAGACATTATGATTCAGTGAAGTCTCTGGTGTTGTCATCATCTACATGATATGCTCATTCAATTGTTTATTTTATCATGTTGTCACTATTAACCATAATTGGAGAATGGGCTGAAAACTTGTCCCTTTGCTCACAACAGTGACTGTGGGCATTGTAGGACAGAAAGTTTATGATCAGTGCATCAATGATGGGCTTGCAAACCAATGACCTGGGTGGTCATATTTCTAAAAAGCATTTCAATTTTTCCCTCCATCAAGGTTTTCATGAAAATAGAGTTGGTATGTGGTGGAGAAGGAAGGAATCAATGTTTGTGGAAAGCCTGCTACTTGTGAGTCACTGTGCTAGAAGCTCTATATGTACATGAGTTTATCCTTCTTTGCCCTATGAGATAGGCATTATTGTATCCCCATTACAGATGAGGACACTGAAGCTCAGAGAGGTGAGGTAATTTTCCCAGTGTCACACAGCTGGTAAGAGTCTGTGTGACAGGCTTGAACTCAGCTTTGAACTCTGGTCTGTCTTAATGCAAAGATGATGGTCTTGACACTACATCTTACTGCCTCTGAGAATAAATAATCCACTGGATTGTTAACACTATCTCTCACAATTTAAAGCTTTGATTATAATTGAAAGAAGATTAAATAATTAAAAAGCCATTAAAAAGATAATTCAAAAGCTGAGTCTTTAATTATTTTTTAGTGTTTAAAATGTATCTGTTCTTTCATCCTGTTTAGGCAAATTGTGGTAACTGCTATGAGGCAAGCCCCTTCCTATCTGCTCTTTGCATGCCTTTGACTCCAGAATTTCCCAGTCAGCAATCCCCCTACTGAAAGGTTTTATATAGGTTCAATCAATAAACACTGATGCTCGAAAGCCCCACTGAGCCCTGCTGTAAGCAGAGCCATGGACTGGGTGCTGTGTGTACCCTCTTAGCCAGAGCTTCTCAATTTATGTGCCCGTGAATTGCCTGGAGATTCTGAGGAAATGCAGGCTCTGATTCAGTAGATCTGGGCTCGAGTCTGAGGTCCTAACCAGCTCCCAAGTGATCTTGGAGCAGCAAAGCTCTTAGGAACTAAAGAATGACCACGGACAGGTAAGATTTAGATCATTAGATGTCTGACCCAAGGTTTTTCTCTGTATGTGTGTTCTGGAATCTGAATATGAAAAGCAAGACCAAATACATTTAAGAGGGAATAGGCCCTAAGTAGAAGAAAAGATAGAAAAACAGCATACGGCTAACGTATAGTATTCTACATACATGAACATATTAAATTTTCAGAACGACTTAGTGAGGTTGGTAGACTACAGTGTTCCCCATTTTTTAGATGAGAACACTAAGGCTCAGAGAGGATGAATAATACAGCCAGCAGCAACTACAGATCTGGACTTCAGCTTTAACACGTCGTGCATTAGAGGAGGTATAACATACTGGGAAAATAATCTAGGTGAGGGAACTAGGCCATTGAGGTTGAAAAGCCATATCACAGGCACAGTCTTTTAAAGAACTATGATATTTACCTGCATTTATAACTTATCTTCTTTATAATTTTCTTCAGATATCTGATGAGCTAGCATGAGGAGGGGAAAGTAGGTTTATTTTATGTTTATTTAGATAACTATTTGCAAACATTGCTTGTTGGGCTATTAATCTTGAGAGCTGCTGTGTAGGAAAAAAGTGATGCTGTGGGCACGAGCACTCTGTGTGCTCATTTCTCATAGAGATTCACAGCATCCATTAGCCTGTTAAAGGCGCTGACAAGTTCTTGGGGAAGCAGGCTTACTTGACATCTTTTAAGTTAGGAATTTTATTCTTATTTGACCACACACTTCCTGTCTCCCTTTAAAACATATCTCTTAAAATCCCATGAAACTAGTTAGCACCCTTAGGACACACTTTGGAAAATGCTGATGTCAACTGATGAAAAGCGAAAGTTTCAGGGAAACAGGCTTCAGAGTGATGTAAAGGAGAACTTTCTAACAACACGGCCTGTCCAAAATGAACTCCCCATCGCCAGGCATGTTCAAGGACAGGGTAGAAGACGGTTTGAGAGATGGTCAAGTACATCTGGAAAGACACACCACCTTAAGGAATGGACCACTGGTGTTAGAACATCACTAGTGTTTTACATGATCTTGTTGGTTCTGCCCCTTAATTTGGCAGTAAGGCTACCATGCTATGGTACTAAAAAAACTGACATTAGAAAATAATGTTATAAAAAGACTATAAGTAGTTAAGTAATTAAATTATTTTGAATTCACTGCTGAGCTAGGATGTTTTCTCCTTATAAACCATATGTACCCTAGCCATACTGCTCCAGAAATACTTTTGTAATCCTTGGCCTGGGCAATAGCTCTAGAGTCTTTGACTTTATGTAATGTAGCCCTGAGGCCTATCTTGTAGGTAAGCAGGATAGATGTATGCCTGTATAAACCATGATTTCACAGTTTCCCTACTTACTTCCCACTTCCCAGGTAACTCTCTCACTAGCCCTCTGGGTGTTAAAGTTCCTTTTTTTTTAGAGATAGAGTCTGCCTCTGTCACCAAGGCTGCTGGAATGCAGTGGCCATAGCTCACTGTAACTTCGTACTCCTGGGCTAAAGCTATCTTCCCACCTCAGCCTCCCAAGTAGCTGGGACTACAGGCATGTACCACCATGCCCAGCTAATTCTTTTTTGTTTGTTTGTTTTTTGTAGAGATGGTGTCTTGCTATGTTGCCCAGGCTGGTCTTGAACTCCTGGTCTCAAGTAATCCTCCTGTCTTGGCCTCACAAAGTGCTGGGATTATATATGTGGGCTACCACGCCTGGCCTTTTAAAAGAAAAATTACATGGTCAAGAAGTAGAGATGAGACTTCAGGTACAAACGCTGGTGAGAGGAGAAACTCACAGATTCATCTTCACCCATCATTCACTAATTTTCTCCATCAATCAACATTTATAGAGAATCAAGGTGTGCCCCAGGCTTCCTCCCTTCAGGAAATAAATTCTGAGATTGTATGCATTCCTGAAAACAGGTGTGGATATGAGGACAGGAGTGGGAAGGACACAGGGGAGCTAACAGATGGGAGATCATGGAATTGCTGGGGAAGATACTGAGAAACTTCAGCGTCTCATGTAAGCACCATGGACCAGTCCTCTTAGGGAATCACATAATTTCAGATTTGTTTCCTCTATGGCTTATTGGGATACATATTTTTTTCCAAAATCTAACTCACATGATTTAAAAAACAAGGTTTTAGTTCCTTAACAGGAGAGTGGTTTAGTTTTAAAAAATGTTAAAATCTATACCTTTGACATCCAAGTTTTACAAACACTGAGTAGCAATTGGGTTTTGCACAAATACCATTTTTTGAAATAAGCTGGCAACTCTGCCTATATTCCCAAGTAGGAATTCCTGAACCTTTGCTACTGGCTATGGAAACAAACCACACATTCAAAGGTCCTTCTTGCTAGTGGCTCAGTAGGCCAGAAGACTGTGAGTGACAATAGGTGTGGTGGCCATACATCCTAGGTTTCTGGGGTGGCTTTGAAAAATATCCTGTCTCTGCATCATACACATAACCAATCATGGCATGAGAGTTTTCAGTGGAAAATATCTACAGTGTGGGGGTACATTACAGCAGGGAGAAGATAAGTTATGATCCTTGCAGGAGGGAAAATCCAACAAATATAGCTGTGACAAATTAGAAAAAAATTTTTGACTTGGGACCTGAAGACCTGGGAGTGAAATTCAAGCACTGGCACTTTCTGTAGGACCAAAGCAAGCCACTAGAGCAGCCTTGGTTTCCTTATCTGTGAGACGAGATGTTCCCCCCTGTGAGGGAAGCACACTGTGGGCCTGAGGGCTGCACGGAGAGCCCCATGGTTGAGTGGGGCACAGAGGGAGTGAAGCCTCCAGCCTTTTCAGGACTCCACGGGCCAGTGAGAAGCAACAGATGCTTAGACCCACCCAGACCATCGTGTTGGGGGCTACATACACCTGGGGATCTTATATGGTCTGAGGAGGAGGAGACAGTCCCTGAAATGATTAATATCAGATTCTCAACAACGTTGACTGAATTTAACTTAGGAAGAAAAGCCATTTCTTACTTCTGGAGTGGCATGGAGAAACCCAAACCTGTTATAATTTTAATCATAAACACATTAAAATCCCAAAGAGAAAGTATTGGAAAGCTACCACACAGAAAAGGGATGTATATTTCTCCAAAGGATATAATACCTTACTCCTACTCAGAAGGTAGTATCACTGTTTTAAAGAACAGAGATCAAATTAAATGTTCGGTGCTACAATGTGCTGTCACCAAATCTGTCAGTATATTTATGAACTATTCAAAATTTGAACTGTTTTCCAGACAGCTGGTCATATGTACATTAAAGTAGTCATAATAACCGGTTGGGAGAAATTTCTTCCAGCACATTCACTGGAGAAAATACTGGTAGAGCATGGTAGCCTTTTCAGACCCCACCAGATCCCTTTATCTTGTGAACAGCTATCACCACAGCTACAAAACCCACAGAAAGCCAGAGCTCCTGGAAGTTTATTGTACTCCTTCCTTATAAATTTTCTCCCTGCTGTGAAGACTTTGGGCCACAAACATACATTTTTATATAGAGAGTTGCACCAGCCCAACCTGGGCCATGTTAAGTAGAATCAACCAGATCTCCAACATTCGTACTAAGGATCCATCTTAATCATGTGCACATGGGAAAAATTTATCTTACTACCAAGTCTCTTTTGCAAAGGAATTTCCTGCCTTCTTGAGACTACAGAATCTTGATAACATTAATACATGTAGGCCTTGGGTTGTGGTGTAAGGGAAAGGCTCAGACTTGGAGGCAGACAGAAGGAACTGGCATCCTGGTTTTATCACTTACTAGATGTGCAAGTCACTTAAATGGTCTAATCTTTTGTATCCTCATCTGCAATAATCACAATAATAATTCATATCTCACATTTTGAGAGGGCTTAGGTGCTATTTTTTTTTAATGTTAGAAAGGAAAATGAATTAAGTGTCTTTTGGCTGAGTTACCCAGAAGCAGTGTTTCTTTACCATGTTCACTGGACAAAATCTGTGGGTCTTGGGAATGAGTTGAATTAAAGTAAGCTTTAAAAGTCATGATTTGCTCAAAAGGTGTAAACAACCCAAGTTCATTGACAGATGAATGGATTGAAAAAATGCTATGTATACATACAATGGAATATTATTTAACTTTAAAAAGGAAATTCGGACATATACTCCAACATGAATGAAACTTGAAGACATTATGCTAAATACAATAAGCCAGTCACAAAAGGACAACCACTGTATGGTTCCATTTGTATGACATATCTGGAGTAATCAGATTCATAGAGATAGAAAGTAGAATGCTAGTTGGCAGGGGCTGGGGTGCAGGGTGAATAAGGAATTTTTGTTTAATGAGTACAAAGTTTCAGTTTGAGATGATGAAGAAGTTCTGGAGATGGATAGCAGTGATGGTTGCCTACCAATGTGAATGTACTTAATGTCACTGAAATGTACACTTAAAAATAGCTAGCAATTATGCAAATGAAAGAAATAAAGGGCATACAAATAGGAAAGGAAGAAGTCAAATTGTCCCTATTTGCAGATGACATGATTTTACATATAGAAAACTCTAAAGACTCCATCAAAAAACTGTAAAAACTAATAAACGAAGTTAGGAAATTTGCAGGATACATAATCAACATAAATCAGTTTCATATCTATACAGCAATAGCGAAGTATTTGAAAAAGAAATCAAGAAAGCAATCCCATTTACAATAGCTACAGAAAAATAAGTTACCTAGGAATAAATTTAACCAAGGAGGTGAAAAATCTCTACAATGAAAACTATAAAACATTGATGGAAGAAATTGAAGAGGACACAAATAAATGGAAAGATATCCTGTGCTCATGGATTGAACGAATATTGTTAAAATGTGCTTACTCCCCAAAGCAATCTACAGATTTACTGCAATCTCTATGAAAATACCAATAACATTCTTTGTAAAAATAGAAAAAACAATCCTATAATTCATATGGAACCACAAAAGACCCAGAATAGCTAAAGCAATTTTGAGCAAAAAGAACAAAACTGAAGGCATCACACTACCAGACTTCAAAATATATGACAGAATTATAGTAATTTAAACAGTGTGGTACTATAATAAAAATAGACATACAGACCAAGGGGATGGAATAAAGAGCACAAAAATAAATCCATGCACTGACAGCCAATTGATTTTCAACAAAGGCACCAACAACACACTGGGGAAAGGACAGACTCTTTAATGAATAGTACTGGGAAAACTGGATATCCACATGAAGGAAAAAAAACAAAACTAGACACCTACCTCTCAATATATACAAAAATCAACTCAAAATGGATAAAAGACTTAAATATAAGACCTGAAATGATAAAACTACTAGAAGAAAACACAGGGGTAATTCTTCATGACATTGGTCTGGGTAAGGATTTTTTAAATAAAACCTCAAAAGCACAGCCAACAAACGCAAACATAGATGGGATTATATAAAATTAAAAATCTTCTACATAGCAAAGGAAATAATCAATGGAGTGAAGAGATAATCTAAAGAATGGGAGAAAATATTTGCAAACTATGCTTATGACAAGGGTTTAAAATCCAAAATATATTATATAAGCAACTAAAACAACTCAATAGCATAAAACCAAATAATACAATTAAAATATGGGCGAAAGACCCAAATAGACATATCTTAAAAGAAGACATACAAATGGCCAACAGGTATATGAAAAAAATGCTCAATATCACTAATCATCAGGGAAATTAAAATAAAAATGACAACGAGATACCATCTCACTGCAATTAGAATGACTATTATCAAAAAGAAAAAAAAAACACAAAAACAAATGCTGGCATGGATGTGGAGAAAGGGGAACTCTTATACAATGTTGGTGTGAATGTAAATTAGTATAGCCATTACGGAAAATAGCATGGAGGTTCCTCAAAAAAATCAAAAATAGAACTACCATATGATCTAGCAATTACCTGCTAGGTGTATATCCAGAAGATATGAAGTCAGTATGTTGAAGAGATATCTGAACTCCCATGTTTACTGCAGTGATATTCACAATAGCTAAATCGACCTAAGTGTCCATCAACTGATGAATGAATAAAGAAAATGTGAAATATATATGCGATGGAATACTATTCCTCCATAAAAATGAATGAAATTCTGTCATTGTGGCAACATGGATGGACCTGGAGGACATTATGTTAAGGGAAATAAGGTAGGCACAAAAAAAGTCACATGATCTCATTCATATATGGAATCTAAAAAAAATGATCTCATAGAAGTAGAGAGTAGAGCAGTGGTTACCAGAGGCTGGAGAGGGGAGGGAAGAGGGGTGATGGGCAGAGATTGGTCCATGGGTGGAAAGTTGGATAGGAGGAATAGGTTCTGGTGTTCTATTGCACAGTAGGTTAACAGTATTGTACTGTATTTCCAAATAGCTAGAAGAGAGGCTTTTGAATGTTCTCCCACAAAGAAATGATAAATGTACAAGGTGATGGGTATGCTAAACACCCTGATTTGGTCATTATGTGATGTATACATGTGTTGAGACATCACAGTATACCCCATAAGTATGTACAATTATTATATGTTAATTAAAAACAAAATCAAAACATAGTAAATGTTATATATATTTTACCAAAATTAAAAAAACCCTAAACATAAAAAAGTAATAATTTATGAGTGAGTCTGTTTTCATAAGTCTTGTATTCTTTGTTTATTTCCCAGGTATCTTCCATTAGTAAATACTAAAACTTCTAAAAGATGCATTTATCCCGCAAAATGTTTTTTAGTGCCACCCTAAAAGATTTTGTACCAGGGTGCTCTGGATTCTAGCCAGATCATGAATGTTTGGAAATTCACTGGTGTCTGCCAACTTGGGAGGATCACTACATTTTAGGGACCTAAAATATGGCATCTGATGATCACTTTGTACGTAGAAGATGTCTTCACTCATCAATCTTTCCCAATACTTCAGTTGTGAGAGTCTAGTGAAATCCCAAAGCCATCAGTATGTTAATTTATTTTCTCTTGATTGCATTATCTTATGCATTATCTTGGTTGCTTTAGTTTTCTTCCTCCATTATGCTGTTCAATTATCTAGTGTGAGCTTTCAGGAAAAGAACCCACCTATCCCACTTCACTGCCCCCTTAAATTACCTATGAGGAATATATCAAATACATCATTTCAGAAAGTAGTCATAATTATTTCCATTACCAACACGCAGCTGTAATTGCCTCTTCAGCCATTTTCAGAAGCAATGGAAAGGAGAGTAAGTTCCAGAGACGTGGTCCATTTGAATCTTTATCCTCATGCTTGTCTTATACCTAGTGACATAGTTTCAGCTTCTAGTTCCTATGAGGTCAGAGGGGAATGCCTGGGGGAGAGGGAGGGAAAGGAAGCCGCACCGATGGTCTTTCTTTGGTTGAACACACACTGTGGGTCACTTGTTACAGACTTGAGGGCTATGCTCCGGAGTGGAGCAGGCAAGCCATCTGCATACACTGTGGGGAGCATGGGCTTAGAACACACCCAAACTTTGTATTTATTATTTGTCATGGGTTGAATTAAGTACTCCCAAAAAGATATGTTGAAGTCCTGATCTTCAGTAACTCAGAATGTGATCTTATTTGGAAAGAGTGTCTTTATAGAGATAATCACATTAAAATGAGGTCATGAGGGGGTCCTTATCCAATATGAACTGGTGTCCTAATAAAAGGGAAAATTTGGACACAGAGACAGACGCAGAGAAAGACAGCCACGTGAAGCTGGAGCACTGGAGTGATGCATGTACAAGCTAAGGCACGCCAAAGATTGCTGGCAAACCACTAAAAGTTAAGAAGAGGCAAGAGAGGATTCTCTTACAGGTTTCAAACCTGCTGACACTGCGATTTTAGACTCCAAGCCTCCAGAACCACGAGACAATGAATTTCTGTTGTTTTAGGCTACCCAGTTTGTGATACTTTGGTATAGACCTAGGAAACCAATACATGATTTCATTTCATTTCTACAACAATCCCGTGAAACAGATGTTATTTTTCTCCTATTTTACAGATGTGGAAACTGAGGCTCAGAGAGGTAAAGATTGAATCAAACGTTATGCGAGCATCATGGCAACCTCTAGGCAGAAGCTGCTTAGGGCGTCTGGGAAGGTTGGCAGGTGGCACCTGCACTGGGCTTGGGACATGAGGAGTAGACACTTGCTGGGCAGGGAAGGGAGTGCATTCCAGGATGATGTGAAGGAAGATGATTCCAGGGAGGAGGAGAAGTTCTATGTGACTGGAGTATAGGATGTGTGGCATGGAGGGGCGTGGCATGAGACTGGAAAAAGTGGCTGTAGCCCATTCTGAGTGGCTGTGTATGCCACGCCAGGCAGTTTGCAGAGACTAGAGCCAGAGCAAGCAGCTGGGAGGTTGGGCAGTCCTAATCCCACTTAGCAACAAGAGTTGGGATTAAGGCTACAGCAGGAGGTGAAATTGGGTGCTATTTCAGAGACAGAATCTAGAATGTGGGGGCTGGAAGTGGCTGATAATGAGGGAGAAGGATGTTTGAGTCTCGGTTCTCCAACCTGTGGACGGTGATACCTTGACTGAGAAAGACAACATGCAGGATGCAATGCACAAAAGTGCTTCTCAACTGAGCCACATGCTGGATTTGGTGACATGCACACATCCCATTGTTCCTGCCTGTATGGCTCCCCGCATACTGGGGTGAAGAAAGGCACCAACATAGGGCCATTGGGTAAAGTGGCTTTCCTGAGGTAAACCATCAAAGGACTATCAGTGATCAGAAAGAAGGACCTTAAGGCAGTAATGAGGCTTCTGCCCCCTGCAATAGAGTGGGACAAGCATAAGGTGGGTGTCCAGATTGGGCCACCTGCCCACAATCTGGTGACACCTATGAGGAAGATCTGCAAACCAGTATAAGACTCCACTGAACACCCTTTGTTCACTGCATCCCTCTGTATATGGCAAGCTGCAACGCATTCTCATTAGAGAGTGTAGGCTCTTTTCACGAAGGACAGAGTAGAAGACTATCAGGACCTGGACGATATGGACTCTGTCTGACTGCTGTGGAGAATGAGCAAAACCGGGTGAGCAAACTTCCCTCACCCCAACACCATGCAGAAGGTTAAATGCCATTGGTTGGTGTCTCCTGGGCCTAGATCTACAGGAGGAGCTTACTTCCAGTTTCTGGTCACACTATAATGCTGAAGTGTCCCATGGTTGTTTCTCAGGAGCTTTTCTGAAATAACTTTCTCTGCTTTTGCCCACAGTCCCTCTTGCACCTAGAGGAGGTGTTTCTCATCCACGTTCCCCCACCATTCTCTACAGGGCAGCCTGGCTCCAGCAGCTTCCTTGTTGAATTTCTCCCCAACCACCTTGGTGGCTCCCCTTATGAAAGCTTCTGAAGGGAAATTTAACCAGCCCACCTATCTTTTCCCTTTCCCTGGGTCTTTCCCCACTCAGCTGAACGACAACAAAGATTCTGACTTCCTAGACCCTCCATACTCCCCTAGGGCTGAAATCAAAGCACTGGTGCTCGGAGACTCAATAATATGTGTTTCTTTTCTTTTTGATTATGTTGATTTATTAGCTAGGAGATCTGAAAACCAGAGAACTTCCTATCTATCTTTGTTTACTTGAAATTGTACTGTTTCTTAAATCTTAGTTATTGTTTTTCCAATTGAAAGACACAGTTTCTCCCAAAGCACAATGCTGCAAGCTACGTTTTGAAAGAAAATTTTATATACGGCTAGTTCAAATTAAATGCTAGTGCCCAACAATAAATATTTGGGTGAGTATGAAGTGAAGTGGAAAAAAAAATCACCATATTCTTGAATACAGCTGTTAGTTTACTTTAAGTAAATTAAATTTATTGGGAATAAGCATACAAAGTTGCCATATTCATATGGGCATTATGCTTATATTTTTTCATTATTTTTCTTTTTACCCATTACAGTTTATTCCAAAAAGTGTTTTAACTATATCATTTTTAGTCATTTACATTTTTTCATTGCCTTGTCACCATAATTTTGTTGCCAACACAGACTTCGATAAAGTGGAGTCTTTGGTAACTTTTCTGAGCAATTGAAGAATTATATTAAGAAAGTAGTTGACAAATTGCAATCTACTGGGAAAAAGTCAAGAGAGAACTACTTAGTATAACTTACTCTTTCCCCGATGACAGTCTTTTTTATTATGTGTATTCATAGGTAGTTAGCACAGATTCAACATTCAACAGCTTTCAGATATACTAGAACTTGGCTTTGAAAAACGTGGAGTTTTTTTTTTTTTTTTTTTTTTTTTTTTTTTTTTTTTTTTTTTTTTTTTTTTTTTTGGTGTACACTCTTTTTTTTGTTTGTTTTTTTAGACTTTGTTTGGCTTTTACCAGGTTTCCACTGATGTCCTCTTTGTGTTTCAGGATAAAACCCAAGGTGCTATGTTATATTTAGTTGTCATGTCTCCCCAGCCTCCTCTGGCCTGTAACCGTTTCTGTCTTTCCTTGTTTTTCATGAACTTAAAGTTCTGAGGAATACTGGCCAGGTATACTGTGGAATGTCCCCCAATCTAGGTTTACCTGATGTTTTTATCTTGATTCAACAGGGTTAAGGGTTTGTGGAAAGAACACCATAGAGGCTAAGTGTCTTTCTCATCACATGACATCAGAGTGTACATGACATCCACATGACATCCACATGACATTATTAATGGTGCTGTCACCACTTGGTTAAGTTGTCTGCCAGGTTTGTTCACTGTAAAGTATTTTTCCCTTTCCATACTCTGTTCTTTGAAAGCAAGTCACAAAGTCTAGCCCAGCCTAGGGGAGAGGGGTGGGGAGAAGGGCAGAACTAAGTTCCATATTCTGGAGGGCAGGAAATATCTAAATTTGATATTTAGAATTCTTCTTTAAGAAAGATTTGAGACTTCTTTTTATCTTTTTCTTATCATTGACTTGCTCAAGTTAGTACTTTAGCGTTTCTTGGTTAATATCCTGCAAAATATCATATTCCCATACTTTCCCCCATCATCACCCATTCTTTCATTCCCTAAAATGTTTATAGTCTGCTTAAAGTGGTCTTTTCATTCTCATTATCAAGGAATTCTGGAAGGAGGTCAGGGGCTCTAACTTTGTTACTGCTTTTTGTTTAACTAGAATTAAAGTAAATATAATTGTTCCATAACTATAATCTAAGTGCTACATCCTCTCCTACTTGCTTTAGAAGGGAAGAATTTGGGAAAGGAGAGATATATTAAATAAATCACCTTTATTTAAAGATTGTTCTTTCTTCTTAAAATAGGTCTTTCTAAATATATATAATTATGAATCCAAAAGTACAACATAGCAAATCAACTCATTTTTTGTTGATATGAATTTAACCAATGTTTTAGAAACTCAATCTTGAATTTTAAGTTTGGTGTTATACTTAGCATATTTATTTTCAGAGAGCTCCAATCTCAACAAAAAGTTCTTCCCCACTCCTGAAGTTGAGCTAACTATGTATTTGATTCTGTTCAGCAAACATTTATTTATTGGGTCCCTATTATGGCTCTTGCCCTGATAGCAGTTCTTGGATTCATGGAGGAAGGAAATATTTAATATGATGCTGGTCTCCAGAGGCTTCCAGTAGGGAAGGAAGACATTAGGGCCCCTCTGGCCCTGAGGAGGCTGGATGAGCTAACTGGGAAGACTTCAGTAGCTAAATTGGTGTGGAAGTGAAGGCAAGGTTAGCCTGGACACTATACCTCTCTGCAGTAGTGGGGCGGGAGGGGGGGGGATAATGAATTGACTAATTCTTAATAAATTTCTATTTGTTACTTATGACTCATCTCTCTGAACAAGTACTAAGTGTTGTGTTTTCTTAAAAACCACAGAATAGTTTCTTCCCTATAACCCTGGGTTGTCTCTGGACTTACCCCCAAACCTCCTATGTAGCCATCATAATATTTAAATTTGTGTCCAAATCTACTATCCAAATGTCTTTCAGAAGTACTAGCTTTTTTATAATCTGACCTAACAACAACCACACATACACACACATACTCACAAAGGCCAGTTCCTCATCCTCTTCACAACCTTGTGGATCCCAGGGAACCCAGCCTCCTACTTGATCAGAAATAATCAAATCTCCAAGTTTTTTTTTTCTATAGCAAATTGGTTTTGCTGAAAACATTTCCATTTCCAAGATTTTTTAGTTAAAAAAAAAGAAAATAAACCAAATGTCTGGTTGAGCTGCTTCTGGATGTCTCACCCTTGTATTATAGCAAATTATGCCTCCTAACAGAGATAATGTTTGAAAATGAGCATATAGGCATGTTACTGATGGAAAGTTGTGGCACACTGAGCAGGTTTCCTCAGCCACGAGAGGGGAATTTTGCAAAGCTCACACTAGTGGGATAATCTGCCGCTTCCTATGGTTCACACAGCTGCAAAGCCTCTTTTGCTAGCATACTGCCAGGACTGGGCATTCTGTAATTTCCTGACCAGAGGGACTGCCCCCTGGTCATAAGGGTAATTTGTTTCACCGATTGAACACAGGACAGTACCTAGATTTCCTCTGTAAAAACAAAAACAAAAAACAAACAAAGCCAACCTAGAAAATTTTGTCTTGCTACGCATTTAGATCCAGGGTTGGCAAACTATTTCTGTAAAGCACCCACATAGTAGAGTTTAGGCTTCATTGCCATATAGGATTATAGGTCTCTATTGCTACTAAGACTTAACTCCACTTCAAAACAGCCAATGACAATACATAAATGAATAAGCGAGGCTGGGTTCTAATAAAACTATCTATGGACACTGAAATTTGAATTTCTTATATGTCTCAGGAAAGATTATTCTCCATTTGATTTTTTTCAATCATTTAAAAATATCAAAAAGTCCCCAAACAATAAATGTTGGCGTGGATGCGGAGAGATAGG
>VBSM01002217.1:13865660-13963395 GCA_008086735.1 Cheirogaleus medius
GGGGATGGTCATGCTTGAGGCTCTGCCTCGAGGGGGGAGGGGTGCATGGGCAATTTACATAACCGTAATATTTGTACCCCCATAATATGCTGAAATAAAATTAAAAAAAATTAAAAAAAAACAAAGATTAAAAAAATATATATATAAAAACCATTCTTAGCTCGAGGACGTACAAAAACAGATGGTGGGCTGGATTTAGCCCACTGGTGTTAGTTGGGAGTCCTTGATCTAAGTCATCACCCAGCTGGTCCCAGGGCAGTACTGGCCCCTGGCTAGACAAGAGGTCGCTGAGTGTTCTGTGGGTGTGTGATGGTAAGCGAACTGAGCCGGGACTCTGAGGGAGAATCCTAGCATCCTCAAGGACAAGGGGGTCTTAGAACGTTGAAATAAAATAGCCTTGTGAAGCCAGGTGAAGAAAGCAAATCTCAGAGAAATTAACTAGCTGAGCTGAAGTTACATAACAAGCTGCTGTTTTGAATCTCTAATCTAAGAGTCTTTCTATTATTCTACATTTTAGAGATATGTAAGATAATTGACAGGAAAATAAAGTTTGAGTGGTACTGGGGGATTCTGAGACCCTCCAAGTCTCATAGTGACCAATGAGGATGAATGCTGCAATATAGCCTCATTCACTACCATGACAAGATTCAGGTCTAAGCTGTGTAGGCAGTAAAAGCCCCCCTTATACTTCATTACCTGCAAAGGCTTGTGTGCCTTCCCTTACCCTCCATTCCACAGGAGAAGGGAAGAGAATAAAAATAGCAATAGCGATAATAGCTACCATTTACTAAGTACAGTTCCTGTGGCAATATAGCACATGTGTTAAAAGCATGATCTCCAAAGTTAAACTGTCTGGTTTCAAGTCCCATCCTACCACATACTTCCTATGGGACCTTGGCAAGTCCTTTACCTTCTCTGTGCCTCAGTTTCCTCATCTGTAAAATAAGATTGTTTTAAAGGTCAAGTAAGTTTATATCTACAAGGTGCTTACGATACTACCTGGTGCATTGCAGGTGTTTGCTTTCTCACATCATGCTTAGAATGACGCTTAAGGGAGGTAGTATTAATCACATACCACCTATAAGCACACCTGGACTTGGGCCAGTGACTTCTCCACAGTCCCCACCCACTGGAATTTGAAGCCAGGTCTGCTCATTCCCTTAACTGCGATAGTACCCTGCTTCCCATGAAGGGAAAGACAGGGAGACATAAGCAAGACCTAGAGTGGAATGTCCCAAATCCTCTCCTATATACTATTATGCGTCCTTTATTAATGATTATTTTAACTACATTACTGATATAACTTCTTCCTGTTTTGGGAAAATATTGAGAGCTAATCTTGACTTGGTCCTGGCAATGAAATTCCAGTTTTGGTGAGACTGGAATGGGGTGGTGTGACTCTATTTTATCTACATTATCTTTGATGGACTTCATGACAGTAACACGTACATAGTCAGTATGGCTCATAACTATATGACTCTCACCGTCTGGTGCCAGATTTTTCCATGCAAACAATACAAAGAAGAGCCACATCACAAGCTCCTGGTTTGCACCAGGAATTGAACGGGCTGGAGCAGGCTGTGCTTCAACAGGCTCGGGGTGGGGGTAAGGGGATCCCAAGAAGAAGATCTGCCGGGCAACCAAGTCCTGCCTCAAACTCTAAAATCTGGGAAGGCAGGTTCTATGGGCTGAGTTAAAAGGTGGTGGAGAAGAAAGGAAAACCACTTAAACGGCAAGAGGGTGTGTGGCGAATTACAGGGAACAGCTTGCTCTTGCCCACCCAGCTTGTTGAGGCCAAGCTAGACCTCTAGGGCAGCTGACCATCTGTATCTGCCAGGGGCCCCTGTCTCAGGGCTGGGGAGAATACTAGGGAGAACCTTGAGAGAATCAAGGCCTTCTTCCTAATCCCTGTACTAGAAGAAACTGTCCAGGAAAAGAGAACATCATGCTGCAATGAGACAACAAAAACACTGTGTCGGTGCCAGTCTGAGACCTTCCTTCTCTTGCCCTGGGCCAGCAGTTCTCACTCACATCACACCCACACTATTTCTTTGTAACACATTATTGTGTAACACTCCCTTATTAGCCAGAATTAAAACACTATAACCTACCGACACACTTACTTTCTTAAAAAATCAATATAATCCCTCAGCTATAACACAAAGGAGAAATAAAAAGAAGCTAATTTATAATAAAATACCATGTATTTCCAACTGTAAATGCTCGGGCATGGCTATACTGAAAGACATGGTGAAGTAGTCTGATTTTTGTACCAGTAGGTAGAACCCTGGGAGGATCATAGCTATTAATCAGAATGACAAAGAGCCTGGGATTATTAATTTAAATAACACCAGCATCATGTGAATTGGAGGCTTCCTTAAAGTGGAGAAAACTCTTGGTGTATATATGGTGGTAAATCTCAGCAAAACAAAGTTCAGCCCTCCCTTGATGTCAATGGTAGCTGCATTCCTAGAAAATGCAATGCGTGTTAACTCTACACAAAACATTACTTGGATGTATATGTAAAATGAATTTAAGGTTCTTAGCTCAGATCATCATAAAAGGGTTTTTCCATGAGCATGAATGTCTGGCAGGACATTCGAGAGTCACACTGGAGCAGGGCGATTCTTCACTGTGCAAGCCTAGCCCATGCATTAGTTTCTCTGTCCCTTACCTATTATTCCAAGAAGTACAAAGTGACAAAGGAGCTCTTTTAAAACACTGCCATTTGAAGTGCCCTATAGACACTTCTGCTTGAGCAACTTAACAACAGTTCTATCTCTCTGCTTAAAAAAGCCCATTGAAAGTCATCAAGCACCTTCCGCCTCAGTACTTTATGTACTTCCCTCCCTTTACCGGTGTAAGCCTTCATCCTGACATGTTTTGTATGATTGTCCCACAACACTCATAAAGGTAACATTAGGCAGATCTAAAATCGGCACCAATTAGTGTTCTGGCACTGAAATTCCAGCTCGGGTGGGTGCAGAACAGGCAATGTGATTTTATTTTATCTACTTTCCATTATCTTTGATGGACTTTACAGCAGTAACAAAATCACAGTTGATCTTGGCACATGACTCCACGACTTTCACACTCTGTTGCCCCATCTCCCTAAGCAGACGATACATAAAAACATGGTATATTATCTCAGAGGCTGAAATTCTGAAAGTCACTAAGAACTAATGCTTCTCTGGAATTACTATATTTTAAAAATAAGCTCATCATTGCTGTAGGACACACCTTAAGGATCAACCTCAGTAACCCCTTCTATTCAAACTCTATTCACAAGCAAGCTGTGCGGCACTCACTTTATTTAAAGACTGACAGACAAAGGGCTTGGGCAGGGTAAACCTCATAGTGCTAATAAATTTAATATTGACAAACTATGACATGAGAAATTAGCATATCAGCAGACTAGCCAGTTAGAGTTAATAATGTGTGCTCAGCTAAACTTTAAAAACTTTAGCTGGGCTCAGTGTCGTGCCTGTAATCCCATTACTTGGGAGGCTGAGGCAGGAGGATCACTTGAGCCCAGGAGTTTGAGGCCAGCCTAGGCAACATAGTGAGAACTTGTCTCTAAAAAATAAATAAATAAAAACAAATTTTTAAAAATTATGAAAAGTCAACAGCAAGTACTTATCAGTTAGGCCTATTACTTTACAGAGGAATATCTTTTCCAAATCAGGCAAATCATAGAATGTTATTGGGATTCTGTATGTCAGAAATTGGCCCTTCATAGGGTACGCAGTGACAAGCAACAGCTGCGGGGCTCCCCACTGCCTCCCCAGGGCCCAGCACATGCCTTGCTCAGAAGAGGCACTCAATGAGCACTTATCGAATGTATAAATGAATTAATCCATGAAAGATTGAAAATGAGGGTGCTCGAAGGATATGAAAACTATAGAAAACACTTGTTTATATGAAGAGCAGAGAATCTGGGAGCCCTATTCTCTTTGCATTTTCTATAACACAATTTATGTGTGTCTGTGTATGTGTTCTCTTTCTTATTTTCCAGCCTCCTCACACACTACTATTCAGCCTTTATTTTTGACTTGCCTGTTCTTTAGTTTTCTATACTTTTGTCATTTTACTGTCCAATTATGTTATTTAAGCAAGCACACCACCCTTCGCACCCTCCAATAATTCTTGGTTATGACAGCAATAAAATACAAGGAAGCTTATTTGCAAAACAGAATCTTCATTTGGAAATCACTACACAGGGGGAGAGGTTGGTTACTTGGTACAAAGTTACCATTTCAGAGGAGAAGTAAGTACTGGTGCTTTAGTGCACAGTTAGGTGATGATGGTTAACAGTAAGGTAGTATATATTACAAAGTAGCTATTTTTGAATGTTCTCACCACAAAGAAGTGACAAATGCATGAGGCGACTGAATATGCTAACTATATTATGTAACATATATGTATCAAAATGTCAAATTATGCCCCATAAATATGTACAATTACAATGTGTCAGTTAAAAAAAAATCACTACACAGGGAAACGCAAGGGGCTAAAGCCCAGGGCTGGGTTGAGGGTGATTCCTGAAGGCCAGGCGAACAGTGCAGTTTCCCCCTCTGTGATTCTTTGGGAAATCAGCCCATCCAGGAGCTCTTTGCTGAAGAACAACCACATCTTTGTGGTGCAAAATGATGTTAATCACGGCCTTGAACCCTTTTTCCTGGTCAGTGTAGACTTTTATCTGATCCTGTTCACATGGATATCTTCCGTCCCCAATTAAATTATCTTCCTTGGACACTTTTTAACCATAGAAACTTCATTAAAATCTCCTGTGGATCTTTGCCAAGGGAACTCAGCTGATGGGTCAAACAGAAACCCAGCTGGACTCCAATCCATGAAAAGGGCCTGGTGAATCACAGTGTCTTCATGGGATTTCTTCCTTCCCAGTGGGGTGAGATGCTTTGATATATCTGAAAACCTACACTTCCAAGGAGAAGGCAGACCAGCCTTTCTCTTCCCGTTATCACTTGGTATCTTAGCAATTAGAAAATGTATGGACTTTGAACATGGAGGGTTAAACAGACTTTAACTGATAAGGGAGAATTCTTCCTACAAACTCCTTGGAGACACTTGTAATTAATTTGATCTTCTTCAGTCATTAACTCAGACTCATAGTGAGTCGTCTGCACACTGCTCTATTAATTCACTGGAGATCACTTCCTGGGATTCATTTAGTTAAGCAGCACTGTTGGATTACATTTTAAAACCCTTAAAACTGGTTGTAATTGATGTCTGTTTATAGAAGCTTACTTTAATGGAGTCAAAGCAAGATAGAAATCTCTCCTGCCAGCCTGAGATGCTGCCTTCTAGCATAAAGACCAGCTCTAGGACTACCAAACTGGAAAAAAAACCCACTGCCGATTAAGATAAATTATTAATATTGATAATAGGTTCTAAAATGTGGAGTCTTTCAATGGTAACAATAAGGATAACTTATTTGAAACCATATGCCCCTCTTGAAATACACATACATACATGTGAAAATGTATGCACTTTATTTTCAGATGAACTAAACATAAGTAATGTTAGATTTTATGAAGATAAGCCTTGGGTCTGAGATTTTGGGAAGCTCTGGTTTCCTCCCTGAAGGAAGTCAGGGTGGAAGAATAGTAATACCCTGTTTAGACTTCCCGAAAGCCAGTCTGGCTCTCAAAGCTCCAGACAGGCAGGGTTGGCTGTGGGTGGGTAGCTACGAGCCAGGGCCATGGCTCAGCAGTCTAAGCACCCTGATCCCAGGTTTGGGCAGATTCCGAAGGCCTGGATTTCCTATGACACATATTCAGAACCAGAGGGTCCCAGCATTTTTACTAGAGTGTGTGTTGGGGGGTAGGGAAGGTGTCTTTAGTTTTTCTATAAAACAGCAAATCAAGAACTGCCTGAGGTATACATTCTGACCTTTTCTGTTTATTTCACTAGGCAGGCTTTTCTCTGCCTGGTCAAACTTCACCTTTCCTTCAAAGTTCAGCTTAAGGCCTAACAATCTCCTCTAATAATCTTTCTCTGACCACACCTGACAATAAGAGCAAATACTTTTTTGTTGTATAGACATCTGCAGTTTTTCCAATCAACTTTGGATACCTTCTCGGATTTATGCTTTAGAATAATTCTTTGTTGCATGTAGGGAGTATACATATTAGCCATCTACACACACACCTGTGCATGTGTGTGTATATATACACACGCACATATATATATATATACACATATGCATATACATATATATTCTGAACACCTAGATTATTTATTGAATGTGTTATTTATTTACTCATTCATTCAATATTTATTGAATACTAAGCACGTGGCAAGCACTAAGCTAGGCACCAGGGCTACAGGATTATGCCAGAGGAGGCGGCCTCAGCCAGGTAGGTAAACAACTGATGACCTCACAGGTCAGTCTCCCAGACATGGCCAGGACTGGCAGAATCACAGAGATGTACACAGTTTAGACAAAGCTGGGGACCTCATTACATCCAAAACAATGCACTCAAGAAATAATTTGGAGGCCACAAGCCCACCCCTGTGGTCAGAGAGGTTTTCTCAAGTCTTCATTACAACAGAGGGATTGAATTTTCTAACCAGGCAATTTGCTCAGCAGGGGCTGGCTGGATGGCTGGGCGTCCAAGTGCATTTGAACAAGGGGTCCACGTTCTTACTTCCTTGCTCCCTGATTTCCTTGATTAACAACTGACACTAATATAACACTTACCGCGTGCCACGTCTTATTCTAGGAGTTTTATAGATACTAAATCACAGGATGCTCGATGCTCGCAGCAGCTGCGGTGGATGAATCGCCTGAGCGGCCCAGGCCGAAGTGGGGCAGCTAGAACCGAAAGTCAGCGCCAGGACCCATGCTCCCCCAAGCCACAGAGCCGGCGGGACTTCCGTTTTGATTTTTCTCAGAGGCCTTGGGACTATCGAAAAGTAACCTCCCATCCTCAGTCCTTCCTGCCACTGAGGAGAAAGTCAGCAAATTGGCACCAGATGTCAGACTGAGGAGTTGGGGGAACCAAGAAGTGGCCCTGTGCGTATCTTTTATTTCACCCGCATGTATTGGGGACCTAACTCAATAGTGCCAGGCGCAGGCCCAGGTCCTGGAGGTACAACAGCGAAGTCCCTGCGCCCATGGAGCTCACATTTGGGGTTGGTCCGTGGTGTTGGGGAGTGAGGGAGAACAGACAATAAAATGGTATTCCGTATTCTGCCAGGTTGTAATACAAGTGATTAGAAATAGGAAGTAGGGACAGGTGACAGTGTGTGTGTGTGTGTGTGTGTGTGTGTAATTGTATGCATTACCTTGTAGGTTTTGCAACAAAGGTCAATATAAATTATATCAGAATTTCCTCTTTTGATATGTTCTGTTTTTCTTTGTTCAGTACATCGTATCCAAGATATAGCCACATTATAAAAACATGTGTGTCTTAATTAAACAAATACACAAGCCTCTGATCTTTGAATCTCTGATCTGCTTAAGTTCAAACCAAAGGTACAGCTTAGGGACTACATTACGAATAAGATGCTTAAGAAAAAACCCTAATTACTATAGAAGGTGTGATTTAAACTTCTAAAAATATTGATACACTATATGTGATGAGATGAAATACCAAAAGGAAGAACACCAAAACGTTATAAAAAGGTAACTCTGAGTTATAAAATTCTAGATGATTTCAAAACACATTTTTTATTTTAATAATACTGAAAAGAAAAAAATTGAAACAATATTTTCCATAATTTTGTGACGAACTAGGGGTGATTCTAGTTTTCTTTTTAATACTTTAATGCATTTTTTAAATTTTAAAACTGTGCATGTATATTTGTATAATAATAAAAAGCACACAAAAGAGGTTTCTATAAATGTGGCCTGCATTTCTGGGGACAGCGTGTGGTTTCACAACAAGAGGAAACAAATTGCCACAATCATCTTTAACGTGATCTTATATCAGATGAACAGAACATGGTACCTTAGGAAACCCATAGAAACTTGTCTGTTTTCAGTCAAATAAAAGTGAAGGGAAATGGTGATTTTCTGAGAAATAGCACTCTTGTTGTCAGAAAAGAAGGGAAAGGGAGTTGGGTACAATTCACAGAAAATGCACTGGGTAATTTTGTTAAGTATATGTTATAGGTTCCAATGCATTTTATGTTTAAAAAAAAGTCCAACTCTATGATTCATGTAGGTTGGAAAAAAACCAAACTGCAGCTATACTATAAATAAAAAATGCATACCACAAGACTTTAAAGAAGTTTAGGTTCTGATATAATTCTACACATTTTGGGGATGATAACGTTAAAACTTTCTCAGTTTTAAAATTCAAAAAATGCAGAAAAGTATTAAAAAGAAAACTAGAATCACCCCTAGTTTGTCATAAGATTATGGGAAATATTGATTGGTATATTGTTATGCATTTATTAAATATTAAAAAAACCACAGTCATTTATAAAAAAAGGAGCACAAAATTGTTCTGCATAGCTGTATAGCAGGTGTTGGATGTTTGGCATTCATTTGTAGAATGAAGAGTTGAACAGAGATCCAATGTGGATTCTGTCAATGGACTTTTGCTAATATCAGGCACACTCAGGAAAAGAAAATGAATCTAAAATTGAGCATCAGTATCCCCAGCCAATGTGACTATAGGCACAGGCACATTGCAGCAGTCTAGGGCCATTGATTCCTGTTTGGTAAGGCTATACTTTCCCCATATTGGACTGTTCACAGTTGGGTCTCATTCTCTGGATGTTCCACTGAGGCCTCAGAACAACCCTGTTCTCCTAGCAAAAATAGAAATCTTATGAGCCACTGTTTTCAGTTGAATTATATAATATACAAAGCTTATATTTGGCTATAAACTGGTTTAAGGTGAAAGATTTTGAACCTTTACAGATCTCCCCAAATGAGTACCACTGTGTGAAAATTTTTTTTTAATTCCAGACTCCTTTTTCAGTGTTATTCCACCACTCTGCATTGCTTCCTGAATCAGCCAACTCCAAAAACAATCTCAAGCTCTCCCCCACAGCTTAATTCCCACAAGGCCTAAAATCAAGACAAGAGCAGATATGGAATGTGTTTTAGATTTACCGGCTCATTTCTTTTACATCTACTCTGACTTCTTAAAGACATAAGGACTAGTGAATTTTCTGGTTAAGCCAATCTGCGTAAATATAACAAAAATAAAAACTTATTTACCTGAACAGTATAGTAAGAAACAAACCACAGAACTACAGAGATGAAAAGGGCCTTAGGAATTACTAGCTCCATTTTGCCATTTCTTGAGAAATGACACCGTGGTGTAGTGTGGGCAGGTCCAAGTTCACATCCCGCCTCTGCCACTTACCAACAGTGTGGTCTTGAACAAGGTGCTTGAATATTCTGTGCCTCAGTTTTTTCATCTGTAAATAGTTCCTACCTGAGGAGTTTTGAGGAGTTTCAGTGAGAAAATTGAAGTAAATTGATGAGAACAATGCCTTATAAAAGTGGGAACGAGAAAAGCTGATTCCTCAAGACAGCCAGAAATGGAAAGTCAGTTTCAAGCAAATAGAGAAACACATATGATGGCTTGGATACGTCCTAAAAGATAATCACTGGAATCACACACTTAAATAAAGTGACTAAGGGGCGAACAGAGAAGATGTGGGGGAGGAATCAGAATTCTTAGAGATGGTCTAGCAGAGGGAGAAGAGCTGGGGAAACAGGAAGAGCTTTCTGGTAGAACATGTTCCTGGCAGGACAGACAGCCTGCCTGAGCCCTGGCTGGTTGTGGAGTTTGTGGTCACAGAATCCCTTTGCCTAAGTTAGTCTCCATGGCAGGTTTTACTGTTGGCTGAAGAGAAGCAGGAGACAGATTTGTGGTATGTGTGTGGTATGTGTGTGTGTGTGTGTGGTATGCATGTAGTATGTATGTAGTGTATGTAGTATTGTGTGGTAGCTGTGATGTGTGGTGTGTGTGTATGTGTATTCGGTGCATGTCATGTGGTGAGTGGTGTGTGCGTGTGTGGTGTGTGCATGTGATGTGTGAGATGTGATATATGTGTGTTGTATATGGATGTAAACTGGTATGTGTGGATGTATGGGGGTGTATATGTGTGTAGTGTATGTGGTGTGTGAGGGCGACACGTGTGTGGTGTGGTGTCTGTGCGTGGTATAGTATATGTGTGTGTGGTATATGTGGTGTATATGTGGTATGGGTATGCGTGTGTGGTGTGTCGTGTCTGTGTATGTGGTTTACGTGTGTGTGGTGAGTGTGGTGTGTATGATGTGTGTGTCGTATGTGTGTAGAAGTGAGCATGCATAAACAGGGCTCCTGGCCCCCCCAGGAGGTCCCTCGTCCCCAGGCCCGAGGCTGCAGTTGTGCCCACAAGCTGGGCACCCGGGCACCTGGGCTCTGCACAGTTCCCCATGAAGCTGAGAGCTGGGGCAAGCGCACGTGCTGGCAGGAGCAGGACACCGACTTCCCTGAGGAGGCCGCTGGAAAGTCAAAGGAGACCAGCAGAGGGATCGAATCTGGAGCAGCAGTCCCATGAAGGCTTTGAGACAGAAAGTTTGAGAGCATATACAAGTATTCTTGTATATGGCAGGAAAATGCCAGAAACTCCATGTGCAGTGAAGGGGCTGGAGCGGATGAGAAGAAATGGTGAGATAAAAAAAAAAGGCTTCATGCAGGGAAACAAGGGGTGCACATGGAGAGCTAGGTTAGAGCTTGGATGGGCTTTTCCATATCCCACAAGCCTGCACTCAAGGACTAGGAGTGTGCAGGCCCAGGCTCCCTGTGTGTCCCTGTGCTGCCTGGTTGTTGCTGGACTCTAGCAGAGCAGCACTGCCCTTGGAAAGTCCTTGAGGAAGAAGTTGGCTCCAAGAGCTCAGGGCTGGTGTGTTGCCATCCTAGCTGCACATGGCTGGGCCATTCCCTGTCCTGTGCTCTCTGCTTGCCTCTTGCCCTTCTTCTGAGCCCCACACTTGTTGGAGTACTCTCTCATCTTCCTACTGTGGCCCAACAGTCCACTTTGTTGTGGTTTGTGCATATTTTAGCAGGATGGTCTATTTCGAGGGCTGGGAAACTTCTCAACACAAAGTCAGGCTAAAGAACTTACCCAGGATTACATCTGAATAAATAGTTGGCTTAAAACGCTGTCCACTATTTTATTTTATTTTTTTCATTAGAGAACAACATTGAGTTGGAAGACAAAAGTCAGCTGCTGCTGAAGTCCACAGACTGTATTGTTACAAAGGCAGAACTGAGTTTTTATCAATCTGTAGTCTCTAAATGTCTTTGTTTAATGTGGCTTCTAGATACTCATCCAACTGTTGATAGAGTGATTACCAGGTAATGCTATCAAATAACAATCATGATTAAACAAGTTACATGAGCCCTCAGGCCCTGAAGCAATTTCTGTGAAGAATGAGTTTGTCCTTCAAATGGCATAATAAGAAAAAAATTAGGTGCAATTCACCCAGAACAGTATGTTATACTGAGAGAAGTGTAATATGTTTACCCATTCCGAACAGTTACAAATGGCCTGCAATTAGCTTCCCTTCTTTTCAGCTTGCTTCCTTTTCCATTTCCTTTTGCATTCTTTGTCACTTGAAATGAGCAAGGTGGTTTATAGCTGCCACTGTGATCTTCTGCACACCTCGACCACTTCACAACATCACAAATCCTGCTGTCACACCCCACCCCCTTCCTCTTTATTTATTTATTTATTTATTTTTGTAACATGTAGAGCAAAGATACGCAAAGAAGCCAGAAAATAATTTATGGCTATTGGTGATTTTTATACCCGAGATGTCAAAAAAACTGTTAAACATATTAGAAAAAAATTAACAACCAACAATTGTGTTACCACACTAAAGATTGTCCTGGAAGGGTCTCTGTGGAATGAAGCAACCAGGAAGAAGATGAGTTGATTAATTTATGATATACAAGTTCTAGGCATAAGATTCTTAAAACGTGAAACTTGTGGCTCATGCCAGCTACCAATGAGGACAGAAGGATGTGAAGCACAATGTAAAACCAATGTGTAAAAATGCCCGGATAAAACCCAAAGCTCCAGAACACACTTACTGTTAATATTTCTATTTTTCTCATCTATACCTAGTAAATGTTCTCAGAAAGTAAAAGGTAGATCTGCTACCTTCAAATGTCTCAGAGTACAGTAAAGTGCTGTTGCCTCTGGGTATGTTTTTCTATTTTGGGAGACAAATAAATGAAAAAATAACAATATGTAACTATTGTTCTTGTTGTGAGTTATACTCATAACCAAGTCATCTACATGGTATCATCTGAAAGTTAATTCCTTTACCCAAGGATATGAAAGCTAAGAATTTGTGATGTACTTGTTTATGTTTAGCCTCAATTTTTATTACATTTCTTCTCCCTAGCAAATCTGGCATCAGTAGGAAATTGGGGAAACAGTGGTAAACCTAACAATTTAGTTTCAAAACTATGGATGTAAATAGTATTAAGCACTGATACTTTCTTTTAAGAATTTTTTGTTGCCTTTGCATAAAAGTTATATATATATATATATATATGAAAGCTTTGATATACATGAGCATGAGAAGATACATGGAAAAAACCAGAATAAGTGTAGAGGTGCAATGAATGTATAAATTTCCACTGTGCACACTCTGCCTCTTAGGCACAAAGAACTTCACTAATGTGGATTTTCTCATTGGAATTTGTGATGCTATATGTGATTTTTGTTCAAATGCATAAATATTATCTTCTTATTTTAGGTGTTTCAGGCTTGGAGTTGCAGTTTAAGGTTCCATTCTAATCCTATTTCTCTCACCTTCTTAGTTTTGCTCTTTATTTCCAAGCAGGCATCTTCCCAAAGCCGGTCAGGTACATATGGAGCATGAGGTTGTGCCTTTCATACCACCCAGAGCTGGTGTGTGAGTGTATAACAGTGTGGAGATACAACATATGCAGCAGAAAGGAGTCTGATTATGGATTTTCTTACTGGCTAACACATAATGATTTTCGGATGGGCAACAGAAGAAGAAAAACAAATATGAGTAGGAATTTAAAATTTCACTGTGTCAGGAAGATGTTTTTCCCCTTCAGAAACTGATAATTCTATCTCAGGCATCTTAAATAATTTGAAATTCTAACCAGGCTTTACAATGGCTAAATAATATCTAGGTTTTTCAGACTTATGTTACTCCTGACTCCAGTGCATTTTCCCCAAAGTATTAGGAAGTATGTCAGTCACAATACCAGAAAGTGAAAAGTCTCAGTGTCCACCTTTTCCTTCTGTTGGGTACACTTGCTCCTTTGGTATTTATTCTGTCTCCTCAAATATAAATATATGTGGTTGCTGAGCTTGTTTTGGCTTGGGGAAATTAATAGTTGTGACAAACCCTCATTTTGAGAGGGCTGATGGGATTTCCTCATAAGTCAGCTGGTAAACGTTCAGGTCTAATGTTCCATATAATAATAGACTTCCATGAGGTGTATTAGTTTGCTATTTGCTGCTGTAACAAATTACTAGAAATTTACTAGCATAGAAAACACAAATTTGTTATCTTACATTTCCAGAGGTCAAAAGTCCAAAATGGGTTTTACTGGGCTAAAATCAAGCATCATCTGGGCTATGTTCCTTCTAGGAGCCTCTAAGGCAGAATGCAATTCCTCACCTTTTCCAGCTCCTACAGACTTCCCACATTCCCTGGCACATGGCCCTTCCTCCATCTGCAAAGCTAGCAAGGGCTGGTCCAGTCTTTCTGCACCGCATCATGTTGACCTGCTTCTGTCATCAGATCTCCTTCTTTAACTCTGACTCATTTTCTGGCTCCGTGTTCTGCTTTTAAGGACCCTTGTGATTACATTATATCCACCTAATAATCCCGAATGATCTCCCTACTTTAAAGTGAGCAGATTAGCAGCCTTAATTCCATATGCAACCTTAACTTCCTTTTGCCATGTAACATAACATATTCACAGGTTCCAGAGATTAGGATATGGACATCTTTGGAGAGGGGCATTAATTCTTCCTTCCACATGGAGAGAGAGTTTAATGTGGGATACATTCTGCTTTGACCTTCCAGACTCACCTCTTTCCGCTTAAAGAATTAATACTGTCTCTCTTTTTTCCCTCAGCCCTATGGTGTTCTCTCTTGGAGCTTTCAGTACCCAGGTTCTCCTTTGCTCATCCACCTTTGAGCATGTTGTTCTTTTGCTCCATCAGATCCCATCCTCCTTATGCTAACTACTTGTTGAAGGCCTACTGTGTGCAAGGCCATGTGCTCTATGAAGCAAAAGTAGATGTCTACAAATAACAAGGCAAGAGTGATGAACGCTATGAAAGAGCAAAATAACAGGGTCGAGAAGAAGAGAACAGTACATCAGATGATTTCAATGTGGAACAAAGAAACATCAAAGGGAGATCCAAGTAGTTCTCTCAAATCAACCAATCCATTGGTGAATGCACATTGAGGCCCTATTCTACACTCTTGGTTGATTTTTAATTTTGTCCATGTGTGGAGCAATCCATTCATTCAGCAAACTTGTATGAGGCCTGTGCTAGAGGCTGGCAAAGCACATAATATTGTTGTTCCCCTGGAGGAGCTCACAGCTGGAAATTTGGGAAGGTGGGGCTGCTTTTAAAGGGGATGGAGGACACCCCCCCACACACACACACACATTCTTCCTTTAAATGAAGCCCATCTGGAACCTCCAAGAAGGCCCTCAGTTTTGGACAGACAGCCTTAAGTTAGACAGGTTGTGATGACTTATTTGGCTATTGGTTAATCTGAACCAGGCATTTAGCTGATTTAATTTTTAAATAACTTGAGTTAAAGCCTTCATACTTTCCAAAGTAGTTTACATTCTGCTCCATTTCCCAAAATATCAAGACCACAGTCATTTATTATTAAATTCCCCAAACATTTATTGACCATCAAATATGTGTCAGCTTCTTCACTTGACATCAGACACACAAAGATGAAAAAGGCATGCTTCTTTGTCCTCAATAGTAACACAAAGAATAAAATGTTTTCTTTCCATGAGGCACATGTAATAATTTAGTGGAGTGTATTCTCATCTACTCTGCAAAGGTATCCTTTTATAATTTAGCTTTTCCTGTTTAGATCTCTTAATACTTTAATGGGTATGACTTTCTGATTTTCTATATATTATTCCCAATTAAAATAATTTTAACAACAGTAAATGTTTGTCATTAAGTAAGAAGGCCACTTGTATTTCAATTTAAATAAACCACACTAGTTTTTAAAAGTTGTGTAATTTCTTTAAAACAAATGTCTCATTTTTTCAGGAGTGTTTCTGACTAACTCTTCTATTTGTATGCTCAATTATTAATCAAAGGGTATATTCACACTCTCACAGTTGTCTAGACATCTTATAACTCTACCATATTGTTTACATTCTCTGTAGATTAATCAGTATAACTGCTGTTGGGCTGCAAAATGACCTGGAAGAGTTGGGTGGAATCACAACAAGATTTTGGAACACTCTGTGTTGAGCGTTTGTGCCGCTGCTGAAGCCCTGAACCAGGGCCACTGTCTTCATGAAGCCTGGCTGCATCTCAGCTCACATGAATTCTCTCCGCGAAGGTATGTGTGTCATGGCTCAAATGGATGAGCAGGGCAGATCACATTTCCCTCGGAAATTTGAAATTAGGATCGGAGAGACCTGTAGCAATGGACACTCAAGCTGAAGTTACAGTAGGCACCAGAAAGCTAATCGAAGATGGTAAACATGACTGTGGAAGCCAAAAGTGTAGGAGGGTAGAAGAAATGATCAACAATTGGGGTCCTACAGTTTGGCGAGGAAGGGGAAGGGGCGGATGCATGGAGAGAGGCCGAGATGCTGTGATAAAGAACGTGCGGGCCACTGGGAGTGTGACACGGGTTCCTCGATTGTTCTGCAGTGTCCTCCTTAGACTCCCAGAGATCCTCATTAATGTTTATAATGGACGTCCTCTTACTCGAAGCAGCTTAAATGGGCCTCTGCTTCTCACACTAGAAGAGTCAGACTAGCGTGGAAGCAGGGTGGACCCATTCTATAAACCACAATTCTCCCATTTCCCTTTTGGTAATGCAAGGGCCGTCCTCTTTTCCGAAGGAATGGTAGCTTGATGGCTACCAGGCTGTTGGAAATGTTTCAGCAAGAAGCACATTTTGTTGTCACTGGCTTCCAAATTATGCAGTCTTCCATTTTTCATGCAAATATTTGTAGAACCTTACTATATGGAAGGGTCTGTGCTGAGGGTTACAAATCCAAAGAGAATAAGCCAGTGCCTGCCCTGGAGCTGTCCAGCCTCTGAGGAGGAGTTGGGGAGATGTCACAGAGTGGGACAATTGTGGCACGAGGCAGCATGTGCAATGGCAGGAGGAAGCGTAGATCTAAGCACACTTCCCTTGCACTGATTTTCCAATGACCCTGAAGTGTGTCCTGACTTTCAGGTGGGCTCATGGCAACTCCTTGTAGTTTATTGACAGGTATTTACAGTACGCATCCTAGACAAGATAAAGTTTAATGAATGAAGGGAGATGAACCTAGATGTAAAGAGGCAGAATGCTGATAATGAGTAAACTCTAAGAGAAAAAAATAATGGTTTGGTTATCATACACGGAAACAAAGAGTTAAGTAATTTCATCAGAAGCTTAGAAGAGAAAGAAAATAGAAGTTTCTCGGTAGTGCCCCATTTTCAGGGGTTGCTCCAGGCATCTCTGTGTCTCCTTCCCTCCCCCACTCCGTGTTCCCTCCGCTACCAGATCCACCACTTTGCATGACACTGGGGTCCCCGGCTTCTCGATATTGTGACCTACATTACATGTTTCTCATTTAGGTGACGGGCAGTAGTGATCGGCTGTTGTTCTGGGGTTGGTAGCAATTCTGTAATTTCATTCCCTCATTAGAAGCTAGCTGTGTGTTTATTTATTAAAGCTGCACACTGCCCAAAGGCAATGTACAAAAAATATAGAAATACCAAAATTAAATAAAGGCTATTATTGGTGTTATTTTATAAAGCTTGTCTATCACAAGCCACTGTGTGCATTTATAGGACAGAAGCTCTGTTAACCAGGTGCTCCCCGGCACCTCAATCAGCAGACTCTGTGCTACCCTGCTTCCTGCCCCGTCAGTACACAGGTCCTCCCTAGCTGAGGCTCTTGCATGAGGCAAAGAAGGCGATAGATACATCTAGACTCTTGCATCTTCTAGGAAATTCTCCAGCCTCCAAACCACCCCTCCAAGTAGTTCCCTGAAGCTGTTCTGCTGAGCTCAAACACCCTGGAGCAGCACCTCAGGGACAGAAGGGATATTTCTGTCTCTAGATGGCTTCTTTCCTCTATATTGGACGAGGAAACAGAGAGCAATGGATGCAACCCTTTCTGCATGGGATGTTCATGGAATGCCCACTGTGGGCAGTTTCTCAGGAGCTGGGAAGCCAGCAGAGACCACACATAGTCAGTGCCCTGCTGGAGCTTCTATTCCATGGGGGCAGGGCATGTGCAGAAAATGGACAAATATTTGGGAAATATATGGTCTATCACATGGTATTATGAGCTATGGCTAAAAATAAAGCCGGTAAGAAGGCATAAGGTGTGCTGGTGGGGTGGGGGTTTGGGGGTGCTATTTTCTACACAGTGGCTCGAAAGGTCTCACTGATAAGATGCCATGAGCAGACCTTTGGGGGAGTGAGCAAGTAAGCCATGTGGACATCTGAGGGAAAAGCATTCCGAGGGAAAGAACAGCAAGCACAAAGGCTCTGAGCACATGTGAGTAACAGCAGATGCCATACGGTTCTCCAAACACAAGTGTCCAACCTCTGCAAACAGGAAGCTAATTTATAGCTCAATATAAGGAATACATTCATGGGACAGAAAGCTGTGTGAACCTGAAACATGTTTCAGGTTAATGTTTTTTATTTCATAGTGGCAACGACATCTTTATTTCAAGCTGTCAGTTAATTGGGTTTTTTGGGTTTTTTTTCCAGATTTTTTTCCAGGGCTGCTCAGAATTGTGTGTGTGTGTGTGTGTGTGTGTTTCTGGTGACCATGGAAAGGCCATAAAAATTATGGATCTAAACTATGCAACTTGTCTATAGGATTGTTCCAACCTCCTTAGGGTCCTCTTTGGCTCAGTCAGAACTGCACCCACATTCAGCTTGAGGAACAGCTGAAGGAAGTGCATTGGGGTATTTGCCCATTGATAAGAAACCCTCCTGGAGCTCAAGGGACAGACTCTGGCTGTCAACTCATTTAGTGTCCTTTCCTATGATGTGCTGATCTCTCCACAGAGACTTGAGGAGAGTGAGAGGAATGACAAGGCCAGCCATGCACTCGGAGGGCTGCAGAGCCGGCCCTCACGTTTCAGACAGGCACTGAGCAGCCAGGAACACGTTTTAGACACAGGGATGGATTCGAGGCAACAGGCACGGACATGAACCACTGAAGCTTCTACACTAGCTCTTTCACGTCTTTGAGTCTCTTTATTCTTCTCCCTTGATGATAATAAAAGTGCAGGGTGTGGATGGTAAGGGTGGTGAAAGAAGGCAAAAGAAAGAAGAAGAGAAGAAGGAACTCTCCCCACAACACCCCTCTGTCCGTGCCAGGGGTCTGGAGAGTAGATTCTGGTTTACTGAGTGTACAATCGTAGGTCACGTCCTAGGCCCCAGTGTCTTGGTGCACCGTCTCCCAGGGTCCTAGAGTTGAGACTGCATTTACTAAATGAGGAATGGAGTCTTGGGTGTGGGGCTCAGCTGGGCTAGGGAGCTATCTTCTTATTTTTATTTCTTTTTACTTCACATTAAATACGTATGCATCCTTATTCTGCCCAATTGGTATGTGAACCTATTTTAATGGGAGGAGGCCAGTAAATGAAGCATTAAAAAGACTATTTAGTATATTTTCTCCAGATTTTCAGTTTCCTGTAAAGAGTAAGCAAACCAGGTCTTCCTCCTCCACACTCCAGCCTGTAGACCAAGCTCTTCTCCAAGCTTAGGCTCACAAGGGTCGTTTTGTTCATTCTCTTTGGCCAAAACTCATTTCAAAGAACACTGCTCACTATAATAACTTTGGCTTTAAGTAGATATATCTCCTGTGATGCCATCAACTGGAGATAGAAAGAATAATTTTCAAAACTTTTTCCAAACAACAAGCAGCACCAATGAAGTTGATCACAAAAAAACCAGGCAGCCTCCTCTGGAATGGGAAACATTAAAAAAAATTAAAATGATAGAATCCATTTCTCCTTTCTGGGCAACGGAGGGATTCCAGATGAATGCAGGACCACGTTTCTTTAAAAATAAACCAAATCATGTTTAGATTTACAGAAACTAATGGTTTATACTCTTAATTAGATGCTGCAGAAGTTTGAAGTGTTTAATTCTGGGTTTAGCACCTCTCTTCCTTCAGGTTAGCAAGCTTCGGGGCGAATGTTATTCCAAATGGTTACACAAAGGGGAAAATCGAATGCATTTGCAGTTATTCATTACAGCAAGGTCCTGCCTGGCACCATGATTTTTACTTAAAAAAAATGCTGTTCTCCTTCTGGTTAACTCTATCTGGCCAACGGGGATTTGTTCTTTTATAGGTAATTCCCCCCACCCAGCCCCAGGCCAATTCAATTTAATCTTGAGAATTCTTCATATCCTAATATAAATTAATTACATGAAATGGCCAAAGTTAATGGGACTGAGCAGAGTGGCCGTGCTGGAGCCATTCCGCCACCTGGGATTAAGGTGGGATCTGACCCGTGGGGGTAGGATTATACGCCCTTCTCTCGTTTCCACGGGCAAAATCTCATAACAGAATGATTGCACTTCAAACAGAACATTTTCAATCATAAAGAGATGAGATAAAGAACTATTAATGAATACGGAGATCTCAAACAGGGCCAAAGTAGGTTAAATGGAATGTGGCTATTAAGGAGGGCTGTTTCTTCTTGTACCTGTGTATCAATGAGCCACATCTTTAGATAAGGCTTTCTCAGCGGGATACCAGATCTTATCAAATGTTGTTACACACTGTTTAGTCTCTGCGGGCCGAGGACACAAAAGAAATGACATCGACAACAGAACCTAACAAAACAACATGGAGAAAACCAGAGGGCGGTGCAGGGAGAGGGCTGGGGCGGCTGCTCAGCCATCAGCACAGGGACTCTTTTTCATAAAGGCGAGTTTTACCTGGAGTGGGTGCAGCCGATGAGACGTGCGTGCGTGAGTGTGTGTGTGTGTGTGTGTGTGTTGCGGGGGTGCTCTGAAAAGGAGACGTGAAAATACAGGAGAGAAGTAGAAAATAAAATTGCACGCGGGCTCCCAAGATGGAGCTGATATTTGTTTTCCCCGGCACTGCCGAGGCGGCCTCTCCCGATCCAGCTTTTGTCCTTCAGAGCCGCGAGAGCCCACGCTTTAATGCCTGCAGGTTGACCATGCATTGTTATTATACAGTCTTCATGTTCACATCATGTGTCATCTGACCAAAGGAGAGTCTACAAAGTGAAAGGCTCATGCAAAATTTATGCTTATATGGCCGTTTCAGTCAGTGGAAAAATCAATACTGCAGGCTTGATGCACAGAAATGACTGAGTACTCTCTGACTGACACTAAAAGCACCTGGAGATTGAGAGCTGCATTTGCTGTTCAAGGAATCGAGTATATTAGAGCTCTTATAATAGTCTGCTCACCTTATATTAGCCTTTCCGTGGGATTATTTTTTGATAACAATTATGATTGTGGGGTTTAAGGCAATTACACTATTACAAAGAAAAAGCTGCTTTTTATGTCCTGTAAAGCTGTCATATATTTCACACTGCAACTGCCTTCCAATTATTTTGCTACAATGCACTTTGGAAGCAAAATGTCCTAACTGATATATATTAGTCCTTTATGTTTTATAAATAAAAATCAAAGCCGTAATGTAATCATTCAAAAGGAGCTTCTCAGTTTCCCCAGACATGATTTGAGAAAGCGCAGAAATGTGGTGGGTGCCGTACGTTTTGAAAGACACACATTACAGCGTCTGTGGTTCCAGGGAAGAAGGCACACTCCGGGGGTGCTGCAGAGGAGGGGAGAGACCGGGTCCTAACCCAGGTTTAGAATGCTAATAACCTCTGTTAAGTGGAGGTTTAGGGAGGCTTACCAGTTGGCATTTAATGATGAAGCAAAAAAAAACAATCCTTGAAATTAATTCAGCCGGAAAGGAACGCAAAGACGTTGTGGCAGCACATTAAGTAGTCAGAGACAACACGGATAAGACTTCTTCTTATTC
The DNA here is from genome assembly GCA_008086735.1 of Cheirogaleus medius. NCBI lineage: Eukaryota > Metazoa > Chordata > Mammalia > Primates > Cheirogaleidae > Cheirogaleus > Cheirogaleus medius. Next base: position 13,886,905 of record VBSM01002217.1, read on the forward strand.
TTCAAACCCTGTTGCAATGAAGATTTTACAGCTACACTGGGGCCCAGATGTCAGAGGAGTGGGTGGGTGGAATGTGGAGACTGGCATGGGAAACAAATATACACCAGGTGAAGAAGAAAATTCACGGGCTAAAATGAGTCATTGTCATAGGGATCTAGAGGCCTGAGAAACTAAACTGTGGCCTGAGAAAGCTCCTTGGGGGTGAGCCATGAAAAAACCTGTTTATGTGCTTGTCCCGGGCAGGGGTGTGTGTGGTGGGGGAGGTGGAAAATGCTATTTTGTCTGACTCTGAAAACCATTGAGCAAGACGGGCAAAGTCAGCTCAGTGGGGTAGGAGACCTCCAGGGCTGTGACTAATAAAGCTAACCTGTCTCTACCACCCATGTGACATGCAGCTACACTGGGCCAACTAAGGCAAGTTTGTTCAGGCTCTAAATTAATGATACGAAGGTTGCTTGATGTTTGCATTCAATAGTAAACAACAGAATTGCCCTAAACTGCCGGAAATGCACACAATGGTTATTCTAATAATAAGGATTTAAATGTGGATATGGCACATACTGTGGGTATATTGTACTAAAATTACCCATCAAAAATTTTATACATGCATGCATCGAGAAGTGCCTTTAGGGATTAAAAACTCAGTGCAGAAAGGCCTTCCATGATCACTGGGCTGGATGTCGAAGTGGAGACGCACAGACCTCTGGCCACTCTGGCCAACCCTCAGCACAGCCTGACATTGGAGTGCTGAGATGGCTGAGGGTGGGAAAGGCAATGAGAGCGGCCAGGACAACCTTCCACTCTCTGGGCTTTCCTGAGCACGCCTCACCATTCTGAAATACCTTTCTATTATCTCCCTGGTAAGGGTTCTTTCTTAAGTGTTTTTGTTTTGTTTTAATTGGGAAGATACCATTTTTTACAACTTTCCATTTATTGATGCTTAGTTTAAAAGTGAGCACCTCACTGGCCAGAAATACTATTTTAATCCCATATCCTGTTACACATCTTTCTGGTACTTGAAATGTCAACAATGTCTCTTAATAAGTCAATATGTCCACTTCTTCCAGAGTGGTAATGTCACTGTGCTTTTTTCCTTGAAAAGAAAAGAAAAAACATTTACAAGGAGGTCTACCAAAATCAACACACTAAATCTTGTCTTTAATATTGGGTGTGTTTTGAGGCTTCCACATGGGATACATACTAAGGAATTAAATGTACCTTATAATTTCTTAGGAAAAAGATTCATCCCAGATTGTCAGGCAAGACCTAGCCTCTACCCAGAAATAGCAGTGGAAAATAAAAAGATTCTAGAGATGCTAGAAAACAGCAGAAACTTCCAGACCCTGACAGGGATCCCCCCTACTAGCTGCCCTGGAATGTCATGTTATAGGTGACCATTAACTAAAAGTCTGTGACATCTTGGTTTTGGGTGAAGTGAGTGCTAGCCTTGGGAAGTGTGAGGTTTCTGGGATTCCTTTGTGGTCTCTTATGAGAGTGAATGTGATCATTAAATAGGTATTGATGGGTACTGGGTATATTAATGAATAGGCTGATGTCTCGGGGACTGCATTAGACTTGAGCCTCTCTGAGCCTCCATTTCTTCATCTGTAGAGAGGAAATAATCCCCCCAACCAACAATGGTTGTCAATTAACACATTAACTGCCATGTGAGTTGTATTTAACTCATGCTAATTTTGAGCCTGGGGTCTCGTGAAGCATATGCAATTCACCCATCTCTTTACCTTGGGAGCCGTGAGAACTATTTTTCAAGTTGCATATAAATCATGCACAGAAAACACTAAAAAATAACAAATTTTTCATTAAATTAGAAAAAATCATTTTGTTTTCGAAGTTTTTATTCTGTTTTCATAATAAAACACTGCAGGCCCAAGGAAAAATATTTTTTTTCTAGTGTGGCAGTCACTGTGTTAAATGGCAACATTCTATGAGAAGGCACCTAACATAGAGCTTGGACCACAAGAAGCATTGAAAAACTTGTTTGTTCTTTACTTTGTTCCTCAATCGGAGTGATTACAAGCTAAAAAAAAAAGCTATCCTGGATTCAGGTGAGCTGGAATGCATCTCAAATCTGAGCAAAGAGAAGACTTTCCATCTGTCTCTCCTTTTGGCTAGAAACATCCATGGAACAAGTTACTAAGAAAACAGAAAGAGAAAAATTGTCTTGATTCATGAGATTCTAAGGGCCTCAATTTACTACTGCTATTACTACTGGCAATACCACCATCAGTGATGAGGATGGTGATGACAGACAACATTTATTAAACCATTTACAGGAATTAGCTCATTCTCAGAGTCATCTCATGAATTACATGAGGTAGACAGGTTGTTTTGTCATCCCAATTTTACATGAAGGAACCAAGGCTCAGACAGGTTAACCAACTTGCCTAAGGTCAAGGGAGGGCTTGAAGTTGACACCCAATACCAGGCAGCCCAATACCAGGCAGCGTGGCTTAACCACTCAGAAACATCTTCCATTAGTGTTCCTTAAATGTCACTTTCAGGAGGGGGTCAGACTAAACCATCTCCATCTAAGCTGTGCCCGCTTTATTTTCTCTATGCCAACTCTGTGTTTTCCCTCTTTGTAGTACTGATCACAATTTGTAATGATATGCCATCTCTGCACGTCTTTCGCTAAATGACTGCCCTCCCACAAGAATGTCCCCTCAGAAACCAGGCCTTTCTTGTCCCTATCCCAATGCCCATCACAATGCCCAGCACATAGGAGAGACTCAGAACATATTTGCTGATGGAAGGCAAACACTACTACATTGATGGTATTCCTAAAGATTGCCCAACGTCATTCCACTGAGAAAATTTCAAAAGGTGGTAGCAGGTGGCAGAAAAGCCTTGGTTTCACTTTCAAACAAGATTAAGTCTTGTTTGTTTATTTCTTAGCAGTGTCCCCAAGACCCCCTGATACGCAGCTCTCTGAAATGCTCAGTGGGAGGAAAGGGAAGAGGCTGAATCATAAATAATATTTCAGTTTCTCCTCCATCTATCTAATGCTTAACTCAAAATGCCATCTGAACTTCATTCCTTTTACCATGTTTTTAGAAAAAGGGTTGGAAATAGTGGTGAAGACAGCAACAAAAGGCATCAGAGCCATGATCCTCTTGGTCAAATTATTTGGTTTTCCTTCTATTTTTTAAGGATTGCTTCTCCATTTGTCCCTCTACTGAAAATCGAGCTGGAGCAATGTGCAGTCCCATCTATTATATTCCCGGGACAACTAAGGTTTTGGCTGGGGTGATAACATAATTTCCTACAAAAATTAAACTCCTCCTAGAGGAAAAGTGACCGGCGTAAGTGTTCAGTCCTAATCCAGCATGTAGAATTAAAAGACTGTTCAACCAACGAAGGATGTGTCACAGACAGTAGTTACTTGTTAATAGGTTTAAGGAGAAGGTGAAAAATTGATCAAAAACTAAGTCACAAGGAAAGATTTTCTTTCAAAGGGGTAGATATTGCTATAATCTCTTGGGCTAATGACTTGGCTAATATTTTTCCCAGTGAGACTAACTGATAAGCAGAATGAAGAGACCCCAGTGACTAGGTACAAAATTGGAAGGTTAGATAATCACATATTATTTGCACTTCTCTGAATTCAGAACTAGAGAACTGGGCAGTCCTCATGAAAGCTCTACCTGGCTCATGTTTTATGAAGCTGTTTTCACTTTTGAATAAGTTAATTTTGATATTATCTTCAACTAAAGATCTTAAAGCAGGCCCATATATTTTTCCCCAAGCAGGTTTAACCTTTAAAGATGTTTATTTCCATGATTTATAGAACCAAAGTAGACTTTAGCTTTGCTTGATAGTAACTCACTCAACAAAATTCTTAACTTTAGTAATTCATTATCTAAGCCCCACATTATTTCTATGAAATAACTACAAGGTTATAGAATTTGGACATCTTTAGCCCTTTTTTTTATGGGCTGCTATGAAGTTCAGAGATTCCTAAAATCCCTTTGGAAATAGTAAAGGCCAGTTGGAGTATTTGTGGCTGCTACTGACTTCTGGCTCATTAAAATACAGAATTTTTATAGAGCAAATCCTTTTTAATGGAAGAATCATTTCTGGGTAAGGAGCAGCTGCAAAGTAGTGCTGGCGAGGACCTGTTGGCAAGTTTAAATTCTCTGAGCTGGAGATGGTTGATTCTGCTAATGATTTTAACACCTGGCTTGGAATTTGGACCCTCAGAAGGTAGATAACCTTAGGTTATGATCTTTCTGTATCAACACTATACAGCTGGTAAGAAGTGGTATGCGTGTGTGTGTGCATGTGTGCGTGTGTGTGCATGTGTGCGTGTGCACATATAGAAATGAATGATTAGTTTACGGGACTCCTTGGAATTTCATGAGAGTATAATTTGAAGAAAAAGGAACCGCCAGTAAATACCAGTAAGTTAATACCTACTCCAGGTATTTCCCACATATTAATGTATCTAATCATCACAACAACAACCTTAAGTATCAACATTCATATGTCCACTTTATAGATAAGGAAATTCACCCTCAGAGAAGGAAATTCATTTTGGTCACACAAGTGGTACCAACACTCAGCTCTTGCCACATAATCAGACTGTTTCCCATAGTTCACCAAAAGGTGTAGTCATGACACTTTTGTAGTATGAGCATGTGTTGGGGGTAAGATATTGTTTTCTGTCTTCCTTTTAGAAGCAATTGAAAATATGCCTATGTGTCAGAAAGACACATTACAATCTAACATAAATGGCAGTGCTTGAAATTTATTGTATTGTCTCATCACAAACTTATTTTTTAAATATAAAGTTTTAATTGAATTTTTCTTTTTTTCTACTTCATAGTCTTACTTCATTTGGAAATACAGTAATTTTTCCCTTGAGGAAATCTATCTCTAATCTCATAAAGGACATTACTAGGGAAAGATTAAGTCATTAATGGAAATTTATCAAATGCTGTTACCTTTTTGATCAAAAAGCTTCCTCAAGTCTCCTCCCTCAACCAGCGCCTTGTTTTAAGAAGCTGAAGACTGTTGTTGTGGGTCTGCTACTGTCGATGACCTGTAAACTTTCTGGTACCAAAAATAGGCCTGATAGTTTTGCATAACCTCCCACCCCTTCATTGCCCACATGTAAATCTTTGCTAGAGCTCAGTATCAAATACCTGTTTCAAAGAAGGTACCCAGCTAAAAAAAAAAGAAAAAGAAAAACAGATTCTCAGTTTTCTGACTGACTGAGCAATCAGAGATGGATTTCTGGGGATTAGCATACTATCCTGACAAAGTGGGCTTTTCACACCCTTACAATTTAATATCTCTAAAAATGTGTTTATTTTGATCTAGAAGCACAAATTGACTTGGTTCCTACACTAAATTATTGATACTACAATTAGCACCTCTTTTCTCTTCTTGGGGGTACTCAGCAAAATAACTCTCCTATAGCTGAGCTAAGAAATGGAGAAGGATAAAAGGCTTTTTTGTTGTATTTTTGGTTTGTTTCTCCTCATCCTTCTGGCTCTGCAGGAGCGGTTTCAAAGGTGGGTGCTCCCACACCCTTCAGGGACATAGTGGTTCCCAAGCAGTGACACTGGGTCTTCCATTGCTGTGGAGAATGAAAAGAGCTCGCATCGGCTGAGTGAGGAGATGGCTCAAATATGCACTGGCTAAGGGGTGCAGGGCAGGTGTCTCCCCACAGCAGCTTGTCTTTAGTGGTCCTTTCCTTTCCATCAACAAGGGGACAGATTTGAGAAAGAATCACAGGAAAATGGATAATGAACCCTATAGTCTGCTACATTTGGGGACCACGACTCTTGATCCAATTGGATAAATAAGGAAGAACATTGCCATTTTGTCATTGTCCAAATAATGTGGCATATGTGCTACGTATTATTGCGAAGAGTTACATTTGATGCCTTTGTCAAACACATTTTGATTCTAAGAACCAGAACCACGAAATAGGTATTTCTGGTGATTTTATATAGGTTTTTAATTCATCTAGTTCAACAAGCATTAATGGAGGTGCTTCTATAAAGACAGTATCGTGCGGGGGTTACAGAGGCAGATGACTAGAGTTCAAATCCCCTAGATGCCTCTTACTGGCTCTATATGATCACAATTGAGTGATTTTTCTCTCTGTACCTCAGTTTCCTTGTATGAGAAGCAGAGGAGAGAACTAGAACCCTGTGGGGCGGGTGAAGATTCATACCTGTGAAGAGCACATGTGGGCCTGCATGTGTCTGGTGCGTCATAGATGGTAGTCATCATTATTTTCAATATACTGACTGGCAGGCACAAAGCAAGGTGTTTTCTATGTTCAAAATCTATTTTTTAGAGCAATTATACTACTTAGTCATAGATAAACTATCTCTCTCATTACCTTGGACTTGGTTTATGCAGTAGAGAAATCCCTATCTGATTTTCATATCACCAACACCCTCATTCCAGACCCAGACCAGACTTTCTAAAACTTTGATGTTATCATAACATGATCCAAAAAAAAAAAAAAATTAAAACATTTCCATTTAGAGACTGTACCAAAGAAGATATATAGAAAGCAAATAAGTATAAGAAAGATACTTGACATTCTCTATTCATTAGAGAAATGAAAATTAAAGCCATAATGAGATGCCACCACTGTACACCTATTTGTATGGCTAAACAACAATAAAAGCAAATAAAAAGGAAAAAATAAAAAAGCAAACCCCAAACTGACAACACCAAATGCTGACAAGAATGTGGAGTAACTGGAATGCTCATCCTTTGCTGGTGGGATTACAGAGGGGTCCAACCACTTTAGAAAACTTTTTGGCAGTTTACACACACCATACAAGCCAATCCTAAATACTAAATATTTACCCAAAAGAAATAAAAACTGAGGTTCACAGAAAAACTTATATGCAAATGTTTATGGTGGCTTTATTCATAATTGCCAAGAAAAGGGAAACCATCCAAATATCCTTCAACTGGTAAATGAATAAACAAACTGTGGCATATCCAACTAATGAAACCTTACTCAAATAAAAAGGAACCAACTACTGCTACATACAACAGGGATGGATCTCAAATGTATAATGCTAAGTGAAAAGAGCCAGACTCAAAGGCTACATATGACACTCAGGAAAAGGCAAAACTATAGAGACAGAAAACAGATCAGTGGTTACCGAGGGTGGTGGTCAAGGAGGGGTTAATTAGGAAGGGGCATGAAGGAATGTTCGGGAACAGTCTTGTGTACTGATTGTGGTGGTAGTTATACTGGCAATATGTGTTTGTCAAAACTCATGGAACTGCAAACTAAAAGGGGTGGGTTTTACTTTATGTAAAGTATAGCTCAATAAATCTAACTTAAAAAATTCTTCCCATTACCAATAGAATAAAGTCTAGTCGATTAGGCACAATAGAATAAAGTCTAGTCGATTAGCCACATGGTAAAAATCTATTCTTCCAAATTGATTCTTAATTACTGTCCCCTCTTGACCTCTCCTCTCTTCATTCAATGTCCCCTTTGTCACTAATACATGTTGTATGTGTTTCTACTTCCCAGCATCGGATCAAATTGTCCCCACAAATGAAATGCCTTCACCAGCTCTTAACCATATCCAAACCCTCCAAGTCCAAGTCATGTGTCATTATCTCAGTGGCACCTTCCTGCTTGGGACCGACACCAGTCCACAGTGACATCTCCAGAAAATTCCTCTGGCACTTACTCTCTGAATCATTCATTTGGCATTTTTACATTTGACTTTTTATCTTTATGCCATTTGTTTCTCCCTTCATTCATTCATTTATTCTTTTATTTATTGAACAGGTGTTTATTAACCAGATAGTTAATTCTGGAGTGATCACTATTAGTTGACTATGTAAATCTATTCCTCTACTTTCTTTCTAAGAGAACCTTAACATGCCACCTGCACAGGTAGCAACCCTTTTGCAACCACAAGGTGAGCCAGTTACAGGAAAGCTAATGTGCCCAATCAGCAGGGCAGAACAAGGAAGAAACCTGGGCCTTACGTGACACTGTTAAACCGTGAATAAGCCAGTAAAGATGCTGTCTACCTCTTGAATTCTTTTTATAAGAGATAAGACATTTTCCTTGTAAATAATTTTGAGCTATTGTTTTCTGTATGGCTGAAAACATCCTATCCATTACTTGCAAGAGTCATTAAATAACATAAACTTCATTAGTATTTATTTATCAAAGAAACTTGCTGCCTCAGTAACAGATCTATAATTAGAATAGTCATTCATTCAGTCAACAATACTTTTTGAGAAACCACTTAGTGCCAGGCACTATTTTAGATATTGAGGATGCTGAAGTGAACAAAACAAGGTTGTATTTTAAATCAACAAGTATTTCGTAAAGTTCCTCGTTCTGTGGATCCTCAAGTCATGTCATATGTAGGAGTTTGAAGTGATTGGTAAGAACTGGTTTCCAGCCTTTCCAAATTAGAACAATTAGAACTCACAACATTGGGAGTTATAGTAGAAATCAACTTTCAATTTATAAGATCCCTTCATTTTATGAATGAGGAAACTGAGGCACAAAGGGTTGTAGCGGCTTGTCCGAGGTCACGCAGCTAGTAGTGGCAAAAGCAAGAACCAGAATTTGGTGCTCAAAGCCATTACCCCTTTCCACTAAAGCAGAGAGGCCTCTTCTTTAGATTATTTTTAGATACTGAAAATCCTCTTGAAAGATCATTTATGTGATTTGCTTCTCTCATTAATTTTTCCCTCCCTTGTTCTGATTTGGGGGAATCTCCCTGCGTACTGCCTCCTTAATCCCAGCACAGGCAAGACATCAGGGACAGTGGAGTACTTCAAATACGCACACCCAGCAGGAATGCTGGAAATAGTGTATTTTTTAAACCCACGCAGAATCAGCACTAGACAAAACTCTTTTTCTTGTTCTTCAGAGAAACTCTCACACCCTGTTCAAGAATACTTAGCTATTTCTAGTCTCAGTGGAAGGAGTGTCCACTTCAACATGTGACAGAGAACAGCCTCTCTTAAGAAAGTCCTAGCTGTAAAGTTTTCCCAGGTGATAATTCAGGGCTTCACCCTCCCCAGGAAGCCACAGTTTTCCACTTCTTTCTCATAAAGTTTGCTCAAGGGAAAGTTTATAGACTATGGTTTTTAGAAATTTGACTTAAGATAGTTTTCATAATTGGTGTCAACTGGCCCTATGTAAAAAGCAGTCATAAGCTTCCTTGGAGTGGGAGCAGAGACCACAATTAATAATATTAATCTTTGTTGAGTGTTTCGCATGGGACAGGCATTGTTACAAGTGCTCATCAGGTGTTCCTTTATTTAATTCTCATAAACTCCGTGAGGCAGGTAGATGTCTACAATCTCTTACCTGATGACCTTGGTCTAGATGTTTTAAAATTCAGAATTTCTTATATTTTAGGAAGTTAATATGGAAAACATAGTCCTGACATCATGACATTGCCAGTATGGTCTAGGGCAGCATTCCATAACATTAATATTTCTGCAATGATATTAACTACTATAACTTTTCATACTAAGTGGAATAAATAAAAACTATAAATATACTGATACAAGTTAAGGTCAGTTTTGCTGCTAAATGAATTATGAAAACACCTTTGCTTTTTAGATATTTTTTGGATTTTGAAATTGTAGATAAGGAAGGTTAGACCTACTCAACCATTTGGCCATTCTGCAGTTGAGAAAACTGAGGCTGCCGCAAGGCGTATAACTTAGTGGTGGATAAGCAGGATGTGAAATTTGACAACCTTAACTCAGAGCATTCTCTTGTCTGTCTGTCTGTCTCTCTCTCTCATTCTCTCATACTGTCTCACTTCAGATATAAAATACCAAGTGCAAAATGTACACGAATTTCAAACAGTTAGCTCAACAAATTTTTACATATATAACTATCACCTTGAGCTCAGTGATCAAGGTATAGAACACGTCAGCAGCCCAGAGGTTTCCCTTGTACCCCTTCCTAGGGACTACCCTCTCCCTTACTGTTCTGACTTGTATCACCATGAATTAGTTTTGCATGTTCTAGAACTTTATATAAGTGTGACTGTACAGTATGTACCCTTCTCTATCAGGCTTTCTTTGTTGGATCCAGGTGACTGTGTATAGAGATAGCTCATTCTTGTTATTTCTGTGCACTGTTTGGCTGTACACATACTATACCGTAAGGTGTTCACCCACTTTCCTCTTGATGGACATTTGAGTTGATTCCAGCTTGGAGCTGGAGACTTACCTACAGACCTTACCATCATCGAATGTCAGTATCTACCCCAGACCCAGCCTCCAAACAGGGCACTGTCCCAGTGGGGATAAGCAGATTCCTCCACCTGGGACGAAAGGAGCCAGCCTGCGAATGATACTGACTTGTGAGAACAACTCCAGAGCAGGGGTTGGGAAACTTTTTCCGTAAAGGGCAAGACAGAGAATATTTTTGGTCTTGTGAGCTACATAATCTTTATCACAACTCTTCAACTCTACCATTGTAGCACAAAAGCAGCCACAAATAAGAGGTCAACAAATGGGTGCGGCTGTATCCCAATACATCTTTATTTAGAAAAACAGGGGGTGAGTGAGATTTGGCCAGCAGGCTGCAGTTTGCCAAGCTCTGCTTTCCAGGAGAGGACTTCGCTTTCTGGTAGGTTACTCTGAGAAAGGAGAGAAAGCAGATACTGGCTAAGCAACTGCCATGTGCCAGGCAGAGTCTGAGGTCTTATGCTCATTGTCTCCTTTAGTCGCCACAGCGACCCACTCGGGCAAGTACTATCTTTGTGCCCATTTTACAGATGCCCAAACTGAGTACAGAAAGGCTGAATAACCTGCCCAAGTTTGTAGCTAGTGATTTGAATCCAGTTCTCTTTCCACCACCACATTCAGGGATCCATGAGTGAATCTCAGAGCATTTGTGCGCCCTGAAATTATAATATATGCAGGCATCTGTGTGTTTCAGGGCGTGTGTGTTTTTCCATAGAGAAGATCCACAGCTTTTATTCATCTCAAAGATTCTGTGATCCAAAGAGCAGGGAGAACCAAGGCCTAGAGAGAGTTTTATCAACACAAAAATGGAGGAAATCAAATGGTTGTTCCTATATATTTAGTCAAGCTATTTTTCAGTGGCCAGAAGTGATGTTACATTTAAGGTCTGCATCCTAATCCTATATTTCAGAAAGGGACATGCTTCTTTATTAAAATAAAGTGAGTTTTCCTTTGAGAGGCATCTCTCCTTTTGTGAAAGTACCCCCTGCAAGGCAGGGTCTAGCTAAGCCACACTTAGGTGCATTTAAGCGAGTTGCTGCTGACATACACCATGACCGCTGTTGTTTCTGACAGACAATAGCCCTACATACATAAAAACGCCCAGGCTTCTATCTATATTTACATCTTTATGTAAGTGCCAGTAGTCCTCACCTGTCTGTATGGGTTCCACTCGGCTAAAGTACTTCCTAGACTATAAAGAAAGAGAGACAGCGAACACATAATTGTTAGCTGTATTTCATGCTCACAATTCCTTGGAGAAAGGTCCTAATTAGTCTAAGCAGTGTTTAATGTAAATCAAGTTTCACTTTCAAAATTTCAAGGGCCCCATTCTGACAGAATGTAGATTTTTTATGCTACACATAAAACATGGGTGCTAGTAAAACATCGTAATGACAGGCAGGGGAAGAGCAGGAATCGATACATGAAAAGTTACTGAAATTAGGCAGGCCTGACCTCCTGGAGCAGTCTCAGAAAATAACGCTTAGAAAAAAAAAAAAGACTTTCTAAAATAGATGCTTGGAGCTTTGTTTTCTTGCTTTCCATTTGTGATGCGCACCTTCTCTCTCTGGCCTAATTCAACCTTCTCCAAGTGTTGGCTTTGACTTTGAGCAGTCTTCACTCGAGGCGATGGGAGGAAAATGCTGAAGCACTTGCCCATGTGAGAAGTGTGGCACCAGACAGCCCTTGAGACACTGCCGAGATTCCCAATGTCCTGATTTATTTCACAATGTAATTCAATTATTGAAAATAGACAGCATTTTTATGTCTTCCAATTTTCTTATACACCAAATCACAAAAGCCAGATTCTTTCTCTTAGTGTTTGATAGCATGTGGTTAGCAGGGTTATAAAAAAAATAAAAGGTACTTACAGATTTAGTATAAACTATGATTAATTTTTATTAAGAGGATACATTTATATATCATAAACTGACAATTTATTCGAAGATCTTTTTTTTCTGTGAGCTGAGTAGCTCCCCTTTGTGCAGAATGCAGAATTGTATATGAGACATTTGAGTGTCTAAAACGATGTATGATAAATGAAGTAGCATGCTACTTATACGCTTATCATGTTCCCTGACTAGCAACAGGTTCAGCAAAGGGCACAGCCAGTAAATGAAATTTTCCACCAGGACAATATATCATCACAAGAAATGTATGCACTGGAAACTTACAAGCTTGCTCAAGATGCGGACAAGGTGTGAAATGGTAAAAAATGAAAAGCAGCAGCATCATATAGCAAATTTCAAATTCAAGTGCATATTGGTTGGGGCTGATGCTTTAACTATTTCAAACCATAAGGATGAGGAAAGAAATGCAAACACCATATGAAGGTAGGAGTAAGTTTCCATTATTATCGACACCAGGGAAGCAGAGAAAAGTAACAGGTACAGAAGTGTATATAACTGCTATGATATTAATTTGAGAGACACTTTAGTTATAGTCTTTGAGGAGTCTTTGCCACTTTTAACCTTGAGTGAATCCTTTAATATTTCTGCACCTCCATTTCTTTAATTGTGAAATCGAAGGTGGGAACAAAGAGTTTCTGAAGCGTGTTTCATTTAAAGAAATCCCGAGGTCCTCTGATTCTTATCTTTGAGCCCTCAAAGGAAATGGGAAGGGCAGTATGGTTTTCAATACGTATTGTGTTAATAGTTTCTTGGAATGTGCTTGCATTTTGCTACTTAACCTAAGAATAAAATATCTACTGGAGGGAAGTCCCAGAAAAATGCAGATGCACCTGTTCAGTATTCTAGTTCAATAATGATCATATCTTCGGAGTTATTTCTTTCATTTTCTGGCTCCCTCAAAGTCATCAAACGATGCTTTTGCTCGGAAAGGAGACATCTGTGTGATCCAAGAGGTACAGACTCATTTTCTTCCACATGTGTTTGCATCAGGTGACACCAAGATCCTCTGTTGATGGGCACCATGCATATGATTTCCGTTTGCTAGCTGCTTCTGGTGACAGTGGAAAGTGACAGTTTGCAAGGGTGAATTATCTGCAGCGTAGTGTCAATAGGTATAAATTACAATAGGCCTGGGTGACAGCTATTCTAAGGAAGGGCTCCCTGTATGTTAAAAAGCTCAGTGGAGACAATGCAAGGGAGTAATGGGATAAAATGCAATCTGATCTAGACTGAGGTCTTGTCAACACCAAGGACCTCAGAGGGGAAATTGGCTGAAACTTTGGTTCTGGGGGGAGGAAAGCCCAGGACACTGGAGGGAGTAGGGGAAGGGTGGCACAGGAGTGGAGGCAGGGAGACTTTGGCTTTGATCTCAGCACCACCACCTACCTGCTGTGTAACCTTGAACAAGCGAAATAAACACAATACACAAAATCATTATCTGTATAAATATTATAAATGTGTATAATACATGGAAATCCCTGAGCACAGTACTTGATACTTGGGAGGTACTTTTATTATGATCTGCCCAGATACATCTATCACGTTGCCTTCATTACTTCCTCTTCCTCTTTCTTTTCTAAAAAATGAGTAGCTATAGATCTGGGTCAGATAAAGGCAGGCTACTAAGAGAGATGAGCATGTGAGCAGCAGGTATTTAGACAGTGAGGAAAGGAAAAGACAGTGTAATATTAATTAGGAAGTTAAACATAGCAAATCCTAGAGCGTAAGGGGCTGACCTAGAGTCACCACCTTCGTGGTGTAGAGTTTAGCAGAGCTGGGATCTACAAGGCATTACTAATGCATGAACTAAAAGTGGGAAGGCAGTTGTTTTGTTGGATTAAAATGAAAGAATCGGCTTCAGAACACAGAGAGAAAGCCAAGCCGAGGGAGGGATGCACAAGACAGCTTATTTAGCTAGCGGTCTGGCAGGAAGTTATTTTGTTGGCTGATGCCCTATCTGGATAGTTTTACTTCTAGAAAAACATTATGTGTAACAGAACTAGATGGGAACAATGGCATGAGTGATGCAAGGGAAATTCAATGTGTTGGCAGGAAAATTGACATTTCAAAAAAGAAATTTTTTGAAAAGTCTCGATTAAATAGTAGCCTGTTTATACGAAGAGGGGGTCAATGGTATCATTGGAATAAAACATACTTTTGTACCTAGAGGTAGGTTGCATACGAAGCAGCCAATAGACAAACAAAACCACCAAGAAAAGTGGGTTTCCAAAAGCACCACACTGTGATCTTGTTCCTTTACTCTCAGCCTCCTTTCCAGAGATACACAGCAACATGGATGCATTTTGTCTTCACCTGAAAAAAATCGCTAAATCCGATAACTGATCCAAATTAATCTTCTGCACATCAAAACTCATAGAGGCTAAGGCTTGAGAGTACCCAGGGCCATGGCATTGCACAATACGAGGAGGCGCCACTCACACCGTGTTCTCTGGAATGGGTTGGGGGAGCAGGGCAGGTTCACTCTGAACACAGTCAGAACTGCTCCAGAGGGCAGCACTGAAAGCACCCAGGTGCTAATCAGAGGTGAGAAAATATTTCCATCCAGACTCTTTTTTTCCCTTCCATAATCTAATTTTAATCATAAGGAATCCTAAGAGTACCATCCTATTCAATATTTGAATGGGCCAATTTATCATTAAAAGGGAAACATGCATTTTGTCTAACAGAGAAATGACAACATCCTGGGCTTATTGTCCACTGGATAGGGCTCTTATGGCGCCAGATGCTTAGTCTATACATACTGAAGATGTAGTTTCCATGAAATTTATGCTAGAACAAGCAGGACAGGAGACCCATATAGATATTGGTAGCAGAACATTAAAGATTCAACAATGCCTTTCTCCGTGTGGAATACCATTTAATGAAAAGTCTCGGAGAAAATATCCCCTGATTTCTGCTCTGATTTCACAACTGGGAGCCTGGAAAGCACAAGAGGGGACAACCTCGCAGACGGATTGATATAATTACAGCTATCGGGTTTTATGTTTTTTTAAAGAATCTGCTGTGCAGGAGAAAATGAGCCACCAGGAAGTTCAGTAATGGAACCACATTGTGTGGGGTGACACTCATATGCCCGCGTTCTTCTGGGGGGTCAGCTAATGATCACAGAACTCTGGCCACTGGCATTAGTAGTGCAACCCTGTGGAGGGAGCCAAGGAAGAGAGGAAGAGGCCCAGATCCCAGTTCCAGCTTGCCATAACCCAGATCATCACCCCCAGCCCTCTGGATGGGATTCCTCCTCTGTGCAGTGAGGGAGGTGAGGAGATCGAGTTTAGGATGGACCCTTCCTTCAAATTCCAGGGAATGAAAATATAGCGGTGCAAGAAGATTTGCAGTAACTGATTTCTTAAAAAAAAATTATTAAGTTATTGAAAATATTGGCAACTTAATTACTTAATTTAGAAAGCAGTTAATGATAATTTTGAGAAAAACCAAACCCTAAATTCAGCCTGGATACTACTTAATAGAAATACTTTTTTGGCAAGAAAGATAACACTACCATTGCATTAGCTCCCATTTTATGTCCATATTCTATCAAATTATTTTGCAAATTACCTGTTTTCAGGTCTATTCTTCCCACTAAACTATAACCTCTGTATTACTCAAGTTAGGATATTATAATATTGAGAATGTGGGTTAAGGTGCTAGATAAATGGTATTCCTGAGCATAGCACAGGGTAGGCAGTTAATAAAATATCTGATGAATAAATTGCACATTATTTAAGAAAACACCTTAAATATATAACACGCTACAATGTGATCTGCATTAAGTTAAAATATTATTGACAAGAAGCTTAAAAGCTTAAAAAACAAAAAATCATCCCAGAAAGAATAGAAATATTATACACAGAGTAAAGAAATTCTGTAGATATCCTTGAGAGAGCACAAAACTTCATTTCATGGGCAAGTCCTTAGTTTAATGCCATGGAAATTGATCCCACACCAGAAGATTCCTTGCCTTTAGCATGTGCATTATTTCAGGCAAATGACACGGGCCATACTACTTCTGATCTTAGCATGTCATGGAAACATTAAATGATTGCTACTGCAATAATATCTGCTTGGTATCTCAAGTTCAATACAATCATTTGTAGCAAGAAGTTAAAGGAAACCTACCAACAATTTCAGTTCCAGTATGTGTTTATTCTGGTTAGCACTTATACTTGTAATAATACAGGATCATATAGATTCATTTAATAAGTATTTGAATACCTCCTATCTGCTAGAGGGAGGTAGGTAAACACATTCTTATAAAGCAGGATGTTTTCTATTAAAAAGTTCTCAACCTAGTGATCATGAGTCTTAGCCTTCTTAGAAGCAACCCCCTTTGTTCTCCAGCTTAGAAATGCAATGATTGTCTTTCTAATTGGTAATCTTGATCATTCAGCAAGAGTCAGCATTTTATTTTGATTTGGAATAGGAACAGATAAGCAGCAATTGGTTATCTTCTCTCCATTTTTTTTCTAAAATATTTGCAATTTATTTACCTGTGCTTTGTGCTTGCAAAGAACAGCTAATAAGCATCTAGTTATTAATAATGTCTGAAGAACATGTCAAGAATAGTGTCTATTCATATGATCATCATAAAAATCATACATTTTTATCTGTTTCTAAAATTGTTGAATATTTATATACTTCAGGGACATATTTGTATAATTTGTGTCTTCATAATGAGAAAATTCAGTGATAATTATGTGTTTTGACTTTGTGTGCAGAAGAAATACAGAGAAAATTATAGACACCTTTTTACAACTATTTCTTGAAAATAATTTGTACTTGTTTTGAAAAGGTTAATAATCATTTATTTGTAACACAATGTAGCAGTCATGAATAGGGGCTTTGGGATCAGAAAAATATGGATTCAGATTCCAGCTTACCTAAAGCTGCATGTATTAATCAGGGCACGCCAACTACTCTAAGAAACAACTCCAGTTTCTTAGTGGCTAAATATAATTTTTTTTTCTTTCACATCAACACCCAGTGAGGGGCAGCGGGGGTCTGCTCCACATAGCCATTCAGGGATCCAGGCCATTCCCTAGGGTCCCTCAGCCCTCCACTGGATACTTTACCTCTGAGGGAAAACAGAACATGCAGGGGAGTGAGCGAGTAAAATTTTTAGGCTCTAGTCCTGGAAGAATGTATATCTCATTGCACCCACAGGATCAGTGGCAGAGCCCACTTAACTGAAGAAAGGATGAAAAATATGGTCTGTATGTCCAGGAGAAAAGGAAATGGGGTATGGCGATCACAGAAATATCTCTGCCACCCCACTCGATTTCTTACAGCCAAAATTTCATCATATATAAAAGGATATAATTATACCTACTTCCTAGAGTTGTGATGATTAAATATGATATGGATAAAGCATAAATTAAATACCTGGCATACAATAGGTGGTCCCAAAATGCCACCTATTATCATGGCTGTTTTCCTGGAATTTAACTACATATCTGCTTGGAATTTATTATAAAACCAATCCTATTAAACTCTGAAGAATACTGAAACAATTTTTCAATCAAGCTAACAATATTAAGACACTTATGGCAATTTCTAGCCAGAACACACTGTCACTTTCAGATTGTAAATTCAATCAGGCTTCTTTACCCTTTGTCATTTTTTTACCCCTGACCTTAGTTCTCTAATCTAAGGTTTCTCAACCCCAGCAAAATTGACAATTGGGGCTGGACAAGTTTTTGTTGTGAGGCTGTCCTGTGCCTCAAAGGATGTTTAGCAGCAGCCCTGGTCTCTTCTTTCCAGATGCCAGTAGCATCACCGCCCCCAGTGGTGACAACAAGAAATGTTTTTAGACATTGCCAAATGTCCCCTGGGGGTGGGCAGAAGAATCCCCCCAGTTGAGAACTCCTGTGCTAATCCTTTGTCTAGCACACAGACTTATTTGGGGGTGGGGGCTTGTATTCTTATTAAAATTTTAGCAATAATATCCATCAGACACATAAGAAAGACACATCGAGTATATTGACAAGTGCTAACTGCCATTCTCCCTTTGTTTATTTTAAGAATGGCAGAAACTATCTGAATCAATTTTGACCATCTGTTAGACCCTTTATGATTTTCTCTCTTTCTGGATTTACTTGCAAATTATTCCATTGCTGTGGGAAGGAGAAATGCTATATTCAGAAGCATGAGGTTGTTCCAGTTAATCAATTCAGTCTATCAAGTTTTACTGAGCACCTGTTACTATCTCAGGATACCAAAATTATTAATCAAACCATGCTATCTTGAACTTTTTATAAAGCTTGTGGGAGCCACTTTGAATCTTCCAAACTGGCGCAGGTAAACATGATTCCCTGATTACTGCAGCAGCGGAAGGGACAGGGTGTCTCAGCCAGACAGCTGAAGTTCAAATTCACATTCTGCTGCTACCTAGTTGTATTGCTTTGGGAAAATCTCTTAATCACATGTGTGCCTTAGCCACTGTGAATAGTGAGGAGGACAAAGACTGTTACAGGGTGCTTGTGACAAGTAAGCAAGATGAGTTTGGAAGTACACAGCATTTAGTATGTCCTCAACAAACATGAACTGCATTTGAGTCAGGATACGGACATTGAACTCCTCCAAACGTTCGCGTTAGTACCTCTCCTTCTCTCACAATGTTCAGGACACACACGTTGCTTCCGGCAGATGGAGAGACACTCACGCTACTGTAAGAGGCCTGCCTGCTTCTCTAACACACACGCTTTCCACGCGAATGACATCTTTTGTGTTGACAATATTTGGATCATTGCTGAGAAAACTTTGATCAGCAGTGGTTGTTCATAGATCAGCTTATACAGTGAGTAAATCAATCAATGAATCAATGATGATGACATCCTGGCCTCAGTAACTATTAATAATATCTTACCAGTGATGGCCACAGGATGAGGCCAGGAGGTGAAAGAGGTTTCTTTGCCTTCCAAAATAATTCCCAAATCCAGTTAACCGATGGCCGGCTCAAGCCTTTGCTTTCCTGTAAATGTTTCTGGAAGCACTGCTGGGAAATTATACCTCACGATGAGGAAGTGCACTGGGACCTTTCCGAGAGAAGGTCTGGACTGAGGAGAGGAGGCAGAGCGGCCTGGACAGCTGATGGCAGGTGAGGAGGGGAGAGAGTGATATCCGTGACAAGTGAGGGGTCTGAAACAAATCGTCACGACTTTGCCTGTGGCTGGCCCTTCCAACCAGAGCTTTGCCGGCTCTTAAAGACAGTCTACTGAAGTAGGGCTGGAGGATACACAAACAAAAGCTGTCCTATTATTTTCTCTCTCTCTCTCGAGCTCTTTATATATTCACCGGCAAATGTCAGGAGGGCTGCCGTCTTCTAACCAGAGCTATCAATCCACCGGAAGCAGGAGAGATTTAAGACTCTCTTTACTGAGCAGGAACTTAGTGCTGAAATGGATCTCCTCAGCCCATTCCACAACCACCGCTGCTCACTACTTTGTGGTCTGTGGAGATAGCTATCTGATCACCAGGGATGTACTTGTGGTTTGGAAAAGATGGAGTCAGGAGGCTCTCAGCGCCTGAGCCTGGTCCCCGGGGTCCATTTACCCCTCTGACACTCTCTGCAGAGTCCAAAAGACATTCCCAGGACAGCAATTGCGAGCTCATCCATGAGTCCAGGAGCAAGGGTCCCAGGTTTAGCAGCTATTAATTAAGGTAATTATTCCCAGGGCTGCAATTACAACCCAAAAGATCCCACTTAGCATCTCCTTCTGAATCTCTTGTTTCTGTAATGCTGATGTCTCTAAAAGATTCATTTGCGACCACTTACTGATTACATTTACTCCGGTATATTGTATCGGATGGACAGGACGGAAAGCCAATACGGGATATTGACCTCGGCGGCATCCTGTGATTAGGCGGGCTGCCCCTGCTATCATTAGCCACCCCGTTTTATTTTCTGAGTGCCACAAACACTGCTGGTGACAGATCCGTGACCTTTTCCCTAGAAATGTTATGAACCGAATGCACAGCAGAAATGACAGGAGGGATGGATGTTAAATGTTTGTTTAAATACTACGTCAGCACCCACCACTACAGTCTTGTGTTCTGACGTTAGAAGACATGTTGGTGGGAGGGTTGTTTTCCACTCGAACAAAACAACTAAAAACCAAACCCAAAGGATGGAAGCAAAAGACTAGCCTGTGCCTACAGAATCAGATACTTCTAGCCAGCTCTCAAGAGCAAGGTTTTAAATATTTTATTTTAAATTGGGACAGCAATCTGTCCCATCAAACATAAAAATCAATGGATTCAAAGTATATTTTGAACCTGCGATTTGCAAATGCAATTAAATAAATAATGCAGAATTCTCTTGTAACCTGTTTGTATACATATTTAGGTTAAATACACAAATCCAAATACTGTGGGTCAAATAATTATTCCTGGAACCTAAAAACTGCATATAGGAAAAGGCAAGTTGTATCCTCCAGCAAGGCAGGGGAAAATCCAGTCCTACCAACCCAACCCTGCCTCCTCTCCTTCCACACCTGAAATAGGGTAACTTCATGCAGGGTGTCCCTACGGCTGTTCTTACAGAGCTGTGGTCTCAACCCTGGCTGCACATTAAACTCAACCAGGGAGTTTTTATTGGTACCAATGTCAGGAAGTACCTTGGACCCACTAAATCAGAACTCTGTGATGGGGCCTAAGAAGTGATATTTTTACAAAGCTCCCGGCTGAGGCTAATGGCCAGTCCCATTTGAGAAGCACCATTAGAGAGAGAGAAACCTGCCACTCTGGGTGAAATAAATATGACACGATTTTAAATTATTGAAATAACTGCAATTTTCTTATTAGAGAAAATGGTGAGAATAATAAAAATGAGAAAACTTCACAAATTAAAACTACTTGGTGAAAATAATTGAAAATAAAAAAGGACAATCCAAACTACCCTAAAAGTAAGATTTCCCACATTTAGCAGATTTATTTAAATATAGTACAAGTATCAATTTAGCCAAAGACCTTAATATTTAGAATTTTTTTTAGAAGTTCCATCTATATTCAGCTGTGGTTCATGGAGGAAGAGATGAAAGGACAGAAAAGAAAAGAGACAGAATTGGATGTTGAAATTCTAAGGCAAATAATTTTACCGCTTACGCTTTAGTACAGGGTCAAAGTATTTAAATTTTATCAAATATTTAAGGTGCAGTAATTTAGAAATTATATACTTCAAAAAATCATGACCATCTGTCAAATATAGTAAATGTAAAGGGAAAAAGACTAGTGTGTGATTTAAGCCCACTACTCATTCTCCTTTCAAAATTCACATCAGCTCATTACTACTGAAATACGACAGACATTTCTTTTATATCAAACAGAAAAGGAATGTTCTTCACTAGAACATTCTTCTCTGACCACAGAAAAAAATTGTGATTGCTTTTACAAAATTGTAATAAAAAGGGTAAAAAACGGGCAACTTCTGAAGGACTCATTTTTAGGAAGATACAAATTTACCATTCTGCTAGCATGTTCTAGGTTTTGGTGAGGTGTTAATCACACTTTTGAGACAAGAAAATTGGCTTAAAATGCAAGCTTTACATTCGATGCACTTGCTTCTTTCGTGTACATTTTGAAGGTTCTTTCCTGAACATTACCAAAACAATGCAGAACTAGGGAAAAGCCTCAGCGTTGCTTTTAAATGTGCAGTTAGATTGTATTTGTGAGCATTTGATGTTCTTCTTTAATAACCTCAAGTAAAAGGCTGAATGCATTCAACAACAGTAGCTGAAAAAAGTGCAATGAGTCATATTATAGGAAAATGGAGAAAAGGATACAGGCCTCTCCACTGAACACAATCCTATATTGTAGGCAATCTGTGATAACACCCTTTTCATTTCAGTTCAGTCCCATAAAATTACCACTAACATTACAACTCATGCAGAACACAGATAAATGTAAAAATGTCACAGAATTCTTCCAGATGGGACTTTTAGTTCCACTAGATCACCATCTACTTTTTTACTTGTCTAATATTTCATTACAACCTTCCATAAGTTAATTTTCTTTCCACTGACCATGTAAATCACAAATCAATTTTCATTTAAAATGCCTGACTACAGATTGCTCCTGAAAGCTCAGAGCATATGCTTCAGTGAACTCTCCGACATCCTTAATGTACATTAGAAAAATGTTGTTTTTTTAAAAAAACCTCTTTTTTAAAGGAATTAATTCTACATTAAAATCTGGCATGAGACCTGAGGTATCCTATTTTTTCCCTTGAAATGCAGATGTATTTTTAAGGCATGAAATCACATGTGGTCAAACATTTGTCATGACAAAATTAACGAATATGACATTTTACCCCAGCATAAAGTACAGCACATTTGCTAAAGAACACACACATACATACACATCTATTGCATGCACAGCATGTGGCTATATGGTCTCGTTTTTAAGAATAAAATTACAGATAAAATTTTAGACGAAGTCTCTTTTATACCTGATAATTCTGTGGGTGTTGTGGATGTGGAAAGTTCGCCTTGATGGAAGGCAAACCCACTTTGGAATCCAGGTTTTTCTTTGGTGGAGGATGAAGGAATTAGACCTCAGTACATTAAGTTTCTTTCAGAAATTTTCAGCCAGAAAAGGCCATCTTATGCTTTTGTAAGAGAATGTAAAATATCCCATTTAAACAACTTTAAGTTGGGGGACAGTTGGGCAGTTTTGAACCCCCCAAAATCATTATAAAACAGGCTTCTTTTTTACTTTTAGCTTCTTAACTAAAAGTTTATTATTTTAATGATATTCTGATTTGAATATATTTTTGTGTTTGATAATATTTCTGATTTTTCCTAAGAGTTTTGAAATTCAAAGTGGTTTAAAGTTTTGTTTTGTTTTTTAAATTCATAGATGGTATTTTTAAGTGAAAATAATAGTGAAATATTTCAGCTGAGAAGTATTTAGAATCCTCATTTTTAAAATACAGTTGGTGGATAACTGTAAATCAATTAATCACAAGGTCGCATGATGTTCTGGAACATTTAGGAGGCAGGCACTGACATGAAATGCTGTCCCAGTTTTCACAGAGAAAATCTCACTTACAGACTCAGTCGCATTTACTGAGGGTCCCCCTGAATGTCTGAAAAGCTGCGGTGTCGGGTGGGCATGTCCTTTTACTGAGCCTATCGTGTGAGTGAACGTGCTGTCAGTCATTACAGGCATTCTGGGGGCTGATCAACTGGTATGGGTTATTTATTTTTCCAGAAGTGGTGATTGTTTTTTTGTTTGTATTTCATAATATTATCACTCCTGTGACCAATAAATTGTATTTTCAAGCTTGCTAATTGGGGTACAGTCAGGCAGCCACCTGTGGTTCTGACATGTGTGTGTTGGGGGGCCATGGGGACCCAGAGCACCCTCATCAGCATTCTGCCCTCACTGCCGAGTTGGGGGAGTTTAGCTAAAAAGATATAACTGGGTGTGAACCGGGGCAAAAATACTGGATTTGTTAGGGATTTCAATAGCTACTTTTCCTCTTTTCATTTTTCCTAAGTGAAGAAATGTAATAGCATTAGTGTTTTGTACTGCAAATATTCTCAGAGCAAGGCTTTGGTGGTTAGAAAAGTACTACCTAGGAAACACACACCTTTCTGACTGGAAGTGGGCCAAAAAAATAATTCTATTTTATGACCCACTCATTAATCTCCTGAAAAAGTGTGTAATATCATTTTATGATCACCAGTGACTTTATGATTTTGAGGGGCTTTTGTACACTGACTCTTTTCTTTTGAGGTGACCTGGCTACCTTATTCTCCATTCTGTTCTTGGCCAGAGTACAGAGCAGACCGTATAGATTATGAAAATGTGAAATATTTGCTGGTGATGTGTAACTGTATAACTGCAGATCACACTTGACTTAAACAATACTATATTGCATATGAGAACTTTAAAAACGAAAAGTACCTAAGATGTCTAATAAGTACATAGGTTTGGATAGAAATGCTCAAGTAGAGAGCCAACTTACTTTTCTTACTATAACTTGAAGGTTTTAATGACAAAAATTTGGGCTAGAGTAAAACAAGAACTAGAACATAGAATTTACTAGAAATGTAAATATTATACTCCAAGTTGATTACAGAGCAGTTCCCAC
Source organism: Cheirogaleus medius (assembly GCA_008086735.1). Lineage (NCBI taxonomy): Eukaryota > Metazoa > Chordata > Mammalia > Primates > Cheirogaleidae > Cheirogaleus > Cheirogaleus medius. Next base: position 13,911,178 of record VBSM01002217.1, read on the forward strand.
TAGACTAAAGCATGAATATGGTGGAAATATTCTTGGTATTCAAAGCAGGAAATACGGCAATACTTTGGCATGGAAGAAATGCTTATGATTTAGGAAGGAATTTAGATAACTCTCAAAGGTAGGAAAGATTTCAAGGTTGGAAAAAAAATGCTGTCAAGGAAAAAAGAAAGATTGTTAAGGTCCTCCATTGAATTCCAATGGTCAGTATTTCATTGAGCAGGTCACAACTTGAAAATCTTCTTCAAGGAAATTTTCCTCTTATCTATAGGTATTTTTTTGTCCAGTAGAATCTTTAATTATATTGGAATTCAATAGGAAAAGAAGATTTGCATTGCAGGAATTTCATTCATGGCAAAAATTGCTAGTATTCACTTGCATGTATAACACATTTGTAAATCCAACTGCAATTATATAAATACTGCAATGATAATATTTACCATTTGAAGGGCATGAAGCAGAAATAAGGCAACTTCTAAAGTTTGCATTCTGCTTACGTTATTTTAAAATTAGACATCATACCTACATGTGATCAAGCAATATCAGAAGTCAGTAGGTCATTGTTCTCTCAAAAATGCTCCTTCAACCACAATGAGATACCACTTCACACCCATTAGGATAGTTATTATCAAAACAAAACAAAAATAAATGAAAAATAATAGGTGTTGATGAGGATTTGGAGAAAGAGGAACACTTTTGTACTGTTGGTGGGAATGTAAAATAGTGCGGCTGCCATGGAAATCAGTAGGGTAACCCCTCAAACAATTAAGCATAGAATTACCATATGATCTAGCATTTCACTTCTGGGTATGTACCCAAAAGAACTGAAAGCTGAAACCAACAGATATTTGTACATCCATGTTTGTAGCACCATTATTCACAATAGTCAAAAGGTGGAAGCAACCCAAGAGTCCATGGACAAATGAACAGGTAAACAAAATGTGGGATATATATAGACAATGGGATATGTAGTCTTAAAAACGAAGAAAATTCTGACACGTGTTACAAATGGATAAACCTTGATAACATTATGCTCAGTGAACTAAGCCAGTCACTAAAGAACAAACACTATATGATTGTAATTTTATGAAGTACTCAATGTACTCAAATTCACAAAGACAGAAAGTAAAATCGTGGTTGCCAAGGGCTGGAGTGGGAGGGTAATGGGAGTTATGTTTTAATGGGTACAGTGTTTCAGTGGGAAAGATGAAAAAATTCTAGAGATGGATAGTGATGATGGCGGCACAACAATGTGAACACACTTAATGCCACAGAACTGTATGCTTAAAAAATAGTTAAGATGGTAAATGTTATGTTGTGTATATTTTATCAGAATTTTGTCATGGGAAGGTATCTTCCTCTTCTTTTTGTCAATTTCCCTAAGCAGATCAGTCTGAATAACCAACTCTTAGCAGATAAATCCCAAAATTTTCAAACATTCAATTGGATTTGGTAGTGCATTTAATTTTTTTTTTCTGGAACTTCCAGAAATTTGTAAAATCCTTAGTGGAATTATTGGGAAACCTTTAGCAAGAAAGCAACAGGCCCATAAAAAATATGTCTCATGTTGTGCTCTATCATTCCCTCTGGGGTATTCTTGAGTGATAGCATTGCTTATGGTTCTTATTAGACAAACCATATTCTGTGTGGATGCCCAAGGGTTTATTCAGCTAAACTTTAGTCTTAAAAATACGTAACCAACAGGGATTGCAAATGAGTTAAGAAATTTCTTAATTTCAGAAAAAAACAAATGATATGTTTTTTAATTCATTAAGGATATGGAAGTAAAATTCTGAAGGAACATTTAAAAAAATTCTTAATATTTTTAATTTTGAAATATTTAAACCATAAATACAACTACTGTGAATAACATATCTAATACCTGTGTACTCACCATACTGTTGCCTCACATTCTAACATTTTGTCCTTTTTGCTTTATATTGTCTTAAAAAATGTTAAAAATTTAGTTGAAGCATATAATTCCTCTATATTTCAAATATTTCAAAGTAAAAAGTATTTATAATTTTTAAGAAAGATAATTTTAGATTCTGATCAAGGGCAATTGCTCATAAAATTGCATCTTTTTTCTCTCTGTTTAGATAAAAATCCCAAGTAGTTCCTAAACTACAGCAGAGAACCTACAAAATGTATTCTAATTTTTGTTACCAAAGTGGATCTTTTGTGATTTTCTGCTTGAGTGTCCACAATTTAAATGTATTCTAACTACTCTTTTTATTTTTAAATGAACACAGCTTTTAACCTGTGCCATATGTATATGAGATTTAGGCAGGTCCTTCCTCTAGGCAAGTGCTATCCAAGATAAACAGGATGTGAGCCACAAATGTGAGCCACACACGTAATTTAAAATTTTCTGGCGTCCATAGTTTGAAAAGTAAAAAAGGAAGCACTGAAATTAATTTTAATAATGTGTCATATTTAACCCAACATATCCGAAATATCATTTCAACACATTATCAATATAAAACATTAATGAGATATTTTACCTTTATATGGCTTTTACACTTACAGCATTTCTCAATTTTGACTAGCCAAATTTCAAATGCCCAACAGCCACATGTGGCTCATGGCTACCATGTTGAACACTGCAGCTCTAAATAATGAAAGTAACCATTACTCATTGTGTACTTACTAAGTATCAGGTATAGGGCACCATGCTAGGCATGTTCCACATTTAATTTTTGAAACAACCCTAAAAAATAACTGAGGAACATGAGTCTCAGAAACCCGAGTGCCTTGCCCAGGTCACGCAGCCAGCAAGCCGAAGGGCTAGAATTAAACTTGGTTGGTGTGATTCACAGCCCAGTCTATTAACTGCCATGCTCAATGTTTGCATACGTGCAGAGGCTTTGTCCTAATTAATCCTTTCCTGACCACTTAACTTCTATATTAACCGAACACCTCAGATCTTATTTTTACCAGGCGCTTGGGTTTTCCGTTGTATAGATGTCTTATCTGGGCCCAGAAATGGTGTCACATACACGCCTCTTTTTTGCCCATGTCTTGTCAAGGGGCTGGGAAATGGGATCTCTTATTTGCTCTGACTCAGAATCACTTCAAAATGAGACAAAATGCATGAGAGCGGCGAGTTGCAAAATAAAGGGAAAAACTGATATAATTCAACTTGGTGTGCTAGTGCCATCTTAGATCCTTTTGTCTACATCCATTGTTCAACTATCTGACAAACTCCTATTTCTGTCCTCTCCATAAAAGTCTCCCTAGTTGGGAAAGTTGTGCACCTTTCATGGTTTCATAGTATACTGGGAGTGAGTAACAGTACCAAATCAAAGGAAATAAAACTCCAGTTGCTGTTGCTGCCAGGGTTGCCTTCTGAATGTGGCTTATACAATATTTCATCTGTGCTGACACCTTTCACTCTCAATTATTTGGCTGCTGTCAAAACAAATCAATCAAATTATAGCACTGTGTCTTCATGTTACCATTCCATTGTAAGTTAGCAGCATTAGCTTTGAAATATATGGAAGTATAAATTTTATCTCTATTATTTATTTAATGCAACTTTCTCCCATGTGAGTTATTTTCCAAACACAGCAAACTCAAATTATCTTATGTCAAATGTTGAATACATATGTGTGTATATATATATATATATATTTTGCTAAGAATTTCTAAAATAATGACACACAAGGGAACTGAGATGCATAAACATGTGTTAATGGACCTGAGTATCTGTGCTAATCCTAATCTAGTGGCAAATGTCAAGCATACTATGTTCTCTTTTATTTTTTTAGTTTTGGCTATAAACTCGGTAAGCACAGTTGGGAGATGATAACACTAAACCAAAGAAAAAGGTTAATAGGGAACCAAATGTTTTTCAGAGATTAATTTTGCTTATGACAAAACATAATTTTCTAAGGCAAATCATTGCAAAAAATTAAAACTTTATTATTTAAACTACAGTTTTTACCAAGTACAGATACCATGCTGCTTCTGCTGCCCTATATTGCTATAGTAGGCATGAACCAAAGGTTCTTAAAAAAAGAAGAAAGGAAGAAGAAAAAGGACTCGAACATTTTCATTTTGAGATTTTAAGGCTACAACTCCTTTTTTTAAATAATAGATTTAAATCAATTGAGTTACTTTTCAGCAAAAGAGCAAACACTGTTGAAGCTTTTATGTATGTGCTCTTAAAATAGCTTCTTTATACATGGAAGCCTGGCATGTCCTTAGAAGATTAAAAAGCAAACTGAGAGATGCTTTTTTTTTTTGGTTCCTTCTCATTGCACTTGCCATATAAGGGGTAAGCAACAATCAAAAACACCAACATGAATGTGTAGATTATGTCCATGAAAGAGAAGCCAAACCCAGAGGGAATCACAGGAGCCTGGCACAAGCCAGTGCAGAATGATCAGACCTGTTGGGGGCTCTCCCTCAGCCTCCACCGTGCCTGCCCTTCCTTGTCCAGGACTTGGGTAGTGGTGTTCCTTCCCTGACCTCTTCCCCAGATATCTCCTCCCTCCTTGGCTTCAGTCATATAGGTTTATGTTTTTTCTGCACTGGGATCGCCAACACAAATCCCTTTCTGAGTTCCAGATACACGTATTATCAACTGGCCACTGGTAGCTCCATTTCAATATTTCTCAATAAACTTGAACTAATAGTGTCAAACTGAGCTAATGACCTTTCCTCTCTTTTCTCTTATCCTTCTACATTTAACCCATCACCAAGTCTTATCAAACCCATCTGTTAATGTCTCCTAAATCAGTCCTCTGCTCTCCCCCTCTGCCACCAGGCCCCCTTCTCCCTGGATTACCTCAATAGCCTCCTAACTAGACTGGAGTGTCCCAAACAGTGCCTGGCAAAGAGCAGACAGAAGTACTTGTGAATCAGTCAATCAATCTTTGGGCACAATTCATGGGGAGAAATGAGGTTTAGCTTTTCCCTAGAGGAAACGGAGGAATAACAGCTGTGATCTCTCACTGGGAATCTGCACACATAAGGGAAGACGTGGTTTTCTTGGACAGCATTAGCTCTCCATTCTCTAAACAGTGGGCAGAGAGGAATTGGGAACCGTCTCCCATTTCCTTATTTTCAACACCTCCCCCATTCCTTGCCCCCCAACACTTCCCTTAGATAAGAAGTTCTCTTTATTTTGGTTCCAGAGGAAAGGTGAGCAAGTCAGCCCAGTTCCCATTCATCCATGGTAATGGAGTGAGATTGAGAAGAATTTCAAACACAGTCTTCTCCTTTTTGAGGCATCAGGGACATGCTAGTAGCAGCCATCTTGGAAATGAGCTACTCCCTTTTGCCAACTCTCGTGGCTGGCTTGGAATCTAAGCCAGTTTGCACATCCTAGTGTAGACACACTGCTAGATGCCATCGAAAGCCCTGATGGATTTACAGCCTTATTATGTGCAAACTGGGGATCACATTACTTTCCTGCCTTTTGCTTTGAAAATAAATGCTTTGGCTTTGCTTTGACATTTATGTGGCAGCTGGAAACCATTATCCTTTGACAATGCTTTATTCCATTGACAGTATCTCTTAAATACACAGTATACTAGTCATATTCCTCATTCATGTGCTTCCAGTTTAATCCATGCCCCAGTGACTCAGTGACGCCCGCTTCAAGGATAATGTACTGCAGAACAGGCTCTCCAGGTATTTTAAATAAAAAGTCTGAAGCCTTGGAGATACGGAGGTTTGAAAAACTGCCAAAGTAAGACACATCACAACTACTTTTCATAACTTCTTTATGGTGGATTTGGTATTATTGTATGGCGTGTCATATGGGGCTCTTCTGAGTAACACTGAAAATATGAATTTATGCACTAGGTATTTTTAATATTGGACTTTGTGACAGCAAGCCATGTGTTGTTGCATACCAAGAGCCACAGTCCTGTCTTCTCACTTCTGTTGCAGCTACTGCATTGCCCTTTTCCGTGAGTGGTAACAGATCTCTGCTCTCATGCTGATGATGCCACTGGGGATGCAACTTTCTGAGTGTGGTCACCACGAGAATAGCACAGAAGTAAACCACAAGGAAAAGCAGTGCACATGGCCACCTACTTGTTGTCCTCTTTAGGAACGGTACCGGACCGTTTAGTACACATTCCGACCCCAACCCACCACGCCCTGCCAGTAATTTCTCCTTCGATCAATAAAATCAAGCACATTTAAAGACAATTTTATTAATATTAAATATTGTTCATACATAATGAATGTCTAGAATTGCTTTGTGGTTGTATTGTTTTGCATTTGAGAATTAATGTACTTTGAGAGTTGCTTTTTTTTAAAAAAGATGGTTAGAAGGTCAAGAGAGCAGACCTGTAGACTTAATTAATGATGTTTTAAATATGACCTTCCACCTTAATGAATAGAAAGCATTCTGATTTTAAAATAAAACTTATTAATGTAGAAACTTCAGAATATTCAAATAATAAGAAGAAATGCAATCATATACAATCTCTCACTGTCTAGAGTTTACCAGTAATAGTTTGCAATGCATAGTATTTATCTCTTATCATTTCCTATCTCTATGGGGTGTGTATGTGTGTGTGTGCATGTGTGTTTGGGCTTCTTTAAACATTTGGGACTGAATTATGTGTATTTGAAATCTTTATTACTTTAGCTTTAGCTACTAAGAAATGGAGCCCCAAATACTCGTTAACGGGATAACTTGAATTTCCCGTTTCCATGAAGCTTTTCCTAGCTTTAATTTCATTAGCAGTTTGGTATTCACACATTTTTTATGTTTTAAAATAAGTTGGTATTTTATTAAGCACAATAGCATCCACTTACCTTTTACCTTTTTTTAATGAAAAATTGAAGTATATTTAACATACAGTAAAATTCCCTCTTTTTGCACAAATTTGACAAACACAAATAGCCATCTAACCACCACCATGATCAGGGTAGAGAACAGCTGCACCAGCCCCCAAATTCCCTGGGCCCCTTTATAGTCACCTGCACCCCTACCCTGGCAACCATGGATCTGCTTTCTGTCCCTGTAATTTTGCTTTTTCCTGAAAATTACATAAATGAAATTCTGCTTTTGTATTTCATCATTTGCTATTTTAAATAGTCCCCAATGTTTTAGATATTTATCATCCATTTTCACATTTATCATTTGAATCCTGCAACTTTAAGAAATCCTTCATGTGTGTATTACAAGGAACCACATGGATAGTCCATGCAACCTAATGGGTTCACCTAATGGAATTATAGAATCTCAGCGTTGGAAGGAAACTTAAAAGTCACTTAAGTCAAATACTTATGCAGTGAGTGTATCTTCAATGTAATGACTGTTGAACAAAGCAGCACCTTGTTATATGGTTTCCAATTAGGTGTCCCTCCCGCCTCCCTTTAGGATTGTTTATATTCCTCCCCAATGTCTCTGGCAGTAGGCTTGACCAGGCAACTTGCCTGGCCACCAGCATGTGACTGGAAGTGACACAAACTGCCCCTGAGCCAAAGCTTTAAGAGCCATTGTGGTTCTGCCCTTCTCTGCTCCTGCTGGAATGAGCAGGGCATATCCCAGGTAGGGGCTGCGCCTTCAGCCTGCATCCTAGAATGGAGAAGATGTGCAGAAGAGTTGCTGCCCACCTGCCACCAACATGTAATGTAGATAAGCAAAGAAACACACCTTTGTTGTTGGACAACACTGTGATTTTGTGCTTAACACTTAGGACTTCTCTCTGGGACACTCTTCCCCCAAATATTGTGCAGCTTAGTACCTTGCGTCCTTTGGGTCTCCATGTGCTATAGAGACCATGACTGATGACCCTGCATAAAGCATATTTTCTCCATCTGGGCTACCCTTCACCACTGTCACCTAATTTATTCCTCACTAGCATGTACATGCCTTAAGGGACTCTCTTTGTTTACTGCTATAGCGCACGTCCAGGTCACAGCCTCATATGCTATGAGAGTTCAGTAAATATTTGTTGAACAAATGAATAAACTTCATGTTAGTGGAAAACAAAAATAAATCTGTTTCTTGTCAAACTGGTATGGTTCTTCTTACTACTAAGTAATTAAAACTATGTAACTTGATATATAATTTTGGTTTGTCCTCTAATTCTGAATCTTCATCTAGATTTCTTCTTTTTCTAATAAAAAGCTTTTGGTCTTTCATGTATCTTATATTACAAGCTGTTTCACTTCTTTGGAATTAGCCAGGCATAAATAAGTAAATGCAAACATATATCCATGAAAACATCATAGCATGATTGCATTGTCTTTAGGTATGTTCATCTCTAACGTCAGGCCCTGTGATAGCCATTCTTGTACACAGGGGAGGCACACAAGGTCCTCACTATTGCTCCCTTCCTGCTCCTGTAGGCTGATTTCTTGCCATCTTGGACAACAGCCAAAACCGTTCATAGGACCCACAGATTCTGTTCTCGTCATGCATTTTTTCTACATTGAACACTCTCTTTACTTCTCTTCATTTGACAAAATCCTACTAATTCTTTAAAACCTATCCATCCATCCATCCATCCATCCTTACATCCATCCATGCTTGAGCACCCTTATGAGTGAGCCAGGCACTATTCTTGGTCCTCGAATCAAATGAAGATGCCTGTCCCATGGCTTCCCTTCTAGGGACAGAGTTGGACACAAACAATACCCACTATAAATACATCATACCCAGAGATTCTCCTCTATAGCACCAGAGCCAAGCATCACGGTGCTGCGGCCACTGCCCCAGATGCCTACAGCAGAGACAATCCAAAATGCTTAAAAAAGAAGAAAGAAAGAAAAAGACCCAAACATTCTCGAGACTTTGTTAAGGAAAAATGAAATAAAGAAAGCAGGCAAGGGGGACAGAGTGCTGGGGTGGGCGGGAGGAAGGAGAAAGGCTCGATGCTTTCTGGGCACAGCGTGCTTCAGGCAGAGGGAACAGCCTGTGCAAAGGCCCTGGATTTCGAGCACATTCAAAGAACACCAAGGAGGCCAGCGTACCCCGACACCAAGGCTGGCTGAATTGAAAGAGACGGGTGTGGGGAAGACAAAGCAAAATAAATGAGACTCAAGATGTTCACCTTGGAAAAAACTTTGGTGCATGAAATCAGCTGGATGCAGAAAGATCAGAAGCATTCTCTTCCCTGAGAGAACTGTATTCCCAAAGGAACTACACATCTTTAACTGTTGGAAACTTCAAGCAGCCCCTCAGACCCAAAACTTCTAAGGCCATGCATGGACTGAGACACTCCCACAAGAAAGGTATATTACTCAACTTCCTCATCAATGTGGCCACGGAAGATAATAGATGATAAGGAAGAATCTCCCAGGGCTACAGGAGCCAAGGAAAATAGTGGCCAAAGGTGCTTCCCTAAAGACACCCAGTCAAGGAACCACCATGGGATGTTCATCGGAATGGCTATGGATAAACAAACCATGACATATTTTTAAGATGAAACACTACTTGGAAATTAAAAGAAAGGAACTACTGATATGCACAACAACATGGAGGAATCTGAAAAACATGCTGAGCAAGAAAAGCCAGACACAAAAGGACACATACTCTATGACTCTATTTATATGAAGTTCTAGAACAAACAAAACTAATCTATACTGACAGAAAGGAGACAGGGATTACCTGGTTGGAGGGAAGGGATTGACTGCAGTGGAACACAAAAGAACCTTTGGGGGAAAATGAAACGTTTTATGTATTGATTGTGATGGATGGAGGCTGCGTGGTTTATGCAATTATCAAAACTCATTGAACTGAGCACATAAGGTCCATGCATTTTCTTGAATGTAAATTACACCTCAGTGAAAGTAACAACACCACCACAAACAAAAGGAAATGTGATGCAACTTGCACATGAAATTCCTAACTCCAAAACTATTGCCGTGTACTTTACTACGTTCAGACGTTACAGAGAAAAAAACAGGGCAGGTTTCCTGTCAGAGCTAAGGGCAGGAAAACCATCCTTGGCCTTGATTTTTCAACTTGCCTTGAACCTAATTGCTTTTCCATGTTCGGGTTAAGTACCACTCTCTAATGTATTTTTGGTCATTAATTTAAATGTTATGCTTGATTTAACTGGAATGTTCACACTTTGATATAAATCTCCTACATGGCACATATATATTCTCCATTTATGCTGCCTGCAGTGATTAGTAGGTCATTCTGGCCTGGGCTACGAGAACAAGTCACTAACCTGAATCATCTGTCCTAGAGGTAGACCCACCTCTACCATACGATGAACCCCTTTGCTGCTTGTTGTCACTCAGGTCAAGGCTGGATGTATCTACATTTCCTTTCTAAGTTTCAAAAAAGAATAAAACCCAACACATTTGTCTGAGTTCCATAAAGGGGACTTTATTTTGCCACATCAACTGATAATCTCTGTTTGCGCCCTAGGACAACTGCACACTGCATTTTAGTGCAGCTATCTGTGTTCCAAAGTAATAAGACAATTGGAAGACACAGTATGTGATAGAGTGACCTTACTCATTTTTTTCCTTTGAGGTTTATGGTCATTATTAGTCTTATTTTATAGGTAGGAGCTTTTTTTTTTTTTTTTGAGACAGAGTCACTCTGTTGCCCAGGCTAGAGTGCCATGGCGTCAGCCTAGCTCACAGCAACCTTAAACTCCTGGGCTCAAGTGATCCTTCTGCCTCAGCCTCCTGAGTAGCTGGGACTACAGGCATGTGCCACTATGCCCGGCTAATTTTTTCTATATATTTTACTTGGCCAGTTAATTTCTTTCTATTTTTAGTAGAGGCGGGGTCTCGCTCTTGCTAAGGCTGGTTTTGAACTCCTGACCTTGAGCAATTCGCCCGTCTCGGCCTCCCAGAGTGCTAGGATTACAGGCGTGAGGGGACTTGTTAACAGTCACCTGAAACCAAAGCCCTGCAAGCATGGGCTCAAGGACACAGGGATGAAAGGACCCGGCGCAGGTGATGGTGGAACATATCTAGAAGACAGGCGTGGGCATAAAGCTTCACCTATTTCACGTAGGGACACAGGACATTGAGGAGTAGGTCATTTCTAGGTCTTATCAGAATGGTGAGGAGAGCATTTCCGGGCTTGAGTTCCAGCCAGAACTTCCAAGGATTTCTGTCAAAATAGTCGGAACCTAATCTCCACCCTTGGCATCTTCTGAGTGCAGAGTTTGTCTCATTCTCAGTCCTTGCTCATAGGAGGTCCTGCTGGCCTGCACAGTTCCCAGCGAACAGGCCCATGTACAGCCTGCCACACCCACCACCCCTTCTGCTGCTGAGACAGGCCCAGCGTGTTTCTTAAATGTGCTTGCCCATGTTCCATTCCAGACCGTGCCAACTGCCCCCTTCCCACCCGCATTATAGCCGACAGGACGGAATGGACATCTCAGCGTGGGGGCAGTCAATCTCCAGTCTGGCCAGTGACCTATGGGCTCAGCCCAACAGGTAATTTCTCTCTTGGATGGTCTGAATCTTAGACAGACACGGAGATAAGGATAAAGATGAAGGTGACAGAGATAGAGAGAAATGGAGAGTTCCTGGTAGGTACACAAGTGGGAAAGAAGCCCGTATTCAGAAGAGACAAAATGGAACATGAGCAAACCAAAATTATGGGTTAGCAAAAAGCCAACCGATGGAGCAGAGAAATGTCCTGGAGGGAGCAGGAGAAGACAGGAGACAGGTTATTAGTCATTGTAGGCATGGGGGACAGACACCGGCCTGCCGCAGAGGAGAGGATGATGCAGCCTGCAGCTTAGTGGTTTGCTGGAGCCTCTAACACCCAAATTTCATTCCAGGTTGGAACGAGGCTGGGCTATAGGGCTGCTCCTAGGATCCTTTGAGATTTCTAACTCCTCACTCCTGTCTATCTCCTGCAAGATTTCTAACTCCTCAGTACTATCTCTACAATAATATCATTGACAAGACAGGAGTGAACCTCTTTCTTGCAAGGAAAGATCTGCGGAGCAAGAGACAGCGACCCTCACACCATGCAGACTGGCTTTCTGCAGGGTGGTGTGGTCTTTATCAGCGGCGCAAAGTTTCCCTGCGTAATATCTCAAAGCACGGGCATCAAGAATGCTTCCGTTACGCAAGAGAGCTGCTCTTGGTCTTGGGGACACAAATGTCCTAACAGAAGTAAGAATGTTCCCACATAAGTTATTCCTTTCAGACATCATCCTCACCCAGAGGCCTGGGGCGGTGAGCGGGAGCAGGACAGCGAGTGAGGGCGTCACCACCTTCACGCGGGTCCGCCATCACCACGGGAGTCTCAGGATCTGGTGGAGCAGCCTCCTGGCGATATGGGGCATACTGTGGACTGAATGTGTCTCCCCAAATTCATATGTTGAAATCCTAACCCCCAAGGATATGGTATTAGGCGGTGGGGCCTTTGGGATTGATTAAGTCACGAGGGTGGAGCCTTCGTGATGGGATCAGTGCCTTTCTAAAAGGGACCCCAGAGAACTCCCTCTTCCCTCTGTCCCTTCTGCCATGTGAGGGCTCTGGGAGGATGTCTTCTGTGAACCAGGAGGTGGGCCCTCACCAGAACTGAATCTGACTTGGCCTTAGACTTCCCAGCCTCCAGAACTGTCAGAAATAAAATCTCTTGTTTATAAGCCACCTGATCTAGAATATTTTTGTTATGGCAGCCTGAACAGACTAAAACAGAGGGTGTTGCCAAATGGATGTTGTAAAATATCTCTAGACGAGCATCTGTTAAACTTTAATGTGCGTAGGAATCGCCTGGGATCTTCTAAAAATGCAGGTTCTGTTCAGTGGGGCTGGGCTGGAGCTTGAGCTGCTGTATTTCCAGTAAGCTCCCGTGAGATGCTGATGCCGCCAGTCTGGGGACCGTGTTTTGAGGAGGAGATTGTGATCCGACCCCGCTGTCTGAGTGGAGAAGAGCAGCTCTCAGTGTAACATCGTGTCATGAGAGCTCATTAAAATACATGTGTGAATCATGGCCTCCGAGGCGCTGAGAGCTATTCCGTGTTACTTGATAGGGGATATAAATGAACGGCTCTCAGTCACTTCAGTAAAAAGGAAAATATTTGAAAACTTATCCCTGAATTTCAAACCATTAAGAAACTGATATCAGCAACTCTTTTTTTTTTTCCTTATTCATAGCAAATTTGTAGTTTTTGATTTAGAAGAACGGACAGAATGAAGGGCTGAGTAGGAGAAGGTTGGAGAAAACTCCAGTTGTTTTATGAATAAAAGCTTAACATTTCTCAGTGAAGAAAAGGATGACAGTCCAGGACCAAGCACGTCACAGGGAAACAAGCCCTACTTCAAACTAGGTGTGTAACACTTAAATTCCTCCCCCTCACATGGACCAATCAAATTTTATAAAATCACTGGAAAAGGTGGGGTGTCTGTTATAGGTGGGCAGACTTACCAGTCATTTTAAAAGACTGCCACCCTCAAGAGAAGATGAGACCTGAAGAAATCTTGAGGACTGGCTCAGCCTCAAAGTCGGCCAGGACCCCCACAAATGAACTTCCAGCCTGCCAGCCATCCACCCACCGCCAGAAGAATCCCACTACCTTCTGCGATAAAACCTGGGAGTTACACAAGCCATTGATGCTGCCTTGGGATTGCCAAAGACTGAAGTAGGTCACCTAAAGGTGGTAAGACCAGCCTTGGGTTGGCTGCTGGCAGATGAGTCACAAGGTGATCGCTGGCTTTGCCCTTCAGGTGGTGGACATTGATCTTGGGCCCCTTGGAAATATGAGCCTTCCCTGGTTACCATCCTCATTGCCCTTGGACTTCTTGCAGGGTGGCCAGCTCTTACAGGTTTGCCTGGGACTTTCCTCATTTTAACACTGAAGTCTCATGTCCTGGGAGACCTCCCAGTCTCCAGCAAACCAGGATGGTTGGTCACTTTACTTTTAAGACTAGTAAGGTCTAGGTGGTGAAGAAATCATGTGGGAAGATGTGAAAGAGACAGAAAAGCCCAAGGAAACCAGAAGGTGGATGTTTTCTGGATCCTGACAGTGATGAGGAATTGGGATTCATTCATAACAACATTAGAGACAAAGGCAATGGGGGAGGGGCTTGATGTTAGAACTCATTAGGAAGCTTCTTCTGTAACCAGCAAGTTTGCAACTCAGAAGTGTCTTATTTTAATGATCTTGTCACCTCCCCTCCTACATCATGGAATTTCAAAGAGGAAGACAAAGGGGGAGATAATGCTGATGGGGAAATTGTGCCGGAAACACCAAGGGAGAAAAAGAGCTAGTGCTTTTGTTGCCTCTACTTAGACCACAAAACCCTGGGATTCATTTTCTGAAACCAAAGGCGCCAGGAAGAACCAAATACCAAACTATAAACTAGTATGTAAATTTGATATTTACAGAAAACAAAAAGAAAATTTTGATGGAAGAATTCCACGTTGGACCAGTCACCAATTTTTAGTACCTTAATATATAACAAGTACTAAAATCCAAAGAATACTAAACCATTATGAAAGTATAACAAGCGTGATATTTTTGACTCTGACTTTGGCATCCATCTTAACCAAGCAGGATTAATTTGTGGCCTAGGAGCTCTGCAAGCTTATGTTTATTTATAATATTCAATATTCCCATAAGCGTAAATGTTCCAAATGGAAGGCTGCATTTTGATAATGCCCATTTCTTCATTAAGATTTCATCATCCACCTACATTAAAAAGCCTCTCCCTACACTTTGTTGCTTCTGCTTTCACCTTGTGTATTCCTGTTTTATTTGCTTAATCTTGAGATCCTGACTTCCCAGGCACTCTCAAATTTGAAACAAGCAAAGTTTGTGCATTAGCGTATCCTGGACATGCATGATTTATGAACAGCAGGTTTCTTGGCACAATTTAATGGTACAAGAGAGACTTTGTTTTAAACATTAAAATGAAAGTCAAGAAGTGGCAACAATGGGTGGGATAGCAGAACATATAGCTCGAAAGAAGTTCAGGTCAAGAGTTAACCAGTTCTTACATAGTTTGTTTCTTAGTCTGTGGGCTAATGCTCCGACCAATCAAATAAATTATATGGAACCCTGACATTTGACCAACTGAAAAAGTATTTTAAATTGTTATTCTGATAGCTTATTCAGCTGAGCCCACATTCTGCAAAAAATATAATTGTTAACGTTTATATAAATGAAGAAAATGAACATCTTTGACTAATCCAAAATAAATTCATTTTCTCTTTAGTAGGCACCCTATTTATATTCAG
The DNA here is from genome assembly GCA_008086735.1 of Cheirogaleus medius. Lineage (NCBI taxonomy): Eukaryota > Metazoa > Chordata > Mammalia > Primates > Cheirogaleidae > Cheirogaleus > Cheirogaleus medius. Next base: position 13,926,320 of record VBSM01002217.1, read on the forward strand.
GCCCTTTTCCACCATAATAATTCTTCCTCTGACAGAATCTTTTGTAAATCAATCTGTCAGTGTTATCAAATCTTTTAAAGAAAAGTCAAAACCTTCATAATATCAAGACAAATACCCTTCCTGAGTAAAATTAGAGTCCAATTCATGTTATATGCCCATGTGGCTCAACATACAAGTCTATTTTTCTCATTACAAAACGTGAGCTCAAATAATATAATTTTTATTAAATAATTATAACTAAAATATACTTAGTAAGTAAAATCATCATTGATTAATTATTCCTAATGATGTCTTCTATGTGAGGTGTTCCGGCCACTTCACATTCAGGCAAGTAATGTCTAACTTTTCTTTACACGTGGCTAAACTAAAGAACTGGTGAAATTATAACTCAGGTTTTCAAATAATAAAATCACAAAGTGATTTTACTTTTAAGTTTTTGATGTGTCATGCAATGACTGCTCATAAATGCTTCCAGAAGACCTGGAAGTTTTCAATATCCATGTTAGGAAATGAGGATTGATAACTCCTGTGGCTGGAGCAACCTCAGGATTCACGGACAACTGGAAACTTTGCTTCCTACAGAAGCCTTCCTTATCCTTTCTGATGGCAGCAACTCTGAATTGCATTGACCATTCAGGGGACTTTTCTTCAGGGCACACTGGCCAGTGGGTAGAGCCCTACATGGCACACGGACACGATGGATTACCTTGTAGATTTTGCAATGGCAGAGTCATAATGCCTCCGGCTGCAGCTGCTGCTACCAGCCCTTGGATGTTGGTGAGATTCGCTGTAGGCAGTGTGAGGACCAGTCCTTGCTGACCCCCTAGCTGTCCGGCCATGTTGAAGGGGATGAGGATCGGCTGGTTGAGGGCTGGGGGGCCTCCCGGCATCACGCCGGCCACAGCAGAGGCTAACTGCTGTGCCGTCAGAAGTGGCTGCAACGAAACAGATAAACCCAGCTCACTTTCCAGTGGAACCAAGGCATGGGCTTTAAAACATCTTCCTTCCATTTAAGTAGGGTCAGAAAGTTCCTGAAAAAGTAGCATAAAAAAACCCCTCTATCCCAGAATAAAAGATTGGTGGGAAAAAAATGGAAATCACATTTCATTTATTTCTTTGGAAGCTTTCATTTAGCTTGGACTTCCTCTGAGGAGCTCAAATACCTTTACAAGTAATACCTTACACTTACATATTATTCTTCCAATGAATTTCCATATGCTTCTATCCTCATATATTTGAAGGTCTCAGCTAATTTATTCTGTGTTGTTCCAGAAAGAACTCATTGGGATCAATGGGATTTTTTGGTTCAAAAAGAACAACGAAATACTACTTTCAACTATTAAATTAACAAAAATAATGTAAAAAATTTACTCGATGCTAGGAAGTCTGTATTGATGTCATTATTCAGATCTGTGGCTAGTGGACAAATATGCTGGCATAATCCTTTTAGAAAGAAATTTGGAAATACATTATCAAAAGTTACAAAAATATTCATCCCCTTTTAATTCAGAATATACTTCTAGGATATGGATTGAAGATATAATTTAAAAGGGAAAAAGATAAATGTATGAACACATACATTATGTTTCAAAATACATAAATGTTGAAAAATAGTTTGTTACAGTACTGTAACAAACTATGAGATATTACATAGCCATGAAAATGGATCATTTATGACACCTCTTTAGAAAAACAGAAAATGTTTGTAATACGAGAATACATAAGAAAATAAACTGGATAATTAGTAAGTAAACTGGAATGGTTATTATTAAAATGGTAAAATTATATATGTACAATGACAAGATCTAAAATGGAATATAAAACATAAGAATATTTGATATGGATAACATTTTAAATATTTTTACAAATTCTCTTGTTATTACTCTAACGTTCTTTGTCCAATTAAAATGGTATTACAAAAACATAAACTTATGTCCATTGTGGATACAATAGCCATTCCCTGAGGTAGAAAGGCAGCCGCCTGGCGCTCACTTGTGTGAGTGAGGGGTGTGAGTTCCCCACCAGGCCAACGTAGGAAGGATTCTTGCCCTTGGACAGGTCAGATGACAGCAAGAGTCTTTAGATTTTAGAGTCCTTGATCCAGGACTTTTCTAGCTACCCTGTGGGAGCTGTGCAGAACATAATAATCCATATCCATTTTCATTTAGAAGAACTAATGCAAAACTCTTATCTGGGGGTTTCAACTTTTTTTTTAACGTGGCATGATTCTGCAAAGGAAAAAGTAATTAAATATAAGCATAGTACCCGATACCTAACAGCCAGGCACTATTCTAATGCTGTAGTTATTATACCAATGAGGTGCAGAGAGCTTAGTAACTCACCAAAGTCCCATATCTTGTTGGGGTTTAGGGTAGAACCCAAGTTCAAGTCCAGGCGCAGGCTGCCCCAGAGCCCCTGTTTTACCCCTGCCTTGTCACCCCTCCAATACAAGGAACTTACTTAGAGAAGTGGGGCTGCTTTATTGAAAGAGTGAGGGAAGGGATGGGGAGGGCTGAGCTTGCTCTTTGGCCAATCCCTACAGTGTCCCCTCCAGGCTCCTTCCAGGGGACTCTGAAGATGCCCTAGAACTCCACACAGCCTGGTTTTAAAACTGCTGCTCTAGACCCCAGAGGCCTGGCTCCTAATGCATTTATACATTTTACTAAATTCACACCAAGTAACTTTCCTATCTGAAAAATATGAAGTTACTCTAAAGAGCAAAATAAACATACTTTGGAATAAGTGCAAAATTATAAGCCGGCCCTCAGATTCCTGGTGTGATATCACTGCCAACAGTAACATTATAGGAAGAGGGGAGGCAAATGAGCAGTCCTCAGACCACACGGGTCACAGATTTGGGGTTTTGGCCTGTAGCATTGTTAAAATTGGATTTACGGGCCCAAAGCAGGGCATGCATTCTCCAGTTCGTCACAGGGCCCCCACTCCTCACAGCCCGGGGTCTGTCATGCCACTTACCCAACTGGAAGGCGTGAGCGTATTGCCCCAGTGCGTTCACAGGCGCATGCACGCGCCACATGTGCAGACACACAAACACCCCCCCACGCACACACACACAACATCACAAGCGTAAAATTATAAAGAGTACAATACAAAGAAGCCTGTTCCTGAGATTCCTGAGCAAACTCTCTCTAGGCTTCCCTGAGCCAGCAGCCAGCTCCCCAGGGCTGTGTGCATGGGCGCAGTTATCTGTCCTCTGGGATGGACGATGGGGTCTGAGGCCAGAGGAGACTTGATGGAGACTGGAATAAGAACGTCAAGACCAGCCCCAGCTCTGAGCTTGGGTAAGCCCTCAATGTGCTGGAAGTGATTAATTTCCAGCAGCAACAATGACAACAAAAGGAAGAGAAAGGCCCGAATATCAGCTTCTTTTTCCATAAAAGCAGGATGAACTCTGAAAGCTTTATTCTAAAAGACAGGGGTGAAAAAAAAAAAAAACAAACAAAAAAACACCCAGCCTTTTATAATTGTGTTCAACATCTCCATATAACCCACACCAGGCTGCAAAAAACAAATATTGGACTTTAAAAAATAATGAATGTATTTCTTTATTAATGCAGGAGCTATGTGTGATGTACAGTATTGTCAAACCCAATAAGCTGAACTTGCATTAAAATTGCATTAACTTTTTTATATTAAATCACATCTTGTATTTCAAAAATGGCTATAGTAAGGTTGAAATAACTTAATTTTCTTCACACTCAAGTCATTAAAGTTTCACTTTCCAGAAAACTGCATAGTAACCAACAGCACAGTTGTAGTGGGTTTTAAGAAAAATAATTTTGTTTCCAAATGATTAAAACCTTTAAGAAGAGAGAAGAGGTTTGCAAACACATATTTTCTTGATGGTATTTAATAAATAATGTAGTCATACAGCTTTTCCTACAAAAATTTATCATCGTCTTTTCTCTGTTGGAGTTAATTAGATTTAACTCATTATTATTTATTTGGTTATTTATATGGTTCAACCATCCCAAATGCAGCCTAATGGAAAGCAGTTGAGAGATACTGACCTGTGGCCCAACGGGAAATGGGGGGTGTGTCTGACTGGCCTGGTGTTGGTCAGGAGTGCCTGGGTCTGAGAGTGCCGGGTTTCCTCTGGCCCCTGGAATTCAAAAGAGAAGTGCTCCCTTAATATCAGATCCAGCCCGGGAACTGCACACGACCCCATTTTCCTGTGATGTCACATAACATTAAGGCACAGATGATATGGCAGAGCGGTTTATCAATAGCTACAGTGCTTGCATCACTTATCAACTGCATAAATGATGCCAAGGGACATTGAGGATGGTCCAAGTCATTGAGATAGAAGGCTACAACAGCAGGAAAAATAGCACGATCATCAGTTACACTAATCGACTTGCATTGGACATCAGTTTGCATAGAGTACGCCAGAACGGCCTATGGGTGGGAAACTGCAAACTTTATGTACAGGCAAGCAGCAGGTAATCTAATTTCCCAAAGCCTAAGAAAGTGTGATCTCAGACGTGAACAAGTCCATCTACATTATCCCTTAATATAGCTTCCCCCGCCTCCTTCATACCCTCAGCCCTTTCTCCATACATCCTTTGGACACAGAATCTTATGATTGTGAATGTGCTTTCCTTAAAAACAAAGCCTTTTTCAATGTTACCTTACACAATGTCCTCAAAAGAATATGGATCTCCCTAAGCAAGTTTCCTGGGTGCTAACTGAAACAGTAGGAATCCCAAGCACAGAACATGACTTACTACCTTTGCTAGAATCCATGTGGACACCAAAGCAGGAAAAATGAAATTTCACCCAAACAGCAAATCTTTCAAACTCTTTTAACTTTAGAGTTTTTCTGTGCGTGCTTATGTGCTTTGTTTCAGGACAAAACCTAGCAGGTAAGATAGTGGCAGAAACAATAAATACATAAATAACAAACAAACAAATAAGACCAGTGGCACTTTTTGAGGGTTTCTAGTTGGTAACTGTTGTTTTCTTGGTGTTTTCTAATGGAGTGGTTGACATTTAATTCCAAGCAAACCTTAACAAGATCCTCTTTCCTGATGCTTGTCCTCAGAATAACAAGTAGAAGACAATTCAAACCCTGTTTACTGGCAGGCCATGGACAACCAAGAAAAAAAGATGATTCTGTCACACTTATAAATTTTAAAGAAGGTATTATTGGCTCATTTAAAACAAATTCTTCTATATATTCTCCAAAGGGACAGACTTATAAATAATGGAAATGTGGAAAAAATACTTCAGCACATTAAGCTACAAATAAAACTGACTGCTACATATTATTCAATTGACTTCTATCTCCACCGAGATGTGTCAATCATAACAGCATTTTATAATAGGATTAAGTAATAAACGTGCAAAGCCATTATGCAGAAATCTGAAAATCTGATTAATTTGTAATATTTTTTTGGTGCAGAAAGTCAGGAATGGACATTGCTTGGGGAATACTTACAAGCATTCTATTGAAATTTCTAAATTGATTTGGAGCAAACTAATAAAAACACAGACTTGCTGACATTTTATAAAGTGAATTCTGTCAAAATATGTTTGGCATTTTAATGATCGCTGTCATTTAATAACAAGGGTAAGATGACCCATCATGAGATGCCAACAATTTCCCCATAATGTGCAGAAGACCTTTCTTCTAAATTTTTTATATGTAATTTACTTATTATGCTTGAAAAGCAGCACATTTCAAACCATGCAGAGTAAATCTTACTGTCTCGCTTCTTATATTCCCAACTCCTATTTTGCAGAGCTTTATGTACTTTAAGGAGCTTACAAGGTCCTAAAATGATGCTTTTTGGTCAAAATTTCAGATTAGGTAAATTCTCAAATGGCTCATAATTCCCTGTTTTAAAAAATTTGGTTACTTTCCCATATGTGCCAGGTATGGGGTTTTCATGCCAGACTGTGAAAAGAGGGTTTTTATGATGCACAGAAAAATAGAAAAAACCTAAACAATTAAAAAATTAATCTCTTAATTTAAAATCTTTCTATACCACTCCATGCTCTTCTGTCTCATATTTTTTTCATGCCTACTGTCTGTCCCTAATGCAAGCCATTGCAATGTTTAGGATCAGCGCCATACAGGCACTGTGTCAACAAGATTGTGCACTGTGGCCTCCGCTTTACACAGATTACATTTGCTTACGTTTATTCTTTGTCGTTCTGAGACCCTACCTGGGGCTCAGCAAGCAGCTTGTTCCAAGGCTGGTTATTCTCAAAAACCACATTCAGAGCAGTCCAAGGCAATTCCACACAATTTCATGTGTAAAATGAAGTCTTTCACAGGCTCTAGAGGAGATTATGTATGCTCTCCTGCCTGGATCACAAAGTAATGTTTCTTCTTAATGTGCATCTCCATTTTCCCCAAACATATGTATCACACATAACCTTGGAGGACCATAAACTAATCTGTCTGGTGGGAAGGCCCCCGAGTCAGGGGCCTTCTCAGAGCCAGAGGGGGAATCCAGCCATCAGAATGAATGAATGACGTCGGCTCAGGGTTTCAGGGAGATTGGAAGCAACACTTAGCTGTACGTTAGCAGAGATTTTGAGGTTAGGTATTTTCATGGGCTCAGATATGAAAACACAAACTTGAATGGGTTGGGTGGGTTTCTCCTGACCAGGAGCCTAGGAAACTTTACATCTCTGGAGCCAAGAAACTCCAGGAAAGCTCCCTGAGGCCTGTTCTGCAGTGTTACCAGCCTGTGCTCTCTAGACAGCAACTGCAAGCTCTGTGGGTACAGGGCTGTGTTGCTGGTTTGCCTCTTTATGTGGGCATTTCATTCACATTGTTTGAATATTCACTGAGTAGAAATAGAGGTTTGGCTTTTAATTTGGTGGCGGTATAATTCCTTTAACGTAGGTATTGGCATCCACTTGATTGCTTACTATTATTTAAAATAAACCTTGAAAATATCTTTAAATGATTAGTTTATTGGCAAATTCTACAGCAATTCCAATTTAGATATTAAAAGTAGTTTGGTGTAAGGGTTAAACTCAAGGACTCTTTTACATTTTAATGTGCCTGAGTTTAAATTTAGAGCTACTCCTTAACTAAGTATGTGAACTTGGGCTTGTCTTCCAACTTTTTTGTGCATCCCCTTGTAAAAGTCATGGGTAACAATAGTACCCCCTCACAGGGTTGCTGTTGTGAGGATTAAATGAGCTAATACATATGTAAATTTCTTGAAACGGTACATGCTTGCCACGTAAGTGCTGTTTCTTTTGATTATTATTTAATAAGATTTCATTTGTATTTAACCTAAAAATATTTAACATTATTTAATATGTCCATAATAGCCAGCTGCCCCAAGTCAACTCAATACCTATTCCCGTCCCCATGTCCCTGTGTGTGCAGTGCACACTCCCTGACACCCCAGCCTTAGCTGGCCGCTGTGCACAGACCCTAAGTGTGTACTGGCCACCATGAGATGAGTGTTTGGAACTAAACAAAACAGTCAGGTCTTTAAGAGCCTGCAAAGTGAGATGTTTAATTATATGGTGCTTCCTTTGGTCCGCGGTAGCATAGTCAGGAGATGTGGCACAAAGATACTGGCAAATAGTGTCCGGATTCTCACACAGACCACGGCTTACACCAGCGTTCCTCACTTGGCCCGTGAATCACGTGTGGGCCTTCTGGAACATACAGAGGTCCACATCCCTCAAGGGCCACTGACAGAGCGTCTAAGGGGTAGTTCACGTGTACGTTTGATAAAACTGCACCGGCGACGTAAGGCCACAGGGAGCCCACAGTGGCTCAGATGCTGCCCAGGTGAGTCTGACTCTCCTTCACATACAGTCAGTGTTAGGAACAGCGGATGGGTTGCCAGCTGGCATTACCCCTTGTTGTCAAGTTTCTTCACCTGGAACATTCTTCCATCATAATCCTGATAACTTCTAGCTTAGCAAGGGGAAGCACCATCTCAGATACATCCATTTTGTAATTATGATTTATTCACAGGTAGTTCAAGAAGCGTAAAAACTGATTTTTTTAAAGAGATGGGGTCTTGCTTATCACCCAGTTGGAGTGCAGTGGCATCATCGTAGCTCACTGTAGCCTCCAACTCTTGGGTTCAAGCAATTCTCCCACCTCAACCTCCCAGTAGCTAGGACTACAGGAGCATGCCACCACACTGGCTAATTGTTTAAAATTTTGTAGAGTTGGGGTCTTACTATGTTGCCCAGGCTTGTCTCAAACTCCTGGGCTCAAGCAATGCTCAAGTGATCCTTCCACCTCTGCTTCCCAAAATGCTGGGATTATAGAGCCACGGTGCCCGGCTGTAAAAACTGCTTTTAAAGAGATCATAATATACAACTCAAACTAGCTATATAATAGGAGTTAATTCTTTGCAAATACAAGGAACGCTGATTTGAATCTATTATGGAAAGGATAGGTCATAAATGGTGAAGACCTTGAAAGACTGATTAGGAGTTTGGATGGTACACTTGGATAAACCTTATTTTTAACTGTTAAAAGGTCTGGTTGTCAGAGGCCATTCATCTACTCAACACCATCCTTCCCAGATTGATCTTACATCCAAAACCCCCAGAGCTGCCTGCAGATCCCTCTGTTCTGGAGGGACGGGGTTACCCACAGAGCTGAGAGAGGTGACAGCCCAAGCCTGATCCTCTTCCCTTCAGTGCCTTCCTGGGGTTCGAGCCTCCCACGCCCCACTCGCTCCACCCAGCTCAAGCGCAGAGTTCCTGAACGACCATCACTGATGACCATCACTGTGTTCCTCGTAGCAAGTTTGTTCTTGTTTTGCAAATTCTTTTTTTATTTTGGTATAACGGATTTCCATTAACCAAGGCAAACCAGGCTCAGCACCTCTTAGCTGCTCTAAAAGTAAAACAGATGTGGCCTCCAGTATAGAGTTTTGAATTTCCCCCTCTTTGGGAGTGACTCTACCAAGTAAGTCATTTTAAGAAACAAATATAACATTTTTAATCCTGAGAAAATAGCCTTCCTTCTTGAGCCTTACTTGCACAAGAGGATATGATGACCACAGCAGATTGAGAAGGAAACAGAATTGCAAATAGGAATTGCTTCTCTCAGATATACCAGTTCCACTTTCTCCCATCCCTCCAGCGTACAGTGCTTAAGATGCCCTTGTTAATGACCAATGCATTTTTAATGAATCGTGGGTTCTTCAGACAGAGTTTGGGTTTCTGTCCTCTATGCATTAGCGCAAACATAATCACATGAAGGTCACAGCGCTCCATCAGCTTTTTCTGATATTCATCCCTTGCTTACCCACTGTTTTCAGTTTTCACCGGTAAGGGAGGAGATGCAAAGGTTACTTATTATAAGATGGGCAGTTGAATGCATTATTATTTCATGTTGGGCATGTGAACTCCAGCTAAGCAGGGCAGAAGGCCCCTCTAAATTAAACTTCCCCTTCTTTCAATTTCTTCAAGATTACTAAATGCCAAGGAGGGTGTGGGGGGTGTCTATTAAAATCCCTTCAGAACCACTGACACTGTTTGCCACTTTTTATTGCCAGTTAGGATTTCTTTATGATACTGGCCACACACATATTTATGTGCAGAATACCATACAGACCCCCAGTAGCATTTGAGACTCTAAAGTAATAAGGCCGATTCTATAAGCCATGCTTGAAAACCAAACATTCATTAATTCACATAAGGGTATGTGTGTTCTTGTAAATTACTTTGTCAGGTACTTGTTATTTCACCCACTGAGGCCTAGAAAACAGAGAATGTTCAATGACATTAATGTGAAAAATAAATTCCTTTATTCTTCTAGTGAGTGACCTATCTGGCCTCCAACAGAGGGAAGTCCAGTTTTCTTTGAGTGAGGGGTCTAGGTCCTCAGTGGTTCTAAATCTTTATTTTAAGGCTGCATCTATACATGAAAAGTAACAGGGAGATTTGAAACATTTAGATAAAGCACAAAAAGAAACCTTATAAATCCCTTATTTGGACTTGAGTATCTGAGGATGTTTTTGTAGTATCCACAAAATGACTCAATAATTGCTTCAGTTCTACATGTAGATTTAGTCTGTACTATAGAAGACTTTAAAGACACTTTTTTCCCTCAAAATTTACTAAATCTCCCTTCAGTCTTCCTCCAACGATTTTTGTCATTTGTTTCCACATCCATCCAATGAAAGCAGCACTAAATTCTTGTGATATTCAGGCCAATAAAGGTCTCAAGTTTTGTAATTACTTCTCAGAGAGAGAGGAAAGAAAGACAGCATCATCAAACATACTTTAGCAAAATTCCATGACATACTGCTGGCAGTCAGATAGCTTTGGGATAGGGACCCTCCCTTGAGTATTGCTATCTCTGAAAGAGCATAAGTTCTTTCAGGGCAAAGACTCAAACTCACTTTGCGTCTCCTGCAGGCCAGCTCTGTCTTGGTATGTAAATACACACATGTGTGTATGTGTGTATGGTGGTGTTTATTACATTGTAGTGAGTTGGCATTCTTAAAATGACAGCATTATGTATCAAAGTAAGCTGAAACAACTTAGACATAGATTTTAAGGGTCTAATTTTTAAAATGCTTTTTCTTTGTTCTGAGAAGCATTGCTCATTTCAGTACGCTTCTCCCAGGAAATGAACATTTCCTTTGACAAGGTCATTGCTAGGGGCCATCCTCATCATTACACTCCATTGCTAGATGAAGTCTTTCTTTCCTCTTAACTGAACGATGGGGCTTTGGCACTCCATGGATGATGTGCTTGTATCCATCCCATGCTCTCATGCCCATCTCCGGAGCCTCCTTTCACGCCTCATCCTCGCTCAGCCCTGTGCCCGTGGGGTTATATAATTCTTGGGGCTCAGTGCCACAGGAAAATGTAGGTCCTGGCCAGGGGCTGGGAAGTCTATCTCCCCTTCCTCAGGGCCACCAGCTCAACCCACTGAAGATGGGTGAACTCAATGATTGCAACCTCCCTGTTGGAGCGTGTTTGAGACTTGGCTCGGGGTGGGCAGGAAGACCCTGTGAGTTTCATGTGGAGCTTCCCCTCACCTGAGCCCAGGCTCCCTGAGAAGGGAATAAGGGAGCATGTGACAGCCACACTCAAGCATCCAGGAGCGCCAGGAGCAGGGAGTGGCTGGAGCCCGTCCTGACCTGGAGTGGTGAAGTGGCTCCAATCTTCCTTTGTCCCCCTACATGCTCAGTTGCCCCACTGGACTTTGCTCACAAAACACAAATTCAAAGATAAATTAGGGCGAATTTCAAGATGGTGACCTCAGAGCATTAAATCCCAGGTGGGGGCTCTGCTGTGTGTAGCACTCTCTGAGACCGCAGTGGTCATCTGCCCACTTCCAGCCTCCTGTTAGCTTCCATCGCCTCAGTTCCCCTGCAGTTTTGGGTCACTAATTTTCTCCCAAAGGACCTCTCATCAAGGATCTTCAAATTGTGCCTAAACTGACAACTGCTTCAAAAAGTGGCTTTTCTAAATCAGTGCAGATTATAAAAAATACGTACGCCTACAGAGAAATTTAAGCATGGCTTTTTTTCCCCAACAAGAAATCAAACCTACAAAACATCTATTTTATGTCATTGTGAATGGCCACATAAATATATCATCTGGTGGAAAATTAAGATAAAATATTATTTTGTTTTCTATCAGCTCTCATTATCTGTCCCGATAATGGAGAGACAGGGCACGAATTCTTCACACGAGGAAGCCTATGAAAGATGTCACAGGCCTTTTCCCAGGTGTAGCTCCACCTTCCTCCCAGTGTTGTGCTTTCACTAACAGCACAGATTTGCTCTTCCGACCGACTGCCAAGTCCTCACCAAACTTGGCAACAAGGGGCCGTGATCTACACACTTCAAGGCAGCATGACTGGCCTAGTTATGAAATGTTCCCAGGTTCCCACCCATAGTAAAACAAGCAAGAGTTACTAAGAACAGGCTTTGAATGTGCTTGAAGAATGGTCAAAGCTGTCAAATAATCTTTGAAAGTTTGGTACTAGCTTAGGTGAAAACAGAGAGAGTTTGGGGGTAGGAAGGAGACAGAAGAGAGGGAAGCTAGTTCATTTCTTCTTACCTAGCACCTGCTTTATGGAACTGTGGTGTGCAAGTGGTGGAGTCAGGGACATTGTGGTTCTTCTGCAATAACCCACCCTCCAGGCCTCTTCCAGCAACGCTCCGGTTTGTTTTCTAATACCTGCAAGGCTCTTTGCAGCCCTACAGCCCTACAGGGCTGCCCCATTGAAAGTCTCATTATGAGTTTTTAAACTGTTTTCAGTTTATTGAGACTCTTAGCTGAGCAGCCCCACGCAGAGAGACATCTGGAAACCCGATATCCGGAAAGCCTGAAAAGGAGATGGAGGTCGAATAGAGATAGTGTGTCATGGTGACATGAGCCCAAACTGCTGGCTCAGACCAAAGTTATCATGGAAACTATGGTGATATGTCATTCCTCTTTCTCTTCCAGGACCTCAGACGCCTCTCAGAGGTCTGGACTCTGCCCAACCCTTCAGTGGCAAGGAGGCTAATAATCTGATGTTCAGAATACGATTTAACCATGAGCTACAACAGGATAAGTCATTATTTCAGTTGAAAATGAAGACCTCTGGGTGTAGCCGCTTCTGGTAACACAAACAGTACAAGATCTTGGCGATCTCCCGCACAGAAAGCGTGTGGTTCTCCATCTGCAGTGGCTGCGCCAGGAGCTGCGAAGGGCGGGTGCTTGGATAACCACAGACCACTGACTTCCCCCAGCTTTGGGAGTTCGCAGGGCAGACGAATTAAAGAACATTAATAATTGGGTGAATAGAAAGAAGGGTCTCAGCATTTAATCTTGCCAAGCAAAAATACTTTTTCTCAACTGCTGTGCACTATGATTATCATATAACAGAGGCATTGCCTTTCCCCCACCCTTCCCCCCGCCCTCAAGCGATGTGCTCTCAACCTAAAGGACAAGCCTCTATGTGGAAGGAATTTAGTCTCGTGAAAAACTTGCGCATTGTGCTTACTTTTCCTTTTTCTTTTTCCCTTTGCGTTTGACCAGTGACTGTTTTGTCATAGATGGACACTGGTCTATCCCAGAGCATTTGGGAGTTTCCCATCAATGTGGTAGGATTTCAGCAATCCCAGCATCCTCCTTCCTTTTATTCCTCTAGGCACAGGAAGTGTTTGACTAAACGCTCCTAAAATGGTTCGTCTTTTGAATAAATAATTCCTCTTTCCCTCAATCTTTTTTTTAGAGACAATATAATTTCCTTAATATACATAAATTCCTATGTTCCAGGCCATACATTAATTATATATATTATTTTATCAACCCTTAGGATACCCCTATTAGGTGTTTCCTGATTATTACATCCATTTATACAGGCAACTGGACCGTATAAACTAGATAAATAAATAGACAAAGGTTAAGTCGCTCTCTGTTACATACGATGAGGACATGACAGAGAGATGACTGTACTCTGGGCTTTCTGATTGATGGGAGGCCCATATCTTCACCCCACTGGGCTGCTATGGCCCAAATACTTTATAATAGCTACTATTTACCAAATAATTATTAATAGTATGTGCCAGCCACTGTGCTTAGTATTTTATATACATTTTCTCACTAAATCTTCACAGAAGCCCAGGGTTATCAGGATTATCATTCCCATTTTACAGATGTGGAAATTGAGGTTTAGGTAGGTTAAATAACTCGCCTATGGTCAACCAGTTACTGAGTAATAGTCAGGATCTGAACCCAGTTCTATTTGACTCCAAAATTACACTACGATCTACATCAAATGCAAATATTTCAGGGAGACAGACCACAATAAATCACCAACACCATGAGAGAAATTGTGTGTCAACTATTTTCTTCTGTGCCTAGTGGAACCTGGCTCCAGAGCACTCCAGGTTCCCAGTCTGGGAAAGCGGATGTTGGAGGAAGGGAAATGGCAGAGAAGGGGAAGATGGAGAAGGGTGAGTCCCACCAGAGACACCCTTTTCCCATGCTCCTTTTTCTCCCAGACTCAGCCAAATTCCTAAGAAATAAGCACCCCCACCGTCTTTAAAGTAACATTAGTAATGAGCTAAACAACAATTGCATTCGTAGTTTATGGTCTCCATAGTCCAGGTGTGCTCCCTGAGCCAGCAGCATTGGCATCACCTGGGGCCTTGTTAGAAAGGCAGACTCTCAGGTCCCAATCCACCCAGGTGACCAGAATCTTCATTGTAACAAAACGCCCAGCATGAGACACACTAGGTTTGAATATATAACCCCTTCCCTTCCTCCTTCTCTTCCTTCCTCCATCTCTCTCCCCTTCTCTCATTTCTTTCTTATTTCCTTTCTCTCTCTCTTTCTTCCTTCTTCTTCGCTTCCTTCCTTCTTCCCGCCTTCCTTTTTTTATTTGGGTAGTACTAAAAACATAAATATGCCCGAAACTCCTAACTATTACCAGACGTTTGCAATACACTCTAAATCCTACCCTGCAAAAGTCGGGGGAGGCATGAAAATGCGAGAAGGAACGTGTTCGGGGGGGATGCTCTCAATCACAGTAATAGCCCTGCGCCACTTGACACCCCTGCATCCTGGCGGGAGGACCCCCAATGAAGAGGTTCACAGCAGGGAGAGCTGGTCCCACATTCTTAAAGGGAAGCATATTTACCCCTTTTTAAAACATGACAAAACTGATGCCAAACGTAGCCCAATATCATTGCTCTGTGATTTATGGCAATTTTCCTGAACACTTTCTCCTTCCATATCCATATCTTTACTTTTCCATTCGTGAGGATCCATGAGGATGAGTCTGGCCTATCCATTTCAGTTATTTGCTCTCAGAACACCACATACTTTGCAAAAGTAGCCAAAGCACCACTTTTAAATAAGGGGAATAAAAATTTTAAATCCCTTAAAGAGAAAATAAAAAAGCATGTCTACACAGATACTCTGAAAGGGTAGCGTTTGCAATCCCTCTTGCGTGCAACTCAAAATTGGTGAAAGTAGGGTCATTTAGAACTCAGCAAAGGACAGAAAGGAAATACCCCCAGAGGAATTACATTGCATGAAATTGTAGCATCACACCTAGTTAGCAACCCCTTACAGTAATGGAGTTTCTGTAACAGCACGACAACACAAAAGTGTTCAGGAAGAGAAAGATGCTGCGCAACTCACTACAAACAAATTACCAAGAGCTACAAAACCTTCTTCAGAGATGGGGTAACAAAATATTGCATCCTTATTAAGATTAAGTGGGTCTAGAATACAGAAACTCAAATTAATGTTCCATCAATAGATTGTTGGTTAGATTCTTTTTTTCTCCCCAAGAGTTGGCTATAAAAAAAACCAAACAGCTAAACAACTAGTCTAATTCATATGTTTCTGACCATTTTTCTCTCACTTAGTCTATTTATTTCTTAGCATTACCGTAATTGAAAAAGTATCTATTGCTAAAAGATGCTATTAAGTTGAGTGCATTCATAGAGTGTTATATCACTAATAGACTTAGGTCAGATTCTTTTATCCTTTTAGCAAAGCATTATTTTGTTGTCCTCTTGTTCTGAAGATTTTGTTCCACTTAAAGTCAAATAGAACAAAAGCTTCACAGAACTTGTTCAGATTATTTTTTTATCATTATTTAACTCCATTACATGATAGTATCAATTGCATAGCAGTTCTCATTTATGATAACAACTTATTTTGGGGTTTGTGTCAGAGCTCATGTTATATAAATATGCTTATTAAACATGACTTGGATTTTATTATAACTCACGGGTTTTATTTAAGTCCACATATTTTAGAAATCTACTTCTTGATTTTACACTTGACTTTAGAATTTTTGGGTCAGAATTGAAATAAGAAACAGACCAAATTTCTAAATACAATGGTGAAAATGTGAAATAGCAGAAATGTCCAATGATTTAAAAATATATATCATTTTTTATCAAATCTAAGATGCTATCATTGTAAAACTTCATGAATATTTTATGTTCCACTAAGTAAGAAAAAAAAGCTGCCAATTAAACCATGACATGCCACTGATTATAAGATACATCCCAATTTTTCATCCCCAAATCTTCCCTTTAAGATGTCACATTAAAGTGTAGAGGAAAAGGCTGTCTATCTTAGAATGAATAAAATATACGGTATTCACTACTCATTGGCCTTTATAGATCAGTAAGTTATGGCACAGAGTATAGGCAATAGAATAAACTGGAGACTTTACATGCAATTTCTAAATATCTTTAAGGTTTGGTAAGTTAGAATTTATGACTGGAATATGGTGGTTAGATCAAATGCCTTATTTAAAAGAAATAGACTCATTCAAAAAGGGGTCAAGGAAAGAAAGTAACAATCATTGAGCATCAGCGGAGAGTCTGGCAACATACTAGAAAATTTACATCTGTGATCTTATTTCATCTTCATACCAACCCTATGGTATTAGAATTAAGATTCAGAAAATTTAAGTAACCCATCCAAATCCACAACATTTTTTTTTTAAAGGAAAAGAGGAGGAGTTGAGATTCAAACCCTAGTCTGGTGAAATTTTTGTGCTCTTTCAATTTCAAACTTCATTGTATGCAAATCTATGGATTATATACAAATCTTTGAATGTGTATAATGAGTATGCAGGTATATCAGTGACTTCCGCCACAGACCACCACGTAGCTGAATAAATTTTGATTTATAGACTCATGAAAGGAGGGAGAACGCACACCATGGGGAACTGGAAACCTCTCGTAGGATGTTAGAGGGATGATTCGTAGGATTTGAGCTTGCGTTAGGTGACTTTGGAAAGGGTTCAAGGAAATGAATCTTTACTCTGGATTGGTTGCTATCTGGAAGTGGGACAATTTTACAACTAAATATTTTAAGAATTCTTCTGTAGGAAAAATGAAGCCAGGCTAAAGCTGTAATTGGTAAAAGAACAGTATTCACTCATATCAGCCAGGATGGGTGACTCTTTGGTCCATTTGTGGTTTTGACAGTGTTCTTTTTTTTTTGGTCTGCCTTCAGGAATGATTATGGAACGCTCCCAATTTTGCCTGATCTATCACGGTCAGGGTGACCTTGTCTGATGCTGATGTCCTGTGAAATTGTGTTCAGCAGGACAACACCAAGGCCTGGTTGTGAGCACCAGGCCAGCTCCTGGGTGTTGGGGCTGCTTTTCTCTTCCTCAGTTAAAGAGTACAAGTTTCATTTGAGGGCATATGATGAACCCCTAATCAGATGGGAGAAACGGATGATATTAACATATGCTAATTATACAATTTTTGTACTGGAAGAAATGTTTGGTAATTAAGAATTTCTCCCAGAAGTGTTGGCTAAAAGCAGAACATCTGATAAATGTTTGGTTGGCCTATCTGACAGCTTCATCTCTCAGGAGTTTAGGAAGCAGAGTGGTACTCTTAGTCCAGATTTAATTCTGATTAATTGGGCCGTGTTGTTGTAACAATATCCTTGGGATAATGTGACCATTTATTCCTAGATGGCTTATTGATCAAGAAAGGGAATGTGAGGCAGAGTCGGATGTGCCTAAGACTTTAGAAAATCAGACTCTGAAAAATTCAGGAAAATCATCCACATGATCCCATAACCAGAATCCATAAAAAGAAGACAATAGGAGTCTTTTTAAAAATCATATTCTGATGATAGTTTGGAGTCAGACTGACTTGTGTTTCCATCTTTGGTTCACATGCACTACTTGTGTGACTTTGGATAAGTTACTTAACCTCTCTGATCTTAAATTTCTTCAACTGTAAAAATGGAAGTAATAATAGCACCTGCATCACAGTTGTGAGATTTAAACAGATTATTAAATAAAAAAGAGCCCGGCTCTGTGCCAGGCACATAATAAATGCTCAATAAATGTTGGCTGTTCTTATCAATTATTATTACAAATGACAATGATTCACAAATAGTCATGATAAAGAAGGAAAGAAGGAAGTATTAAAGAAATCACTGTGGCCACGGAGATTGCTTTAGAGGAACTTGTAAAATCAAAGACCCATGGACAATATTTAAGCATGAATTCAGGCATATGAAAAAAAATGCAGGAAGACTAGAGGAAGAGCATAATTTCTAAATCTAGACGTCTTCATCTAACAACTGCTTTGAGCCTGTGTCCAGTGTTTTGACACAGCGCATCTCCCATAGGCCCCCCAAAAATCAGCATTCCCCACCTCAAAAGCTCCAGTTCCTCCTAACTTCATATTTCCGTTCACGTTCATCCGTCTAATTGCATATGCTCCAAAAGCAAATCTCTCAATTGCCTTTGGCTGGTTTCTCTGCCTCATCCTGGAGGCAGCAGCTCTCAAATCCCAAATCTTCCACTGTAGGGCTGCAGGGAGCTGTCCCCCTGGTCCCCTTCAGTGGCCCTCCCTGGCACTCAGACCACAAGCACAGGTCATGCCTCTGCTCTGTCCTGTCTCCCGTCCACCCTAGGCTCTGATGGCAGTAAAGACCTGCCAATGCTGCCACCAAGAGAAGTCCCCCAGATGCTCCCACCTTTGGCCCATACCGTGAGACAGAAAGCTGAATTGGGAGATGGAGTGGTGAGGGTTTGGGGTAAAGCAGGCAAGCAAGGACACATCCTCCATCAGGACACCGGGCAAATGCCAGCCCCAGGGAAGGAATCTAGCCAGAGCTTAGAGCCTTAGCATGAAGAGCACTGGCTCTGAAGTCAGATCACCTTACCCATTGTGGGCCCTCCGGCAAGTTGCTTAATCTTTCTGGGCTCAGCTATGTCATCTGTACAATGGAAATAAAAAGGGTTTCTCCCTCATAGAGTGAGGATTAAATGCACTAATCCACATACATAAATTACGTAATCACAGTTTCTGGCACGTAGCAAACACTAAATAAATGTGAGCTTTCTTATTGTTACCTGTTACCTTCTATTTGGAGGGAGACAAGGACCACGCTGGCGACCACATTAGTAGGCATGTCACCCCCTGCAGGGCTCCAGAACACAGAGCAGGCAGCATGCCTGGGAAACCAGGTCACAGCTATTTGATCTAACAAGATTCTGAGCACTGGTCCCAAGCACTGCCGATTACTGGGGCAAGGTAGAGCCCACAGGTTTGTCAGGGGAGGGACACAGAGCCAGGAATGGAGCAGACCTCGATAGCATCTCCCATGGTAATTTGCAAAGTCTCTACCAGTGGGGGGATGAGAGGCACTGCTCATGGCTCAGACAAAGGGGACAGAGAGCCAAGGACAGAAATCCATGCAGTTGTGTGTCAGTGGTAGAGGAAAAAGAAAGAAAGGAATTAAATTTCTGGTGTAGAATGAATGTATCATTTTCAGAGCAATGTTTGGCAGTGGTGGGTTTGAACATAAATGGCTCAATTGGTATCTGGGAATCTATCCATGGGCTGAAATGGCATCTGAATGTGAGTCAAAAAAAGAACTCAGGTCCTAAGTGGAACATATGCACATATGTAAATAAGGGCCAAATAAATGAATAGGGACCAGGTAGACAACAGCCACTAAGGAGGTGGTGAAAGTCCTCACGTTTAACTGAGTAGCAAATGCTTGCTCAGAGCGTGGGCCTCAATTCTGCTTGTGTTAAATTTTCTTGCAGTTTCTTTCATCTGCTCTTGACTGCCAGGAGCTCTCTGGTCCTTTCTATGCTTGGGGATTCTGAATCCCAAGTCCTGGGTCTGAGTTCCAAGTTCACTACTAACAATCAGATCTAGCCACCTCATCGTAAAATTGTTCATTCATTTATTTGTTCATTCCTTCAACATGATATTTATTAAGTTCTTGCCAGATGGAGGGTATTTTGCAAGATGTTAGGGACACATAAAAATTATACTATGCTGTCACATCTCTCATTACTTAATTAATTTACTCATTCTCAACAAATATTTACTGAATAATGACCAAATTTGTTCCCTGGGCCTCGGGGGCTTCCAGACTAGCAAGGAAGCTACCCATTAAACTAATAGTTAAACAAAGAATTATTTCACGAGCTCACCAAACAAGGCTCTAGGAAACTCTAGGGAACTCAGGCAGCACTAGGATCTCTCCCTCCATTGCCACCAGTTGCCCCGTCGAGAGAAGATGCTCGGAATACTTGATCCTATTCTTACAAAACATCTTTTGAGAAATATCCTTCACCTTTAAAAAACAAACCCTGAAATATAATCCAAATGGCTTGCACAATTAAAATAGAAGTTCAAAGACCTGGATCATGAACCTGTTTCCATTGATAGCTTTCCTGGCTGCCATGCAATGGCAGGATAGAGAACAATTCAGCAGTGATGCCATGGGTCTGATTAGCCCGGTATTATTTGCTGTATATCTTGGCTGGGCTGAGCGCTCCTGTCCTTACTACGTTGTTGTCCTTTGCCCTCCTTCTCCCTGCTCCCCATCCTATTGTAATGCTGTTCTAATGACTCTGCACTGAAGTGTACTTGCAGCCATCACAACTTCCTTAGGTAACAATGGATAAACATCAGCTTGAGAAATTCCAGGTCTATATTATTTATGAAGCTGCAATTCTCCTGTAAATAACCCAGTTGTTAAAATGATATGTATCTGTGTAATTGAGTCTTCTGTATACAAATAAATAAGACTTTATTGCAATGTCAGAAGTTAACAGACCAGTCAATAAAATCAATAACTCACTTTTTCTTGCTTATATATCTAACTTTTCTCCACCTTTCCTATGTCCTCTGTTTGTTCTGGTTACATATTATGGCTTAGAAGAAAATACAGCTTTTGTGCCACTGTGTGTTGAATGGTAGGTGAGGGGAGAGGTGCAAACAAAGGGAAAAAGAAAACCTTCCACCCATTTGGTGTTTCAGATTTCATGCACATTTATTTAAGAAAACCAAAGAGGAGATAAAAATGTCTTATTTTATAAGTCAGAGTAGGGATATTTTTAGGATGAGTGCCCCACCCAAGGCTTGGGCAAATCCTGGTGAGCTCCAGATCGGTGTTGCATTGTCCCATAGCCGTGGTCAAAACAGCCCTGCTGGATTAGAGCTGCACCATCTTGCTACCATGAGATTGTGTCAGCATTTCCCTTTTAAATCCCCAGTGTTGGGAAGCTGGTAATTCAGCTGGAAAAATGTGCTCTGCCTAAACCTTGGCATATACCATCTCTGAAACAGGGAAGAGGTTTGTTTGGAGTTGGTAAGTTATTTTTTGAAAGCAATTTGCTTAATTGATTTGGCCCTTGTTGAGCTCACTCAAAAAGCTTAAAAGAACTACTTGATATTTTTTGTGCTTATTTTAAAAATCCAATTAAACATATTGGCATCGATCCAAATTTTTCTGCACCTGAGGGGGGACAGATAACAAAAATAGAGAAAAAGAAAAAAATTAACCAATTGGGTTACTCTAATCTTCATAATTTTTCTATTGCTGTGCAAATAAGTTCACGATTTATTGGCCCATTTGCATGGATCAGCTTGTCCTTTCCCATGGACTAGATACATGATTTTGTCTTTTATTATCTACAGAATGGGGCCTCTTGGGAAAGGAGGCCCCTGGCATTTGCAAGACTCGATGGGGAATGCAGGTGTCAGCCTGGACTTATGGACCTTAATCAGGTGATTTGAATGCTGATTCTTAGTGGTTTTGTGTTAAGAATATGGCAATGTTTGTACCTTGGTTTAGAGCATGACATAATAATTCAGATTTGCAAGGCAGGTTCCATGCTATAGTAATAAAGGAATTATATTTGTTATTGTGGATCATGAATAACAATGCCAATTTAAAAGTCACTCTTTGGCAAATGGAAGCTATCGGAGAAGGTGCTCTGTAAGAACCCTTGGAATCATCAGGGCTAAGAAAATGTGAGAATTATTTGTCTAGAGGACACCAACCCAGGTTCCAGAAAACATCATTTTTCTCACTGTATTTTTGCTGGAATAAAAAGTTCACATTTGGACATAAATATGACCTGCCTAAGGGACTCCAGAAGAGATGTTGATACCACTAGATGTTCAAGGACTAAGGGTAAGTGGAGACAGACTCAGGAACAATCAACAAATGGGTGTTATTTAACACCATAGAGTGAATGAACTCTGAGGAGAAGTGGGTTAGAAGAACAGTGACTTAAGGATGTAATTCTGGGGAATACCAACACTTTACAATTGCAGCAAAAAAGACGGGCCCAGGAGTTAAACTGAGGAGAAACACTCAATGAGATGAGATAAGGTTCAGAGAGTTCACAGTCATCTAGTGGCCGTGGAAGCGGAGATTTTGCAGGAGGACAGCATAGCTCATCATCCCAAATGCTTTAGAAGGATCAAGGGAAGAAGAGACAGATACCCACAAGATTTGTTAATATGTTAACACACACTAGGTACCTAAAATATTATTTGCATGAATAAACCCTAGTCTGAGCAGTTTCATTGGGATAATGGGGATGGAGACCGCATTTCAGTGAGTGGTGAAGGCATAGGAAGTGGAGACATATACACTATGTGTTTAAACAAGGCAGGATGAATTAAATCAATGATTTTCAAACTGTGGGTTATAGTATATTAGTGGGATGTGAAACAAGTTTTGTGAGTGGCAACCAGCATTTAATAAAAAAACAGAATAGTAAAGTATTAATATATAATAGAATGGAATAAAATAAGACAGGAAATAACTGAGTGTTTAGCACATATTAAGGATAAATATTATTTACAATCTGACATTTATAATGTCAATATCATAAACAATGTGAACTGTGTTTTGTGCTATAAGATGAAGTCATAGAGTTTGAAATCCTCTGGTTTATAAAACAGAAAAGGATAGTAGGGAGTAAAATGCTTGTTGTTTTTAAGGAGGTAGATACTAGAGCCTGTTATAATCTGAGTAGAAGGAGATATTTAAGAGGGCAAGGTTAAAAATACTAGAAAGTCAGTATTCCTAATAGAATAAGGTCCCCCAAAGAGGTGGGAGGGGTGGATTCAGAGCTCACATAAAAAGTTGGTTTTGAGCATGAAGAAGGAAACATCATCCTTCTGGAGGAAGAAGATAAAGAAAAGAGAATGGAAGAAAGACCCGAAGAATAGAGAATGAGTGTGTATAGAGGAAGCTGATGGCGAAGCTAGCTAACAATTTCAGTTTTCTAAGGGAAGAAGGTGACCAGCTCACCTTCAGTGAGAGAGGTGGGAATGGCTTGAGTTTGAGAGGGGTGGTTGGTGATGTTTTAGATAGGCATAGAAAGGAGTTGAAACATTAGCTCTTTGTGAACAAGTAACAGTGCTAGTTGAAGAAGTTGAAGACCATGAATTTTCTGTAGCTCCAATCTGCAAAGTTGCATGAGTTCATGTAGTAAATTGAATGATGGCTCCCCCAAAAGATGTATTCACGTCCTATTCTCCAGAACAAGTGAATGTTAGCTTATTTGTGGTGGGAGGATAGGTGTGGTAGGAACAAAGATAGGGCTGAGAGATGATTCGGAATCTGGACTTAGCATACGCTTTTTGAGGTGGAGGAGTTCTGAGTGATAGCAGGCTTAGGTATGAGAGTCTTGTCCACAGAGAAGGTGGAGATCACTAGAGTTGAGGTGGCCAAAGAACATTGCCTTCAAGGACAGAAATGAGACAAGAGATGTGGTACATCACAGAAGAGCAAGGCTCTCAAAGGAACACAAAGGAGAAGTTATGGTATGCTAGTAACATGTGGGGCACAAGACAAGCCTGACCTCGTTCTGATGCCATGGTGTGTAGGGTGGACACAAATAAGTGGTCTCCACTTGAAAGGACTGCAAAGAAAGCCGTGTCTACAGACAACAGCCAAGTTGTGGTTAAAGCCAGGAGGTGGATGATACTTTCTGCAAACAGGACAGTTTTTCTCAACCCTGGAATGGATGCACATTAGAATCACATGCACATCTTCGCATACATACACCTGCTGGGGACTCAGCTCCAGTAATTCTGTTCTAATTGTCTGGGGTGGGATTTAGACATTAGGATTATTTGAAATGCTCAGGTGACACTGATGCATAGTCAATGAGAGCCATGGATGGGACAGGTTCTTATGAAAAGGTGTTCTGGAAGGCAAAGGGGAATGTTGGCAGAGGGCCAGCTGTGTGTAAGTTGATAAGGAGAGTAGGAAAAACAAAACCAGTTCTGGGACCCAGTGCATAATGAACATGCTGGGTCCCTTGTTCAACAATTATCAAGCATTTCAAGACAGTGACAGCAGAGTGTTAAACACTGAGCCCAGCTGAGCTCAGGACCCGAACGCCTGCCCTGATCATACAACCATGAAGCCAACTCTGACCCACGAAGGTAAATGTCCAGGAGCAGCAGAGACATGAGGCTGGAATTTCCCGTACAGCCCTGGGATTCAGCCTTTGGATCCCAGGCTAATCCCTAGAGACCACAAGGCCTGGTGGAGACAGTAATCAGTGGCTGTGTGGAGGCTTCATCTGTACCGTGTGCCTGGCAAGTGGATGGCGACATTTGCTAAAACGGGGACATAGGAAGTACTTTGTAAAATAGTTCCTCTATTGTCTTTGCAGATTTCAGGTGTAGTGTTCTTTCATGCTTTTTCTCCACTTAAAAAAAATATCTAACATCTCATTAATTCTTCTGGCTGGACCCTCCATGGAGAAAGCATGTTAGTTTGGCTGGCTCTCTGCGTGCATGGACACGCACCTGGGCTTATTTGCTTCTGTCCTTGTGCTGTTGCCTCCCTTAGCAGTTATCTCTGTGTTGGAATAGCAGCCGATCCGCTGCCCCAGCCTCCTTCAAACCTCAGCTCAGAATCCACTTTTCCAAGGAGCTCTCCGTTCCCAGCCAAACATCCCCCGGCCCACCCCTCCTTCTCCGCTATTGATCCCTTTACAATTGGGCAGCACTTTTAATTTTTCAAAGAGCTTTCACATACATTTTCTCATTTGACCCTTACAACACTCCTGTGAAGTAGGTAGAGCAAGTATTATTATCCCCATTTGGAAGATGGGAGAAATGAAATACGGCAAGCTTAAGTGGCAGGCCTTAAGTGATATGACACGCAGCTAGTCAGGACCAGAACTGAATCCACCCCACTCCCCACCGGCTCTGGGAACTTTCCAGTAGACAAGGAGTGGTTATAGCTAGGACCACATGAAGTTTTTCACACTTGGTAATATTTTCTGTAGACCCTGTCCTCCATCTGCTCTCTGGGCCAGCAGCAACCACAGGATCTCAGACCACTCCTGATCGAGGGATCAGGATCTGTGTTTTGCAGTCCCCATGGGCCTTCTGTGTGTATTAGAGATGGAGAATCAGTGCTGCTGTGTGTGTGTGGGGGGGGTGAGGGGTCTCTCTGAGTCCCACACATAATAATGATGATAATGGCAAATACAGTAGGCTTATCAGGTGCCAGACTTTTCCATACACTTGACATGCACTAACTCAATTAGTCCCTGAAGCTCTACTTAGGGGTGAGGGGGATACCGCTATAACCTGCATCTTGGAAACAGCTAAAGCAAGGCCCTGGCAGGTTAAATAACTTGGGTCAAGCTAGTAAAAGTGGCAGTGTTAGGACTTGAACCCAGGCAGTGTAGCGCCAACATGCGTATTCTTAAGCATTAAGCTATTCTACCTCATGGATGAAGTGAAGGAGCATCCTCTCCAGTCTTTTGGGATCATTCCATGTCACTTAAGACAATAGTCTCGACATAGTAGCAGTTTTATTCACTGACTGATAATGTTATAATAAAGTGGAATACAGCCATGTTATCATAATGCAATCATAGCTCCCGCTATCTGAAGCTTAGCACCCTGGAAACATAGGTTTCTAGAAGAGCTCCAGAGCAGACCCTATAGCTGACAGAAAAACCACCATGTCTCTTTAATTATGAAAAAGTGGCTTTCACTCACCTATAAAACTCAGTTGAGAATGCCCTGCCCCCAGACACATGCCTGATCAGCCTGCCTTGGGCACGGAGAGAAACGCTCTGATGGGATGGAGATATCTGTGAAAGGCTGGCCTTCTTTCACCACGGCCAGCAAGCACCAGGGACCCTGGCAGTCAATAGAGGGCACAGATGAGTATGACTGAGAGGCCAGAGGGCCTGTGTGGAGGTCAGGACTCTAGAAAGGAGGCAGGTTGGTTCCCTGCCAAGCAGCCCCTTCAGGGGCCCTATTTTTGGTGAGGCCACCATAGGCTAGGGTCTGTTTTTCAGCTTTACTTTCTCTGAACTTGATTAGAATGATTCTTTTGGGTCACAGGATGGAGCTTTTTTTAATGGACAGACTCACATTTACCAAGATCACAAGGTTTGTAGAAGCCAAAATGACAACTTATTAAATTTTAAAGCAATACATTCTTTTTGGGGTAGGCTGTGCTTTCCAATTGAGAGAGTTTCTGCAGAGGTAGTTTTAAAAAAGTATTATAATTTTTAACACGGTTTTTATTATACGTATACAATTTTATAATATTTAGAAAATAAAGACTACTGTTATAATCAAACTATAGCACTGTGATTCCCCAACCCCCAGGCTGCCTACCAGTACTGGCCTGTGGCCTGTTAGGAACTGGGCTGCACAGCAGGAGGTGAGCTGTGAGCAAGCGAAGTGAAGTTTCATCTGTATTTACAGCCACTCCACATTGCTCATGTCACTGCATAAACTCCAGCTCCTGTCAGATCAGCAGTGGCATTACATTCTCAAAGGAGTGTGAACCCTACTGTAAATGAGGGATCAAGGTTGTGTGATCCTTATGAGAATCTGATGCCTGATGATCTGAGATGGAGCTGAGGCAGACGCTAGCACCGGGGAGTGGCTACAGATGCAGATTATCATTAGCAGAGAGGTTTGTCTGCACGAGAAATGTAATGTGCTTGAATCATCCCCAAACCATCCCCTCTGCCCCTAAGCCCAGTCCATGGAAAAATTGTCTTTCATAAAACTGGTCCCTGATGCCAAAAAGGTTAGGAACCACTGCTATAGAATGTCAAACTCAATAAATACTTTTTATTCAGTAGGGGTACATAGAACAGAAACTCTTGTAGAATATTTGGGGGAGAGTAAGGCATATAAAAATGGGGAATGGGAAAATTATTATATTAAGAGAAAGAGTTTTAAAACTTAAGAAAAAACTGATATAGGTAGAGCTACATGGAATACAATTTACAATTATAAATTTATGTTTGTAGACACAGATTTACATTAGGAGGAGTAGGATGCATATTAAATACTTTCTGTTCAGATAAATCATTAATTTTAAATTATAGCATTGATATAATATCTTCTTGGGTTATAATGATATATCAAAAGTATGACTGATTATAAGACACCTAACATGAGAATGATAAAAAGTCTTAGAAGAAAAAAAAACTGCAAACTTCATATTTGATGGTGTCAGACTATCAGAGTCCAAGCTTACAGAGAACTGCAGGAACCTACAGCTCAAGTTCTCAGGGCACACCAACCTCTCCCACATAAAAGGTTTGGAAGGACACTGTCAACTTCTGATTAAGCCAGGACCTCTGTTTCATCCAAATAGATGAAACTCAACACAAAGAAGGCATTCTTCTTTCCCTTCTTTCCAAATCCTTGGATTGTCTCACCCGGGTATTCTGATTCCAGAGACTGCAACTCGGCCATACTTGATCTTCCCCTCCCCCGTGACAGCCCATGGCAGACTGCGAGTCAATCCTGACGCTCTCCCTCAGAATTCTTCTGGCACAGGTGCTCCTGCTTGATCACGGTTGTCATGAGGGCTGAAAGAGATTTTATATCCCTGCCTTGAGCTCTGTGTGCAGGCAGGACTTGGGGAGTCCTGAATTTCTGAATCATCTAAATAGTGGGGGATGGGGAGGAGAGGGTAGACGAAAGACTAGTATGCAAGGGCCCGATACACTGAATGGTGGACACGGACTTATGCATGTGGATTCCCCCATACTGACCCAATCCTCATTCTAAAAATAAACTATTTTATGAGCAAATTCAGTTAAGTGTGCATTGTATTTGAAGAATGGAAAAAGTGTTTAAAACTGAGTGAGCCATGGTATAAAGAGGATAAGCTGGTTAAAGAGTAAGCCATGAAGTTGCAGAGGAATTCTGTGGCTTCTATGGTCATTTTTTTCTAAAGAAAAGTCCATTCCTTCCAATGTTGATGAAATTGGTGTTTTAATTATGCTTATTGACCAATGTGTTCCTGGTTTTTAACAGACTAAGGGCATACCAATTTATTCCTTATGCTTAATGTTATGAGCTCTTTTATTATGTTTTCAATGGTATTTGGAAAACTTCCATGTTCTTGAATTCAAATATTTATTATTTGTTGCTAACACAAAATGTAGGGTGTATGTTTGTATGTGTGTGTTTTCTTTTTAACTTTTCTTTTTTTCTATGCTCATTTATGAATGAAAAGCATTTCAAAGAAGGATATCAAAGTTACAATCAGTTAGACATCTGCAGAGCAGTGATGATTGGGGAACCACACTTCTGGAAGCTGTCTTAGTCCCTCTATGTTGCTGTAAAGGAATATCTGAGGCTGGGTAATTTATAAAGAAAAGAGGTCTGTTTGGTTCAAGTTTCTGCAGGCTGTGCAGGAAGCATGGTGCCAGCATCTGCATCTGGTGAAGGCCTCAGGAAGCTTCTACTCATGGTGGAAGGTGAAGGGAAGCTGGTGTGTGCAGATGACATGACAAGAGAGGAAGCAAGGTGGCAGGGGTTGGGAGGGTGGGGAGGTGCCAGGATCTTTTCAACCACCAGTTCTCTTGGGAACTCAGAGTGAGAACTCATTCATTACTAGGAGAATGGTACAAAGCAGTTCATGAGGGATCCGCCCCCATGATGGCCCAAACACCTCCAACACTGGGGATCAAATTTCAATGTGAGACTTGGTGGGGCCACACAAACCATATCCAAACCATAGCAGAAGGGAAGGGCTTTCCCTCTTCTCCTGCCTCCCCTGGAGTTACCTCATTGGCCCAATCTAGGGAGCAGACGGAAATTCACCAGATGAAATGTGGTAACAGAAGGGACTTCATGAGGGCATTGAGTAACATGCATGCAGACAACATCCAGGCACTGTCCAGAATTCTCATTCTTGTTACTTGTAACATTAAAGATAAAATTAATGCTCCTTACAGCTGCAATTTCTCTCAAAACTAAACATTAAGAATAATCTAGAAAAACATGGGGCTGCCTTGCCAGTTAAGCCATGCTCATTGTCTCTGTCAAAGAGAGAAATGCCATCGCTGAATGTTGAAATGGTGAGAGATGCTCCTTGTCACACCCAGGGATAAACCCACAGCAGGTGAGAGAGGAGACTGAGTCCTGCATGGGGAAGAGCCTGCAGGCCAGTGGTGCCTCTTTGGCAGAAATAAACACTTTGTTGCTAGCCAATAAAAGGATACTGAAAATTAAGGAAGAAGAAAAGAACACAATCAAGGAAGAAAGCAAGAAGAAAAATGAGAAAATATTTGGCAAAAGTCTGCTTCTTTGACTTGCTGATTAATCTAGATAAAGGCAGCCACAGGACTGCCTAGATAGAAACAGAAGCTTAGGGGACTGTTAAGTGACAGGTAATCCCTCTGCTCAGTGGTGTGAGTGCAGAAGAGACAGGATGGAGGGAAGTCAAGGATGATGCCCAGGTTTCTAGTGTGGGGTCTTTGAGGGGACGATGAGGATACCAGCCCGTGAGACAAAGAAATCAAGACAGAAAGCATGTCTGGAGAGGTGGGTGCTAAGGGTAGCCACATGCAAGGCCACTTTAGGATTTTTGTGGTCCCCCAGACACATTTGCCTTTGTGGGCCCCATTCTCCATTAAAAAAAAAGAAAATTCAAAATTATACTTACAACTGCACTGGTATAAAAACAGAAGTAATCCAGGGTGGATTCATTATTGTATTTATTATTATTACATGTGTTTTTCTTCTGATTTTAAACAAAATTAAAATATTTCCATGGGCCCCTAAATGCATCCTGGTCTCTGAGCACTGTGTCTGCTGTGCCCAGGGTATAAGCTGACCCTACACACGTGTGCTGATTTTCCTGGGCCAGTTGCTGTTTATGCCTTAATTACTCGTAATGAACCTTTTTCAAAAAAGACCTGGTTTGACAATAAAATATACGGTCACTCTACACTGATGCACTAAGTTTTGGACATGCTTAGTTTGAGGTGCCTGTTGGGACATCTGAGTGAAAGCATCTAATAGAAAACTGGAAGCATGTTTTGGAAGACAGAAGAAAGATGTGGAGTCAAAATACAGAGTGTAGAGTTATCGGCGTTTAATACCATTAAAGCCATGGGGGTGAACCTATGAGAAAAATAGAGGACTAAGGAGAGCATCTATTCAAGGGATCAACAGAGGAAGAGGACCTAATAAACCAAAGAGGTAGCAGAAAACATGCACACACACACACATGTACACACACAAGATAGTGTAGCATCACAAACCAAGGGAAAAGTAATTGAAAGATGGAGGGAATAGACGACAGCATCAGACACTGCAGAGAGATCACATACGAAGAATAAAAAGTGTCTGTGGACTGGCGTTACAAGGAGTGCATCGCTGACCTAGACGAGAGCAGTGTCACTGCAGCAGTGGGCAGAATCGGACCACAGGGACTTGCGGAGCACGTGGGGGTCAGGGAAGGGATACGCAAGTAAGACCAGTTCCGATGAGTGCCAGGCTATGACAGGGAAGAGAGAGGTCGGGCAGTAACCGAGAGGACGCGGGGTCCAGGAAGATGTGAAGGACTTGAGTTGACGTTAGAACAGACATGAAAGAGCCCATCACAAGCCACTGGGTTGAAGACTAAGGATGGAGAGGACAACCGGTGGGGTGAAGGAAGGAGGGAATGGTGGACATGGGATGGGGGGGCTGACCAGAATAAGACCCTCTTCCACTTGGACAGAAGGAAAAGACACGAGTGACTGCAGAAGAGTTTGTAGGTGTTTCAAGCACTAAGTATAATGAAAATAAAGAGATCACAGGAATATATGAATACAACGAAAATCAGGTATAGCTGGTCATGTTTTTTTAAGGTCACCCTTACAAACAGTCCAGATTACATCCACAATTTAAAAATATTATCATTTAACTAATTTTCAGTACTCAAGAGCCGATACAGAGAAGTGGCAACCAACAAGCATTCACACTTCTCAGTGATCTCCAAATTCAACAAGGGGTTCCAGTTGTTTTTTTTTTTTAACTTCATTCTGCCTGGAAAGGGCCTGCCTGCTGGTCAGTAAGAGTCCTTGAACATAGCATTATGCATCACAGTCTCTGAGTTCAAAGGGTTCGTGACCGCAGCCAGGGTCCTTCTTCTGGATGGAATCTAGCCCACCTCCAGGGTCAACAGAAGGGGCTTCTCCATTCACGCTTCCCACACGCAGGTCTCTCCCTCCATCTGGCAGAAGCACCAACACACGTACACTTAAATCAGCATGAAAAGCAACTCTCTGGCTCAGAAATCTGTGTCAGGCTCTTTTCAGTCATCTCTCTCTCAGCTCCATGCAGAGGCTGGAGTATCAGAAGTTGAGAAGTCAGGCAGAATAAGCCTAAATCTCCACTAAGTAACTCATGCAAACCACCGTAACAGCCACCAGGCAGAGTATGTCACCGTGCTAAGAATCTGTGTTTCCCTCTATGTTCCCATTTACCAGTTGGAGGAGCCTGGACCATGTCATCCAACAGGCCAAGAGGAAATAGTGCATTTCTGTTGGAGCAGGACCAAAATGAGCCATCATCGATATAGATTAAAAAAAATAACAAAGAGATATATAATTCTATGTTGCTTTGGGCATCCAGGCTTTGGGTGAAGTGCTAGTCCCTTTCTCCAGAGTGTAACAGTAATTATCTTCTAAATAATTCATTCTTAGGGAAAAAGATAGAAGGGGTAGGTTATAGGATACCAAAAGTAATTGGTTAAGTTAGAATAGGATCACTTTTTCAAGATGCCTACACAGGACATTTATAGAGCACTTCATAGATTATCTCATCAATCCCTACATCAACTCCACAGAGTAGTTATTATACTATTATTATTCCCATTTTACAGATAGGCAAACTGAAGCATAGAGAAGTGAAGTAACTTGCTTGAGGTTAGCTAGTAAGTGACAGAGCTAGGTCAAACTCCAGATGGAATCTGCCTTCCTATCTCCTGCCTATGCTATCTTTCCACAGATGCACTCTCCAGTGTGGTAGCTACTGGCTACAATTAGCTACCGAGCCCTTAAAATGTAGCTAGAATGAATAGAGACATGCTTTAAGTATAAAATGCACACACTGATTTCCAACATTTAATATGAAAAAAATCTATAAAATATCTCATTAGTAATTTTTTATATTGATTGGTGGTTGAAATAATATCTGGGGTATATTGGATTATTAAAATTTATTTCCTCTTTTTTTTCACTTTTTAAATGTGGCTACAAGAAAATTTTAAATTACATCTGGGGCTTGCATTTGTGGCCCATATCATATTTCCATTGGATAGCACTTCTCTACACTATCACAAAGAACCCTGAAGAGACAGGCCTCTGGTAATTTCTATCTTCAATTTTCTGAAACATAGAGGTGGGGGTGGGGTGGGTAGTAATTGATCCTCAAGTGTAATTTTCCTATGTTTCCTGGGTTACAAATGTCTTGAAAAATAATAATATTCTAGTTAGGAATTTACCATCGCTATGTTAGGTTCTATAGAGTAATCTGATAAATCCTGTAGTGGAAGCCACTTATGTGGCCAAGGAATTAAACTGGTGTAGAAGTTCAGGTCTAAAAAGATGTTTCATGGACAAAAGGTAACAGCCTAAATGTCCAACAGTGGGGAATGACTATGCAAATTATTGGCTATAAAAGAGAGGAAATGTTAAGTAAAATGTTAAAAATGATGCTTCTGAAGAGTTTACAATGATCCTGGAAAATGTCTGTGATCTAATGTTAAACATACAGTATTATTTTAAGTATGTGAACACAAATGTTCAAAGAAAAACTGGAAGACAGTACATCAAAATGTTAAAAATGACTATCTCTTGGGGAAAATGAGGCCTGGGGTGATTTTTTTTTATAAGCTAATGTCTTTACACATTTCTGATTTTTCTGATTTCTCCAAAAGGAGCAAGTGTTTCTTTTATTAAAATGATGCTGCAGCAAAGCCAATCCCCTTTCCTTTTCCAGGCTTCCGCTGTTCTCCCCCACTCCAATAAGAACAAACAAAAAAGCGATTGCAAAAACTGCCTGGTGGCCCTACTCTTTAACAGTCATGAAACTGTTCAGCATGGAAGATGTAACTTCAATATACGGAAGTCTCTCTTGACTTTAAAAGTTTTTAACACCTGCACGTGATAAAAGACAGAAGTAATTTTCCAAGAGAGGATTGAGTAAATGGTGCTGCTGCCTCAACAGGGCAAAGGACAGAGTCACATCCCTTCCTGTCCAGGTCTGCAGGAAAAGGGACAATGGTGGGTACCCTGGGGCTAAATACTCTGAAATTCGGATTTCTTGCTGGAGTCTGTTAAGAACAGCCATTAACCAATTGAAGGATTATTTTTGTTTTATAGTCAAACATCGTTTTTTCTATTTATCCAGCAGCCTCTTTTTCTCCCTTTTTGACTCAATATTTTGGGAACACAGACAATACTGAGAGATGCTTGCTAAAAATGCCTAAGAAAAATCTAAATTCAAATGATAGACATCTTATAATTTACAGATTATTTGTTTCCCAAATTAAAATGTGCCCCAACATTTAAAAGTTGGATATTCTGTCTTTAAATACAACTACTAAAACATTTCCACTAAGGAAAATTGTTTAATTTTTAGTTAATAATTTTATAGCAGAACTTACAGCAGTATTTTATAGCAGAACTTACAGGATAAATATATATTTCAAAATTCATCTAAGATATATGTGAACTCCATTTCAATTCTGATTTTTTATTGATACATCATGGTTGTACATATTTTGGGGTATGTGTGGTATTTTGATACATGTATACAATGTGCAATAATCAGATCAGGGTGAGTGAGATATCCATAACCTCAAACATTTATCTTTTCTTTGTTTTGGGGACATTAGAAATCTTGTTTTCTAACTATTTAAAAATATACAATAAATTATCAACTATAATTTCCCTACTGCCTTTCAAATCAATTCAGACTTTTGTTCTATATTTGCTGTCATTTAAAATGGTTACTAATTTTTTAGGAACATGCAGATTCTTGGATTAGTTAAATGAGGATTATGTAGGTCTTTATCTATCTTCTGTATCTATTGTTTCTAGTTTATGATTAAATATATATAATGATATTATAATATTGCCTAGTTATGCTGTTCAAAGCCAGGAAATTGGGAACTTTTAGTTCTCTTAGCCATATGAATTCATCTGCATTAGGTAGTATCTAGGCCTAATAGTTTGTTTTTTTTTGTTTTTTTTTTTTGAGACAGAGTCTCACTCTGTTGCCCAGGCTAGAGTGAGTGCCGTGGCGTCAGCCTAGCTCACAGCAACCTCAAACTCCTGGGCTCAAGCGATCCTACTGCCTCAGCCTCCCGAGTAGCTGGGACTACAGGCATGCGCCACCATGCCCGGCTAATTTTTTCTATATATTTTTATTGGCCAATTAATTTCTTTCTATTTTTAGTAGAGACGGGGTCTCACTCTTGATCAGGCTGGTTTTGAACTCCTGACTTTGAGCGATCCGCCCGCCTAGGCCTCCCAGAGTGCTAGGATTACAGGCGTGAGCCACCGCGCCCGGCCTTAGGCCTAATTAGTTTTAATAACATTATTATTACAGTCTAGATATAGCATGTAGTTTGCAAGGGATTCTGGGTATTTTCTAATTTTTTACTTTATTTTTCCCTTTAAAAAATATGGACAAAATATAAGAATATTCATTTTTACCAATCTAACTCTCCACTATGCGAAGTTCAAAGTATAGTAAGCAATAGAAGTATGCAAAGACTAAACAAAAACAGCAACCAATAGAATATTTTACCTTTTGATTCAGTTTTATCTTCACAAAACATGACATAACATTTTATGAAAAACAATTTTATTACAAAACATATAGTTATCTTATTCTAAGTACTCACCTTTATTTCATTAATTTATGCAGTCATTCAACAAATATTTGTTATTCTGTGTTGGACATTGATTGTTCTATGTACTATTACAGGTTAAATATTAAATAAGTATGGCAGAAGTTCTAGGCGTATTTACTCACAATCTGACCATGCATTTATGCTAGGCCCAAGAGCACAGAAATTATATTTTTACAGTTAAAAGTTTTAAACTCTCTATTCCCTTTAGACATGTTTTGTTCATTTGTTGTTTGTGTATTTGTTACTTTTTGGGGGAAGCGAGAGAGCTCTGAGGCTTTCTGGGCGTGTCTCGAGCATGTGCTTAACAAGGATAACAATTCTTCTCCCAAAGACTTTCATTCTCAAAGTATAATAGCTTTAAAGTATTAAAGTAATAAATGACAGAAGTTAAAGGGGGTTTTAAGTTAACTCTTTTAAGACTAGTTTTCTTCTGTGAATAAAAATCAGCAGGCATTAAAATAAAGGTGTAAAAATTAGATGCCGGATCCAGTCAGATTGTAAGCAGAGTGGTTTGAACAAAATAAGACTCTTTCCTACTGTTCAAACTTCCTCTCCCGTAATTTACATTCTTTTCGTAGTCCAGACTTTGTTTCGGATACTATTGAAATGTATAACTCAGTTAATCCCATGAAGCAGGATTGTTAAACATAAAATAATGTACCGAGGTGGGGCATCCTGCCATCCGTCACAACAGACAACTCCGGAAACAGAGAGTGCTGCACTTTCAGAGTAAAACACAATATAATGACCACTGCTTTGAAATGGATCAATCTGGCCACACGGTGCAGCTGCGCGGCATTCAAAGCAGCAATCACGGCTGGCTCCGGTGTGGTAGTTTTCTTCCCAATGTCATCTCATTTTATCCTCTCAGAAAATGGTAGTGGGGACAAAAAAAAAAAAAGCAGGAGAGACACATCAGGTTTTCCTTCCATGTCCTTTCTATTGTGTTAACAACTCTCAATTGTGCCAGCAATTTTCCACTGTCTCGTATTAGGAATTATACTGGCACAATTTGCACCTCTCCAGTTAAGCCTGCACCGGGCACCCACCCCAGACCCATTTTCAGCAGGTTTGCGGCTCAGTCATGACCATTTATGTTAGGCCAGAGATGGGGAGAAAGGGCTTGTGACCAATGATTTTAACAAATCTGTACTGCTTAACTTATTTAAGTTTTTCACTTTTATTATAGTCAAGGCTGCCTGCCTTGGGATTTGTCTGCATACACAATAATGCCTGGTGTGAATGTTATGACTATTGTAAGAATAGAAAGAATACTGGAATGGAAAGAGAGCTGTTTCTAGAATCAATACAGCCATTAATTATCTTAGAGACCTTAGACAAGTCATTTAAAACAGATTATGATGCTGAAAAAGAGAACTCACATGCAAAAATATTTGGATAATTTTTAAATATAAAGCACTTTGTCATATATGACTCTCAAGAAAATAAACATGGGCTGTAATTGATGCTTGGCCAAAATTCCTAATTTTGTTTTTTCTAAGACTTTAAAAAAATCCTTTATAAGACATAAGTTTCATTACCACTGTAGATACGTTTTCTGTGGTATCCTTCTCAATTTAAAAATTCCTAGGTATATCATCCACAAAAAACCAAATTTCAGATAGATTAAATATCTATTTGTTAAAAAATAATAAATTTGAGAAAATATCAAAAGAAAATATGGGAATGGTTTTATAGGTCTGAGTTAGAAAGGTCTTACTTGGCATGACACAAAACTTAAAAGCCAAAAAGGAAATGTGTAACATGTGACTATATAAAAATTTATAACTTTCATGAGATACAAATGAATTTTGAAGACAATGAAGAATTGGTATAAAATATTTCTATGTATAATAATATTCAGAGCATTAACATTCATAAAATATAACCTTGCCTATATATCAATAAAAAAGATAATCTAATAGAAAAATAGGCAAAAGATATAAATAAACAGAGGCCGTTTAAGAATCATTTCCATTTAATCATCTCCATCATCCTCTCATCCTAGGCTGGGAAACACCAACGCAACTGTTTATATCCTTACAGAGCTCTCACTTTTATACTCATCAACTATCTGGCCTATCTGGCTCTCATTTCTTTTTTGTGTGTGTGTGTGTATTTTTTTT
>VBSM01002217.1:13972180-14000534 GCA_008086735.1 Cheirogaleus medius
TTTGCAATTGTGAATTGTGCTGCTATAAACATTCTAGTGCAGATGCCTTTTTTACCAAATGTCTTTTGTTCTTTTGGGTAGATGCCCAGTAAAGGGATTGCTGGATCAAATGGTAGTTCTATTTGTAGCTCTTTGAAGTGTCTCCATATTACTTTCCAGAGAGGTTGTACTAGTTTGTAGTCCCACCAGCAGCGTATGAGTCTTCCTATGTCTCTGCATCCATGCCAACATTTGTTGTTTTGGGACTTTTTGATAAAAGCCATTCTCACTGGAGGTAAGTGATATCTCATTGTGGTTTTGACTCGCATTTCTCTGATGATTAGAGATGCTGAGCATTTTTCATATGTTTTTTGGCCATTAGTCTTTAGTATCTGTCCTATACATGGTTTTCTTGCAGTGCCTTGCGTAGAGTAGGTATGCAATAATTATTGGGATTGAGCTAGATATGCTTATGTTCTTATGTGTTTACCAAACAGAAAGGTACATACATTTCAACCCTTAAATTAGACCATGTAGAAATTAAAGATGGTAGTCAAAGCTATAAAAGTGTAAATATTTGGACAATACATTGTGAATGGGTTAATTATATTCAGGTCTTCCACAGCGCTTAGATTTGGGGGAGATTTCTGTGAAATACCTCTTCTTGGATGAGTGTTGAAGAATGGATTAGGGAAGACAAAGAAAGAAAAAGCACTTGTCATATCTTCGGGTAATTATAAAGTGCCAGTAAAAGATAAAACCGAGAACAGAAGACAAGAATATAACCCTATAAGAGTAACAATGTGACACTGGAGGAGGGTATCTGTGATGGTTAATTTCAGGTGTCAACTTGGTTGAATTAACGGACACCCAGACACCTGATAAAGCCCTAATTCTGGGGAATGTCTGTGTGGGTGTTTCCAGAAGAGATTGGCATTTAAATCAGTGGACCTCCTGAGTAAGGAAGACCTGTCCTCACCCAACTTGGGTTGGAACCATCCAAATGGCTGAGGGGCCAGGTAGAAAAAAAAAAGACAGAGAAAAGGTGAATTTGCTGTCTCTGCCTTCTGGAGATGGGACACCCTTCTTCTCTTGTCCTTGTACATCAGAACTCTGAGTTCTCTGGCCTTTGGACCCTGGAAATTGCACTGAGCCTTCAGCCTCAGACTGAGAGTTACACCACTGGTTTCCCTGGTTCTGAAACATGTGGACGTGAGCTGAGCTGTGCTCCCCCTCTCCCTGGTTCTTCAGCTTGTAGACGACCTATAGTGAGACTTCTCAGCCTCCATAATCATGTGAGCCAACTCCCCTAATAAGTCCACTCTTATATATCTATCTCTCTGTTGGTTCTGCCTCTCTGAAAAATCTGACTACTACAGTATCTAAATTCCTTGATAGTCCTCAATCATGTCTAAACATTTGGCAAAATCTATGAAACTTGAGGACTGCTATTCACCCAGTGTATATCCTCAGACCTGCCAAATAGAATATTTCATAATTACTTACTGAATGCATGAGTGGATGAATGCTTTCTAAAAATTGCTAATAATTATTGAGCACTATGATCCACACACTTTTTTTTGTGCTTAATATGTGCTATTCCTTTAATCCCCATAACACCTTAGAAAGAATATATTATTATTACTCCCGTTTCTACAGATGAAGAAACTAAAGGTTAGAATAAATGGAATCCAGACAGCCTGCTTCAAACCCTTGCCCTTCCCGCTGCAGTACGGCTTCCTGAATGAATGGCTAGCATCCTGAATTTTTGTCTACTATATTAAACATCTTACTCCAAGGAGATGTATTTGCCGCTCACCATCCAGCATTAATTTTTACTGCTTTATTATAGTTCACAGAAGGAATGACAGTTAACTGTTTAGGGATCCCTCAAAACTCGGCAGATTATTGAAGTCATCCCTCCAACAATAAGGTGCCTGTTGAAAGAGTGTATGTTAAACCCACTTGATTCTCTGCGGGTGTACACAATTCAGCTGTAAGACAGAAGCACTTGTAGTCATCCAAACCATTAGCTACAGGAATGTATTTAAAACATGTATTGTGTGCGACAGAAAGGCAAAACCTGAAAATGGTTTTATTTGCCAAGTAAATGTAGCTGTAAATTAATTTCTTACAATCACCGTTCATTAATATTTAATATATTTATATGAAGGATACCACTTCACAATTCCCTATACATTTGGCATTTAATAATCTAGAAACAGTTTATCTTCTTTAACTCACTGAGACTGGATTTGCAATAACTAGTAATGTTAAATGTATTTTTAAAAAATCAATAATAAATAAATGCATAAGCACTTCCCTCTAGAATGCTTCTGATGTTATTTACGAAATTAAAAAAAAGATGACAGACCCACAAGGGACTTTATAACCATTTCATTACCACCTCCCTAATTGTATATGGTGGAACTGCGTAATCTGTTTATTGAAATTGAAATCTTTGGAACGGATCCTCCCCACAGACATTAACAATAAGCATCTCTTGCAATAACACCATACTTAATGTAATATTAACATTATATGCACCAGGCCTTAACCGCTTGCTGGTTCCCCACTGGAGTTGAACATTTTTAACACTCTGTGCTCTGCCTGGGTATTCAATTCTATATCTAATTTACAAGCTGTAAAACACAATATTCACAGATTACAATAAATACAAAGAAGTTCTAAGGACATACTTGGTGGTACTAGGATAAGATAGACTATTTTGTTTGAAGTAGAAACAAAAGAAAACTCAAATCGGAAAATGCTAAGGTCCTTAAAGTTTTGATAATGAAGAAAGCTGTTTTGTTTGGTTCTGCCTGGCCAAGGGACACAAAAGCATTACTGTAACAACAGGTGAAGGTGTTTGCACCTACATGGGCCATGGTCAAAATCTAGATATCCCACCCCGGCTTCCCTTTCTGGGAGAGGAAAGCAGGGAAGAATAAGAGCAATGATGAGGGGCTGGAATGCTGGTTCATGCAGAATCTTCCTGAATGATCTTGCATGATTTTGAGTAGTTTATTTAACTTCCCTATACCTTAAGCTGTACATCTTTAAATAAACAGGATGAACCAAACTGTCTTGAAAATTCCTTCTAGCTGTAGAACTCTAAAAATCTAGAACTAGGTCCTTCATGTGTAACAACTAGTTTGCAAAGCCTGCTTGGAGATTTTTTTCCATCATCCTTTAACCAGTACCTCTTAAATTTCTGGCACCTTTCTTAGTAACAGAGCAACTATAAGAGCATTCATTTCAGGCAGTACAGTTTCCTAAACTCTTTTTATACATTATCTCAATTAATCTAAAGAACAGTACTGGACATAAACTACGTAGCCACGATGAAGACTAGAGACAGGTCTAAAAGGGCAAAATCACATGAAATTGCAAACTAACTACTCAATGACGGAAAAACCTCAAAAGTCAATGAACACTCACCCAATTCTTTTACAATCCCTCTGCTAAATGAGATCTAATGGGCGTCTGAAGTTAAGATGGCTTTTTCCAAAATGCATGTTTACTATCATAATCCACTAATCTTGGACACAGCATATACATTCCTGTGTTATT
Organism: Cheirogaleus medius; assembly: GCA_008086735.1. Classification (NCBI taxonomy): domain Eukaryota; kingdom Metazoa; phylum Chordata; class Mammalia; order Primates; family Cheirogaleidae; genus Cheirogaleus; species Cheirogaleus medius. The sequence goes on from VBSM01002217.1 coordinate 13,975,733, forward strand.
TGTGCTACATGCCTGCTATAGGCAAGAAACTCACAATCTGGATTTTACTTGGTGATTTAGAGTAAGATACAAACATTTCCTCAGGTCATTGTGCTCCAATCAGCCAAAATGTGTACTTAATATGTATTTTTGGAAAAGTGTCTAATAGCTCTTTAATATGAAAAATAATGTGACCTATCAAATTCAGGCTAGGTGTTGCATTTTGAAAGTAGGGAAGAAAATTTGTTTAAGGAGGGTTCCTCAGAGTTTTAAACTATGGGTAATATTATGTTTGCTTAATACAGAGGTTGGTAGAATAGTGCTTGCCATATTGTTATTTACACTCTTTATTTGAATTATAAAATTAAATTTTCATACCAAAAATTAACTAATAGGTTAACTTTTAAAATAAACTTTTCTCTCTCAAGTCTGTCTTCTTCTCAGAAAGCTTGGGGCAAATATTAAGATCACTGAATTATAATGCAAATTTTAAAATTGGGTGTCTGTCCTTTATTTAATGCATCTTCTTATAGCATGCAGTTCCCTCAAAAGTAAAACATGACAATACACATGAAACCAGTTTAAGGCAAATACTATGGAATATACTTGATATAGATTTGCTAGCAAAGTTTTTCAAAGGTATTTGCAACTCAGAACTTACAATTTGCAACTTGATTTTCCTAAATGGAAATTACACTCTCCCAGAATGGTCTTCAACAAATCATTCCCTATTGTCCTCCCTCTCTTCCCACAAATGAAAATCACTTTTCACCATTTTCACAGAACTTTCAAAAGCAAGGAATTCTGGCTATAGTGCAAAAGATTTTTAACGTCCTTTCCATCTCACCCTCTTCATCTCTTTCCTCTCACAAAAAGTTGCTCTCTCCCACTAGAAAAAAAAAGTCTTTAGTACTGAACTCCTCAAAAAAAATCAATAACAGCAAGAGAAATATTGCTTTGGAATTATCATTTCTTTTCAAAAGTTCCTCAGTTCCTTTCAAACCCCCAAATGCTTTATCTTTAATCTGATCTTGTTTTGCCTGCGTGGGTACAAGATTGCTTTATGACTCATTGCCTGCACTGGTCATTTAGGAAAGTCACCATTCAACTTTCACCTTCAGGTATGGTTCTTTTGGGGGACAGGGGGAAGAATCTGTGTACTGGGGTCATTTTATCCCACAGGTCCACCTCTCCTGCACGAATTCCAACTGTCCCACAGCCTGAAAGCATGAATCAGCACATAGTATCAACTGAATGGAGCATGTTGAACTATTTTACTATTTCTTTGCCCTGAGATTACTATAGAAACACAGCCAGCTTCTCCATTGTGCTGGCTCTCCCTAGATTCACAACAGATGGAAAGATTACTGTGCCTTGAACCAGGCCACTCATCAGTACAGCCATTGCACTAGAGCTATTATTCTCTTCCTCAGTCGTCATCTTCTTTTCAACTGGGTCAGAAGGCCCCACCCTCACCCACAGAGCCTTTATACAAAAGAAAGGCATGAATTCATATTTCACTCAGGGTCATCAAAACTGGGGAATGGTTCTACCTGTGGCTGCAATTTCTAATCCAATTAATCTCAATAAAATGTATCAGCTATTAGCAGTGTGCAAAATACTATAGAGAAGACCAAGGCATAAGCCTTGCCCTTAGAATCTTATGTGTTAATGAATTTAGACATAATGTTCAGACACATAAAGAGCACGTAACAGTGACAGTGCTGTTAAGTGAGCACTTGGAGTGCTAATTACAAAGCAAAGAGCTGTATGTATGTTTACTCATTGTAGTCTACAAAACCTTATATGGGTATTATTATTCTAGGACCAAGAGGGCTTATATACCAAGGTCATAGGGTAAAGTGGAAGCAGAATGCAAATGCAGGTGTACCTTACTCCCAAGCCACATGCTAACCACTATCTTACATGCCCTGCACAGCTTGTGGCCAAGCAGAGAATACAATATTGGAGCAACTGGGAAGAGTAGGAAACACAGGCTTTTACACTTGATTTTAAATGACTTTACCGGATTAATATTTGTACTCTGAAATCTTTGGCTAAGGAGCCCACAAATAACATGTGGTATTCATTGTGTTTACAATACCATTTCTCAAAATCTAAATAATCTGTTTCCAATTCTTAAGGCCAATTATCGCTATGGAATAGCCAGATTTCTAATGGCTATTATTGATGTTTATGTGTACTTACCACTTACCTGTGAACATTGTACATATATTAAATTAGCGGTCACCTTAACTGCAAGGGTACCCATCTGATCTCTTGCCCTCCCAGCTGCCTGGTTGTTTGTTCAAGTGAGCCCTTCCCCGCCCCCCAAAGTCTGGTCATGGTACTGCACTCTCTTGCCAGGATGTTAAGTGACTCAACCACAGTATTGATTTATATTCCTACTCTTTATAAAAACAAGCATCACACAAAGACAAAGGGAAAAAACTGAACAGGTAGCACCACCACTTTACTTAGGCTGTTGAAATTTAAAAAAAAAACTCATCAGCTTAATCACCGTATCTGTTTCTTTCTTTTAACTAATCCTTTAATTAATTGTCAACTACAGTAATAGTATGAGAATACATTGATTTCATTTCACTGATTTACTCTGAAATAGAAATACATCAAAACGCTTTTGTTGACATCTAGAATCTCTGAATATAAATGTAGATGTTTTGAAATGATTCCCTATTTTTTTCATGCTCTTGACTTCTTTTTTTTCCCTAAAGTGTAGGATACAACCATATTGTAGCAAAATCAGAGAAGCCACCACATTTGGGAGCCTGGATTGGTGCAGGAAGGAGCGAGGTGTGTCACATCAACCCCAGCTTGGTGTCATGAATAAATGCCACATCAGTTCAAATATAGATCAATCTATTTTTTAAAGCAATAGAAACTGCCATCATTGGTGTCGAATGCTCAGTATTGCTCTTCAACCCTCCAACTTTCATAATACTATATATATATATAAAATCTTTTCTCCATCAACATTATATTGGCTGCTGGTTTTGACACTAAGTCTCCCCAAACCACTTTTGTCCAATGCACATCACTGCAGAAACCATTTCTTATTGGCTAAAAGCAGATAAACCTGCCAAAAGCCAGTGCTTATTTCTTTCCCAAGAGACCACACTTGAGTAAGCGGAAGCGAGCATAACTCTGTGTGTTTTCTTACCCAAAGTGACAGCAGCCTGAGAACAGAAGATCTCCGTTTCTTAACTCGGCACCCTGGATTTGGATGATTTAACTATATATAAAGGCAGCACTGGGTTGATTTGAAAGATACATTTTATCAAGTTGTCAGCTTTCCAGGGCCAACTGTTTCAGTATCACTTATAAGTAAACTAGAAAATGATTTGGATTGTAGGAAATTTAAACCTTACTTTCCCAGAATGTTGCAGCAAATAGCTGAAAAATAGACATAGAATCAAACTCTGAAATTAAAGTGTCCTGAGTGTGTCTCGCTGGCGGTAAGAGTCTGAGTGGTCTAATGGGTGGAGAGCTGGACGCCAAGTCAGGGGACCAAGGGAGTGATTTCTACTCTGGCTGCAAATCGTTGAGTGACCTTGGGAGTCTCAGCTTGCCCAGGCATAGAGAGAAGACCAGACTTTCTGGGCTTGCACCCTTCACTGTTTTGTTCACCAGCCACCACTTGAGGTGGGGAAACCACTTCGTAGAGGGACAAAAAAGAAGAGGTGTGGACCCTGTAGAGAACTGCAGCACCACACTTCCCTCACCTCTCTCTAGAGCCCAGGAGGAGAGGTGGAAGCCTTTGGGGACAGAAAGATCCTTCCACCTTCCCCAGCCCAGTGAAATAAACTGCCGTATGACCAGAACCTAACAAGCAGCTAAGGGTCACTCACCCATCCACAAGCCCAGAAGATAATATTGCCTCTTGGTTGACTTCTTAGGGAGTCTCTGGGGAAGATTAATCAGGTACTGATAGTTGAGGACTATTCATAAGGATTCTGAGAATCTCAATTGTACGAATATTCCTGATACTTTTGGACTCCAGTTTTGGACATGATGTCACCCAACTAAAACTCGCAGTTAGCTGTACTTTCTAACATTGCACGAATATACATATGTAAGAATGCAGTGTGAACGATGTCCTTGCACCTGAAGATCACCTTTTTCTCCATCATATGCCTTCCCGGCTACCAAAGGAAGACAAAGCACCCTGAGGTTACTCTCTCATCCTGATAATCTTACTAGTCACAAGGCACAAGAAGAAAAAACACAGCAATCTTGTTAGTGCCTTTCAAGACGGTTACCAGTAGTCCCACCCCTTATTTTGTCCCAACTCCAATCCTCTGCTGTCATTTGGGAAGCACTGGTTTGAAACCTTCCCTCTCCCAACCCCTCACAATATGCACACATATGTGTGGGATTATTGACGAAAGGCCATCATTGCCATGACATTGCATCTTAAGGAATTAAATGAATCCAGCCATTCCAGAAGCCATGTATCTGCCTTATTCAAGAGCTAGATGAAAAGAGAAGTTGCAAGGATAGGATTAGGCCTGTCTTTCTTTTCTTTTTTTTAAAATAAAGAGGGTCATAGCATTGTACTGCCACTGGATCGCAGATGATGTCTCATACAAATCTCTACACAACAAACTATGTGAAGCTCAATTTATCTACTTCAGAAGGACCAAGAGCTACATTAGCTCAACAGGGATTTGAACTTGTGGTCCCAGGGACTTCTGGACTAATGAAGCTGATGGTGAGATGACTAAGTCATCACCACCAGCTAATGGGCCCCCAGAGAGGATACATGTGATCAGAATGATTTATTGATCAATGCTGACCTCTAAAACTACTTTAGGACAGGCATTGGAAACATAAAACCACTTTTACTGTGCAATGGCTCAGGCTGCTGTTACTTCAGCTTTGTAAAATGCCGCACAAGACTGGGATCAATCATTGCTAAACCTTGCAGTTTGCTGACTTCTATCAGGAAAAGAATCCTCCAGAAGAGTCAGAAAACCCATGTTTAAAAGCAAAGAAAGCAATGCCACTTTAGCAGTACATTAGGGATCAGGATGAAAACTTAGAGGGCAAAGGTCCCCACTTCTTATAGGATGACAGTTTCTATGAAGATATGGGGTAGAAAGAGACAGTTTCACATAGTTCCCAAAGAATAAGTTATACTATCAGGAAATGCATTTTTTATGAATGAGGAATCTTCTCTCAATTCTATAAATTACCTCATACAAAAGTGTTCAACATCACTCATTATCAGGAAAATGCAAATTAAAATCACTATGAGATATCACCTCACATCCGTAAGGATGGCTATTATCAAAAAGACAAGAAATAACAAATGTTGGCAAGGGTATGGAGCAAAGAGAACCCTAGTATACTGTTGGTGGGAATGTAGGTTGGTACAGCCATTCTGGAAAACAGTATGGATATTTCTGTAGAAATTAAAAATAGTAATCCCTCTTCTGCATATATACCTGAAGGAGATGAAATCACCACCTCATAAAGATGTCTGCATTCCCATGTTCATTGCAGCATTATTCACAATAGCCAAGATATGGAAACAACCTAAGTGTCCATCAACAGATGACTGGATAAAGAATATGTGAGATAGATAGATAGATAGATAGATAAAGGGAATATTATTCAGCTTTAAAAAAGGAGATCCTGCCATTTGCCACAACATGGATGGATGTGAAGGATACTACGCTAAGTGAAATAGGCCAGACACAGAAAGAAAACTATTGCATGATCTCACTTATATGTGGAATATATATTTTTAAAAAGGGCCCAAATACACAACTACAGAGAATAAAACAGTGGTTACCACAGACTGGGGTGGGGAGAGAAAATGGGGAGATGTAAATCAAAGGACACAAAATGGCAGATATGTAGGATGAACAAGTTTAGAGACCTAATACACAACATGAGGACTAAAGTTAGTAAAATTGCATTAAAGACTTTTGTTAAGTAAGTGGATTTTAGCTGCTCTTGTCACAAAAACATTAACTATTAATATGTGACATAATAGGTATGTTAATCTGCTGAACTATAGTAACCATTTTTACTATCTAATAATATGTATCCTATAACAACATCGTGTTGTAAACTTCAAATAATATACACAATAAAATTTATTTTTAAAGTAAATAAGCAAATAAAACACTGGATATCTGTGCCAAAAAAATGTATTCTGATGAGATCCCTGCAGGTTAAGTATATGGCTGAATATAGACGCAACCTGCACACGGCTAATTAATGGAGGTTCTATAACAATAACGCATGGCTAAGCCCACAGCTTGTCTAGAGATGGAATGACTCACCAGAGGATCTGAGAGAGACAGTAAGGGACGGAGCAAAGCAAATGTCCCACATCATCCAGAAAGCCAACTCAAGAAAGCCTCAGCAAGTCTGATTCCTCCTGGCCTGCTTGTCTGAGGCTTTCTTAGAGTCCTTCTCCATCAACAATCTCCTCTCTCTCCTGGATTCTCCACATCCTCCCTACTAGTGTTTGCTCCCCAGCAAACAAATATGCCCAAGGCTCTACCATCAAAACACAAGCCCTCAGTCCTTCCCAAGGAATCCCCGTCTTGCTCCTTCCACCCTGTACTGCTGGAATTCTTAGCTGTCAGTATCCACAGCACCCACAGCATCCCTCGGTCACCACTCAGTCCCTGCCACTCAAGGTTTCCCGTAACCACTTTGATGAAGCAGGATCTCTGGAGTCAGACATATGCCTGGAATGCCAGATGTGCATTTCACTCACTGTGTTAGCTTTCACTCGCTGTGTTAGGCAAGTTACTTACCCTCTTTCACTGTTTCTCTTCTGCAAACAGGATGATAACAATATATTTCCTAATAGAGTTGCTGCGAGGATCAGATGATTCAATGATGTGTTCATAGAAAGCACTCGAGATGTGATAGTTATTGTCATCATCATCATCATCCTCCTCTTGTAGTGAACACTGGTCCTGAGGAGGCTACCCAAGACCAGTGTGGACCACAGGTGGGACCCTGTACACAGGAAGTGAGTAGGACATAAAGGGCAACCAGGGATCACAACGTAGTCGGGAGGTGAACTAGCTTCTGAACCTAAATGCCCCAGGCTTGGCCCCTGGTCCCATCCTATATTCTCAGGAGGTCCACCCTGAATTTGTGAAGCCACCTGTGCCCATTGTCAAAGAGGCTACCCATACCCTAATCATGGTGAAAATTCCTTTCTCTTCTGGGCCAACCTTTCTGCTGATGGGCAGAGGGACCAGTCCCAGTTGTGAAATGGTTTCCTCTGTCCCTGAGAGGGCCCCTGCCACATTGCCATACTCATGGTGGAGTGAAAGTGACTAAATAGGATATGGCTGTGGGAAGTCCCTGGGGGTGGAAAGGAAAGATGCCTCCTTTGGAAAATACTGGAATTACTTAAAAACTGTTTTTGAAGATTTGGAGGGTGTGTGTGAATATATGTTATTCACTGCATAAAGTGAGTGCAGGATACACATCTCCATCTCTTATAGGTGTGTGGGGTTGGTGTGGTAGGGAAGAGATCAGGCAAAATCAGGCAATCTAAGACAAGCTGTGCCCCATGGTTACCTGTTTGTGTTCTCATTGAAGAGAAGTTTATTTCCCTCTGAAATTTCCAGAGCATCCGAAGTTCCCCCAATAACCAAGCCCTTCCTATCTCTCTGAGTTGCTGTGTGAAAGGTTGGAAGAGAAAGAGAAATGCAAAAACGTTGGAGCATTTTTTCAATGCAGGAGAGAAGAGGGAAAGAGACTGGAGAGAACTTACCCTGGTCTGGTACTTTCTCTCGTTCATTTCAAAGTATGTTTCATAAAATCAATGTTTACAAATGAAAACCCATTTCTTCGTCCATTCTTTATTAGTTTACAAGCAACCTTAGCTCCCACATAGGTTAAATTTGTATTTTTCCAGAATCTTTTTGTTCTGTACACTCATATCCAAACAGCTCACACACTGTCTCCTACAATTAAATACATATAAATGTGTGTTGTACTCGCAGTAGGATTTCCTTGGTTCTGCTATATTTAGTTTTCCTGAAAATTTTATCAGACAGGAAAATGTCTATAATCTAAAATTATATTTAATAATTTTAAAAGTAATATATTCTTATTGTTGAAAATTTAGAAAATATAAAAGAAAATAAAGAAGTTAATAAAACCTATTTATAATCCCACCACTCAGATAAAATAATGTTTTAATACATATTCTTCACGCTTTTTTCTATGTATATATGTAAGCACATAGGAATAGATGGAAATGCATTTACATAAACTCTTTTTTGTACCCAGTGTTTTATAACCTAATTTTTTCACATAATATTATATATTTTTTAAAAATATTCAAAACATTAAGTTCTCTATAAAATTACTTTAGTGATATGAACCATTAATTTGGGGCATAGAAAGCAGCCTGGTGGAAAGATACCTTGCCTGGGGATAAAGCGTCTCCTCTACCATGCATAGGCTGTGTTACTGTGGACAGTCCACTCTGCTTCTCTGAATCTCAGTTTCCTGTGCCTTGACTGCAAACTAGGAATAAAATCATTTCTATCGATGCACTAACATCACCCCCACTGAAGAAACCCATAACTTGAAGCTGTATTCCTCCAGGGCCCCTCGGGGAGCACTTGGGGAGCCTCCTAACCCAGGCTGGGCTACATCTCTTCCCGTAGGCCACTGCAAGGCACCTTCCTGCTTTTCTCTCTTTCAGTTGTGACACCTGTTATCAAATGCATGAAACCGTACGGTTCGAATTTGATGTACACACCTTACCCCAACTTCATTTTACCTTTTCTGCCTTCATTGTCAAAACAAATCTAATCACATCACGCTCCTGTTCATGCCCTTCAATGGCCTCGTGGTGGCTCTTCCAAAGAGGCTGCCTGAGCTGGCCCCCATCCACCCTCCAGCCTCAGTCCTCTCTCTGCTTTCTCAGGCACCTGTCTGGTCCTCAAAGCCATCAAGTCCTGCCCTGGCTTGGCACCCACTGTTCCACCAGCCTGCTAAGGCCACCCTAACCATTCCAGTCACCACTCTCTCCACCCTCCAAAAGTAGTCCACCCTTAGTCTTCAGGGAAAGCTAATCTTGTGCATCCTCCCTCCCCTGAACTAAATTAAATTATAATTTTTTGTGTTCTCCCTCCAAAAACACTTAGCACAGTGTATTTGTGTGGGTATTTGATAAGTATTTTGTTTTTCCCTTTAGACTCTAAGCTCCATACAAGAGAACTCTTTGGTTTATCATTGTATCTTTATTGCCTACTCCAATTCTGAGCACTCAGTAGGCACTCAATAAATATTTGTTAAAAAATGAAAGAATTTTCTCTTTGCTATTTCCTCCTCTAAATATTTGAAATTGCATTTTTATCTCTGTAAAAGTAAGTTTCCTCACATCCTTTCTGGATCCAGGAGAAAAGCAAATAAAGTAAAACAAGGGGGGAGGGTTATGTTCTTTCTCTCGCTTAAAGAAAATATTAGAAAATAAAGTAAGAATCTCCCCCAATCCCACTCCCTTAAAAATATACAAAGCAGCTTCTGAAAAAGGTGCAATGGGCCCAAGGCACCAACCTTTCCACCAGAGCTGTTCCTTCCCCTACAAATGGACCAAGAAAATAAAACTGCCTCAGACCCACGTACCTAACTGCAGTCCAAGGGTGAGAATCATTCAGACCTAATAAAAACACATAGAAAACCTCTGCAAGTCATCCAACTTTTGAAAAACCATTCCCCGACAGAAGCAAGAAGGCTAGAATTCCGATCTGTCAACTCTACACATTTGCAAATGGGCTCAACAAATGCACCAAGGAGTAACTTCTCTCTGCTTGGGCAGGTTTTATTTGACTGCTTATAATAAATGGCATACACTGGTAAAAACCGTTTGATATAGTGTTGTCTCTCTCTCTTTCTCTGCCCTTCTTTTTCTCTTTCTCTCTCTCATATATCGTTGCCCACCAATTGCAAGCATGATCTAAAATGGTGATGTAATTGTTTGCAGAGTAGATTTTTATGTAAGTATAATACCTTGTCTCATTGCAGATTTTTCAATGAAAACATTGAATATCAACTAGTGGAGGGACTAAATTCTTTGTTTTGATATTTAGTACATTTTTTAAAAAGACAATGTAGAATAGCAAAAAAAAAAAAAAAAAATGGCTTTCTTTTTCTTTTCCCCTGAAATATCAGGTTTAAGGGGAGAGAGAACTCTGAAGAAGGTGTCACTGAGAAACTGGCCTGGAATGTACTGCTTTGTGAGAGAATCAAAGCCTTCATTACATAAAGCCATCGATGTCTTGCCTGTAAGTTGTACGTTCTGCATGGGTGAATAATGGCCCACCAGACCACTGAAGCTCCGTTGGAGAAGGAAGGCTGTGACAGATCGAAGACTTCAGGAGGAGGAGCAAGGAGGACCTTCCAAATCTTCAGAGTTGTGTCTCTGCAATGTGTCTAAGAATAATATAGCCCTGGGCAGTTCTGAAAGATTTGTTATAACAATCACACCAAATGACAGTACGTAAACAGTAAGCATTTAGAAAGATAGTTGTAATTTCCATGGGGATATCAGAAAGCAGTAGAGACCATTCAAACCGTGAGAGAAACTCACAAAAGTATTGCCTAATCATAGATAAATTATGGGACATTATTCATACTTCAAAGGCCACTTCAACTTACAGATATTTTTTTAAATAGCAATTTCTCAAATAACCTATGATTTACTCATAATGATGGAAATGGTGGTAGAATATACCTAAAAAAACTGAGAGAAGACATAGCTGACTCAAAGGCCATCAACAATGAAGATAGAGCTTCAAAGAAATTATAATGCAAATCATAGAAAAGATGACATTATCTTGAAAGAATTAGATTTACCCACAGTTTTTCAGATTAACCAATTATGCAATATAAGAAACTTTTAAAAATAGACTCCTCTAGCCCAACATGGTTTTATTTCCAGTATGGGATAGTAAGATCTAGATGTTCCCTATCACAAGTGGGTTTTTGCATAGTATTTATCTTATGATTTTGTTCAGAAACAAGGAGAATATAGTTTCCTTTTTTTTTGTTTTAATTTTTTTACTTCAGAATAATATAGGGGTACAAACATTTAGGTTACATATATTGCCTTTGCACTACCCAAGTCAGAACTACAAGCATGCCCTCCCCCAGATAGTGCACACTGCACCCATTAGGTGTGAATATACCATGAGTGGATTTATAGATTGTGGTATATGTATACCAGGGAGTACTACTCAGCAACAAAAAACAATGGTGAAGTAACACCTCTTGTGTTATCCTGGGTAGAGCCCATTCTTCCAAGTGAAGTATCACAAGAATGGAAAAACGAGCACCACATGTACTCACCATCTAATTGGTACTAACTGATCAACACTTACATGCACATATGGAAGTAACATTCACTGGGTGTCTGGCAGGCGGTGGGGGAGGGGATGGGTATATTCACACCTAATAGATACAGTTTTCTTGTTTTAAAAAGGTGAATTGTTTAAAGACAGAGCCCAAGTTGTGTTCAGTTTTGTGTTCTCAGTGCCTGGCACCTAGTAGGTACTTAATAAATATTTGAAGAAGGAAGGAAGGGAGGGAGGAAGGGAAAAAAGAAGGAAGAGCTATTGGGATGCTACAAGTTGTTCGCCTTGTGGTGGGAATCCTTCCACTGAGACCTCCCTAAAAATCTCAGCCTCTTTTGCCACCTGTCCACAGCCCCTTGATTCACCTTTTGAAACCTTTTGAAGATTTTCAGGAACTCAGTTTCCTCAATAATTGATGTAGTTGTTCAATAATCCTTCCACACAGATTAAAAGAATTAATTCAAGTTTGTGTCTTTAGTCTAACAGTCCAGATCGTCAATAAAGTTCTTCCTTTTACTCCTACCCAGTCCATTTCTCTTTATTTTAACAGTGATCTGAGTGCCCGCAACATGCCTAAACTTGTCCCAGCTCCGTCCTGGGGATCCCGTGGCCGACACGAAACCTCAGCCCCCAAAGTCCCCAGATCCCTCATCCCTTCAGTGGCTGTCACTCCCCCCATGCCCACCTCTGGTCAGTCAATCCATCTTGCTTATAAAGTAGACACGGTTTGGAGAAATATTGCTGTTTCTTTTGCACAGAATGCTTTTTGTTACTTTTAAAATCCTCCATCTTCTTTGAAGTTTCTAAGGAACAGGGAGCTTCCCACAAACCTTCGCTGAACAACCAGACCTGACTTCAGCCATTCCCTCTACACGTGCCTTCGGCAGTTCTCAGGAGGTTACCCAGAAGAATTTCACCTCCTCAATTAGACCAAATCCTGTGCCGGTGAGCTCTGGATACTCTTAGCTTTCCCACCTTGCCCACAAAGAAAATAGTGCTTAATACACCAAGGTTAAATAAAATTTCATTTTATTAATCCACATAGGCCCTCTGGCAGCCTCTCCTGATTCTAAAGTAACTTAACCACTATAAGCCAAAACTATTTCAGATCTTGAGATTTTTTTCAGAAAAAAACAATCCACGAGAATGTAAATGAGGGCAGGGGTTTATATGTTTTGTCCCATTATGTATCCCAGCATCTAGAACAGAGCTAACACATACAGCAATTCCATAAAAATCTATTCAATTAGTAAATTATTACTTTAACTATATTTATATTAAATAAATGTATATATGCTTTATATAGATATATATACCTTTATATATGCTTTTAAATGTCTCCAAAAGCAAATGACATATGGAAGATAACATACAAAACTGCTAACATTCATTAGCTCAGGGGAATGAATTAGAGGAAAGGAGGTTCGGGGTGCTATAATTTTTTTCTTTTATAGTACAAGGCAAAAGAGAACTTTAACTAAGTTATTCTAGCACCAGGACTAGTTGGCTCAATATATTTCTGATAGCCAAGAGAGTCCACAGTTCAACAGAAAGCATCAATAAGGAAACAAAATTGAGGACATATGAAGTTTCATGGAAAACCTAATTTCATTGTTTTTACTTAACTTTATTAAGTAATATTTTTATTTGTTTCTAAAAAGCAGTTCTTATCTTTTTCTTTTTTTCCCCATTAGTTACCAGAGTGGATTCTTTCTCTTCCTTTAAAACGTATTTGCAGCTAAATGCACAGGAACATCTACAAGCTTGGAAACAATTTTAAACAGTTCATTGCCCTCCTTTCCTCCCCTACAGAAGGTATAAACACAATGGGACAACAAACCACATGAACGTTCTTTTCTACCAGCTCATCATATAATGTTCTGAAAAGGATGAGCAGACCAATAGCCAATAGCTTTAAGCCATCCATTAGAAGACACTTTGGAGTTTTATTAGGAGAGCAAGGTTTGCTTTGGTGTGACAATATTTTTAATACTTTTTTCAGTCTTCTTTGACAGCATTACCAAAGTTACATCTGTAAACATCTTTTTTGACAATGAAATAGTCATTATGATTATTATTGATAATTTATTTTGGGAGTGAGAAAGGGAATTTTAAGACCATAGCATTTCATTTTTACTTTCAGTATTAAGATATATGCTTTCAAGACTGTGCAATAAACATTAAAGGAAGAACTAGAAAGCACCATAGATGTCTGGAATTATGTTTAAAACATATAAAGAATACAATAAGACTTTAGTAAAATGAGGCCATTGGTATCATGAAGAATAAATAAATCATGGAGCATTAGACTTCAGCCTCTTTGTCTTTCAAAGAGGGTGTAGGATCATCCTACATCCCAAAGTGCGAGGAGCCTCAGATATCTGGTGTGAGCTGGGATTTGGAAAAATCCTAAGAACAGGACGGACTTTGCTCTTAGAGGGAAGAAAAATCCATTTTCCCCAAATTCCATCCAACTGCTTCCTGATACCTGAAATTCCAACCAACCAAGTTGCTTTCCTAAGACCTTTGTTGCTCATTAAATCAGAAATATTCTGGAGAAAGTTGAGATTTTGCATTAATGATAAGTTCAGGCTTTATTTGCTCTCAATCCTTTCCAAATGAAAGGAAGAGGACACAAGACCAGGTACATCTCTTGCAAGCAAGAGCAGCCCCGCAAATGTTTGACACTGGGGTTTAGAGGCCCTGGCGTAGATTAGGTCAGAGCACCCTGGAGGCCTGGAGAGAACTTCTGACTTTAAGATTAGCCAAAGGCCACAGACTCTCCCCAGTCTGACGAGGGGTGTGGGGCCCCCTCTAACACTCCCGCATGCACCCTGTGCTGCAGCAGGGCCCTACCTGAGCTTCCTGCCTCTGCCCCTGAACCTCCAGCCCATCTCCACAGACCCTTAACACCCCCAATGACTCCCCACTGCAGTCAGGATAAATCCCAAACACCTGAGCCAGGCTTAAACAATCTTTCAAGATCTTTCCATCTCCCTCCCCATGGTAGGCAGAAGAATTCCCCCCTACCCTGCAAAGATATCCACTTCCTAATTCCTGGAATCTATGAATGTTATGGCAAAAAAGGGTCTTTGCAGATGTACTACAGTTAAGGCTCTTGAGCTAGGGAGATTATTCTGGATTATCTAGGTGGATCTTAAAAAGAAGGAGTCATAGGGAGATTTGACCACTCTCAGAGTAGGAGGAAATAGGTCACAGAAAGAGAGACTGGAGCGATACAGCCACAGGCCAAGGAATGCTGGCAGCTACCAGAAACTGAAAGAAGCAAGAAACAGATTTTCCCCCAGATCCACAGAAGGAATCAACCTTGCTGGTACCTCGATTTCAGACTTCTGGCCTCTAAACTATGAGAGGATAAATTTATGTTGTTTTAAATCAACCAGTTTGTGGTAGTTTCTTAGCAGAAACTAATACGCTTCCCTCCCACCTCCTCCATGCCCCAGTCATTCTGGACTAATATGTAGTTGTCCAAACATATGGTGCCAATTTAGCCTCTAGCCCTTAGCACATACCATTCCCTCTACCAAAAGATGCTGTCAACCCAAAATTGGGAGGGGGAAGGATGCCAAGGTGGAAAATGGACATAAACTTTGATCCTATGCCTAGATTACAAGTAGGCATCACAGGGTATAGCTCTGATACATCTGCAGTGTTCCACAGTTTACAAAGGGCTCTGCTTTAACCTGTTTGGTCCTCACAGCAACCCTATGATGTATGGACATACAGGAATAACATCTATCGGGTGTCGGGCAGGTGGGTGGGAGGAGATAGGTATATACATACATAATGAGTGTGATGCGCACCAACTGGGGGATGGACAAGCTTGAAGCTCTGACCCGAGGGGGGAAGGGGGACAAGGGCAATATATGTAACCTTAACATTTGTACCCCCATAATATGCTGGGAAAAAAAAACATTGAAACAAAAAAAATAAGCTCTAAACTCAAAAAAAAAAGAAAAAAGAATGGATAGGTAGCAATATCACCCTTTATCTGTGAAAAACTGAGGCTCAGAGAGTGAATCTCACGGCAGCTGGTTAATAGCAACATTGGTTTCCCGATTGTCTTCAGCGCTTTTTCTTCCGTAAATTTCTGCCTCCTTCAGTGTCCTATAAAAATGGCACTGACATCTGATTTTCAACCCTAGTTCTAATCATCTGGCTACTGGTTGTTCTTGAGTCTTTCCTAGGTACAGGACAGCTGTGAAGTGCAAGCCAGATTTAAATGTCTTTCCAGGAGGGTCAACCTGTAAATCAAGAAGTGACAACTTACAGTCCAAGCCAGGAACATGGGCCACGTCCCTCCTGGCCATTCTCTCTGGATTCAGAGGCCATGTAGAACCGCTCTGAAATCTACTCTGATTCTAACAAATTCTCTTCTGTTTGCAGTTAAAGTGCTCTCTCAGAAATGCTTCCTGGCCTAAGCTTCTAACTTAGATGTCACGTGAGAAGGTGAATCTGAGCACAGATGATGGCAGAAGCTGTTTCCAAGCTTGCAGACCAGCATCCAGAGTGTCAGGATTAGAAAACAACAAAGGCCAACAAAAGCAGGAGAATGTGGCTTTTAGCAATTTATTTATAAAAACCAAGACAAAACAAATAGCAGTTAGCTTTTGAGGCAAAAGAGTAGGGGTTGTTCCTATAAATAACTCAGGTAACAGACAAGTGCAGGCAGAACGGAGGAAATCTAAATCAGGACTCATAAAATCAGCGGCAAAACGTCAGCCTATCAGCACTGAAATGATCCCCTAAGCCCAGTCTCCCAAGATGCGGCCTCTCTGGGGCAAAGGCTGCTTCTCCTACTATACACGAGCAAAGTTAGACACGTCAAACACCCCTAATGCCTCAATAATCTAGAAACTATCGCAGTCCTACAAGTGAGCATAACCTTTCTGCAACTGCGAGGGGATGGGTAAGATGGCATAGCTTACTGAGCAGAGCTGGCTACATCATTTGCAGTGCTCAGTGCAAAATGAAATTGCGGGACCTCTTGTTCAAAAATTATTAAAAAGCTCAAGATGGTGACAACAGAGCATTCAGCCGAGCGCAGGCCCTTCTGTGCACAGGCTGTGTGGCGGCATGTCCCATGCCCATGAAGCCGACCCTGCAATGAATGATAGCTCCCCTTCCTGACAGATGATAAATTATGGTTTACTAGGTTGAAGCAAGAGGAGGTGAGGGAGGGGAGACTCTCAAACTATGACCCTATGACATGAAAAAGAAAGATAAGTGAGTGTGACGGTCACACTACTGTAAATAATAAAATTCTCTTAGTGGTATTCATGGTATGTAACAGGGCCATCACGAGCCAGGCATTTTGCCTGCAAACTTACATTACCTCATTTAATTCTCACCACTGCTCACCATAAGTGATATTGCTCTCCTCATTTTATAGATGAGAAAACTGAGGTTCATAAGGGTTAATTTTTCCCAGGTCTAAATGTCTAAATGCCTTGTTTCTAATGACTACTGTTTCCTTACATTCAATAAGCATGCAGAAAAGTACCAGCACCTAAATTAACAGCAAAATATAACAGATCCCCAAATTCTGTAATACACGTGAGGACATCCACTGACTTTGCACTCACATTCCTCAGCCCTCACATTAGGTGTAGCATCTTTTCACGTGACCATGTGCTTAGACATCTCTCTCCAAGGTTTTGTGATATTTCTCACGAGAACGTCTTAGTTAAGGCCTGCACCCTGGAGAACCTCAGAAGGAAGTAGTAAGATCAGTATGCATATGTTTAACTGTAACTAACCTAGGGGTGTTATATACAGGATTATAAAGAGACATGTGTCATTTGTAAAGATTAATGCTCATTGGGGAATTCACGAAGAAATCACAGAAGATGTGATAGTTGAGCTGGGCATGAAATGACATAAGGAGTCTTTAATGTTTATTTTTATGTTATGCTTTTTAAAGTTTATTTTTGTGATAATCAGTTAGAATATTTTAAAATTAAGATTTTTAACTATTAAAAAATCTATAAATTCACCATCCCAGAAGTAATCACTGCTAATAATTTGATATATTACGCTCTATAATGTTTTGCATGAATGTATATTGATTCAAGATGGGTCTGTACAGTAAATATAGTTTTGAATGCTGCTTTTTCACTTAACTACATATTTGGGTCATTCAAATCATACTTTTTAATAATTTCAAAATATTCTAATTTATGAAAGTGCCATAATTTATTTGACATGCCCCTGTTGCTTAGCATTTAAGGTATTTATGTGTATGTGCCTGGCTTTTTTTCCCTTTTTAGTTGATATGTAATAATTGTACATATTTATGGAATACAGAGTGTATTGTGATGTATGTATATAATGCGTAATAATCAAATCAGGGTAATTAGCATATTCATCAACTCAAACATTTGTCATTTCTTTGTGTAGTGAATAAAGTTCTCTCTTTCAGCTTATTGAAAGTATACAATGGATTATAGTTAACATTTAAGTTGTTTTGAGTTTCAGTTCTACTATTAAAATGTTGTAAGGAACATTTCCACTGTTAAGAAACTGATCTGCAACTCTGATTACCCCCTTCTAAGATTCTTTGAAGAAGGATAATTGGATCGAAAGGGACTCTTGTATCATACATTTAAAATTGTCTATTTTATAGGCATATTGAAATTGCTTTCTTAAAAGTTCATACCAATGAGTACTAAACTTATTTATATCCCAGCTGTATCGGGCTTCAGTTTTTCAATATGCCCATACTTTCTACCCCAGGACTTTGGCACATGCTGTTCTAATCACATATCCTAGCGTCTGTTTCAGAATCTGTAACAGTTTCAGCATATGTTTCAGTGTCTGTAACTGTTTTTTGATTTGACCTTTAGTTCTTGGGACCATAGATCGCTATTCCAGTGTTTATACCATGATAATACATTTTTGTATCTAGCTGGGTAAGTTGTACTCCACCTCCACTTCCAATAACTTACTTTTAAAATTATTCATGGTATTTTAAATTTTTTATTCTTTTATATTCAGGTTTTGTTAAGCCAACCAGGTAGTCCCATATGGACTTGACTGGAATTCTGTTGAAACTGTTAATTTGGGGGAAAGTAACATCATTTTATTTTATGGTACTCCCATCCAAGAATGCAATATGCATTTCCATATATTCAAATCTTTTATATTGTTAAATAAAATTTGGTAGTTTTCTTCATATAGGTGTCACATTCCTTGATAATTCATAGTTTTAGTTGCTATTATATCTTCTAACATGTTTATTGCTATTGTTTATTAGATAGAAATTTCACTGATTCTTGTAAATTTATCCTCCAGCCATTCACTTTTGATAAACTTGCTTATTAATTCAAACCATTATTTAGTTGTTGCCCTGTATTTCCAAGGTGTGTCTAATCATACTGTCATCACAGAACCATAATTTTACCTCCCCTTTCTATAGTTACTCTTACTTTTGTGGTTTATGGTCTTTGCCTGAACTTTTAGACAATGCTAAATAACAACAGTGACAGTAAGAATTCATCTTTTGTGCCTGGTTTAAATGGGAACGCCTCTACTGTCTCACAACAAAGTATCCTGTTAGCACTTGCTTTCTGACATCTCTTACTGGGCTGAGGAGATGTCTTCTTATTCTAAGTATTCTAAGAAATTTTTATCAGGAATAGATATTTAATTTTACTGAATATCCTTTCAGCATCTACTGAGATCGACATTTTAAAAAACTTATTTATTGATTGATTAGATGCATTATATTAATGTATTTTTCTAATATTAAACTATCATAATTCTGGAATGAGTGTGGATGAATAATTTTTTAACGTACTGTTGAATAGAGTTTCCTGGTCCTGTACTTATATTTTTCCATGTTAATTTTATATGTGATTGGCTTATTACCCTCTTCATGTGGACTATCAGAGTTTGATGGTCCAGTTTATAGAAAGCAAAACTCCACAATGGCTGGGAATTTTGTCTATTTTATAGGCATATAAAATGCTAGATTCTTTCCTAGGGCAGTGCCTGGTATATGGTAAGTACTTGATAAATATCTGTTGAGGTAACAGACTATATTTGGTATATATTTAAAAGTTTTTGAGTCAGTGCGCCTAATAGCTCTCTCATAAATTCCCTATTTCATCCAGATTTTTAAATTTATTGGCGTGTATTTATTCATGTGTTTATCAGAAGCTTGTGTCTTATTAGTTTCTTCAAGATCTGTTTCCTGGATTTAATTTTCCTTTCTATTTAATTCTCCAAGTTACTGAATTTTACTTTGTCTTTATTTTTATTTCAGTCTATAAGTTTTCTTTTATTGTTCTCTTCATAACTTTTTAAGGTTATTGCCTATTTGTTTATTTTTTATTCATTCTTTCTTTATTAGGAAAGACTGTGAAATTATGAACTTGCCTTTGACTATATCTGCAGTTTAGTGCAATTGTGAAGCTTTTAAAAAAAATGTAGGACTCACTCGAGACCTATCGAATCAAAATCTCTGGAACAGGGCCCAGGCATCTGTACTTTCTGAGAGCTCCGTGGGTGATTGTGATATACAACTGGAGTTGAGGGACCTGGGTCTAAGTGTGCCAGGAGCTCACACACACAGTTTGGGGGAGGATAGACGGGCACGACTGGTGACTCTCAAAGATGGCAGATGGCCTTAAGCACTCCATGAAAGGATTGGGACTTTGTGCTATAGACACAAGGAGTCATCAAAAATTAGTAGCATGGTTAAAGTTTAGATCAGACTTTTAGGACAGTCACTCTGGAGCTTGAATGTGAAAAACAGAATGAAGAAGGAGAGGGATAGACATCGGCATGATCTTTCATCACCATTGTCAACTTCACGGTCTGTGGGCCTTAGAGCAGGGGTTCTCAAAGTGTGTTCCCAGGCCAGCAGCAGCACCTGGAAAGGTATTAAAATGAAAATTCTTGGGCCCCACTTCAGATCTACTGAATCAGGGACCTTGCGGGTAGAACTCAACAATTTGTGTTTTTTAAAGCCTGCAAGATGATTCTCATGCATGCTAAAGAACAACTGCCTTATATTTTATTCATCATTCAGCAGTAAAGTGGGATTTTCTGCCCACTGTAACATAAGAAAGAAATCATTCATTTATTTCAAAGAGAGCTATTGAGTATCTACTGTGTTCCAGCCCCTCTGAGCTGGCCATGTAGATAGAGCTTACCCAGGTTGTATATTGTGGTCTAAGTGAAATATCAACCCTTGGAGTTGAGCAGTACCAAATCTAGCAAGCCACAGGCTGTGGCTCAGCCCCTGGGTAGGCATTACACAGATACTATGGAGAACAAGACAGTGGTATCGTATTCACAGAGTATACTTTCTATTGGAGGAGACATACATTAAACTGGCAAATAATTAAATGTGTACAATAATTATAGACTGAGACTGCTTTGAAGAAACTAAAAGGCCACGTCACAGAGAAAAATATTCCATGTCCACATCCTTGAGTATATTCACCAAAATACCCACAATCATTTTGAAACCTAGTAAGGAAAGAGACCCAACCTTTCAAACACGTCCTCTCTCTTGCCTATTCATCGCAGAGACAAGCCACTGACACAGCCCTGCTCCCTCTCATACAGCACTTCAGAAATCACAGCGATTGATGTGGGCGCTCTTGACTCAAACCACAACACGCAGGCTACACACAGCAGCTGACTTTCTCTGACAGGGGGACGTTCTCTTATTAGTCACATGCGTGCCTGTGGCAGACGGATACCCAGAAACAGCTGACTGCAATGCTCAGAGGCATCATGAGGTATGACATGGCCAGGCTCTCTTGGCCCCGGTAGTTTGCAATATTATCTGATTGCATGCAAATGATGGGAAACACTTTCAGAATTTATATCTGACAAGCAGGTCTCGGCTCATAGGCAGAGCTGTGGGATACACTAGAATGTGATGTTTATGAGCTGGATTGACTTGTTTCATTGTCCTTAAGAATCTATAGGACTTCTGTCAAAGAGGTAATCTCACAGCCATTGAGTAGATGTTCTTACCAGAGACAGACGTTGGCTTAGCATCATATCTTAACTTTTAAATGAGCTACCTCTACTTCCCTCTTCTATTTCACCAAGAAGGAGGAAAAAAGTCAAGTTACTGGAAATGTGTTCTGGAATGAAGTACAGTAAGTGGAGAAAACAAAAATCATGCTCTAAGTAGATGGAGCAAAACAATTCTCATTTCCCTTTCCCCTTCCTCATCTTCACCCCAAACCTCTTTTCCACAAACACAGCCTAAAGGCTTCAGGCTACTTTTACCCTGAGCTCCATTTTTGTCAGATCAATGACAAGCCACGTTAACAGCGGTGTTTAATTCTATCAATATGTGACCAATTGTGTTAGATTGTTTGGCCATTGATTTCACTTAGTGCTACAGTTGAGTCTGAAAGGAACTGCTCCTCCTTGCCATACTTCACACGGTGACAAACGCTGAGTGCTGACTCCCTGCCTGGCTTGTACATACCGATTCCACTTTAAGAACACCAGGCTCACATACCGAAGCCCAACTGCAAATAATACAAAGGTTATTTCTGAAACCACAGAGTCATCCTTTGGCCCTCTGATTAGCCCTGAAAGAGAGCATGGTCCAAGATGAAAGGGTGAGGAGATAAGAAATTAGGAAGTATTAGAAGTAAGCAACTGAAAAAAATTCTATATTCTAGCTGGCCACAAAAAAAAAGTTATGAATAAATTTGAATTCAGATGGTTAGACTGTGATGCTCTTCTATTGCATTAGTTTCACAGTTTTTCAAAATGGCTATCCAAATTCTATCTGATCTGGAAATATAGTCATTGTTCACTGTTTTCAGCCATTCTCTCAGTCCAGTGTCCACACATCCTTTGCTTCCAAAATGGCTGCCACTCACAGGAAGGGGAACAAATGACTCTCCATCCGCCAGAGGGGCCTCTCCATTGTGTGGGCAAAAGACCAGAAGATCAAATAACTTTCCTAATTTCCCAGATACCAACCTACAACCTCCTGAGTTAGTAAATTTCTTAAAATGGACTTATGGCACCTAGAATACCCATTTTGCACCAGAATATGGACAATGAGGCTAGCTCTTGAGAAAGAGGAGATCCCAGCCCTTCAAGGTGACCTTAGAGTTAGTCTTTGCATCTCTGACTCAACGGTCAAGGGCTCTTGTTAAACGCTGGCAGCCTCGGTCAGTTTAGGTGGTCAGAAAGAACACTCCCCAGACGCCAGCTGGGCCCTAGCAGCAGTGCGCCACCGCCAAAGTTCTCAGCCCTCGTGAGCCGTTACAGCACTCAGCTTATCAATTTACTTGCAAATGGCTCCCTGAAGTATTAACCCAGGTTAATTATTCGTCAAATATGATTATGCAATGGTAATGTAAAAAATCGGAAATGCGGGATGGAATTTTTCACTCCAGCGGTTTGGCAATTGTGGCAGCTGGTGGAGGAGCTGGAGTAATTACCAGGCCATTCCAGCTGGTGGATCAGCACTCTGGTGCAGGAGGGGAAGGGGGAGAAAAGCAATAAAGGACCAGAGGAGCGGGAATATGAGCCGTGCCAATCGACGTGGGGAAAATTTCACAGCTGCTGGTGGTGATAAATGAGAAACGGTGGCCCTACTTCTAATCAATACATGTAAATGCTACTCATTACAGCCTTTATACACACTTCTCAATTAGCCTTTCCTCCCACTGGTAACAAGGAATGTCATGCTTTCTGGACTGTGAAAGTGGTTCAGCGCCGGGTTCACCTGCATCCGTGAGACACAGCCACGAGGCTCGCAGCACGCTGGGCAGCAGGTGGGAACACCGGAGGGCTGGATCCCTCCTCGACACCAACGCAGCGAAACCCCGAGTGTGCCCTTTTCATTAAACAGTGCCTTTTCAGATACCACTTGTTCATTTGGGGTGACTGACAATCCCGCCCAGACTCTACTTAGCATCGAAAAATGCAGAAGCATTTTAGGACATGGTCCAGAAGAGACATTTTTTAAACAAGTTATTTTCTTCCTATTTAAAATACACACACACACACACACACACACACACACACACAACTTTTGTTTTTAGTTGTTCTTCTGAGTAATAAAATTCATTGTGATTAAGTGACTTTTCCACATACATTTTCGGAACTTTAAAAAAAATGCTATCTATGAAAGATTCCCTAATTTGCTGTAGGCAGTTTCGTTTCATAATACTTTTGTGTAGGGAGATAAGGAAACACTTTACATTGGAAAATTCCAAGCCATAGCATGCTTAGCTCAGCATGTTGGTTATACCTACATAACTTCTCTCAAGTGAATTTTTTACAGCTGTGATGCAGTTCCATGCTTTGTCAACAAAGTCGGCTGGATGGCTCGAGTGTGTCTAAATCAGGTATCCTATTTTTAAAGAATTAAAGTCCATAAGAAAAAATACAAGTCTGTAATTCCACAGGAGGAAGATTTCCCTGCCTTCAGGTGGTGGGAAGTTATGTGGATTTGGTTACCTTCGTTCATTTTGTCTCATCTAATGTGAAATATAATTTTTCCCAGAGTTAACACAGAAGATCTTGAAGAAAAGATCTTAAAACCCACACACGACCCTTTACTTTTTCTAAATGATGTTTTACTTAAGTCCATGCTGTGAAAAAATTTTAAAATAAATACGATAATGCTCTTTGAAGTCTGAATTGTTGCCAGATGAAAAATAAATTCCTTAAATTGTGTTAAAAATGATGTGTAAGGAGCCAGAATTTTAACTATCTTTATATCTATCAGTTTTTCATCAGCCATCTGGACACAGGAAAAAAATTTTGTTACTAGTTTGACTATGATATTACAATTGCCAAACAGCCATTAGGGTTTAATGCCAAAGAATGTCCCTAACTCAAAATCAAATTATGTAAGTCCGCTGACACTTAAACTGAGGGTGAGGTGTGGCAAGGGGAGGAATCTGTTGTACTTCTTAAGGTTTCCTAAATAATAATTTGTAGTTAAGTCAATTCAGGTCAAATTTCATTTCACTGGTATTTATAGAGCACTTACTATATGCTAAGCACTCTCTAGACAATAAGGAGGCAATGTCAAACAAGATCGGCACAGATTGTGCTCTCAGGAGCTTGAGATTCTAACCGACCTCGTTGGTGTTACTAAACCTTGAGATTCCCAAGAAGAAAGCCATTCTCCTAAGAAAACAGAGAAATGATGGCCAGATACAACTCAAAGACAATTTTTCTGACCACACTAAGAAATGACCAATTACCAAGATAAAGAGCCTCCCCTTTGAATCCTTCACCAGCTTTTTATTCAGTCTGAACTCCTGAGGGGCATTCATGTTGTTTCAGATATGTTTATTTTCACCATGATATTCCAAAAGCAATAGCCACTCTTATCCTGATCCTGAATTTCATCCTAACTGCATTTAGAGAGTCTTTTACTAAATAAGGATGCTAGCAAGAGATTTGTTCTTTTTTTTTTTTTTTTT
>VBSM01002217.1:14000573-14039629 GCA_008086735.1 Cheirogaleus medius
GCCTCCCAGAGTGCTAGGATTACAGGCGTGAGCCACCGCGCCCGGCCGAGATTTGTTCTTGAGTCCAATGTACTCCCAGAGAATTTCAGTTGAGTTCCTTTACAGAGGTAAATGTACTTTTTTCACTCTGCAGAAAACTTAAATCAGAGACCAGGAATAACTTGTGATTCTAATAGGAGATAAGAAATGGTTTATATCTGGCTGCCAGCCTGCCTGAGAACACATGGCGATCATAGATCCAAGCAACTGGATATCTTTGGTTTTCTTTCTTATTTCCTAGCGATACACACATTGAATAAGAATAAAATATCACCAATTTCATCCTGTGCACATTTGTCACTGATGATAATCAGAATTTTCTGCAGAGACTGACAGTAGACTAGAATTCTGCCTTTACATACCAAAAAGTCCAAACAAATAGCCCTTATGCAGAATATTTCCCACTGATAATCATCAAATTAAGATATACATCTACTGTAACCCATTTATATGTAATAATGCACATATGCCCATTTTGCTAATGTTCAGGTTAGCTGCCTAATCTCTACATAAGCCTTAACATGCAATTTGTGTCTAGGATTCAGCTCCTCTGTATGTGGGAGGTAGGTCTCATGATTAATTTCTCGGTTAATAATAGCATTGTTTGAGTGGAGTTCAGAAATTTCATTGAATTGAATATTGAATTTAATCTTGGAGAGATAATATGGTTAAAAAGGAAATAAATCAACAAAAATATATATGCATAAAAATATAAATGATATTGTCTAAACCACTTCTTCTCCATACAGCATCCAGATAGATCTTGTCATACATTGGTTCAAACCTTTCCAATGGCTTTCCATCTTAGAGTAAATTAAAATTCTTACAGTGGCTTACAGGACGGTATGGAATTTACCTTCCTGCCTCAGAGCCTTTGGAGCCGCTTCCCGAAACAAACTTTCCCCAGATATTCACATAACTTAATCTCTCTCTTCATTCAGGACTCAGCTCAAATGTCTCCTCATGAGACACCCGGGCAGCCCCCCTGCAATATAGCATGGCACCCCCATCGCTCTCCGGTTACCCACCCTGCTGTATTTTTCTTCACAGCCCTCGTCTCCATCTGATGGATTACATATTTATTTGTCTCTTTCTTCCTGTCTCCCCCACTGGAATCTCAGCTCCATGACAAGAGACCCTGTTTGTCTTTTTCACCTGTACACATGGTCCCCATTCTTTTCTATAGTGCCTAGTACATTACACACACTGAATATTGCTTGCATGGATAAATGAATGAATGAATGAATGTTGCTTCCCCAAGCCAAGATACTATCAAGATCCCTCTCATTATTTCTAAAATAGACATATTTTTAGTAAGGAACCAGAGCTTCTTATGAGTCACTGTGTCTACCTTACATTGTGTTATGATTGCAGTCACAACTCACATGTGGCTATCGAACACTTAAAATGTGCCAAGTCCAGTAATGATGTGCTGTCAGTAAAAACTGCATACTGGATTCCAAAGACTCAGCACAAAAAAGAATGTAAACTATCCCATTAACAGTATTTAATTTTTAGCTAATAAATAATTTTAATTTGCATGTTGAAATGATAACATTTTTATATATGAGGTTAAATAACATATATTGTTTAAATTAATTACTTTTTTTTCTTTTTAGTTTCTTTAATGTGGCTACTAGAAAATTTGAAATTATTTATTAATTTCTACTGGACCTGATGGTTCAAGCCATGTTTCACTGTTTTTAAAGTCCTTAATCTATTTCTTTAACCCACTGATCTAACAAATTACTCTACTTGATTCCAATAAGCACCTTGCAGATAAGCATGTGTTAGTATAGATTGTAAATATCTATGTGTATCTCTGATCTCTGTGTGCACTGAAGAAAAATTAAAAACACAATTGGTTTTAGCTTTCTCATATGCAGCATTAGAGAGTGTTAGCTTTCAGGTGAAGGGTTCTGAATCATCAATATACTGAGAATTTGGACCATCTTTGAACTGTTAACTGAAGCTTGTTTAGGAAAATCGTACACTGGACTTGAGCATTTCATGTCTAAATATAGACTAGACCATGCTGCAGTTCATGTGGCTAATTCTAGAAGAAGCAAAGAAACTCACAACACATCCTTAACTAGCATGGACTGACCCAACGTCCTACTTAACAGAGTGCTCATGGTCACATATGACAGTCGACAGTAGACACCAGAATCAAACATGGCCCCATGCATCCATTTCCAGATCCACGTCTTAAATTTGCCCGCACCTTCTCACAGTTGGACCTTCCTTGGAAGTTTTCCTGTCTTCCAAGTGGTAGCTTTTAACTAATCTTGAAGTCTTTCTGTTTATGAATCCTGAAGACTACATGCCTTGCCTCTACTTTTCTTTTCCCTGATCCCTCTGGATATGAGATGGTTTGCACACATGTTCACATTACCGCATACTTTACACCTTCGCCAAGACCGAATTTAGTTTACATGGCAACGAAGGTTAGGTCCAACATGCAGATAAAAACATCTGTCCTCGCTCTCTCATGTAAGAGCTGATAATGAGCCAGACGGGAATGGAAGCTGTCACTTTGCATCGCATCACAGCGACCTGAACAATGTAAAAAAATTAAAAGCTCCCGGTGGCAATGGATCCCATTTCAGTCATTAGCTGTGTGGGAGGGACAGGCACCATTCAGGAGACTGGAGCCAGTGGGAGTCTTTGGTCCTCAGGGAATTTACTACTAATGCTGCTTTATGCCCCACTTCTTTTTAGTGCACACCAAGAACAAATGAATTGCTATTCTTTGTTTTTATTATTATTTAGGTCCAGCTACTGTGCATGGAGGGGGTTGAGGGAAGCAAGACAAGGAAAGAGAAAAAAACCCAATGCATTTCTAGCAAAACAAAATATTTTTAACTAATGTCCATGCAAAAGTACATTTGTGTGTTCAGGTGAGAGATAATGTAATAAATTTAAAAAGGTGATTTCTTTACACTTTCTCATTCCCTCTATTGCTCTCACTCTCTCTCTCTCTTTTTTTTTTTTTATTTTTAGTTTTTGAAGCTGGCCTACTGAAAATGAATGAGACTAGCAAACCCAGGACTGACTCTTATTTCAGGCTCAGAAATATGAAAAAAATGTAATATATTTTTTAACAGAAAGTCTCAGAATATATGCTTCAATCTTGGAGTTTCAAAAAAGGCAGCGAATCAGGCAGAAGGACAGAAGGTTACAGATTAGTACTGGTCATTGCTCAAAGAGTACGGGTTATAAATAATAAAGGAGGAAAGGGTGAAGGACACTAAAATATAACTGGGGACCCACAATGGAATAATCAAAGCAGAGAATCTAATTTCAGCTTTAAAAATACCATCTAACATTGAATTCCAGCTATACAGATGTATAGGAATCTTTCTGCTAACACACTGCCACAGACGCATAAATAGCTACCTCACACATACATGGTTCAAAGTTTCAAGATAGGTACCGGGCTAATACGTGAACTCGAGCCTAATAGTGTGGAATTTTTTCATTTTTAAAGTGAATAAAAATATTTTCTATGGAAGTTAATGTGCAATGAAAAAGAAGGAAAGGGAAAATAAAAAGGATTGTGATAAGTATTTTTATATAAGGGCCCAGGATCTATAATCTTATACATTTCATAAGTTATGTAATACATAGACATATTAACAGACATCTAACATTAGGGGCCTCACACACACTTCAGTTATTTTGGCAAATGTATCAATGTTTCTGTAGGCAACATAAACTTTTCCTTCCTCCACACAGACACATGCAAAGGAAATATAAAGAAGGGAAGAAAAGAAAAATAAAGCATGACCATAAGCTGAAGGATCTATCTGTACCTCAGCTAACCGCCCCTGGCAAAGTGCAGGCAAACTTCTGAAAATACCTGGCTTTACAGAGATAGGAAAACCTGTATGACTGTCCTCAGCCACTAAGAGAGTTGTTTTCTGAGGCGTATGAACTGTATTCATGGAACTGGTTGTTTTGCTATAAGATTCAGTCTTCACCAATGGATTTTGGTTGCTGTTATGGTTGTTTTTATTTATTGTTAATCTGTTTCTGTGAAATGAGAGCTCAGTATGAGCTCCTAGTAGTGTAGGAGCCCCTAGTAGCAAGAGAACATCCAGAGAATTAAACTCTCAAACATGTCTGAGAAGCCACCATTGTCACCTGAGTGCCAAGAGCTATACTGACAATAGCAAGTCTTCATACTGCCTGGGAAGTTATTCTTATTTATTTCAAAACACAATTGGCCATTTCATAAAAAGTATAGCTGTAGATCACCAAATACTACTTTTGCATGGTGCAATTTCATTTCTGAAAATGTGTAAAGATAAATAGACTTTCCGTATCAGTGGAAATTTACTAACAAGTTGAATTTTATAGCAAACTAACCAGGAATCAAAGTGTTCTTCATTTCCACTGCCCTTGTTTCCCAAAGTGTTGAGTAAAACATTCTAGCGGTGTTAACTCATTAATCTGCACCAGATCCCCATGAGCATACATCAAGAATAGTCCATTCTATAGATGAGGAAATTAGTCATATACAGTCACTGTGGATATTCACAATTCATATTCTACATATGTATACAAATACTTTATTATTAATTTACAGATTTTAAAACTAGTTACGTGATTTCTCTTCTTGACATATGTGAAGTTGTTGAAATGTCAGTATATATAACTGTAAATAAAGAAGAAAAATAGAACAAAGGTCAGATCAAAGGAAAGTAAAACTCTCTCCAAGAAACTGAGGAGTCATTGTTATGAGGCAGTACAATCATAATAGAAGCCTTAAAAATACCCAAGACATCGTGAAAATGAGCAAGAGCTAATAGAAGTGTTGTTACTGTATTTTAAATCCTGGCCAGGCCATAAAGGACAATAGAATAAGATCCAGAATAGTTTTGAAAATGCCCCAAATTAGCAAGCGATTGATTCTCTGATATCTGAGAAATCATGTTTAACTATAAGGAACTATATTTTAGGAGTAGATGTTTTAATTCAAAGCCAAATCAAAGAAAATTGAAGATATTATTTGCACAAGTATCTAATCAAACAAATGTACTATTTCTTACAAACTTTCTGAATGGTTGATTCCTTGGTTATTAACTTGGGTCTGTGTTTTGAATTTTCATATTTCTCTGAAGAAGCAGCTAACCTTTCACTTGTCTCCAGGGGCTAGAGAATACGTATTCACTGCCATAGGCAGGCAATATGACAAACACAGAGCAGGTGTCCATTACATACAGCACGCTGAAACAATGGCTTCTATGGCCTAGACAATTCATTTGTGTAACGTTAGCATCAATTGAGGACCTATTATTTTTGTCAGTCATCATGACAGCTGATTTATACACATCAGCTCTAGTCCTCTCAATAACTAAACATGGCTCAGTATTTGCCTATAAGGAAACTGAGGCTCAGAGAAGTTAAATAACTTGCCCAGATCACACAGCTCATAACTGGTGGAATACTAAGAGGCATGTATATCTGTGACCTCCCAGTTTAGTCTCTTAATTAGCAACAGGTTAAGATAGAAGCAGTCAGTTTAAAATAAAGAAAAAACAGAAAATGGAGCATCGGGGAAAGGGCAATATTCTCGCTTCTTTAGACTCGCTTCCCTCCTGCAGTAATATGCATCCTTCAAGTTCTCTATAAAGACATTTTTGACAGATTATTCTGCATGAGACTCTGTGCTAAATACTCTTTATTTCACACAGTGGCTTACTAATATGCTCCTCCTACTAATGAGACAATTGAGTCTCTTTAGAAGTTAGCTTGCCCCATGGAGGGCAGTGAAGCTAGCTTTTGAGAGCTGGTCTGGCTGCACCAGAGCACGTGTTCTTTCCACTCGGTCATGACGCTCCTCGTGCTGTGCCCAAATTCCAGTGCCTGTGAATCATGTGAATCTCATGAATTAGCCACATTCTAAATGCACAAGGGAAGTTCATAGCTTAAAGTTAAGTTGCAGTACAACTTTCAGGAAGTACAGAATCCTTCTGTAAAATATATATACATATTTCATAAAACACTATTTGCTAAAAGGCTCAAATGATAGGTTTAAGATTACATTACAAATTAGGTATGAAAATGGAAATGGAATCAAATCCCTTACTTACATTGATATATTATCAATGATCACCATGATTACCTACATCTAATTATTAAATAATATCTGTATATGACACTATCTACACTGTTAGTGCACATTAATCTTTTCCTTATGGGTGGCTATACAAAACTCTGAACAAAGATATGCTGGCCAAAGCACAAGTCAAATAAGAGAAGAGTAATCATATTATGTACCTATCACAAGGTAATGAATGAGGAAGAAGAGAGAGAAGCATATGATTTAACAGAGAATATTGACCAGTCTTTTTTAACCAGTTGGGAAAATCATTTATAAATTGCCAGTCTTAGCTATGCCACTCAGCAAAGGATTCTGGGTGAGAGAGAAGTCTGATGGGAGAATACATTTGATAATGAAAGCCACAAGTACAGAGGCCCTTCTCTGCCAGGAGCTGGGAAAAACGTATAGCATGAATTGCTGCATTTAATCCTGGAAAGAATCATATGAGGTAGATATTATCATTCCCACTCAATAGATGAGGAAATTAAGGTTCACAAAGAATAAGCAACTTGCCAGAGTTTACACAACTCATAATTGTTGCAGCTGGGACTCCTGGTTCAAAGTCATGTTCTTAACAGATACTCTTGTGACTTCTTAATCTTTGTGTTAAGCAACATCTCCCCCTCCCTCCCAGTTATATACAACCAAAACAAAAGTTTTACAGAATATACATTCTATGCATGCTGACTTTTTTTTTTTTTTTTTACTGCAGGTCATGGTAAAAATATTTTTAAATTATTGAAAACCTAGCTAAGTGGCCTAGCAGAATTTTGCAAATTGGCTAGAAAGTCAGTCCGAGCACCAAAATGGCTGGTTTTACCAATTTCTCCAGTTTATATTATTCTCACCAATCCTGGTATTCCTGTACCAAATTCCAATGAGGACTGAGGTTTTTCAAAAGTGCAAAGGGATAGGGTTTCTAGTAAGAAAGCAATATAGAATTGTGCAATATTTTTCAAATTATGGGCCACAAATACTCCATTCCATTCCACAATTTTTATTCTATTTTTGAAAAAATAAACACTGTCATTAACATACTATATTGATTTCATGACACTGGATGGATATCAACATTTAAAAAATGAAGTAGAGAAGAAAGGAATAGAAACATTTTTAATTTAAAGGTCACTTTGTTGAGTTGTCAATATATTAGAAGATTTGAGTTTTCTCTTAAGCTTTTTCTATCATGGATTGCTATGAAAAAGCAATATATTTCATCACTCAACAGGTTGACAAAGTCCCCAGAAATATATTATGCATAATATTTTGTTGCTTTTTAGTAAAGGTATAAATTTGCATGAGAGAGGTAATAGTACATTGCATTGGTTGGTGCCCTATTCCTGTGTTATAAATAATTATTTTAAGTATATATGGCATTATAATCAGATATATGAAGTATAATATTAAACTGTATTTGTCTGATACAATATTATGGTACCCATGGAATTAATGGATTTCTAGTCAGTAAATGTCTGATGTGATATTTGTTAAACTCTTGTAGACAAGTGCTGATTTATAATTTCTTCCTACCATGTGGCACCTTGGCTTGACTGTATTTCATGCCATTTCAAACAGTATCAAACGAGGGCCTTGTACTCCCCTATTCTAAGAATATCAATTCATCATAGACTCCTCCTCTTTTGTAAATTGCAAGCCCTTAGTTTTAACACATTCCCTTGTGTTTGAACCATTTATAACATATATTCTTATTAACCTGGAGAAATCGTGGCAAAAGGAACCAAACCTAATATTAATTTATTTGGGGTCTTATACAAGAATATTTTTTCTTTTGGTTAGTTTTTCAGGTTTTAAAACTCATTTTTAATTTTTACTAAAGTAACATAACACATTTTTAAAATCAAATAGTACAAGGCTCACAGGGAAAACTGCATACCTTATCCTATCCTTTCTCATTCCTTAGTTCCCCTCCATACCAATATTTCTAAATAATAGGCTCACCATGCTATTTCTTGATTTTATATTTCAGCCATTATTTATAGCTTTCTTTTTGGGAGGATGAGAACTTATTTCTCTCCACCCCGTTTTCTCTTTTCTTCTTCCATCCATCCTTCCTTTTGACTTCTCCCAGAATAATTATATCACTAACTTTGAATAAATCAATTTGTAATGTTGGCATTACTATCATTATGTACTTATTGTTCACAACTGAGGCACTTAGTGTATACAATGATTATATTTCATTGTTTATTACAACTTTTAGGTCATTTTCTACCTGTAAATCATTATTTCTTCGTTCAAACTCTTTTGCCAATTCCCCTTAACAGTGTTGAACACATCAGGCATCTAACTGTGCCCTTCTTAGCCTTAAGAAGGGAAGAAATTCCCTCTACCTCTCTCTGAGTCACATGTCTTGTTACGGGCCTCAAGTCTTCTTTCTCGGCTTATACTCTCACTTTGGTGGAGCACAACCTTCAGTAGCTTCCCGAGAAATAGGAGATGTAATTTCTGAAAGTTGAACATGAGTCAATGAAAACTATCATTTGCTGTATAGACTGGCTATACAGCTTTCCTCAAATACCTTGTAATCTTTGGCTATCAGTTGTTATTTAAAAGAAGAGCAATAAAAAGCTGATTGGATACTCTGTATGCATAGGTGGGGTTTATTGACTTAGGATTTATTGGGCTGAGAAGGAGTCATTTTGCTGGAGAACACTCAGTGTCAAACCTGGGGGCCTTTTCTATTGGACCATCCCGTTTATCCAGAGAAGAATTATCTAATCTTCTGGTAATGGAGGACAGGGGCAGGGTGTGCTCTGAAAGTGTAAGAATGGCGACCGGCATTCTAAAAGGTGAGCAGGGAAAGGGAATTGAAGGTCCAACTTCCGTATGTCCAACAATCACTTAGCGCCTTTGTTTTCAGTCCTCTGGGTTTCCCCCTTGCTGGTTGGGTGTCCCTGAGCCTACAACCTCTCTGTTTCAGTTTCCCCAGAGAGTGAGGCTCCCGTCTCTGCTGGGTGGGGGAGAATCACTCACCTTCTAAGAGAGAAGCAGGAGAGGTCTTGGTGCTCCAACTGCTCTTTACAGGTTTTCAACCCATCCTCTTGCTTTCCACTGTCCCCAAACACTCCCTGTGCAGATGTACTAGGTACCCCAATTCCTGAGAGGACCAGAGGCTTTGCTGTGTGGACGGGCTTCCCTCTTGTTGGCTTCTCCTCCTGCACGTACTTACATTTTCCCTCTTCCAAAAGTTTGTGAACCTATCTTATTCAGGGTCATTTCCTTCCTGCTCCCCTTGGTCCTTGTAGGTTTATACCTTTTTAGATTCCTTCATGGTTAGTTTTATTGAGTTTCAGCAGGGAGTGATAAGAAATGCATGTGTTCAATCCTCCATGTTTAACTTAAAGTCTGTTGTAGTATTTTTGTATTTAGTTTGTTTGTTAGCTTATCTAGCCCCTGATGGTATCAATATGGGAATTAGTTTCCCAAGGAAGGTAATTTTGTAACTCAAGTTTGTATTTCTTTGCTAGGCATTTATGTTTACTTTTCCCTTGCTCCACACCTCCAAGCCCAAGCTTTCAGCAATCGCACTAAAGATTTATTATCATAATGATTTACTATGTAACAAGTGAAGCAATAATTCATTTGCTATTAAGTAATCTTCTGCGTACATGCTGCTGAATTCTCTTGAAACTTACCTATCTTTCAAAATGTACAAAATTGATATGCAACTGAACACATAGGCCTCCAGGCTATAATTCACTTCCAAAAAGGAGCTCTCTCAGGCCCACCATACAAACAAAAAGCTGCCCACTACATAATGTCATTTCAGAGAAATCAAAATAGGCCCTGAACCTCTCTAATACCTGTCTGACATAGTGCCTAAAATTCTACTTCTAGTTTTAAAATTTCTTTTGCTTAAGAGTTTCTCTCCTTGATGTGCAAGTACTCTTGGGAGGTGTTAACTCATAAAAATCTTAATGTAATTTTTTTTTTTAAAAAAAAAAAAAAGGTCTAAAGAGTTTTATTCGGAGGGAGGGAGATCACCAGGGCACTTGACACTGGAGGGAAGAGAGAAATATGTCATGGAGAAGAGGAAGGAGGTTGGAAGGAGGGCGGAAGACATCACACGCCCAAGCAGAGTTGTCACACAAGTCAGCAGTTTAGTGGTTAAGAGAAGAGTTTGGTGGTCAAGAAAGACCTGAGTTCAAATTCCACTTTCCTCATTTATTGGCCTGTGATATTAAACAGTTATCCTCTCTCTTCATTTTCTCATTTGCAAAACAGGGAAGATAATATCTATTTCAAAATGTTGTAAGGATTAAATGAGGTTATATATGAAAAGTGCTTAGCAAAGTTCCTGGCACCTCATAAAAACTCAATAAATAGTAGTTAATGACAGTTATAACTTGCTTCATGATTTTTAACTAGAGTTGGCCCTGAGTGTGTTAGTCTAAAAAGATAATGCCCGGTGGAGACGTAAGTCTGCTGAGTGCACTCTGCCCAAATCCACTTTAGGTCAGTGAATGAATTACTTAACCTCTGAACAATCTCTCATTTCTCATCTGTAAATGACAACAAGCACTCAGTTGAATTTGATCTGCAATCAAATAAATATTTCTATAATCCAGGTAAAAGAGCAGCTGCTGCCAGAGCCACATATCTGCATTACACAAAGAGAAAGTGTCTTTAAAAAAATTTTTTTTTACATTTTATTTTTGTCAAATGCTCCACTTCTTTCCCCTGCTAAAAATGGCAGCATCCAAAAATCAGACCAGGCTTGACAGCTGAGCTCTGGAAGCTTTGACTTGGCGAACTCCCACCTTTCCCATCAAAACAACACACCAGCCCAACCCGGGGATTCCTATGGTTTCTACCTCGGTTAATATCTCAGTAAATACAGTTTCCGTTCTCACTTTTAAGATTTCCACGTAATCAAAGAAGTCTTTGTGGATTACACAAGTCCTGGGCTAGCTTTTAAAGCCATAAAGAAGTTCTCCATGCAAGGTAGAGCAGGAGACTCTACCAGTGCCAGGGTGGCAAGCAGAGATTGAAGTTAACCTTGTCTGGAGCCCGATACACCAGAAAACAAGGAGCAGAGCAGGAGTGAGAAGAAATGTAAGTTTCAAGGTACCTACAAAAAAAACTTTGAAGGTTTTCAGCAAAGCTGAGATTTAATATCATGGTAAAAAAACCTAAAGATTCTTAAGAAGAAAGATACGACTTCATATCACACCTCTGATACCTCAACACGTAATAACTGAGAGAGAGATGAGGATTATTGAATGGAGGCTCAGGAGACCTTGGCTGGGTCTGGCTCTGTCCTCAGTTGCTCTATGATCACACCGCCAAACTAAGGCTCGTATTTCTCGTCTGCTGAATGAAGAGTAAGGCCGATAATGGCAGAGGTTTGCTTTCCAAGCCTGCCTGGCATTGGGCATATCTCTTCTGTCTTTTCACAACTGGGAACAGAAACCGCTAAGTATACATGGCTTAACTGTTAATATGCATTTTAGTTACCTAAACCACTATGATTTATACCTGTGTAAATCAAAGGAATATAATACAAACACACAAACACAGACATGTCTATCTATCTACCCATCTATGAGCAAATGTACACTTACATATTTATGTGGGTAATTAACCACATAATCCATCTTTTATAAAATTTTAAATTCCTCTTCAGCTAAGATACATGTAGTAATTTCTCCAATTAGCAGCACAGTGCTCACAACACACAAAAAATATTATTAAACATTAAAAGACAATAATCTTCCTTT
Organism: Cheirogaleus medius; assembly: GCA_008086735.1. Taxonomy (NCBI): domain Eukaryota; kingdom Metazoa; phylum Chordata; class Mammalia; order Primates; family Cheirogaleidae; genus Cheirogaleus; species Cheirogaleus medius. The sequence goes on from VBSM01002217.1 coordinate 14,012,463, forward strand.
GATGTGAGGTTTAACAATTTCATTTTTAGGGCATAAAAACTGTAATTCAGCACCTTACCAATGACAGTATTTTTAAGTAAAATTTCTTGCCTTTTATCCCATCAAACATCAGTTCCATCTCTTTTTTCCAGAGAAATCACCTTTTCATTAACTTGAGGTGATGATTTCCATGTGAATGATATTGTTTATCTGTACTTTCCCCACATGTGACCTTATTTCTTGTAAGAAATGTGGAATATTGCTTTGGGCCTTTGAAAGGCAGGGGGCTGGAGGAAGTCTCTATTAGAATAATCTCCACCTAAAGAGGTTTTAAGACTCACATATCCATTGACCCATGAAGGGCAAATGCTAAATTCCCATAGTCAAATATTCATTCTAACCCTGCAGAAGAGATGAATGAGCTTGGCTCTTATTTAAATTACTGGAAGATGGGTAAGATTTTTACCATCAGTTGAAAGGTGATGATCATGACCACCATCACCAGCACCATCACATGGCTGTTAACAATGACAAAAATGACAAAGAAATTTGGGTTCACCCAATAACTTCCTTTGTAATGTTAATTTGTATGTGTGTAATCCAGGCACTACATAACTCCATGTCCATATTCAATATAAGTTTACCTATATGTACACTGATGCATTCATATATTTTTTTGTGAACTATATAGCCTGACATCCTGATGGGCCCCAAATTAGTGTTCAGTTAAACCATTTTTTAACAGATACACCCTGCTGACCTCTATATATTAGAAATATTCTCTGACCTAGCCAGAAAGGTGTTTCCCTGAATTTCTTCCCCAATAATGGCAATGTATTTGTGCTTCTTTCTGCACACCAGCTTACCTTCAGTCAGCCCTGTGACCAACAGCAACATACTGTGTTGGAAGCAAATGTGTCCTGCTGAATCTCCATTATAAGTAACCCCATGTGTTCACAAATTATTTTGGTCTAGGGTGGATTTTGTGGAAATGAAGCACTTTCCAGTTTATAGAAGCTAGAGATAAACTATTTCTGGGGCCCAGTCCATGAAGAGCCAATTTGCAATAAAAAGAAACATATCTAGGAAGAAAGATGTAATAATATCATGCCCAGCCCTCATTCAAGTTTCTAGATCTTTTGTGAGTTGACTGGATTGTTGGCTAGATCTTTAGGAGTCCTGATTTTATCTTTGCTCATTTCAGCTCTTGTTTCCTCTACATAACTTAGAGAAAAATGTTCTAATTCCTTGAATATTCCTCTCCTTGTAAAGTCTCCTCCTTTTATATTTTGATTTGAGGAGAAAACATGAAGTTTGTTTTTGCCTTGGTGGGCTGCTCCAAGTTGTATCCCTGTCCAATGCAGCCATGAACCTCTGACCCAGTGACACTTACCCCAGGATAAGTTTGTTTGACGGTGGTGTTTTAAAGTTCTAGCAAATTTTACCCATTCATTTCACTCAGAGTGTTTCTTTTTCTATTCCTGATGCTTAAAAAATAAATAAAGTAAAATCTATAACAATACAAAACTAGAGCACTTTCTCCCTGGGCTTTTGCAAACAATGGTGATGTATTTTCATAAAATACCAAGAGGCCCTTTCTTGAGCATAGTTTCTGAATATAAATTCAAGACAATGATATACTTCAAAAGTTTTTCCCATGTCTCTTTTTATTTCTTGTGTTTCTTTGTAATTTATATCCTAAGCTGACTCAAGGATAAAACCAGGATATCTATGTAAGTTTTCTTATCCCTGGAAATAATTTTTGTTCTGTAAGAATAAAATTAAAATTCCAAATTTCAACTGTTCTTATAAAAATCAAGAATAGTTAATTGGGGGGTTAAAATATAAACATCTAATCCATACTAGCTTAAGATGGCAGTATCTTTTCTCTGGGGAACAGAAACTTTAGAAATCTGATTAGCATTGCTAATCAACACAAATCCTTTCAGCACACAGTTATTATATAGCTACGTAGCCAAGTCTAATTAATATTCCAGAGTGCCAGTCATGTTTCATTTTTGTTCATTTGATCTATGAACTTTTTCAAGTAAAACACTGATTTGGGGGATATAATTGGCCCCTAGAGGGGATAATGTATTTTTAAAAGTAGAAGAAAAAAAACCCCACTCAATTCTTACGTTCTAAGCAATTTCATGTGGATACTTACCAAAATAGCTTGCCAGTGGCAACTCAGTCTAAACAGCATTTTTTAATGATACCTGTCTTCCCTACCTTTTATTTTTGGCTATAAAATAACTATTGAAAAAAGAGTGGACAAAAAGGGAATTTGTGATCAATCATAAGCCTATAAGCATATAATAATATATTATCTACTGTTAATAGATCACAGGGTTTTTGTGCTATATGCAACCTCCAGTATATAGAAGCATTGTTGTTATACAGAGCACTTTTTTGTAAGGGTATTTGTAAACACTTTTTTGTAAGGGTTCTGATGGGATTTTTATTTAAATTCATCATTTATTTATTTATTTTTAATCTGAAGAACACGAAGATGAATTTGTCACTTAAAAGTAATATATGACCTTGTGTACTTTTCAGTTGCCTACATCACATTTGAAAGACTAATTCCAGCTCCTAAATTTCTGAACCAACATGTTTGGCCAGTTTTCAAATGGGCAGACACCTTTCCAAGGGCCGGATACTGCTTTGGGTTTAATACACAAATGGGAAACCAGGTGCTCACAGAAATGTAGAACTGGAAGAGTGACCACCAAGGTCATCTGAATCCCATCTATCACAACTCACAGCCTGAGGACTTTTAATGTTGAAGAAATCAATGCCTCCTCAACAGGCCACATTTAATTTTGGACAGTTCTAGTTATTAGATAATTCTTCTTGTATTATGCCCCATCCAACTCCTTACAACTTCCATCCACTGTTATTTGTTAAACCCTCTGAAACCACCCAAAATAAGTCCAGTCTTAAAAAAAAAAAAAGAACTTTTCAATATTTTCAGAACTCTTTCATGGCCTTCTAAGTGATCATTTCTGCAGGTTGACCATTTTGTTTCATTATTCAGTCTTTGTGTAACATGGTTATGAATCCTTTTATCTTCCAAGGCTCTCTCATCTGAATGTGCTGCAGTTCTTCACTATCTAAACTGAATTCTCTTTACTTTTAGGAGCATATAATGTCATTTTGATCTATGCATATGTCTCTACATCTATATTTATATCTGTACCTGTATCTAATGTATTTAAGTATATAAAATTATGATGCAGCTATAGAATGTAAAAATCCATGATTTTAATATTTTTTGAATTCATTATGCAGAAAAACATTAACCAAAAAAACCTAAATGGTTGGTCAGAAATGTTATATTTGTCTTAATCTAAATAAAAATAAAACCCTTCACTTTCATTTTACTATCTACAAAAATCTAAATACTAAGAATAGTTCATGAACAACTTCTTCTCTTAAGAAAAAAAAAAAAAGAAATTGGTGTTAGAGCCAAAATGCTACCACAATAATCCTTCCTAAATGTCTTCATGATATTTCTGGGGTCAAATATTAACAATTCTTAGTAAAACTCTGAATTTCTTTGTGGGTCCTCAGAAACCTAAAACTGATATGTTGGGATCAAGATAGCAGAGGTTCCCAGACTTGTTTTTACACTAATAACATCCAATGAATTGTGCAGTGGTGATTGCTTAACAGCTAGCCCCCTGAAGATAAAAGTATACATATATATATAAAGTATATATATATACATATATTTATCATAAATTGGTACAAAGAATGTGTAACACAGTTTACAAATAATAACGAAATATACAATACTATTTAAAATTCTGTACATCCATAATTATGTGACTTACTATTTCTTACAAAATCTACAACCAGTATTTATAATTCTATCACCAACAATAATGTTACAAAATCAGACTATGAAAAAATGTTTGATCACTATCTGATTGTCCCTCATGCCATTGACAAACATTCTGACTGAATGTTGGTTGGTATTTTCATTTATGTTAACAAGTATGATGAAACTGAAATAACAAAGATTTATATAGGAGCTTCACTCCTTTATTAATGATATAAGTGATTTCCCTCAGAATCATATAAGATTTTTTGGATATTGGAAAACTATTTCCTCATTTCTTTGTGCAATTAGTAATATAATACCTGTAGAGACAATGAACTTTTAAATTTCATCTACATTTAGTGTTTTTTCCATCACATTCTCAAGTTTAGACAAGCAACAGGACAACATATGAAGCATTTGCCTATTTCCACGATGTAAATACTTTTTCCATGGCTGATTTCAAGCTACTGACATATCACTGGATGTAGAGCTGGGAAATGACACACAATACCACATCATTATATGGTATTTCTATCATGGAAGTACAATAAATGTAAATAATGTTGAAAGCACAGATGACAATAAAATATAGTAAAATATTTAGAAAGTGATGAGTTTTCAGTATTTATTATCTTTGTTTTTAATATAATTTATATAATTGTAGTATTATATCATTTAATTCTTAATAGTGGCTATGTTCAACAACCGGCTCACAAAATTCCTAAAAATATAGCAATTGTCTCTCACAAGCCAGCATGAGCTGGCTCTAGTACACCACTGGTAGTAGACCTAGATAGACATTTAATTTTTTAAGATCTACCTTGATCTGCTACACTCCTCTCTGAGCTCTGGAATTATTCACTCACATTAGAAATGTTCCTCTAAATTTAAAGTCAAAATAACTTCATCAGTAATGCAACCTATATAATCTACATTTCCTACTGTGCAATAGATATATTAGACATATAGGCCAGGCATAGTGGCTCACACCTGAAATCTCAGTGCTTTGGGAGGCCAAGGCAGGAGGATCTCTTGAGGCTAGGAGTTCAAGACCAGCTTGAGCAACAAAGACCCTGTCTCTACCAAAAAAAAAAAAAAAAAAAAGATTAGCCAGTCATACCTGTAGTCTCAGCTACTCAGGAGGCTGAGGTGGAAGGATTACCTAAGCCCAGGCATTCCAGGTTGCAATGAGCTATGATTGTGCCACTGCACTACAGCCTGGGTGATTCAGTGAGACCTTCTCTCAAAAAATAAAATAAAATCATAGATATACTAGACCTATATTTCTAATATTTATTTCAAATCATTAAAATACCATATAAATTATCCTATCAAACTAAACAATTCTTTTTACCAATCCTATAAAAGTGTTATAAGCTTATACACGAGAACTAACTTCATAGAATAAGCTAAAATCCCCAAGAAGCAGATGGAAGGAATGCTTCATTGTATGTATGGTCACATTATGTTAATATTTATCAGACAGAATTTATTCCTTTCCAAACACCAACTAAGGCTAGATATCAGTGTCTTGGATCAATACCAACAAACACAAATGTAGTAATTTTATATCTATTAATTGGCATTCAAATGGTAATAATTGTATATGGAATTATTCTCACTTCATTCAGAAAGTAATAATTAACAGAAAAATTAGGAACCCAATGAATGCAGAGACAACTAAAGACTCCCAGGAAGTAATTTTTGCTTATAAATGTATGCTTGAAGTTGTCTTCTAGTTTTGATTGGGAAATTCTACCAATGTTCCAAAAGAAAATATACTTTTTATTGCAAATTATTACCTAAACAATCTGCAGAGAACATATAAATCTATGTTATTGCAAACTCCATACACAAACTTCTCCACATATTTATTTTGTTGGGCTGATAATTTTGTTTTATCTTTGTCTAAAAAGCAAACATGGAAACAAAAGTCTATAAATAGATATTCAAGACCCATCTCATATGCTTACTGTGAGAACAAGGAAAAGCTTCCTTTTGGGGGGATGCATTCGTTTCACCTGATTTCTCTGAGCAAATGAAGATATCTCTGGGAAAGACTCACTGGGTGTATGTCTCCAGCCTAAGCTGGGGGAATATGGTCAAGTATCTGGGGACATGGCACAGAGTACCCCAGAGCCTCCCTTGGCTCAGTGGTCAGAGGCAGTAGACCCATGGGGAGATGCACAGGTCTGCCTGGTTGCAGGGTGGGAGCCATTGCCCTGAGCTGTCCAGCTGAGGTCTGAAGAAAGGAATAGGGTTGACCCCTAGGCATTTACACTGCAGGTGCCCAACCAAATCTCTACCAGCAACCAGGCTAGGATAGAAGGGCAGATTACTAAAGGAGAGGGGGAAAGGGAAAGAAAACAACAAAAAGAAACATCCCAGCTTCCTTATGCACCCCCTCCCTCCCTCAACTGCGTATGCACTATATGCCGAGACTATTCCAAGTGCTCTTACTCCTTCATTTATCAACATAATCATATGAGGTGGTTACTATGGTTATCCTCACATTACAGATGAGAATCACAGATGTTAAACAACAGGCAAATGCCAAGGCTGGGAAATTGAGACCAACTGCAGAATCAGAGTTATGCTCCATTATGCTAAAACCCTCTGTCCCTACAGATCACTTTCTACCTTTTTCTACCCTGCTCAGTGTTCCTGGAGGCTGACCTATGCAGACCATATGGAAGATTTGCCCTGCCAGCCCATTTCCAGCTGGGCTTTGTCAGTGGAGGGAGGAAGAGAATAAAATTGGAACATTTATTTCTTCGTCTTCCTTCCTGTGGGGTCTTTTTTGGGGGTGGCTGCATCCCTCAATAGAAGTGGTCCTTTCCATGTGTCTCTCTCCTTCTGAATTTTGGTGTCCGCCCTCCCTTTTTCCCTTCTGGGTAAAGGGAGAGGGCAAGGGTCCATGGGTGACGAGGGCACTGTGTTACTAATATTTGGGAGCGGGGATTCCACTGTTCTCTATTTTTCCCCACACTCTATCCAAAATTTTACAAATAGTACCATTATTAAACTTTCTTCAATTTACTCAATTGGAGCCTGCCATCTCTTTCCTGCCAGGATATAGTCTAAAGCAATACTATAATATTCTTCCATGTACAAACAAATTGTTGGTCTCTAGATAACTAGCCAATTCAAAAGAAAATATTTTCCCGCCATACTATTGTTAACATGTTTCATTTATTTGCTCTCACCTAACAGTCTACAAAAGTTTATAAAATATGAGAAAATGTAATACTGGTATCTTTTTTACAAAAAGAGCTCATTTAAAACAATAAGAAAAAAGATGGATTTCCCAATAAAAGAAGTCATGAATTTAAGGAAGAATTATCAATAGCCAAAAATCACAAAAAGATTATTCAAGCCTAGTCATCAAAGATAAGCAAAGTAAAAACAGATACTATTTCTCACCTACCAAATTTTCCATGACCAAAAATAATGATAAAATTCATATTTAGTGAAGGAATGAGAAAATAGAGAGCTTAAAATACTGCCCACACTCAAAACACTGTTCATGGTTGAATAAATTTGCATATCCTTTTCGAAGGGGCTTAAAATGTGTATATCTATTCATCTGGTAATTCTATTTCTATTAATTTATCCGAAGGAAATGAGTAAGGATGTAGACAAAGTATTATATACAAAAACGTTCAATTTAAAAATTGGAAACAATCTAACTGTCCAACGATAAGGAATTAATTAAATAGATGATGGCACGACCATATGATAAAATACTTCATAGCCACTTACGCTCTTGTTATAAGATGTGTTTGTTTGCATAAAAAATGTTTGCTATATACAGTTTCCATGCAAACATGGTAAACATGGACAAAGCAAGCTACAAAACCATTTTATTACAACATGGATATACATTATTACAGCATAGTTACAACATTAGGTTATAGAGTATTAAGTATCATCTGAACATGGGAGCCATGTTGTGGGAGTTTGAAATTTGTTCTGAGATCAACAGGAAGCTAACATAAGGCTTTAAGTAGTAGAGAAAAACAGTGTTCATAACTCTATAAACGCAATATTCCTAAGGTTCAACAGCCAAATCCTGGTACTACTTCATAGAGTTTCTGTAACAATACTTTGAAAATGCTAGTCTATGCAATCATCACCATCATGATCATTATTAAAGAAAGCCTGGAAATAATAAAGCCTGAGCTTGTAGACACACTAGGGTATCTACTTTACCATGAAATTCTTCTTGAATTTAAAGAAGGAGCTTTTGTGAAGAGTTCTGCAGACTAGCATTTCATATTGCATGTGTGTCACACCCCATGACCCACAGAGAATGATTGCACTGAGTTCAACATTTTCTGGGGTCCTCCTCCCCTTCCTGCTTGGGCACACCCCTGACAGCACCATGTGTGAAGGCTGGCACCCAACAGGGTTCTATCCTGGCTTCCCATGGAGTCCCTGGGGGACAGGGGGACTGGAGGGTATTGGTGCAGGAGAACAAGATTCTGAGCTAGAATTCTTATAATAGTGAAAAGAATTCAGAACTCAGTTCATGACTTTTTCAGTGAATAAAAACCTCTTAGTCTGGCCATTGTGTGAGCACCACATAGCAATTGAGCATATTTTAATTTGCTGAGTCCATACTTACAATAATCATAGATACTTCCAAATTTTAATGGGATCTTTTGTTCCCCCACTTTCCTCATACAGCCAGAAAGAACTATATATATTATTTGTATATCACTATCTAAAATACCAAGAATACTTACTCTTGCCTGTGATGACTCTTCTTTATAGAAATTATCACACATTAGGAAATGTGGCATCAACTTTTATAAGCATAAGCATTCATGATGCTTGAAAGAGTCTCCACAACCAGAAAAAAAAAATTCTGAGGTTCAAAAAATGCTTAAATGTAAAATTCATTTAATTTAAAAAATTTTTGGAAAATTGTGGCATAAATGATTCTCTTATAAACAACAATAATTACTTGAAGTACCTTCAAACATACCAACTTTCTTTTACCAGCCTATCCTTTAGAATGTCTAGTGGTAGACATAAAAGCTCAGAAATGGTTTATTATAACTGAAATTTCAGCCTGTTATTACCAAAGAGAAATGTATTGAACTTAATATGTTAGGCTTGGGAAATCTATTTTCATTTGATATAACCAATGGTCTGTCATAAGTGTGGACATGGTGGACTTCTAGATTTTATCTTCCATCTGCCCCTGACACCTTAAGATGAGACTTTCTTTTTTTCATGTTTATTGAGTACAGACCCAGTTTCCAAAATTTAAACAAAACCTCTTAATCTCTATGAGGAAATGAAAGCAATAAAAGAAAGGTAACCTTCAGGAGAACTAAACACACAAATATCTGGAAGATATTGAGCTATGCTTATTAAATGTTATAGATGTTACCCCTCATTTAACCTTGCCTCAGATAAGTTCTTCTGATCCATCCAGATATCTGTTCACTAATAAGAGAACACTGCCTACAAAGTGCACTTACTTATTTTAATTTATGAAAGAGAAAAGGAATGGACATGTAGAAGTAATATTACCTTTGCAGTGGTCTTAAAACTTGTCCATGAATTTGTTGACACTCTTCTCATCAAAAAGTAGAGTTTAATTCACCTCTTCTGGAATATGGGGCTGTCTTAGTGACTCTATTCTAATAACAGAGTGGTGGAATGGATGCTGTTGACTTCCAAGTCAAATTCATGAAAGCCAGTTTCTACCTGGTGTGTTTCTCTCTCTCTCTCAGGGTTTGCCTTTGTTTGGCACTCAGCCACCGCACTGTAAGGAAGTCCAGGTGATGTGGGGAAGCACATGTAAGTACTCTGGCCAACACCCTGGCTGTGGTTCCAGCCAACAGTGAGATCAACCATCAAGACATGTGAGAGAACAAGCCTTCGGTTGATTCCTGCCCTCTGCTTTTGACCTGCCATAGCAGACACCAAGTGGAACAGAAACGCACTATCTCTACCAAGCCTGCCCAAATTGAAGATTTGTGAGCAGAATAAATGTTGTCATTGTGTAAGCCTCTAAGTTCTGGAGTAGGTTTAATGCAGCAATAGGTAATGGGAGCAACCATGTAATTGTAACTAGAGTATTTGTACTTTAATATAATCAGCTTTACTTCAAATGACACTTTAGTAGAGGACAGGGCTGCTGGGTGGTGCTCTGGCTGGATCTGAGCCTAAGCAGGAGGAATGAGAGGCAGTTCTAGAATTTTGAGCCTACGTAGTTCCTCTCCAGATTTCCCAGCTTTGCTAATTCCAAAGGCAGATTTCAGTGTTTGTCATTAACACTCTGTCTGGCCCTACCCCCTTTTCTACCAGGAAGGCCTAATTCTTTACTATCCATTAGAGAAAGTTACAGCCAGAAAAAGTTCTTTTCACTGTTTTTTTCTTTCTCTTTCTTTCCTTCTTCTCTTCTTCCCTTCTTCCTTCCTTCTTTCTTTCTTTCTCTCTCTCTCTTCTCCCTTTCCCTCTCTCCTTCCTTCCTTCCTTCTCTTTCTTTCTCTTTCTTTCTTTCTTTCTTTCTTTCCTTTCTTTTCTTTCTTTTCTTCTTTCCCCAGGCTGTTTGCCCAATCTCAAATGCCTTCTCCATTCTAACTTTGAGATATCAATTTTAGAAAAATGTCTGGCTAAAATGCAGCCTAGAGAGCATGAACAAACCAGCACAAGGGTTCTACAGCCCCAAGTAACATGAACCTACTCTGGCTTAAGCAAAAAAGAGAAAGAGAGAAAAGAATTTGTTGCAAGAGTTTGAGGTGGTTTGCAGAGTTCAAGGGAAAAGCTAAAGATCTAGTTCTCTGAAAAGATAGGAACCAAGACTGTTTCAGGCCTCAGGATGGTAAACACTAGTGAACACTAGGGATGCCACCACCTAGACACACTCTAGCTGCTGTTCAGTCCTTGGACCACTCAGTTCAAGAATTAGCTTCCCAGGAGAGAGCACCTGATTGTCTACTTTGGACCATATAATCTCTCTTTGTCCAGGAGAAGATGGAACATCTTGTTTGATAGTCCCACTAGGACTTTATCCAGTAGGAGAGTAGTCATTTGCCAAAGTCATATCCACATATTGTCTACCCAGTGCCACCAACAATAGCAGATCCTACCAACTAAGTCACGTGCGCCCATTATTCATTCCTGTATCTTCTGGCACTTCTCTTTTAGAGAACTTCCCACAAAATTTCTAGAGAATCATTGCTTAGTATTTGAGTTCCCTACCATCTGCAAAGTCCATGAGAAGAGGGAATGATTCTAATTTATTAACATATTCTCAGCACCTAGTACAATACTTAGCACAAAGGTGCTCAATAAATATTTGCTGAAGATATAAACAAGCATTTCTTTATCTTTGCTTTTGTTATTGATATTTCCTGATATACACAGTTTGTGCAGCATAATGATGTTTTGGTCAACAATGAATCACAAATACAACAGTGGTCCAATAAGATTATAATGCCGTATTTTTACTATACCTTTCTATGTTTAGATATAAAGACACTTCTTACTGTATTACAATTGTCTATAGTATTCAATCCAGTAACATGCTGTACTGGTTTGTAGCCTAGGAGCAATACATTGTACCATATTCTAGGTGTGTAGTAGGTTCTACCATCTAGGTCTGTGTAAGTACAGAACCTATGATGTTCACACAACAACAAAATCGCATAATGATGCATTTATTAGAATGTATCCCTGTCATTAAGTAATGAATATCTGTGTATGTCTGTATATATGTGTGTGTATATTTATACATAGACACACATGCATACACACACACATAAAATTTTTTTTACTTTTGTCCTTAGGTAGGATAGTAGACTCCTGTGGGTAGAGTCTATTTTCCCTTAATATTCAGTAAGTATTTACCAAGTGTGGATGATGTCCAGAAACGTCCAATTCCAAAGCAGTTCAATTCAAAAAACATTTATCTGGCACTTAATATATGCAAGATCTATTATCTGTCCTCTAGGGGCTGGCTGTCCGGCAAGGGAGCCAGACAAATGCACAAGTCATGATAATACTAGGCAAACACTGGAAATGACTGCAAAAGAGGTTTTAAAAAATGAGAAAATAGTTGGAAAGCAGGAAAGGCAAGATTCATAGTAATGTGGGAAATCAAAAAGCTTAGCCAAAATATCTTGACCACAAGAAGAGGCGAGAGGGCAGACCAGGACATGCTCAATAAGTATTAATTTTTGAATAAATTAAGTTCTCAATAAGTTCATTATAAGCAACTTAGAGAACACGTTAAGATATTAAATGGTTATTTGCACCTGGCCCTTTCACCTAATGGAAATGAAGTGATATTAGCTAACAATGTATACAGATTCTATAGATTTTTTGGAAAGGCTGATAGCTGATAGGAAAAATGCATCTCTGACGAATCAGAAGACCAAGAACCAAGGTGTTCATGGGCAGATCATCTTTAGGAAAGCCTTAGCGAGCAAGGTTATTTTAATATTTTAAATCAAGAAGGAAGGTTAAAATTTTGTTTTTAAATTTTATTTTTAATTAACAAATAATAATTGTATATATTTATGGGATACAGTGTGATGTTTTGATATATGGATACATTGTTGAATGATTAAATCAAGGTAATTATCACCTCTATCACACCACATACTTATTTTTTTGTGTGTGGTGCAAACTTTTAAAGTCTACTCTTTTGTCAATTTTGAAATATACAATACATTATTATCAACTATTGTCACTAAAACATATTCTTTCTGTCTAACAGAAACTTTCTACCATTTGATCCACATCTCAACCCTTTCTTTATCCCAATCCCCCAGCCTACAAATTCTTTAAGGGTGTCAGAGACTGTGAAAAAACTCAAGGACCTTGAGGAAGGAAGATTTTTGAACAACCATGGAACATAAAAGTAAAGAAATCTCTTTTTTAAAAAAAAAAACTTGCTTAGAAAAAGCAATTTCTCTCTTAAGTGCTTTTAGTCAGAACAATTAAGAACACACCTAACTTTTTATAAAAACATGAAAAATTGGAAGATTCAGCTGCAGAGTTCACTCTAGGTGGTGGCTGGAAGGGAATGTGGGAATGACACTTCAGAGCTGGGTGACAGGCTCAGTAAAGAAGTCTGGACCCATTCCACACCACAGATGTGGGTTTTCTTTCCTCTGTACACTACAGCCCAACTTTGTATTAGTTTTCCCAACATTATCCTTTCTATGCTGACACTACCCGGCGGTGCAGCCAAGTAGAGACAGATCTAAGTTTGGCTACCAGTGACAAAACCACAGAGATGAAATGGCAGTAACATCTGGGACGTCTAAGGGATACAACAGCCTATGAATTCAGTGAAGGAAGTCAAAACTGTCCCATTATATGAAGGGGATGGTCATTGCCACTGCTTAAAGGAGAATTTGTCTCTTCACCTTAATATTAACACAAACATGTACATTAATTCAATCTGAAAGCATGATTTAATATTTTTTAATATCACAATATATTTATCTACATTGATTGACAGATGTTAAATAAGTGGTTTTAGAAGTGCCAATAATTTCTGAGAAATGTGCATGGGGCATGAATATGTAATTAAAAATGTGTAGGGTTGCCATGGTAGCAACAACAACATAAAGATGTTCCCTTAGTGATTCTGACTACTTTGGTACATATAAAAGGAACGAGGTTTTAGTAATCTTAACCAAAATCTTTAAACATCTCCAATAAAGGTCTCAATACATTCCTTCCAAATATGGCTTCAAATGTCCATTTAAGCTACTTAAATGTTCACAGCAGATTCAATTCTTGGAAATGTTGCGCTAATGGATTTTTTGAGGTTGCCATCTTATTTTTGGTTTGTTCCTTTTAAAAATATATGATAAAGGTTCATTCTTAAAGATTAGAAAGTTCCACTTAAATATCGGCTATAAAAGTTCCCTAAGGAATGAAGACTCTATGGATTTCTAGTTGTGACCATGTTCTAACACCTAGCACGCAAGGGGATCCCTGCTGGGACAGAGAAGACCAACAAACTAATCAAATTCTCTCTACTTGTGGAGCAGAGATTATTCTTATCTAGCTTGAGTTTGGGCTTTTATAGAGAAAGCTAGGTTGGGAAAGCAGATCTTATCACTCAAAACCCCTACTGATTATTAATATCTGACCCGTACTCCCTAGAGGACTTCCAATGGAGTAACAGTCACTTCTCAGACCTTAGAAAGACCCATATTGGGCTAAGAAGCGGGAGGAAGAAGGTGACATTTATTAAACATCCCCAAGTGCAGGCACCCTACTTGCCTTCCTTTACATAATCCTCAACAGCAGATTGTAGCTTTCATGTCACAGAACAGGAAATGGAGGCATAAGAGCTCATACCCCTCTGCCTAGGCTAAGGGCAGTGATTCGAACCCTGGTTATGATCCTCCTGTTGCACCATTCTGAAACCATCACGACTTCAATGGGATGTCTCTCTCTCTCTCTCAAATTTTCTGTAGTCCACCTTGATACAGTCACAAAAGCATCCTATAAAAAGATCTCTGAGCATTAAACTGAACGCAAATGCTATGATCCTAATTTGGGCAACAGTGTGGTCAAGGTAGAGAGAAATAAGTGCTCGGCCTGGCAGCCAGCAGATGCCCTTGGCGAGACAGCTAACACGCTTCGCTTCAGAGGGACTCTGCGCAAAGGCTGCCACCAGGATATCCGACCGCAAGTTAGAAAGCCATTTGCTGCCGCCCACGGACATCTGGTTTCATATCACTTCTCAAGGCCAAAATTATTTTTAAAAATCTCTATTATTTGAAAAAATGTCACACTTCAACATTTTAAATTTGAAGTGTGTGTAACTGCCCCTCCAAATGAAGATAGTGAATTATTGTCCCCTTAGAACCTGCTTGTGATCCACTTACAAGTCTGAATCCTTTTCTGAATGGACTCTGAGAGAAAGCAGTGATTAATGTACCTGAAGAAGGAAGAAGTGCTGCCATCAGGAGGGAAAGATCCGCAGAACTTTTCTTTGGCCAGTAAGAGCCCGGGGGGGCTGATGTTTTCTTAGGGAGAAGTGTGGTTAATTCTGAAGGCCTAAGAATTTCTGTTGGTTTTCTGGTAGCCATTGCTAAAAATTAATCAGATTTTTTTCTAAAAATGACAAGTTCATCTTCAAGTTTTAATACAGCGTGTTACAGCTGGAATTCGCTGAGCACTGGTTATATTCCAGGCTCTCCAGGTGCCACTCATTTCAACCTCAAGACTGCCCTATGAAGTGCCATCAGTCCTTCCATTTAGAGATGGGGAAGCTGGGGCTTAAGTCTGCTATGTACCTTGCCCAGCTAGCTAACAAGTGGAAGAGCCAGACTCAAACCCAGATAGCCTAACTCCAGAGCCCCGGAGCACTATATTATACTATAAGCCAACAAACAAGAATTTTGAGTGGAGAATGGAGAGAGAAAAGGCAGGGAGAAAAAAATAAATCTAATCCATTCTCCCTTCGGACATGATTAAGAAACAGTTCGTTTGTGTTTCATAGCATATGCACCAAACCCTATGATAAAAAATATTGTGGGTGTCATCTGTCATAAATTACTAAATGTAGTAATCCTTTCTTCTTCCCCATTTTTGGGGGTTAATAGTTTTTTTCTCAAATTTTGAGGCTTCTAACCAACAAACAACTTCTGAAAAGCATAATTTTGAAGACTTAAGATTTCCTGAAAAGGTGTCTGAAATGATGAAGTAAAATAGAATGTCAATATAGAATACTGACTGGTGGGCTCTTTCGGGGTGGTGACCCTGTCTTGTTCATTTCTGCATCTTCAGCATCCATCATAATGGGAGAGGTGGGTGATCAGCGCTGTCTGGTGCATTCGTCACTTAGTCCCCAGAACACAGCACAGCACCGGCCACAGAGCAGGTGCTTGACAAATATTTGTTGAATGGAGTAATTCACTGTCGATGTTGAATGCATAAACTTTGCAGTATAGAATAGACCCACACAATAAATAGGACAAATTGTGGGTTTTCACTTCTATTACACGCTATACTACACTGTATATATGTACACCTCCTTTGCCTGGATATATGAAAGTGGCACAAAAGTAAGAAAGCCAGTTTTAAAACACTTCACAGCAAAGAAGGGAAATATAAGAAGTAGAGGCGTTGATGTAGAGAAGTAGAGAGTTGATGAAAATTCCCAGGAAAAGTAATTTCAAAGATTCAATATAGAAATGATCCTAGGATATCATAGTTTTATTTTCATCAACTGTTTTATTTTGAAAGGAAAAGATTGTTCTTCTAACTTCTATAAAATAAACACACCCCCATCACCCTCCAAAAATCGAATGTTTCCTTGTATGGCTTTGTGACTGTCAGAGAGCAAAGGAGGAAATGTGATAAATTTTGACAGAGAATAATAATAATAAAAATGCCTTTATTTATTCTTTAGTACCCTCTCTGGAAAAGGGCATATATACTAAGAATGGCATAAAATGACAAATATAATGACATTGTAATTCCAAACAGTGCAAAATGTTAAAAACTTGATAACCACTGTAAAATAGCTTCATAATTAAATTTATATTGGAAATGCCATCACCTTTGATCTATATATTAAATATACGAAATCAATTTTTAAAGTATTTAAAAAATAATTTCACATATATATATTTATTTCACCTGATAGGCACAGTTGTGCTATTTAACTTTCACATTGCAGGAAGTATTTCATCATATACGCTAATTTCAAATATCATTAAACTAAAAGCATTAGATTATTTTTATGTTCACTTGTTCAGTGTTCAAAGATGGCCACATTAAAACAAACAGGTTTGGCTTTCAGCCATCTATTTTTAAATTTTAAGTCATCTTTTTTTTTCTAGGCTGCAAAAGTGTATTACCAAATAAACTGACAAAACATCTCAGCAACTAACATAAACGTGCAATTTTAATGCCTTCTAATCACACAAATCAATATGAGATTTTTGTACTTGTGCATGACCTTCTTCAAATTATCCTCCCATTTGGGCTGAATCAGAACGAGTGTGGGCTATTTGATAAAAAACCCTAAGTGTGTGAAATAAGAGCCCTCGCTTCTTCTGCCAGACTCCTCTTGACAGAAAGATGATAGAAGCATCACATCCCTGGGAGAGTAAATGCAAACTGACAAGAGATGAGCCTTTAGATGTTGAATATAATCTTGAATTGTGCTTGAAGTGTCTTATTATCTTGTCTTTTGATGTCTGAAGGGGTGGCTCATTGTTAGAAAAAGGAAAACCCTCGCGCATCTTTGCCATCTTTAAAAATTGTTTGGCCTTTAACAACTGCTTTTCCAACTAATGTCCATTTCTTCTGACAATAAATATGGCAGGTCGTCGGCAAGTGACAAACAATTTACTTTACATGCCACACTTTTATGGGTTTTGAGAGCTCATGTGGAAGTATTTTAAAAAGCCCATAGAAATTAGCAGTATTACAAATGTTAAGAGGACCGAGATCTCCGTGCATATACTGATGGGAAGTTACTCATCATGGTAATTTCCTGCTGTTTCTGGTTTTATTTCTCACTCGTGCCAGATTCAAAATTCAAGTTCTTTATTTATCATTGACTAAAAACAGCCAGGGAAAATGAAAGAGCAACTATCCATTCTGACAGATTGCAAGAAGGAAACGCACGAATACAGATTTCCAACGCACATTGCAACATTCACAATAGTATATAAACAAATTCCTATTTCTAAGTAGGAACCAAGATCAACAATGGGCTTGCTGCATTTTTGCCTCTGATCTCAGAACCTTCAGCAATTTTTAATTTCCACCGTCATTTTGGGCACACTTTACCCTTCGCATCTACCATTTGTTTTGTGGTTTTTGTTTTAACTTAAAAGTTTAATGATGTTCCCGGTCAATAGGAGTCCTTAGCAGCTAAATCACAATCCTGCTAGTTTTCTGTCACCCAGCCAGATTTTGTGAAAGCTTTCAAGATCTTTTCTCAGACCTCCGTCACTCTAAGAATCCGTAAGAATTCTCAAAAGGACCATAAACCGTTACAGGGTTCAGGTTATTGTATCATTATAAAAACATATTGATACACTACAGATGACAAGACGTGTAGCTACCATTCTAGGCTCCTGCAACTACCTCAATGCCATCAGCAATCTCCAGCATGACCAGCTCTTTTCTTGTAAGCAGGCAGCTGTAGACATTAATCCCTTTTAAAGCATGATGCATAATTGTTAACACTTT
This sequence comes from Cheirogaleus medius, assembly GCA_008086735.1. Classification (NCBI taxonomy): domain Eukaryota; kingdom Metazoa; phylum Chordata; class Mammalia; order Primates; family Cheirogaleidae; genus Cheirogaleus; species Cheirogaleus medius. The sequence goes on from VBSM01002217.1 coordinate 14,030,470, forward strand.
TCTGATGGCCTGTAGATTCCAATTGGCTTGTTAGGAAATTACTATGAATAACAGAATATAATGAGAAAAGTGAATTCCCAACTAGAGCAAAGAATATACCAGTCTACCAGAAAATTTGAACAATTTCTTAGATAAGGCTCAAGACTGAAGCCTGCCTTAATCTTAGAAATCAGGATAAAATGAGCCAATCAACACCTAAAACGGTGATGTATGTTTCCTCCCAAAAGTTTGTGAAAGTGTTTCCTCAGAATGGAGATGATTCCTGTTCTGGATATTTGCCCATCCATAGATTCAGTGCAGTATATAGATTTCATTAAACAAGTCTATTAAAATGTTAGCTTTGTGCAACCTTTCTTTCATGCTTCTCCTTTTGCAAATTGTGTGCTTTCTTTTTGACATGTTTCTATTTTGCAGTATTTTGGTAAACGAAATAGATATACTGAAGAAAAAAAAAGGACAGTTTTGATAAAGTGCAGCTCACCCCCCACAACACTTCCACATCTATACATTTTTAAATAGAGGATAATGCGTTTTTCCATTTGAATTTTTATTCTCTTCTACCCTCGGTTGATTTTGGCAAAAAGTCACTCTGCAATAATAATTTTTCATGCTTTTTAAACAGCTTCAAATGTTTGCATTTTTAAATCGTATTAGCCCCTTAGCCTTTCGTCTACTCCAACAGTGATGATTCTCTCCTGCAATAAGGCATCCAAACCATTAATTTGTAAAAATAAATCTTGTCATATCAGTATTGAAAGAGAAGTCATCACATATGTGCCTATCAAGAACTGTAAAAGGAGATTAATTATACCACACTATTTTAATAGTAAATGTTTCAAGTGTGACTTATTTATTGTATACCAACCACTCATTGTACCTTGATATACATACATGTCAATGCATATTTAGGCACATAGAATTCTTACAGGAACATGTTCAAAAATACCTATTAAGCAAATGCCTTTGACTTAACAAAAGAAAAGGATAAATATTTCATATTGTAATATATGTATATCCTACAAATAGACCAATATTTAGGTTCCCAATATTTAGATGCCAAGACTCCTCCCTAGCTTGGGTAAGTTTTCTATGCTTTAAAAATACATGTATTTTCTATAAGTCAAAATGTACAGAAACCCTCAAATTTCTTTGCTGAATTAGACTGCACAAATTCTGAGGAATCCTGTTGTCTCCTCTGCTCAGAGACTAGCAGCATCGAACAAGACACTGGAACTTGGATTCTAGCCCAAGTATGCCTGAAGCAAAACTATAGTATAATTAGTTGCCCCTTTTTGGCAAACTATTAATTTTGATAAATTTATCAGGGAGCTGTTTTTTAAATATATATAAGCAAAGAAGAAGTACATTTAAGTGATGCATAGATAGCATAAAATAAAAGAAAGCTTATTATTATACATTAACCTTTTTAAATTGTATGACACAGAAAATACATGCTACAAATTTTGTAAGACAATTTGAAGCATCATATGAATATAGGAGAAAATATGGAGAAAAACAGACCATAGACACACAAAGGTTTTATATAGATAGCATTACATGTTTTCACTGTGTATTCGCAGTGCCTGAGAAAGAAAATACAGGGATACAAAAATAAAATATGGAAGTGATTTTGAAAATGTATAAATGGGCATTGTTATTTTAAAACACTGTGTTAATATTAGTCTTTAAATATAGATCTCTTGACTTTCACAAACTTTTGTCACAATGGGGTTGTTTTTTCATTAATAGGATGAAATTAAAGTAATACAAGATATTTGGAAAGTGCATCAATGCCAAGAAACACTGATTATTTTACAGGAAAAGATGGAACACTAAGAAAACTGCTAATGCCAAACAAAATATGGCAGGACACGATATATGGCAAACAATTCATTAAATTGTTCAATTGTTTCATGTTGCCTATCATTAGTACATTATAAGTGTCTTAAAAATACCTTCATGCTCTACCTCATTCTCAGGCTAAACTAATTGGTTTTATTTTGGTTATTTACTAAGAAGAGTTTTAACCATCTTAATGAATGCAGGTTTTATTATAGAACCTCATCTTCAAATGGTCTTTAGTACAGCAAACCTCTTAAGCATTTAGTTTATGCATAAGGATATTACTTATTTTCTCTAATTATAATCAGATCATTTTTTCCTCATATTTTCAAATAATTTTAAATGGCAGTGCAGCCCTCCAATAAAAGTGATTTAGACTGTCTTAGTTATATTGTTCCAGGTAGCTAATTTAGTAATTTTAAAAAATTACAGTATATTCTAGTCACATATAAGATCTTGAAAGCACTTAAAGAGGAAAAACTGTAAGAGAAGTTTGAGCATAGATTTTCTTTTAAATTCTCAAATAAAATATAGATATTCATATAATATACTAGGAATAAAAAAAGTAGCAGGTAGCTATTACAAAGAGAGCTCGGGAGCTATGCATCTTGATTAGATGGTTTTAAAAAATTATTTTTTAATACTTTTAAAACAGTTAATTTCCATTTCTCTGAAAATGACAAACTTTCTTTAACCAAAAGTGATCCAATGTTATTCTTTCTGACTTCTCACAGTAAAAAGGCTTAATCCATTTCTGATAACTCATACTAGAGTCACAACATAGAATAAGAGATGTCACCAAACAAGTCTACCCTTGTTCCACATTTTTATGAAATTTGACTTTGACAATCAGAAGGTGAGAGTTTACATTTAAAAGATTAAGAGTCAGGTCAACATGTGTAATAATCAGACATTAACAGAAGCCCCCATATTCCCAACAACCAAATGAATGAATTTTTAACATAAATATTACCTGAAGGTATTCCCCCCAAAAATCCCAGTGTCAATAGATTCGTAACCTCATTCAGAGTCATAGCATGCTAAAGTATATGTTCAACTGTAAAATACCATATAAAAAATTAAAACAAATTATGCTCACTTCTCTCTTCAAAGAAAAGACATTTGAAATTTAAAAGGATAAACATTTTAAAAGTAGGACTGAACTCGCATGAATAAAAGAAAAGCTGAACAAAAACACCAGCTAAGCACAGAACCCAGGAAGACAACAAACGAGAAAATTCCAGAGCCTGGTTGGATATTAAAGAAAAACCCATCCGCTGGAGAATGGCAACGGTTACTATGAGCTTTCTCTAGCTACCTCTGCCTTTGGATATTTTTTAAAAATTTATTAACCTGACAGCAGGAAACTTTATACAGATTGCCCCCTGACAGGGTGCCAGTTTGGTATAAACACTTTGCTATCTTTTTCTTTAGCATAAAAAAAAAAAAAAATCAAGAAACATGTTAAGTGGAGCCAGGTGCGTATTTGGGCAAATGTGCCCGCTCCTCTGATTGCCTTGCATTCCCAGGGAAGGCCTGAATAATCAGGAGCCGCCCAATAGCAGAACTGAGCCCTCTCCCCTTCCTCTTCACATCACTTTCTTTTTAATGTGTGAATGTCTGATGTATTATTAATCTCTAAATATAAACCAGCAAGGTCGTCAATCAAAGTACCAGTTCTCTCACAAATTATCTGTTTACTGTTTAATAACAAACAAGGTCCACTTGAAACAGTCAACTCAAATCTCATCTATGAAGTGGGAGAAAAAATGCATTTGGTCAATTCTTGAAAAGAATAATTCTAACTATATAATTAAAGCAGGTAATTAGGAGTGAAGGCAATCTACTCAAGAGCTGAGCCTTGGGAGCTTACATCCGGAATGTACCTCTATGTATTAATTATGACATAAACTGGACTGGGTGGACTACAAAAGCACTATGATGCCACGTAACCTTTAAGACATCCAAGACATTCAAAAGACTAAAATGGGATCATTTAGAGGTGTGATGGTGTGCAGATTAATCTAATTTTTAATACTGTGTCTTATTTCCAATTGCGTATAGGACTATTTAACAACAAAGTATAAGAATCACAGCAATCAAAAAAAGAGGAAAAAAAAGTAAAGCCACTTACTAATGCATTACCACGTAGTATCCTTCGACACTGTAATATTGAACTTTCTTCTTTAAACAGAGCCTGACCTGAGCACCCCAGGCATGGCAAAGAAATGGGAAAGGAAGGCACTAGGAAAGTCCCCACTGACTCTTCCGTCACACATTTTGCACTGCCCTCCATTGAAGTGCCACTTAGAATTGAGCACAGCTCCGCAAACAAATATGGTGAAAAGTTTGAACATCAGTGCCTCTCTATATGGATTTATTTTTGTTTCAAAGGTTATACATTTATGCTATTTAAAGTGGATTTATTTATCAATGCAGCATTACAATGGTTTTCGGTGGAGGGGGGCCCACTAAACTAAATTTGTTGAAACACACACAGCCTCTCACTGGTTTTTAAAGAAATACCCCAGTGCATTAGATTTTCTTAAATGTAAGAAATGTCTCTAAATGTTCACTTTTCCCCTCCAGTAGTCAGATAGCAGCACGAGAAGGGCTTGTTTGACTATTAAACCATAACTGATTTTTGACAAATACTTTATCATGCGTCCTATTTACTTACACAAATACAGGTTTCTACTGATTTCTTTTAAATAACTGTTTTTGCATAAATCTGTTACTTAAATTATTTAGATGATTTTTAAAAACATGCCGTTTTAGTATTTCCCTAGCAAAACACACTTTCTTCAGTGAATTCAGTATGAATTTTCAATTGATATGATATAAAACTTTAAAAAATATAGACGCACAATATATATTTTAAATAAATATATTTCTCTAGAGAATTTTCCTCATCAACTCCCAGCTAAATCCCTCTTGGGTTTAAGCCCTGTGTACTGATTACTGGCTCCAGCATATTTAATCAGAACATTATAAATACCCAAGGTATTGTAACCTTGAGAGAGACGTTTAAATGAAGTAATGAAGACAGTGATCCCATAAAGGCGGCCTTCACTTATGCACAGGCGAGAGGCAGCATCACCCGAAGTGCAGTCCCCAGAATGCCCTGCAATGACCTCCACGGTGACCTGCAGAGACCACTGTCTCAAGGGGTGACAGACAATTTAGTCCTTTATCCTTTTGTCATTGAAAATGACTCCACTGCCATAAATTCTAATCAAGTCAAACTGGATGGCAATTTGAAAAAAAAAAAAATCTTATAATGCATGTTTCTGTGAGAAAGATCACAGAAAGGAAAAGAAAAACAGGATAGGTGGTATATTCTCTAGCACGGAGAAATCACTGAGCCAACTTTCAGCCCTTTTCCAACAGTTCACGGATAAATGACATTGAAAATACCCATTCTTACAAGTATCATTGCATGCAATTTCTTTAAGTCTAGAAAAACACAGTATTGTAAGAGAAAACCAACCACAAATGTTTTATTTCAGATGCAATACTTATGAATGGTTTTGTGGTTCCATCTCAGCTTAAGTCTCTGAGTCGTATGCCCAATTCACATACAGTATAGCATAGCTATACTGTAAGCCATGGAGACTAACAGAGCCACCCAAGGTAACTGGGACTTCAAGAACAGCAATCATGAGGTTTAACTTGAAACAATAAAAATTTTCCCAGGAGAAACACTGTTAATAAATCATCTTTGAGATCTCAAATATATATGGGGGAAAATATTTAGGGCACGTTTTATGAGATCTCACTTCTTCTGCTGAGAGTGCATAGGAAAACTTTAGTACAGATATTTTTTCCAGGGATATATATTATTTTTATCCTTTCTGAGGCCATTTTCCTGACCAAGTTGTTGATGCTACCATTTGAATTTTAGCATCCAACTTGAATGAATGTGGAACACTGAATTCTTGATGGGCATAACTAAAAGTGAAGCACCACATTGACACGAGTACTATAAATGTCACTAGAGAAACACAGCAACCTCTTCCTTTGGAGATTGTTTGCCAAAGGCCAGTTTTGAGAGTGGTTTCCAATATGTACATCACTAGTCACATATTAAATGACTGGCCCTGTATGGCATCACTCATCTGATCAAACAGCTACAGCACGGTAAGACACTGTGCCAGTTTCTCTGTGAGTGCCCCCAACACGCAAGCTGTTCTCATCCATGCTGTCTTATGGCTCAGAGCTTAGCATAATACAGTCATGAGCTGAAAAAGGAGATGAGTTATTCTACAGACTTTACAAGAATAAATAATGCACCACCTAATGATATCACAGAGAACTGCCTAACCACATGTTTCTCAATGAAATGCGGATCCATCTCTCCTAAGTGTACTTTAGTTTCCATGACTGTTCAAGTTAAGCAAAATGTTACCTCTGATGTAATTACTTTATAAAACACAAGGGTCCTTTTCTGAACTTTCTACTTAGGCTGGCATATGGCTTCTTGTTTCTCCTTCTGGTATTCTGAGCTGCTCAGAGCACTGAAACATTCCGCACAGTATGTTTCCCTTTGGATGCTGTTAAGTGCAGAGGTGCAATTTAAGGAGAGGCATAAAAGGCCCAATGGTTCCTGGAATTTCCTTTGTTTATCCATAGAGGGCATCAGTATTAGCCTTTCTCCTGCAGTTTTGGGCTGAAGGTGCCATACTGTGAGAGAAACAGACTTGTCCTCTGGACTGCTAATTTGAACAAGACACAGACGGGGGAATAGGCTTCAAAGAAATCTATTTACACTGAAATTTCAGAAACAATAAAAAACTGAGCTCCTCTTGTCTCCTGTTGTTGGTTAATGTCTCTCTATGACACTAAACATATCAAGATGCACATGATTTGTCTTGATCTACCCATTTCATTAGAGAAGCATAGTTTTCAATAATACGATGTATATATATAAGAATAGCAGTTTGAGAGAGAGAGAATATTAGAAAATCATTATTTAGAGATAAACGTGGATGCTCTCAACTATTCAGGAAGAATGCAATTCTTCATTATCAAGTGAAGAGTATAATTAGAACTATATCCAAAAACAAAAACAAAGACTTGAATATATATGCATATCAAATAAAATAATGGTTCCTTAAATTGTATTGCCAGAGTTGCTTAAAATTCTGGGAGGAAATTATACTGGAAAGTTTTAGTTAGTTACATAAACTAGAATTTCTAAGGATAAACCCTAGTAATATTAAAAAGTAAGCACATAATAGAAGCAAAAGCTAAGAAAACCATACAAGAAAATCGGAGTGCTTTCCTCCTGAGCTGCTTTCTAGTCTCTTTTTCTCAATTGTCTCCAATTTTTTTCTCAAGTTTCCAAAACTGTTAATCCAAAACTGGTTTCTTTTTTACAAATTGGAAACTGTGAAATATTCACATTGTGTTTGAAAAGCAGTCTAGAAACCGAAGACAATTGAGTGAGTACAAAAGGAATGTGAGGTATAAGACGCAGGTTTTGCTGTGTTCATTCTCATAAAGTGAGGAGTTGAGAATTTCAACATGAAGGTGGCTGGGTGCCTTCTAAAATCCACTATGATTTTTAAATTAAACTATGATTCCTTAGTAAATGGCAATCCATTTACTAAGATTTCACTTAGTAAAGATTTCACTTCAAATATATTTTCAATAAACTTTTAATTCAAATCTCTTGGACTCTTTTGGATGTCTTGAAGCTTATTTCTTTATACATGCAAATCAGCGAGAGGTGGCATAACAAATCTACAACAAAGTTCAACATTGGGAAACCTAAACAAATGTTGAGAAGCCAAATTAATCACCCCTCCATTGGATTACTTGAAAGAAAACAAGTTGGGGCTCCAAGCTCAAGTCTACAAAATATATTTTCTTATAAATGTATGCAAAATTTAGAAACAAATAATTTATTATCTGTAGCTCAAACGATAATTCATTATCTGTTGAATACAAAATTGATGACTTTTTAAAAGTCAAAGTGTTTACTTAGTATATTCAACATCAGAGGGGCTTGAGCATGGTTTTTGCCTTCCTGTAATTTATAATTTTACCTGATTTCTCCCACTAACCTCCTAAAATGAAAAAGACTATTTCAGGACATAACTCTTCCTATATGGATAAAAACTTGGACTATAACAAAATATTTCTTTAGTGTGAAAATGCTAAATCTTCAATGCATAGGTTTGGAAAATTTATGACTGAGGTGGAATTGCTGCTTTTCAAAGAAAGGGTAACATCATAGAATTTCTTGAAACTGGAATCTCTTATACTCTTAAGTATAGAACAGTATTTTGCCAACAGAAAATTTGAAAAGCAAAGTTTCTCAGCAACACCCCTCCAATGTCTGACTGAGTAAGCATTAGGAGAAAGCTCTTCTGTTGAAGCTGGCCTAGAGTTACCAAACTCTCAAGGCAGCTTGCTTTCTATCGGTTAAAACAAATAAATGAAGAAAGCCTAAGTTTTAAACTGAATTAATGACTTTTTTAACATAGTAGTCTATGTAATGACGTTTTTCTTTGAAGTTCAGGCGCGTGACTATTTTTTTTTAACCTGAGACTAAGCAGTTCTCTGCCTGATACATATATACATCAACTTAGCATACACATATATGTATATGCGTATGTGTTTGTGTATACACATGCACGCGCGCACACACACACTTGAAAATAATTAAAAGCGAATGTTTCAGGAGCAATTGTTCCGAAAACCTAATGTCACTCCGAACCATAAAGTGCTTCTCCAGCAGAGACATCTATCAACATCCATCACGCAGGCACCGGCCTCAACAACCCCCTCCCCCTTCTGATTAGAGATCACAGTTGCTTGAGTTGGCTTACAGAGTGTCATCTGTTTGAATGACAGATGTCTTTGCTGGAGTGGCACTCTGCTTGTTCTTGTTTTGTTTATGAAACAAAGATTCCTGAAAGGTCCTGGGCTGCCTCCACTTTTAGCATGAAGCTATAAACACAATGTTGCAGGGGAGAGGGGTTGGGACAGGGGAGAGAATCAAAGGACCTGTTTTCTTTCCTCATCGCCCTTTTAAAAGAAGAAATATTCATTCTGATTGTGATGACAAAATGTTATTTCTCTGAGCAATCCCCGTAGCCACTTTTGTTTACCTGGCATAGCACGACTTGTATTGATATTTTTCAGTTTCTCCTCTCCCGTCTTTAGACGACAGATAATAACTCTTTACTCACCTTCCCCTTAACAAAAGGCTGCGAAGCAACCCGAAACCGAGTCGATATTTATTCAATAAATGTTAACCAATTCTCACAATGGAACTGATTTCCTGATTATCATTACCACTTTCTTTTTT